>JAWDJE010000003.1:226501099-227101099 GCA_035047345.1 Bradypodion ventrale | reverse complement strand
CTTTCCTCTGCTATTTTAAGAGCCTCATCCGACAACCACTTTGCTTTCTTGCGCTTCTTTTCTTTTGGTATAGTTTTCCTTGCTGCCTCCTGCATAATGTCTCTCATCTCTGTCCATAATTCCTCTGGTACTCTGTCTGTCTGGTCCAGACCATTGAATCTGTTCCTCACCTCCACCGTGTATTCCTTGGGTATGTTGTCTAGATCATATCTATCCGGCCTATTAGTTTTCCCTATTTTCTTCAGTCTGAGCCTGAATTTTGCAATCAGTAGATTGTGATCTGAGCCACAGTCCGCTCCAGGTCTTGTTTTTGCTGACTGTATGGAGGTTCTCCATCTTTGGCTGCAGAGTATGTAGTCAATTTGGTTTCGATGTTGGCCATCTGGTGATGTCCATGTGTAGAGTCTCCTCTTGTGTTGCTGGAAAAGGGTGTTTGCTATGACTAGTGTGTTATCTTGGCAGAACTCTATCAGTCTTTGCCCTGCTTCGTTTTGTGTTCCCAGACCAAACTTGCCTGTTATTCCGTCCACTTTTTGATTTCCTACTTTTGCATTCCAGTCTCCTAAGATAATGTGGACATCATTTCTTGGTGTCTGTTCTATAAGATGTTGTAGGTCCTCATAGAACTGGTCTACTGTGGCTTGATCTGCACTGGTAGTTGGTGCATATATTTGGATTACAGTGATATTAAATGGTTTGCCTTGTAGTCTGACTGACATCATTCTATCATTTTTGAGATTGTATCCCATTACTGCTTTTCTCACTCTTTTATTTACAATTATGGCCACTCCATTTCTTCTGAGGTTTTCTTGTCCACAGTAGTAGACATGATGGTTTCCAGAGCTGAATTCGCCCATACCTGTCCATTTTAGCTCACTGATTCCCAAGATGTCAATACTTATTCTTTCCATTTCCTTTTTTACCACTTCCAGCTTTCCTTGGTTCATAGATCTTACATTCCATGTCCCTATGCAATATTGTTCCTTACAACACTGTATTTCTCCTCCCCCTTTCCTGCCCATCCCTTTCTGTCCATCTAATGTGCTGAGCATCCTTCCTGTTTCCTCTGATTTGTCCCTTTGTTTTGCCTTTGCTTTGGTCAATAGGGTTTTCTTGGCAAACTCCCTGGCGTGCTTTGCCGGTTTCTACGCCATTCCCCCTCCCCATCATACATATTATCACAGTTTAAAACAAGGTAACATCATCATGCATATTATCACAGTTTAGAACACAGTATCAGTTTAGAACTGATGTCAGCCAGCTCTAAACTGACACAGTCACTCTGTCAGTTGCTATAAGTCATCTATGTTCAGTCAACTATATTATTTCAGTTCAATTACTGATCCCTTGCATGCATGCAGCAGCTCTCGCCTCCCTTTGGCTGCGAAAAGTTGGTTAAAGGCTCCAACTCAGGCCTCACTGTGATGGTGGCTACGGATGGTGTCTTCTGGGGGTGGTCGAGGGTCTCCTGTGTCTGCAGTGTCTGTAATGTCAGCGCGGCCCTTCCTCTTTGCCCTCTGGGCTGTTGCTACTTTAGGAGGACTCCCGTGGGCCTCTGGATGGTTACTGGGCAGTTGGGGCCTGTGTCCTTCTCTGCCTTTTCCTTCCTGTGTCCTTCTCTGCCTTTTCCTTCCTTGCACCCAGGTTTTAGGATGGGGTGGGGGGAGGGGCCGATTCTTCACTCACCTCCCCCAAAGGCCTCTGGATGGTGACTGGTCAGTTGAGGCCTTGGTCTTTCTCTGCCTCTTCCTTCCTTGCACCCAGGTTTTAGGATGGGGGGGGGGAGGGGCCGATTCTTCACTCACCTCCCCCAAAGGCCTCTGGATGGTGACTGGTCAGTTGAGGCCTTGGTCTTTCTCTGCCTTTTCCTTCCTTGCACCCAGGTTTTAGGATGGGGGGGGAGGGGCCAATTCTTCACTCACCTCCCCCAAAGGCCTTTGGATGGTGACTGGTTAGTTGAGGCCTAGGTCTTTCTCTGCCTCTTCCTTCCTTGTCTTATCCACCTTGCTCCTGGCAAGCAGGACCATAATGCATCCTACCATGCTGGCAAGGCATTCTATATTGGGCCGCAGCAGCCCCGGTGTGGGTGAATCCGAAGTAATTGCCGGTGGCCATTTTGGCATCTTCCCCCAGCCGGCTGGGCACATAGGTGAAAGAGACTACCGGGCATATGGGAATCATGGGTCCGGACTAACAGAAATGGCGACGGTTATCTGCTCTAGTTATTTGAAACAACCCTATTTAGGTTTTCAGATTGAATTTAAAAGCACCATGCCTGTAGATGGCTGGAGGTGTGTGGTTTCTGCCTCAGACCATATAATTTTCAAAGATTGTACTTCACAAATACCAAGCCTTCCACGTGCCCAGGCCCAGGATGGGCATCTTTGCCTTCGTGTAGAGCTCCACGTACTTGGCCATGATGCCCGACCCGTGTCCGATTCCACCCCGTTCAGGCCGAGATCCGTTCAGGCCGATGTAGTGAGTCTATCTCATATATTTGTTTCACTTTTTAAGTGAAATGAATGAACATTTGCACGATATTCTAATTTTCTGAGTTTCACCCGTATATAAGTCACCGTTCACCTTAATGCCTATGAAAAGCAAGATGTGCCTTTTAGATGGACAGGAAGGGAAGGTTTCATGAACTGAGTTTGTTCTTTTCCTTTTCTTTCACCATATCAACAGACTACTAGAAATAAGTTATATATCTGTAGCAACAAATGTGAACTATCCAATTCTTTATAACACCTTATAAACATTAGGGTTGGAACGATGCATCCTCCTTTGGCTATTTTTGAACAAATTGCAGCCAATTTTTAATACTGTGCTTTGCTTCAAGTTTATATAAAGTTGTATTGTTTTCAAAAACTGGAAGTAATACCCCCCCCCCCTTCATTTCCAACTACTGTTCTGCTACAAACTGTCTGGCTACCCTGAAACCACATTCTAGTTCTAGCTGTTATCCTATTCAAGCAATAGTTCTCAGCCTCTGGACCTCAAAATATTTTGGAATCCATTTCCCAGAATCTTTGACATCTGGCCACAGTGGCTGGGACTTTTGGGAGCTGAAATAAAAGGAACATCTGGAAGATCATTGCTATGATAGCACAAAGGACAAAGTCAGTGATTTCTTGTGTCTGAATAAGTACTTATCTGTCTTCTAGGCTCTTACATGCTATGGGATCACTAAATCTGCAAGGAACTCCAAAGTATAAAACACATAAAAATCTATAATGGCTTAAAAGAAAATCTTTCAAGGCCGTATATTCCAAAATTATTTCTTTCATTATCAATCTACATTACTTTATTGTGCTTCATCCACTGTTTACGTTATACTTATCATTATAGGATCAGTAAGTATTCCTCCTATATGTTTTGACAAACTTTAAAATATGTCAGTATCTCAATAATCTTTTCTATAAACATATTAAGTTCCTCAGACATTTGTTTTACCTCCCTCTGAATTCCGTCGTTTCTTAAAAGATCTTTCACAGACATTGAATTCCAAAAGGGTAATGGAGGTCCTGCTAAAATTTATAAAACTTGTACAATTTATAAAGCCTTCACCCTCATCTAGTGCTCTCCAGATGTGTTAGGCCAGGAGTGCCCAAACTACGGCCCTGGGGCTGCATCCGGCCCCCAACACCAATTCATCTGGCCCCCAACGCCAATTCATCTAGCCCGTGAAGCCCTTGTTGCTCCTGGAAGCGTAAGTAAAACGTGCCTGTACGGGCACATTTTACTTCCGCTTCCAGGAGCGGCGAGGGCTTCGTGGGCCAGATGAATTGGCATTGGGGTCTGGATGCGCCCCCCCGGCCAAAGTGACTGCCCCCCTGATCCACGTGACTTGGCCCACGGCCCAAAAAGTTTGGGCACCCATGTGTTAGCCCATAATTTCAATGGCTGTATATGATGAGACTGGGAATTAAACACATCCGGAGAACATCAGTTTGTGGGGGACACTGCATTAATAAATCACATCAAGAAAAAAGGGAGGAACTGACACTGCTCTAGCATCTTCTGGTCCAGATGTTGATTCATCTACTCCTTCTTGCTCAATGTCATCATCATCTTCATCTGTTGTCCCCGATTCTTCACTGGATGAAGAATAGTCTGTCACTTTATGAGGTCGTACATCTTCCACTGCCCTTAATTCCTTTGCCAAAGCAGTTAAATCCTAGCAAAAGAAGCATTGCAGAAAAGGATGCAAGCAAATGAGCAACATCTCATAAGAACTGAATCCATTTAAGTACACCTGCTATATGTGCTTTACAGTTTAGTACTCTTTATTTTAGAATACATAACAGTTAATTATTATTCTTGTTGGCATGGAACAAAACTGGTTTATAATTTAGTACTTTTGGCTGATATTCCAAAAAGCAATTCACCATAAATCATAGTAAAGGTAAAGGTTTCCCTTGCTCGAAAGCCAGTCGTATCCGACTCTAGGGTTCAGTGCTCATCTCTGTTTCAAAGCCAAAGAGCCAGCACTGTCTGCTTCTGCAGACGTTTCCGTGGTCATGTGGCAGGCATGACACCAGAGCGCACAGAATGCTGTTACTTTCCCACGGAAGTGGTCCCTATTTATCTACTTGCAATGTCTTGCTTTCAAACTGCTAGGTTGGCATAAATCATACCATGCTAAAAAAGAATAGTAGCAAAGTTATATCAATATTACACTAGCTACGAAACCAATAAAAGTTAATTACTCTCAGTAGCTTGAATCCTAAAATAATTGAATATGGTACAATAAAGGTTTCTATTTCCTCCTCCCCCAGTAACCACCTATAATCCCATCCCTACCCCCAAATCTCTCCAGATTGGGAGACCTTGTTTAACAATTTTGGGAGGGAGACTTTGGTGGAAGAATAAATTAACTCTCTATTCTCCATTCACATTGTTCAAGTTAGGCACCCCTCACCTTCTGGAGAGGTTTTGCAATATTACAGGCCTCTGCAATGAGGGTGGGATAAGAAACTTTTCTTCTGTATCTTAAAACCCAGACTACATCATTAAAAAGTAACTGCTAGCTGCTTACCACTTCTCCCTGAAGACCAGCCAGATGAACAGGTTTAGCAAATCACCATCAGTCCCAGAGAATGAAGGAGTACAGCGTGGAGAAAAGCCAATATAAAAATACAAAATTAGTACCGAAGAAAAAGTCCGTTTAGAAAGCTAAAAATTACAGCACTGGCTTGTTTTAGAACTATATGTGAAAAATGAAAAAGAACTTGAAACTAGAGGCTACCCTAGTATGCTTACTGGGGTGATTGTTACGTAGTTTTAAAAATGGTAGTAGGTATAGGTTACCCAATGAAGTGTAGTAGATAGAAGTGAGCTACTCTGGGTTCAAATTCCTGCTCAGCCATGAAAACTCTAAAGGTGTGAGACTGGAACTTATGAAACCACTCTTTAAATATTTTTCTTATCTTGAAAACATTACTAAAGGTAAAGGTTTTCCTTGCTCGAAAGCCAGTAGTATCTGACTCTAGGGTTCAGTGCTCATCTCTGCTTCAATGCCAAAGAGCCAGGGCTGCCTGCTTCTGCAGATGTTTCCGTGGTCATGTGGCAGGCATGACTAGACACCAGAGCGCAAGGAGCGCTGTTTACCTTCCCACGGAAGTGGTCCCTATTTATCTACTTGCAATTTCTTGCTTTCGAACTGCTAGGTTGGCAGGAGCTGGGACAAAGACAGGAGCTCATTCCATCCTGCAGTACTTGAGAATCGAACTGCTGACCTCCCGCCTTCCAGTCAGCCTTAAGTCAGATGCTTAGTATTCAAAATGAAGATGTTTTCGTGTAAAAGAGCTGTAATTCTAGATACAATTGTAGAAGTGGCAGAGCTGAGAAAATTACTTTTAAAAAGGCATCATCCAAAAATGTAACTTTTCCTAACTGTGAGGTTCAATGAAATTTTAAAGGCAGAAAGCTTGAACAGTAACTTTGTCACATTCAAGACATTACCAGTTTCTTTGATCTAATTAAGACAATTAAGACCTGTGCCAGCATCCTCTACAGACATGTAGAATAAAGCATCCATATATGTATGCATGCATGAACATATGGATGGTACTGCCCTTCAGAATATGTTTCCTAACACCACTTAGTATAGAGCTCCTAATACGATGTTACTATGATCTTTCCAGGAATGCAGAATGGAATGTTTAATGTAAGTAAAGAACTACTTAGAGCTTATTTCCAATGAGCATCTGAAATACACTGTTCTCAACAATGTTAATCGCAACTCAATATGGCAGGTCAATATGTTGACAGTGGTTGTCAGAGAAGCATTATTTACTGTAGAAAAATAGCACTTAATCCATAGACTTTGAGGCTCAAAACCCCTCAGTCACCCAAACACCAACAAATCCTACATACTGTTTTCCAGCCAGATTTATATTTGTGATTGCCACTTACCACCTAAGCAAACCTCAAAAAATATTCTACCATCTAGAAATCTTGCAGTATGTAGAACTATTTCTCGTATTCAGAAAAATGACAAATGGTTACAGAAAATGCAGAGATATATGCCAGATTTCTACTGTCAATTTATCCTTGAATAAGGGAAGTAATGGAGGGTGCCATAGCAAATTGCTGCTCATTAGCAAGCTACTGGTTACATTACTAGGTATGAGCACAGAACGTCACCAGCATCTCATTAATGAGCAACAGTTATCTGTTGTAATTTACATCATATCCCTTATATAAACCATACCTGTCAAGTTTCAGGAAATTCCTGTCAAATAAGGGAAATTTCCCGTCCAAAACGGGAAACTGGACAGCTATGCTTATCCTGTGCTGGCCTCCAGTCTAACTCCAGTCTATTTGCAGTCTAACTAATATGAGATGATGGCGGGAAATAGTGTAAAATATGGGAGTTTGACCGAAATTTCCCGAAACTTGACAGGTATGATATAAACATAGGTTAGCAATAGGATTCTGGCAACTGGCTTTTTTGTATTGTTTTTGTGTCACAGATAGTTGTGAATTATCACATTTTAACAAGCTCAATTACGACTGGAGCAAACTCAAAAGAAGCGAACCTTTAAGAAATACAAGAATGGTGAGATGTACAGAAAACTTCAGAGACCATTTCTGTACATTTTACAACTATTTATGTTTACTCTTTTGTTTCCTTGTTAATAATTTAATAGAAATGAACTTAAGTTGATTTTTCATGCTAGGTTGGAAGAGTTATTGGAAATTTCATAAAGCAGGTTTCGTTCACCTTACTTGGGAAAAAAACATTTTAGAATAAGATTTATTTTGTTTCTAACGTTTCCAACTTTTTCTCAATTTCCCTTTCATCCTTTTCTAAATCTTCATTGACTAGAATTCTATTTCTAAAGTCTGCTAATGCAGATTCATTGGCATAAATTTCAGCAGTGAATTATTATTAGTTAAGAAACTGACAGTTGTACCTCCTGTCAAACAACAATCATATGACACACAACAAAAATTTGCAAATGTTAATTTCTTATTCAGCAATAATCCATTGCTGAAATTTACACCAAATGGCTTACAGGTGCAATTATTCAACTGGATTCTGCCCCTTATGGAGAACTTCAGATCTTTGTATAACAATCTTTTATACAGAGGCTGCAATCCTGTTTGATAAGTTACCGTATTTTTGGACCATAAGATGCACGCCCCCCCCAAAAAAAAAGTGGGGAAAAATGAGGGTGCGTTTTATAGTCTGAATGCTGTCCAGCAAGGCTGTTGTAAAAGGATATTTTACAACAGCCGCGGCTGGCCGAAGACCTCCACCGCCACAGCTGTTCTGGGCCAGGGAAAGAAAAACATATGTTTGGCGGGCCATTACCGCAGGTGGCCACAAGAGGTCGCAAATCACAATTTCCCATTTAAATGCATTGGAAATCAATTTCTTGTACAGTACTGTATACTAAAGCTTTTCTGTTTGTATTCAATGTATTTCAGTGGGAAACGAAACCTGTGCATAAAAAGAAAGGATTTCATTTATCTTTCTTGCCTTTGTCCCTGCTCCACGTGGTCAAAATTGAGGGGGAAGCCATGCTTCCTGGTTGCAGGGAGAGCAAGAGGCTAGGCTAGAGCATTGCTTCCTGCCTCAGTGCAATTGGCTTGTCCGCCCATCTCCCCTGCAGCGCCACCACTGGTTGGTGGTGCAAATACAGTACTATTTGGTTCAGAATATTTTTCTTGTTTTCCTGCTTTAAAAACACGTGCGTCTTATGGTCCAAAAATACGGTATGTTTATAAGGCTGATGGCATGATCAGCCATGTCAATTTCTCGACATTTCTGACTCCTCCCCTCCTCAGAATCTCTTTCATTTTCAAGAAGCCACTATGGGCTGCAGAATGGGAGTCTTTAATTGATTGTGTGGCTATTTTTTTGTTAATTAAAGACTCCCTTGCAACCTTGCAGCCACTATTGGCTTCTCAACAATGAAAGGGATTGCAGATGAGCCTTTGGCTGGGTGGAAAAGTTAAAAAAATGTATTTCCAAAAAAAATCAACACCACTAATGGTATCAACTTATGGAACAGGATATCACTCAATTTATCAAGCTATAAAGAGGTAACACATAACTCACCACAGGTTTGTTGGGTCTGAATGCTTCCTTTTTATCTTCGGGCTTTTTGGTTGCAGTTTCATTACGTTGTGACGGTGAGCCTTCTGATTTTGATGATGCTATGTAAATTGATATCACAAATAGTTTGAGGGTGAGGGGCAGACACAAAAGAATCATTGTAAAACAAAGAAGCATCAACACCATGGTGGCTAACATATTCAGAGAGATATTCTCTGCTTAACATATGCATGCATACAGAAGAAATTGTCACACTTTACAAATAAGGCTTGTGAGTACTTCTGCAATATTTAAATGCAAAAGCTGATTTAAAGTAAATGGTCAATTCTGTAATAGTTCTCTCTTTCATAACAGTAAACAAAAAAACAAGTCCACCCAAGCTCTCTTTCTACATATACTGTACATATAACCTCAAAATTAGAGTATTTTTGCTCATGCTGCCTGGGAAATTCTGGGCACTGGAGATAAAATTTAAAAAACAACACCTTTCTAGACTGTGCCTTAGGGCTTACCCAGACTTGTCTTTTGTGATATACAAGTTAAAAACATGTAAATGCACCTTCTCACCAATGCCACTTTAATTCTGATAACCAAGATTATTTTTAAATTGGTGATTAAACAAACCAGTGCAGAGTAAAAAAATACAGATGAACTTGAGGAATCTTAAAGTGGGATAAAAAAAAGAAAGTCCCCCTTACATCTCATTCGGAACCTCTCTCCAGATCCACTCTGAGATCCAGGATGTGACCCAGGTTGTGAACTGGAATTGCTAGAACCAGAGGAGCTCCCACTTCCAGGTCTTGGCACCAGTTTTTCCACTCTTTCCCAGAGAAGACGAGGCTCAATATTGCTATATAAAGAAATGATCAAATTCAATTTAATCTTAATGGTCAATATCTTGCTAAGTTGCCACTGAACAGAAAGTTCTGCTAGCACAGTAATGCAGAATCATGCTGCCCTGCGCAAGCAAATGGAAAGCATGTTTTTTACACAAAGATCATGGCTTGGCCAATGGACATGATTGCACAGGTCTGCGTTACTATGAAAGCAGGACTCAGCTGGAGCTCAGTAGGATGTTACCCCATGTTTCACCTTCTTACCTGAAAAAAACTTTTCACAACCATTTTGTACAAAAACATTTGAGTCCTACGCATTGCATCTTTTGGAATCCAGTCACTGTACAGTAAAATTAAATACATTGGGCAAATTCCTATGAGCATAAATTTACACCAGTGTAATCAGACCGGGTGCTGGAAATTTTTAATTTAAACCAGTTCTCAACCTATGGCCCGTGGAGCCAAATAATCTGTCCCTGACCTTGATCCAGCTGGCGGTGGTGGAATCGGCCGCGGACTCATTTATGGTCAACATAAAAGCGTTCACTACAGCCATAAATGAGTCTGTGGCCATCATAAACATGTTTAATACAGCTGTAAATGAGTCCACGGCTGTCATAAACATGTTTACGACAGCTCCAGACACTTTTTACAGCAGTGTTTACGGTGGGGGAACCACCATCTGGTCTGCTTAGCAGTCTGAGGGGGTGTGGTCCAGCCCATGGCTAAAAAAGGTTGAGAATCCCTGATTTAAACTCACAGGTAGCTTTCCAGGTTCCAGAATTTGCTAGGGCTTCCTTTTGCCCTGGGGAACCCTTTGAGAACCTTGGCATCCAGGGGGAAGCCTTTAATTGTTAAAGAAAATCACCACTGGAACACAACATCTTCAGTGACTAATCTGGATTATACTGCCGTAAATTTAACCATAAGGATTTTGCCCATTGAGCCAAAACTGAACAAGAGCAAGTACATCTGGAAGGAGTGTCAGAGGTACATCACTAGAAGACACTATGCAACAGCTCCTAAGTAACAAAGGGTGCATACATAGGGTGCCAAAAATGTATACACATTTTAAGAGAAGTTATCTATGTCTTACTTTTCAAAGTAGAATTGAATTGATAGCAATGTGTATATGATGTTCGCTCAAAAGAATTAATGCTAGCATCAGCACATGCAACTGGTAAGACAGCCAAAGAAGTTTAATGTGAATTACAATAAGCCTATAATTTACCTTATAGGTATTTCGCAACAATTGACTTTTTTATACTGACCACTACAATGATACCAACTTTCTTATTTTAAGATACACATTAAAAAATTTTTTTACCATGCTCCTAATGGAGATTAAAGAAGAACTCTAGCACAGTTTTTGCCTTCTATAAATTAGCAAAAGCTCTGATATCATCAAAGTTTTCCCTTGTTTAAATAGAGGATATCGTAGGAGATTTTTGAAGCAAGCCATGTGTAATAAGGCTAAATAGCTAAACCAAATCAATCTACTTAAATTCAATCCTTAAAAGGAGATGGATGCTTGATTCTTCTTATTTTGACAGGTACAATGAGTAAACCCAGCAAGCAATATTAAACCACTGGCACCTTCTAGCCAGAATTCCTAGTTGTAAGAAAAAGCTGATTTTTTACCTTCAGGCCCTTAACAAGAGATATGTTGGTATGGACACAGTAATTTTCGGAAACATTCTTCTTTTTCTTTAAGTTGCACATGCTCAGTAACCCGTTTGCACATGTGCAGAACCCCTTTGCACATGTGCAGAACCCCTTTGCGCATGCACAGAACCCCTTTGCAATGGGTGCGCATGTGCAGTAACCCCTTTCCATGCTATTCAAAATACAGGATGGTGGTGGGAAAAGGGAGGAACGAGCGCTAAAATATGGGAAATCCCGGCCAATGAGGGATACTTGGCAGGTATGCTTAGTGCACTCTGGGTGGTTTACAAGGTTATTAGCATTTTTGCCCCAGCATGTTGGGTACTCATTTTACAGACTTCAGAAGGATGGAAGACTGAGACCTGGTCAGAATCGAACTCACAACATTTTGGCTGCAGTACAGCAGTGCAACGACTGTGCCCACCAGGGTTCTTTACTGGTATGGCTTTATTACTTTTTTGTTTACATTCCAATTAATTATTTAAAATTAAAGAATTATTAATATAAAACTATTAATATAGATCCTGACCTACTTTACTCATTAGATCCTTAACTTTTCCATACTATTATTTCCACTGTTACAGAAATTATCTTGCTTACTGTTCGTGTTACCCATAATATAAAGAGCATTGTTTCCATTCATTGAGATGACAACTTCTTGTATAACTCTACGAAGAAGCTGCTTAGATACAGGTGAAACTTGGAAAATTAGAATATCATGCAAATGTTCATTCATTTCACTTAAAAGATGAAACAAATATATGAGATAGACTCACTACATTCAAAGCGAGATGCCATGCCTTAATTCGTTATAATTGTGACGATCATGGTGTACAGCGTACATGAGATTATGTAATGATTATGGGGTACATGAGATTGGGGGGGTTGGGGTTTTCATAAGCTTTAAGCCATAAGCATCAATATTATAACAAAGTAAGGCTTGAACTATCTCGCTTTGCATGTAATGAGTCTATCTCATATATTTGTTTCAACTTTTAAGTTGCACTACTGAACTGAATGAACATTTGCACAATATTCTAATTTTCTGAGTTTCACCTGTATAGTTAAGGCCAATTTAAAGCAGGTCTATACCCAATCAGGTGCCCTTCAGTAACAGTAGATTCCAATTTGCTTCTTCTGATACTGAAATGAAAAAGCACAACAACATTACAAACCTTGTGGAGTTCCTTTGACCTGCTTGGTTATTTTGCTGTGCACTGCTCTGTAGAGGAGAATCTCGTCGAGATAACACAGGTGATCTGGATGTTGTCCTTACAGGGACCTTAGGCAGAAAAAGAAAACCACAAACAATTCAGGCAACATGGCAAAACTAAGTCTTTGCTCCCATAAGAACACATTTTGGATATGCTAACAAAAACACAGATTTTAGTCAAAATGGTACTACTGTCTAAGATGTTCAGCAGCTGCAGCGTCCATATGTCCAAATGGACTGCATATAAGATGCTGAAAAGAATGAAAGTTTAGTAGATGGCTACTGACACAGATACACCTACTCACAAGACTATCATGACAATTTAGAACACAGAACTTTGAAGCAAGGGATGCACAAAGCAGTTTGTTGTAACAGCATGGGAATTTAGAAAATTAAGCTCTAAAGAGCCAACAAATGGATCAGCAGAAGGCACAGACTAGGGAAAGCAAGTTTTATTTGACAGAAGCAAATAAAGTAAGAAATTTGTCTGCTTTTTGTTGTCAGCAGTGACTTAAAATAACTTAGAACTACGATCTTCCAATCAAGAGCTATTCATGTTTCACTGACTACTTAACTTCATATAATAATTATTTTATTTCTATACAGCAATGGCAGCCCTTTAAAAAATTTCCCCCATCTGAAACAAAGGTTGAAATCTTGTAACAATGGTGTTTTTTTTTAAAAAAAGAGCAATTCCTTGCCTAAAGTGCTGTTTCTGGCACCAGTGTCACTTTATGGGTGTGTTCATTAAAAACCTAGCACATGCCTTTTGTTATTATTATTTTTTTTGTTTTGCTCTTTTAAATATATATATATATATATATATTATAATTGTGTCTTTCTACTTCTTACCCTTGGAGGCACCTCGTCACTGTCTGATCTAGCCCAAGCCTTTTGTATGGGGTCAGGTACCTCAGACTTAGAGTCAGAACTCTGACTTAGCACTTCACTGCGTGAAGGTGGATATGGGTCCTGAGAACGCAGGTGGTGGTGTGCAAATTTGGGAGAAGGGTCACTGAAGGAATGGGACCGCGAGACAGGGGAAACATTGTTCTTGAGAGATGCCAGATGGGACCACTGTACCTTACAAGAAAACAAAACATAGAACATTCAATGCGTTCTGTACAACTGGCTTTTTTGTCTCAATTAAACACAGAATTTAAAAAGGCAAGAGGGTTTGAGTGGCAGGATTAAGCACAACTTGGATATGATACAAGGCAAGCATGCGGTGGGTTTAAAGCAAGGAAAGTGCCCGGAAAACATACAATATTGTGAAAACAATATATGGGGCACTTTGGAGAGGTAAAATCTGAACACACAAATTAACAGGAAGGTATGAGATTTCTAAACTTGCTTCAATGTCAGGCCCAATTGGGTCCTACAGCAGAAGATTTTTTTTTTTTTTAGTAAAGCACCAAACTGAAAGAAAAGAAAGGACAGGATTGTATTAGCAAACATACTAGTTTCAAAACAATTTACCTGCATGTTTGAATCATGCAGTAAATTGCTTTTAAAGTACCATGAAATGTGGATTGAAAAATAAAGATATCCTTTACTTTTCTTTAGACAATGTGTTTATGTATGAGATAGATAGATAGATATATTGATAAGACAGACAGACAAGCAGACACTATTCTATATAAAATACAATATATGCATATTGCATGTCTCACAGGCAATGTTTAAAATATATCTACACCTTAAAGGCTACATAAATATGACAACACACATTATGGAAGCACAGCAATACATCCATAGTTAAATCACAACTGCCTAATGTAGGTTTTACGACCACCATGCATTGCCATTCTGCTGGGTTATACAGCATATAGACTTAATATTTTAGAGCTACATATATATTTTGCCCTCTCACTCTCTGGACTGAGCTGGTGGCAAAGAGCATTTGCTCCACCAAGCACTAGTATAGAGCTCCTTTGAGGAAAGAGAAAGGTTGTCTGCATACCTGAGATTAAAAATCTCACAGTAGCTGAGGATGTAGGCAAGCTAAGAGGACAAACAACAAATCCAAAGCCAGGTGACTAAACAAAAAGTGCAAAGTTGGAGAAAGAGGAATTCTGAATGACAACCAGGAGGCTTCAAGTTGAAGGAAAACAGAGAATGAACAATGAGGGCCTCTAACCAGAAATGGTACTCTGAACAAACTCACAACAGGTAAACTAAGAAACAGATACACAGTTTGAAAAAAGAAGATGGACAATAGGAACACTGAGAAGGCTAATCAAAGGACAAAGTAGGTAAACACAATTGTTGCTTCTTTTATCATTACTGTGTTGTGCTCTATCCTAAAGAAAACAAAATGAATGAGAAAAGGAACACACATATAGACCAGACCCATGTCTTATCTACTGATTTGTGCTGACCAGATCTTGGGTTGCAGACTTTTAGTGTAAATGTTTTCAGAAAAAAGTGGTTTTAAATAAGGATTTAAAAGCATGTTTTTAATGGTTATCCACAGGATACAACCTCTGCTATCGTAGCAAACTATTACAAAAGTTGAATGATCACACATAGACAGAAACCTACTGTATTTGCTGACGTATAAGACACATTGGAGTATAAAAGATGCACCCCATTACAGTAAAACCCAGGTTTACGACAGAGGTAAACCAGGACAGCATTTTCATAGGATTTGCCATTGTAAACCGCAGCAAACTTAAGCCGAGGTGGTTGTAACCCGCACGTATAACGGGGGGGGGGGGAGAGATTTCGTTATGCGGGGTATCGCAAATAGCACAAATGCTTCATGGTACAAATTTTGTGTTATACAAAGTGTTTGTTATGCAGGGTTCCACTGTATTACCAAAATAGCCCATTATATACAATATAAGATGCACTCCATTTCCCCAGTGTATTTTAAGGGGGTGGGGCGGAGTGGGTCTTATGTGCCAGCAAATACGGTATGTTTTTCTGATAATTTTTTGGACAACTGCAAAAAACTGGAACCAGTGGGTTTGTGTAATACAGATGAACCACACATTATATTAGTACATAGACTGAAACTGAGCAAGGATTCTGCAAAGGTAAAACACATAATAAAGGTGACTAATTCTGACGATGCATTACACCCATATTGGTGAAAATCCTAGTGTAGTAAACTGCAGAGAGCGGGCTCACTGGATCAATAGCAATATAGTGAGTCATCTTTTCCATAGGTTCCATTGATTAAAATGCTCCTACTCCTAATAATTTTAATAAATCAACTGCAAATTAAATCATCCTTCACCCTTCTTAATTCTGACCAGAGCTGGCAGTAGCTGCAGTTCAACAATATGTACCTGGAGAATCTATGTCCCAAAACGTAGACATCTCTACATTAATTATAAAAGAATGTAATAGAAACCTCTTTTCCTTAGCGCATTTTTAGGATAGCTAGGGGAACATATGAATCAAGTTTTAGGTGGTATGAAGAACATAGTTATGTACCATGAGCTAGCCTGGCTTAACAAACAAGACATCAAAAAGCCATCCACATAACTCCTGCTGTTTAGTGAAAGTGATAATGTATGGTTTCAACAGTGTACTCTTCTTTATGTTCAAGATCACTGTATTTGGAGGCTTCTAAATCTCTCTTGCCCTTCCCTAGCCCCACCCATCCCCACATACCTTTTATAAGGACGGTTTCTGGTTTTACCTGTGGTTCCATAGGCTTTTGCAATGAAGGCTGAACAGGCTCTGAATTTCCATTTGAGAAGGACTCTGATCTTGAAGGCACGGGTGGCTCTAATGCTTTACTTGTCTGTTTAGACTGTGCTTCAGGGGAGCCCTGATTATTCTTTCTGTATCTATCATCAACCTTGAGGGAGGGAAAAAAGGACATGAACTGATCTTATATAGTTACCACCCTTCTTGTCTGATGGGACAATCTGAAGTTGAAACTTAAATCAATTCAAAACAGAAGCAGTCTCAGAAGCTGGATCGCTTGACTTAAGTATGGTTGTACTCCTTCTACAATCACAGGTCTGTGGCTTCCCATTACTAAAGCATTCACATCCCTTCTTTTATTTTAGAGATGGAAAATGAGAGGTCCTCCAGAGATTACTGGATTCCATTTCCCAACAACCCTGATCAGCTTCTTCAATGGCAGTGACTGCTCCCAACTCGCAGGGAGCTATAATTTTCCCTCTTGTGTTTTAGGATGACATAGTTCCCTCCTTCAAACTAAGGATGTAGCACATGGCACAAGAAACAAAGACATATCAACTGGAATGTTCTGGGAGTATTTACAATACAAAGACTGAATAAATTAAATATATACAGGAAATATAAAGCTATTTCTCACAGCTTTCAATTACAACTGCGACTGACTCCAGCACTGAGAGTACACGAACAAAAGGCAGGACAAAAAAATACTAGATATTTTGTTGCCATTATCTGTTGTTGTTTTTTTAAGGACTACATGGTGTGTTTTCTTAAAGGCCTGCTTACTAACGCTGTTGTCCAAAATTTGCAAGATGAGTATATTCACATCTTGAAGAACCCATCAGTGTGGATTCAGAGAGACCACAAGAGTTATTATACTAACAGACTTTGGAGGGGGAAAATCACCATAGGAATGTATCTTTTAGCATTAGATGACTTCTCCCAATTAACATCTATTTAGAACCCAGGAAAGCTCATTTTTTTTTTGGGGGGGGGGGATTAACTCCTCTTCCACTGAGACCACCAGCCAGTGTAAGTCAGCCATTGCCCGTGTTGGCTGGTAGTTTCTGGGAGCAAGAGGCAAAGTACTGCATTTAAGGTCTTGAACTGACTCTTCAGACAATGATCTAACGCAGCCCTACCCAGAGATGCCAGGAACCAGACTGGGGAGCATTTGCTTAGGAAGTCTGGGACAAACTACTCAGTTATGAACCTATTTCAAAGGGGTAAATCTTTGAAGATCTTGGTACTTCAGTTTAGAGATTCTAGCAATGAAGATCGAATGGTTTCACACACCAGTGTCAGTGTTTGAGAGAAAGGGCTTGGATTCAGGAGTTTGCCAGTACAAATCTTCCACTGGCCGTGGCCCATTAATTTTAAAAAAACTTCTAATATTTCAAACCTCAATCTCCTTGAAGACCTTGGCAGAAATATATTCCTGCATAAAGTAAGTGGCAACCAGAATTTCCAGATGAGAGGTCCCATGGACATTTTAATGTGTCTTTTGCACTTTCCCTAGTTTAATTTAATTTTAATTTAATTTAATAGTCATATTTATATATGCCGCCCACTCAGGCAGAACCCGACTCAGGGCGGCATTACAACAAGTTTTAAAAACACATAAAAACACTTTAAAAGACCCACATCCCACCTACTTTAAAAGACCCATATCCCACCCACCCATCCCACCCACTATAACAAGAAGAGAGAGTTCTTAATTCTTTACATAAACCAGCAGGCGGGGACCGTGTTCCCATTCGGGCCCCACACCTGCCCTGCCAGCCAGGTCTTCAATCCTTTCCTGAAGGGCAGCAATTCTCTTTGAAGTCTTAGATCTGTTGGCAGGAGGTTCCAGAGAGTTGGTGTGGACACGGAGAAGGCCCTCCTTTAGCTGTGAACACTCTCTGCCTCCTATTTCTGTTTAGCATCAAACACTGTAAATCACTACGATGGCCACGCTGAGACAAACAAGTTACATTCCAAAAGCTTTGTGAGAGAAGTTACCTCCCGTGGTTTTTCAGTAGGTTCATAAAGGGATTTAGGCTCAGGAGCATGTTTATTCCTTTCTTGCTGTTGTTGTGGCTGCTGTTGTGGCTGTTGATGATGTCGCCTATGGTCATGTTGCAGTGACAGAAGATAAGCTTGCTCCTGCTGCAGTTGACGCTGGAGCCGCTCTGCCTGCCGATGTTCTTCCATCTCTCGCCATCTGTATTCCTTCGAGAAAACAGGTTCACATTCAAGACATGTGTGCCAGGTTCACACAAGGTACTTCCCTACTTCTTCTGGTGAGTTATATGCCTTTAGAGCAAGTTAGTGTACCAAAATATAAAATATTAAGAGCAAAGGACCATGGGTTTTGAACCCCTTGGCAAAACCATTTTGCACTAACCTTAACAAGGATGTAGGCCTACAGGTATAGGGGTTTGTATGTTTGTTTTTTTAAAGCGGTCCAGTGCACTGCAGAAGCACAATGTGGTTTTCGATAGGGGAAGGGTCTGGGAAAGGAAGGAACAACTTGACGATTTTAGCCATATTTCATAAAATATATTACTGTCTATTATCTAATTATTCAGCTGAGGGGCTGTTCAAAAACATGACTACCAACCTGAAACTATTCCAACTTTAAAAACAAAACAAAACAGTGGCATCTAACCTAAATTGCACTGTGAGGTCTCCATACAGTATACTGTATTTCACATGTGCCTGCCAGCCCAATACACTACAGCCTGAATGGCCTTTGTTCCAAGCTCTATTGTGCATAAAAAGTTCAGCTGTGTATGGCTCAGTAAAGCCTGGGATGCCAGCCAGAGAAAAGAAATCCTATAGCTACTGAACAAAACAGATACAGTGCGTTTACCAGTAACATGGCCTGCTCCTGGAGCAGCTGCTGCTGAAGAATTTCCAAGTGCCGCTGCTCCTCTTCTAGCTGTCGCCTGATATACTCCTGTCACACAGAAATTACCCAGCAATAAAATTGTTCACAACAGGAATGCATCGAAACCACCTGAGCAGAACACCAAAGAACAAACCAACTACCCCAGGTCACTTTCTGGTGACGATTCGTTCACCTACAGATTTTGTGAATCCCTACTGAGATTCAAAAAGACCTGTTATCTAATGGCTGAAAATTATTCTATTTTGGAATTAAAATGCTTTTTCCATGTGGGAACAGTTCCTAGCCTGTCTGATGGGTTTTGAAATTAATAATAAGCGAATGTATTTTTTAAAAGGACGTTGAAGAGTTAAAAACACAGCAAGTCTTATCAACACAGCCAACACAAAGTCACATGCAATTTTTGCTAAAGTAATTAGTTTTAGGCACTGTGTAATGAACCGTTAGCAACAACTAGAGCCAGCCTTCATTAAGACATCTCATTCGCAAGCTTCCTACAGAAACTCTCTGCCAAACACATCTCTAACTTCAACTATAGACTTATCTTTTCCCTCCATCATCAAAGCAGACAAGGCCAATCTTGCTGACGTTATGTGGTGGTTATGACAAAAACACAAAACAAACATCCACTAGAGAACAGAGAGAAGACCAAATTCATCTCATGGGGAAAAAAGCCTATGCTTCACAAGTAAAAAAATGAATATATTTACTCACTGCTTCAACTGGCCCACTTAAGCCAAGTCTAAATATGCAAAATATCCAAAGCCAAGAACATCCTACCATGCAAATTAATGAGTATAGATCATACAAACACATGCGCTGAAACACAGAGAGAAAGGGATAGAGACAGTGTATGCAAAAGGAATTAATGATTCAGTGCAATGGCATAATGGGAACTAGTTGGAATCTGGTGAAGAAGAAAACAACATGTGTACTAGTTTGTTATATGTATCTTTGCAAAAACCTGCATTTAGGTGAAGTGAAGCAGGATGTGTAATTTCTCAAACCAGCCACCAGGATAAAGTTTGAAGCATATCTGTCTCAGTTGACACTGTATTTTTGTATGCTCTTTTTCTCCAACCCAGATCTAGTTGAATGGAACTTGCATAATGAGATGAATATCTGTATCCCCATCTACAGCCAAATCCCATTTCATGAGGCCATGTAATATGGATACACATGCAATCCACTTGCACGCAGAGAAGCTGCCTTTTGCATATATGTAGATATCTTTTTTCCAGAAGAAGCCTTCTTCTGAGCACAGTAAATTGCATTGGGCAACTAACCCCTCCCTTTTTTCCCACTGGACTATGCGAGACAGGCAAGATCTATGAAGTAACAGATGAAAACATTTCTGCCATACATACTCACATGAGATCAACTATTTAGTAAACATTCTTATGACTCAAGAAATCTTGAACCACAGAAAAAAATGTATTATACACTAAATAAAAATAATCCACAAGAATATACCTAATGGATATAAATCTGGCTCATTTCAATTATGTGATAATTCACACTAAAGGTTGTTTTCTTAGTACTGGTGTCTATGAATCTTGCACTAGCTAGAATTCTACTTGTGTTTGCATAACTTGAGGCGAACAGAGAAGTGCCCACTGAGGCAACTGATTATATAACCAAGACGTACCTTGTCAATTAGCCATGGTATTTACACAGATCTTATGCAAGCACTAATAGCATTCCAGCCATTTTATATCAAATTGCAGTTCATTTTAAAGAGGCAGCATTTATTCATAAAAGTAGATGGACCATCACTACAATTCTGAAAGCATGTCCCTCTTTTAAGGTATTTGAGCATGTATACTTATAAAACATATGCAATTTCAATAAGCACTTGAAAAGACTTGGCTCGTTCCACCTCATTACATTAATGGAAGTTCATACAGTACAGAAATAGGGAATGTTTGGATCTCTAGATATTATTGAACTCAGAGCAGCCTTATGCAGGCTGGAGGGACCAACACAGTTAATACTGATGGGTAACAAGAAGCACAACAATATCTAGAGGGAAACGCAGTCCTCTCATCCCTGATCTTGCAAGTCTAAATACCATAGCCCTATGTAAGCAACTTACAGACATGTCAAAACTAGCAATCAGATCTTTGGTTTCTATCACAGTTTTTCTTTTAGCCATCCTATGTAACATATTCATAAAACAATTTTTACATACTACAGTTTGTGCAACCTGAATTTCTCACATTTTTTAAATTTTCAATAGACCCATGAGAGATTTCCTAATGGTTTTCTTCAATATTTTCTCCCCTGGGATAGGGGGGTGAAGCTGAAGAATCAGATTTTCCTTCTGCATCGTTTCAGACTTACCTGCTCTCTTTCTACTCTCCTCTTTTCCTCCTCTGCTCTCCGTCTTTCCTCTTCTTCCTTTCGCCTTTTCTCCATTTCTTCCAATCGCTTTTTCTCCTCCTGTTCCCTCCTCCTTTGTTCCCGTTCTTGTTGCCTTCGAGCTTCTCGTTCTCGTCTTTGTTGCTGTAAAAATATTTTTTTAAAAAAATTCAAATTGCTGATTACATACTGTATGTACTCCTTTTCTGCCCTCTAAAACAGTGGGGTGGATAACCTGTGGTTTTACAGAAGTTCAGTTCCAACTCCCACTGGACTCGAGACATCACAGGTAACATCAGGGATGGCAGGAGGTATAGTCCAACATCATCTGGAAGGACCAATGCTTGCATTAACTCACTGCCTCTCTCCAAGCCCACGTCACTGGCTCAAAGATGGGAGGCAGGTGCGACCAAAGTCTCAACCCCCGTCACCACCGGAAGACCTGCTGCCTCTCTCCTAGCCCACGCCACTGGCTCGGAGATGGGAGGCAGGTGCAGTTGACGTCTCTGCCCCTGAGCCCTGCCTGCTCCGGGGGCTAGAAATGACGCCGCCCCGCCGCCAGAGGACCCACTGCCTCTCTCCGAGCCCAGGCCACCGACTCGGAGATGGAAGGCAGCTGCAGCCAATGTCTCCGCCCCCAAGCCCTGCTTGCTCTGGGGGCTAGAAAAGACGACAACAATGCTGCCCCGTCGCCGGAGGACTTGTTGCCTCTCCCCGAACCCTGGGACCCGTTAGAGATGTTGAGCCGGGCTCCATCAGAGACGTTGAGCCCCGGGTTCTGTCAGAGACGTTGAGCCGGGCTCTGTCAGAGACGTAGAGCTGTGCTCCGTCATGTTTTGTGTTACGTGTTTATTTTCTTCTTATTGGCTTTATTATTTTGCAGTGAACCGCTTTGGGTCGCCCTGGGGTGAGGAAGGCGGTATACAAATCTACCAAATAAAATAAATCAATAAATTATCTTGTTCTCAGAATCAAGTTTGCCTTTTTTGTATCTATACTACATTTAGGATGTTTCTCAACATGAATAGTTTTTAGAAGTAGATTTCTACCATTAGAAATTCTAGACATTTTAAATGGTGGCAATGTTATAATGGAGACATGTAAATCACCAGAAATGTTTCCATATTTCTCATATCCACATAACAAACAACAGCTGAAATCTTGATGCCATGCAGGGTAAGTAGGGAATTGGTGAGTCAGTCCTTCTGTTATATTCCATTGATTCAAATGAACCTACTCCCATTGTGACTTACTATACTAAAGTAAGTCACAAGTAGAGCAAGCCCACTGGAATCATGGGATAATGGTAACCACGATCACCTCCTGCTGATTTGAAGTAGTGAGTTACAGAACACCCTTCTTTTAGAAAGTAATGCTCCAAGCTCTTCTTGTGACTAGCATTTGTGCACTACCAAAAGGTGTTTTTGTTTGTGAGATCACGGAGTTCAAAATGAAACCATCAGATCTTCCATTAAAATAGTGCAGGCACTCGCAACTCCCAGCCTGCGTGCCTAATCCGGCCTGTGCATATCATTAAGCCAGCCTGTGGTGGCCACCTGGACACCTCTAGACCCACCCCCACAAGTCGTGTTGCATCACTTACCACGGTAGCGTCGCCAATCGCATCATTTTCACAGCTATTTTCATAGTCTCCGTCACTTCCCAGGGCGGCAGGAGGCCTTTCGGAGCAATTTTGCTCCATTTGGATAATTTTCTGACGTTTCCCCACTTCGTTTCAGCTGCTCAAACACGCCGCTGGGCAACTTCCGGGGCCGGGTGGAGCTTGTGTCAGTGGCTTGGTTCCTAGCACGGAATCAGGAAGTTGCCCAGCAGCACGTTTGAGCAGCCGAAATGAAGTGGGGAAGCATCAGAAAATTATCCAAACGGAGCAAAATTACTCCGAAAGGCCTACCGCTGCCCTGGGAAGCATTGGAAGCTGTGGAAAAAGCCACAAAAATGGTACAATTGGCGCCAATGATGAATGCGAAAACTTAAAGTCTAGGGAGCAACCACACCTCCAGCCCCTGGTGGGGAGTGTCGGAGGTGGGTCCAGCCCCTGGCAGGAAAACATTGCAAAAGCCTGAAATAGTGCTTCACAAAGCAAGAGAAAGAGAAAACAGTTTAAGGAAGCCATGTGTGAGGCCTTATTGGTGTGACTGATCAAATGCTTTTGCTACTTCAAAAACCAGCTTGATAGACATCAAGCTTTAGTGCCAAATTCAAATACAGCATTAGGGGATAATTTGCCAAATGGTTAATTCAAATATCTTTTTGGATTGGTGCTTTTTTTAATATAGAAGGCCTAATTTTTCAGTTTAAGTATGCTGACATTTCAAACAGTTAGATGCAAATCCTTTTATGTTGGAGAGCTCTCAGGCAAGGAGAAGAAATTTTAAAATGCAGCCTTTTCAATTCTGGTCTATTTCTACCTCTTCTAATCTCCTTCTCTGCTCTTTCTGCTGTTCGATACGCTTTTGTCTCTCTGCCAGCAGCTGCCGCTTGTACTCCTCCTGCTCTCGTAGCTGCTGTTCTTGTAGCAGCTGTTGTCGCCGAAGAGCTTCAGAACGCTCCTTGTTTTCCTGCTGCAATCTCAGGAAATCACGTCTGAGGGTAGATTCTCCAGGCACATTAACAATAGAACTGTGAGAGGAGGGGGGACACACAAAGCCATCATAAGCCAAATAAAATCTAGCAGGTTAATTGTCAGAAACTTTTTCATATTGCAATATTTCTTTTGGTTTACCCTAGATGTACTCAAACACACACAGACACACACACACAGACACACACACACAGACACACAAACACACACCCAACACAACTGATGGGTGGCTGAGTGGGTGGAGGGCTGAAATCAGAAGAAATCACAATCTAGTCCAGGGGTTCCCCAACCTAAGGCCCATGGGCTGGATCTGGACTCCAGTGCCATTTTATGTGGGCCCCCACCCCTCCAAGGGCATTCGAGAAACAAAATGGGCACCCCCTTTGAAGCTGTTGGGACAAAATGGCCACCCCATCATGCAGGAAGTGCAAAATGGCCATCTGGCCCTCGAAGCTGACTGAGAGAGCATGATCAGGCCCCCGCTTGAAAAGGTTGGGAACCCCTGATGTAGTCAATTCAATGCATAACTTAAAAACAGAAAGCTGCTTGATTTTTCTTTTACCACTAAGGAAAAGAAATTACAGACAACTCACAGTTGGCTTTTAGCATACAACACATTATGCATTATGACGCCTCAAGCATCTTGGCACTTAGGGACACAACAGATATTTCCTTATGCTGTAGCACAGTAGGCATGGCCATTCAAGATTTTTTATTTTGATCAAGCTAGTCTTATTTTATGCTTTCTCATAATGGGGAATGAAATCATCAATTCTTGTCATATGAGGTGGGAAGAGAGGAATATGGCATTTTATCCTAGCTCTTGTGAAGAGGAATTTAGGCTATGGTAAAACCAATCAGCTTTATACTGCAGTTGAGGTTAGAACCTGAGCTTCCCTGTACCTAAACCAGGGGTTTGCAACCTATGGCCCACAGGGTCATTTCATGTGGCCCACTGCCCTCACTTCCGCCACCACTACCACCGCTGGAAGCAGCGAAAACAGCCAAAAATGTGCCACCCTCACTCCCGCTGCCAGAGGTGGAAGTGGCAAAAACAGCCGAAAACCTGTGGCTGTCGTAAAACGTTTATGACAGCCAAGGATGCATTTTTACGACAGTGTTTATGGCAGGGGGACCACATGTCCAGCCCACTCTGTTGTCTGAGGGGGGCATGGTCCAGCCCGCAGCGCAAAAACATTGAGAACCCCTAACCTAAACAAAATACCAAAAACCGCCACTAGCCACAGCTCACAGCCAAAGTGCACATTAAAATCTTACAGATATGGTGATAGCATTTAGGGAGTATCACACTGCACAGGGAGAGAAGATTTTTTTTATTCCTAGCTGCTTTACCCCAAATGTCTCCCTACCCCTCAAACCTAAGAGTGAACCTCCCATTTTGCCCTGTACACCTGTAAAAAGAAAAATCAGAAGGCAAAATTCCATGGGAGATAATGGTCACAATGCATGCTTTGGCCCTTAATCCTAGGTTAGAGAAAAAACATACAAATGTTGTAAAACAAAAGATAAGGCAAGCTCACTTCCAACATTGCCAGATAGCTTAAGTAGCTGTTCTATGCTGGGATGGACCAACATTGAAAACCCCATTCTGTAAATAAAAAGTCTATAGGCCTCAAATGTTGGGGTGAGGCACCCCCTTCATCCTCCCTTGGTCAGAAAGTAGATTGGGACATTGGCAAGTATTTCAATTCTGACATATGGCAACCCTTTTCAGTGTTTCCCAGGCAACAAACACATAGAAATCGTTTAGCACAGTGGTTAAAGTTTCTTTCTTTATTCGTCTCAGAGGCACCACCAACATATAATAACATACAAAGCTAAAATTAACGTATCTAAAGCAAAAAGGAATTAAAAGGACTAGATGACATCCACCCAATATCGGGCCACATCAACAGCATTTCCTCTTGCCAACGTAAGGTCTTCCTCAGTGCACACTGCAGGGCATTGTGTGCATTGTATCATATGGGCAATTGTTTGTTCTTCTCTGCATTCACAAAGGCTACCATCTACAGGGAAACCCCACTTTCACAGATTAGCCCTTGAGCTTCCTACCCTGGCACACAGTCTGTTTAAAGCTTTCCACACGGGCCATGGTTGAATCATGTGGTTCTGCTCAGTTATTTGGTAGCTCCTTGCTTGCCTTCCAAAGTTCTAGGGTGGTCTGTGAGGGCTGGTTATTTTGGGGGTTATAATATTGATGCTTATGGCTTACAATTTATGAAAACCCCAACCCGTGTCTGTCCCAGCCCTGTGGAACCTCCTTCCACCTGAGGTGCGCCTCCAGACAAAACTACTCCCCTTTAGGAAGATGCTGAAGACATGGTTGTTTCAGCATGGGTGGGGCATAAGTGCCCCCACCTCTCAGGCCCGCTGGCTTGTCTAGCCGGGGAGACAGACCTGTCCTGTCTTGGATCTCAGTTTTAATTGTGGGTGGTGAGGGTTGTTTTTTGAATGTTTACATAGGTTTTATGTGTTTTAATGTGGATTTTAGCTGGGGTTTTAAGCTGTGAATGTTTTTATTGTTTTATATTGTATTCTATTTTTATTTTCCCTTTTTTCTCTTTCCTCTTTTGTTGTTAGCCACCCTGAGTGGTGTTTCCCACCAGGAGGGCGGGATATAAATTACATAAATATATAAATAAAAAAACAATCTCATGTATCCCATAATCATCACATAATCTCATGTACGCCATGATCATCACAATTATAACGAATTAAGGCATGGCATCTCTCACTTTGCATGTAGTGAGACTCTCTCATATATTTGCTTCACCTTTTAAGTGAAATGAATGGAGATTTGCACGATATTCTAATTTTGCGCGTTTCAACTGTACCTGACTCCTGCTCTGCACTAATCCAGACAACCTTGAGAATTCTAGGCCTCTCGTTCAAGGGCATGACTCTAGTTCTGCAAATTCTAATGAGATTTTTTTCCCCTCTATAAATTTCTTAGTGGAACCGCACGAGATTTACCTTGGCTCTCCTTCTTGTTCAGGCACTTCTTCCTCCTCCTCTTCACTTCCACTATACTCATATTCTGTTTCATCTGATGGAAATAAAAGGAAGGCAAAACCATGAGTGGTGCTCACATCAAAAGGGCCGGGTATAAACATGAATAAGTGACAATAATTCTCTTTTAAAACAACATAGATGTGTGGGGGCAGAACATATGTCATTCTATGTAAAAGCTGTCATACAAACAGAACTCCATGGAGTAGTCTGAAGTAAAGAGTGAGAATTGCACCAGGACTAGCTAACCTACAGTTACTGGCCTAAATTCAACTGTCAGTCCCAACTAGAATTGATCCACTGATTCAATGGAAATCATGTAAGTGTTGACTTATCTTTTACTCTTTAGTTCAGTGTGTATACCCGGGGGAGGGGTTTCCACAGAAAGAGACTCCCCAAAGATTATGGTATTTTTGCACCCCAATCGGGCATACCCAGGGCAACAGCAGCCTTGTGCCGGCTAATCTTTCCCAGACTAGGTCAGGGGAAAGAACTACAGAATGAATTCACCAAAAAGTAGCTCCATTTTGGCAGTTTCACTTCTGGCCTAGACACAGAGGATAAAGAAGACCCTAGGTGAGACTAACTGCTGGATACAGTCGACAATGTCAAAGGATCAGTGAAGCTCCCCCCTGCAGAACTTTAATGAGACTGCTTCAGTAACATATACTCATTGTTCACAACCCTAATTAAGTGCACTTTTATTGTCAAAGCAAAAACATTTTGCTGCAATGTCCACTGTCACCTCGGTCAGCTATGGATACAGAATCAAAAAAATTTCAAAACAATTTTTGAAATATTAAAAATCCAATGCTTAAATTTCAGGCACACCGTGCTGCTTTGGAAGTGTCCTTTCCCATCTGCCTGGTCAAAAATACTATTCCTGTGTTTGGAAGATCAAAGATAAAAGACTGGCCTGACCCTGTAGGATTTTTTATTTATTTATTTTTTGTATCGAAACAGCAGGCTGCAAGGCTGCATCATAAATGCCTCTCCACTTCCAAAATAGTTTACTATGTGGTATGAGGAGTGATATTTGGTGTGGCTGCTTTTACTCAGAAAATATATATCTGAAGCCTGTTGTTCATACAGAACTATCTGCACAAAATGTGGTTCCTAGTCAAAATACTTCTAAAGCTTTTAAGACACAAGAATTAGTGTAACTGGGTTTTTTTGCATCCTTTAAAGCGGGGGTGCCCAAATTACGGCCTGTGGGCCAGATCCAGGCCCCGAAGCCAATTCATCTGGCCCACACTGCCCTCGTCTCTCCCAGAAGTGGAAGTAAAATGCACCCATACGGGCACCCCTGAACCATGTGACCATCCCATGGCCCGAAAAGTTTGGGCACCCCTGCTTTAAAGGGTTGTGCCCATCTTGCCTGATAGGAAGGTGCCAGACACATGAATCACATGCAACAACAATTACTAATAGATCATACTGTTACAAAACAACAAATTAATCAGAAGACTGTGATATATATAAAATCTTCCCAGTGCAGATAATACCTGTGACACAATATTTTCAACATAGGTGTAACAAAATGAGATTTATTCCAACTACAAGCAGATTTGCCCGGGCTTCACCCAAGGGAGCTCTTTCTGGCGGGAGGGAAGGCGGCCGGGTTCTGTGACCCTGCGTTCCCCGGGAGGATGGGGAAGACGCAGTGCTGGGTTCTGCGGCCCTGCGTTCCCTGGGTGGATGGATCCCCTGCGGCGGCCCCGCCCATCCATGCAGGGGCAGCGGAGTCTTCTGCTGGACGCCAGGATCAGCTCCGGCGGCCACAGCAGCCAGGCACTCTGGGCTGCTGCGACGGGTGCGGGCTTGATGGCAAATGTGGCTTGTTGGTGCCTGGCGCAGAGTGGTAACGCCAGCACGCTAATGCGCGCAGGCGCACCAGCGGCCACAGTGTGGTGGCCGCCGGGGGGGGCATAAGCCCCCCCGGCGGCCTCCAGACCTCCGCATACCTGTTAAGTGTCAGGAAATTTCTGTCAAACCCCTGTATTTTACACTCTTTCCTGCCGTCATCCCGTATTAGTTAGACTGCAATTAGAAGAGTTAGACTGGAGACCAGCACAAGATAAGCATAGCTGTCCAGTTTCCCGTTTTGGATGGGAAATTTCCCTTATTTGACAGGAATTTCCTGAAACTTGACAGGTATGGACCTCCGTCTTTTACCCCCTCCACCCGGAAGGTTGGTCTGGGAAAATTGTCAGGGGGGAGGGTGGCGGGG
This sequence comes from Bradypodion ventrale, assembly GCA_035047345.1. Lineage (NCBI taxonomy): Eukaryota > Metazoa > Chordata > Lepidosauria > Squamata > Chamaeleonidae > Bradypodion > Bradypodion ventrale. Next base: position 227,072,040 of record JAWDJE010000003.1, on the reverse strand, counting down.
AGGGGAACGCATTGAAGACTATCAAACATACTTCTTTGCTTTGTATTTATAGATTACATAAATTCTGACAACAGGGATAAATGAAAGGTTACTCTAGCTCCCACCACTGAGCAAAAAGAAAAGCCCACTGAACAGTCTATCACAGCAGAATGCTCAATACAAGTTAATTCTTGTTAATCCATGGCTGTTGAAACCTCACTTTTGACGTTGTTGCACCAATTTCCCTTCCTTTCTACTTTTCCCTTCTACAGTAGACCCTCACATAACGACGTTGCTTGGTTCCCCAAGTAGCGTCGTTATGTGGAAAACATCGTTTTGCGATTTCCTATGCGAGATCTCCCGCAGAACATCAAAAAATCATCGTTATTCGCACAACGGCGGTAAAAAAAAGTCATTATTCGAATAACAATGTTTTTTCATCGTTGTGTGGGAGATCACATGGGGGGCATCGGTAGCGTCATTAATAGAAAATGACGCTATTCGAATGCGTCGTTAGTCGGGGGTTCACTGTACTTCCATTCTCTAATGGTTCTGTTACAGAATATAAAATGTAGACTCTATCTTACATTTAGTTACATACAGTCCCGAGTTTATGGAAGTGCTATAAAGCCAACGGTACTAATGTACATGTACAAAGTGGTTGTAGGTTTGGAAAGAATACATACCTTTCTCCCCTCTCTTCTTCTTGGTTCTGTCTATATGATCTTTCAGCTGGATGCGAACTTGTCTTTCATTTGGTTGATCACGTATAAAAGGATGTTTTAAAAGCTGCTCTGTAGAAGGTCGCTGCATATAGTTCTTCACTAAACAGCCCTCTATAAAACTAAAGAACTTTTTTGACCTAAGCAAAAATAAACACACATATGTAAATCATTTGTTAAGCTAAGAGTCTATTTGGTAATACTACAATGTATTGCTGACCAAAGTAATAACCTAGTTGGCCTAGTAGGCTTACAGATTGATTCAATACAGTAGTTCTCAATCTTTGGCTCTGCAGATGTTTTGGGCCATCTTCCAAAAGCCTCAGGCAAAATAGATAGCAATAAAATAGATGTGGTTCACTGCATCTAGACCAGTGGTTCCCAACTTGGGGCCCACACCCCACAGAGGGACTTCAATTCCCAGAAGCCTAAGTCAGTACATTGGCTGAACAGTGCTTTGGGGAAGTGACGTAGGCTTCTGGGAATTGAAGTCCAAAAACCAAAGGTTGGGAAATACTGATCCAGACTAAAGGCTGAGAAACACTGATAAAAGAGGTCCTCTGAGCCAAGATATCATCCTGAGATGAAGAGATGAGCTAAGAGAGCAACTCAGGTTCTAATCATTACTAATCTGAGCTGATTATTGGTTATAAATTCAATGTTAGTAGCAGTGTCCTATACTGATGGCAGAAATTAAGAACAATATAGTGGAACCCTATATTGCCTCATACAACAACAACAAAAAATTGTACAAGGAAGAGGATTTGAGAAACCATTCTACCCCGTATAACAAAAAATTTTGTTGTACAAAGCAGTGCATCTCTATGGGAAAAATCATACAACGAAAATCTCTATAGATTTATACACATATTATCTGGGACTGATTTAAAGTCAGAATAATTTCAGCCATCTGCAGAACTATTGTTCAGGTCTAGAAATAAAACCACTTCTTAAATATCTAGCTTACCTTGAAAACTCTATTAAGGTTACTCTAAGTCAAATCTGACTTGATGGCAAGTAACACACACAGAAATAACATAGTCTTATGAAGAGAGAACAATACGCCTCAATACAAATATTCCATAGTAGTGGAGAAAGAAATTGAAGTACCAACCACCTACCATTTTTTAGATTTTAGCCGCGGAGGAGGGTTTCTGGGAATAAGAAACAGGGCTCTCATTGGATGCATATCACAGAGGGCTATGGGGGAAAATAGTAACAAAGGTGTTGTATAGTTGATACTCAATGTTATTTTTTTAATTAAATGCCTATAAGGTATTTTGCAACTATACAGAATACAAGGATGGAAAAATTTATATACCTGACAACTCTTGAGAAGGTGTCATATCTCATTTGCACCAATGTGTGCCTTACAGAATCTGTTGTAAACATTTTACATGCATAAAACACTGAGAATGTTACAGTATTATCTGCTCCACACCAAATGGCTATTCCCATTAGAAAATTTTTACAGCTTTAAAAATTCTATAAAATACAGTTCCTCCGACTGTTATCCTAGCACAATGATGGCAAATCTTTTAGAGATTGATTGCCCAAACAAAGGGGAGGGGCAAACTCTGTGCTAGGGTGAGGGAGGAAGTGCTCCCATTGGGCTGCTGGGTAGAGGGGTGGGGCAAACTCTGTGCTGTGGGGAGGAAGCACTCCTATTGGACTGCTGGGCAGGGAGAACTCTGGGCAGGGTGACGGAATGTGTGCCAACAGGGTGTGCCATAGGTTCGCCACCATTGTACTATCAGAACCACAGTTACTGTAAAGTAATGGTGTGGTGCAGTTATCTGGAAGCACCACCACTACATACCAGTATATGATTTCAAAAATCACATGTGTATGTTCAGATAACAGAGAGTAAACAAAAATATAGTTTTCAGAGTAAAATCATGCTTATAGAAAGTATCACTTACGGGGAGCGCCTTCTGCCATCTCTATGGCTGTAATGCCACATGACCAAAGATCACTCTGCAAAGAGAATCTGTGTGTTAGCAAACCCATTAACCATTTTCCTTTCTTAGATATTTAGTTTCTGATGTAGTACATTGTTGTTTTGGGGTTGTCGATGTTTTTGTTTAATTCCTTGAGTTGTTTAGAACTTGCCATGGGGGGGGGGCAGGGGGGCGTGATACATATTTATTTCTGTGAATAATACACATATACTAAACATTAATCTGTCTTTTGAAAAAAATTCTTAAGCACTAATGCATGAGTTTTACTTAAATTAAACACTTTCTTTATTATTTCAAATTAAGTCAGCATTTCATTTTTTAAAATACTTCTCCTATATTTAATGTCTCTATATTTCCTCTTGGGGGGGGAAATGGCATTTCTTATTTACCCATGGCTAAATTATTTCTAGAAATTTTAGATTTTCCAAGAAGTTTCTGCTATAATCTTTTGGCTACTTTGTAAAGGTCTGGATACAATTACTTAGAAACAAAATGGACAGACGCTGACCCTAACAGGAAAGCGAAAGTAGAACAAAACTAAGCTTTTGGGAGTAGAAATACAGTACAGTACAGTACAGTACAGTGCTACCGTGCATAATGAACACTTCGTATAACGAAAGAAGCGCATAATGAAGCGTTTGTTAGGCAACGGCGATACCCCGCATAACGGGGGGAAAAACCGTTATGTGGGGTTTTTTGGTAACCGGGTCAATGGGAACCCCGGATAACGAACATTTTTTGTTCGTTATCCGGGGCATCTCCCATTGGCTTTGCATAACAAAAAAAACAAAAAAAAAAATAGCGAAGAGCTCCGTGGAACAGAGTTTTTTCCGTTATGGGGGGTTCTTCTGTATTTTGAAATATGAATTTGAAGAGGGGAAGCTAAAATATTACTCCCAAATCACTATGCCCTGTCAACAGCTGCTTATTTAATTACAAATTAAATATGAGAATTACTTTCTGAATAGAAGCAAGACTATGGAGGCACTACTGTTCTTCAATGGACAGGCTATACGAAGCTCATGATGAAGAGATCCATAAAAACAACAATTATTTATAGGATGTCTGACAGATGTGAGACAATGGCCAAAATCCAGCTGGCAGTGCTAATCCTGTGCCCTGGACAGCAGTGATCTGGAGGCAATTTTGGATATTAAAGTCTCCTCACAATTTCCCCAGGGCAAAGGAAATCCCTTGGAATTTTGCTGGGGGCGGGGGGGGGAGAGAAGCTTTAAATTAGGGATAAAAACTCATGGCTGATGACATCATCAATTTATGTGGGAATAAATTTATGGAACAGGATTTCCACCAGTTGAATGCTTTGTTAGTCTCCATGTCTAGTCACCAGCAGACAAGAAATAGCAATTGTCTACGTGCAAACATATTTTGATAAGTTCAAAAAGACTCAATTGGTGATGGTATGTTGACATTACAGGAACATCTTTCTCTACTTCAGTTCTACTACAGCAAGGATAAATGTATAATATGGTCTGTTCCACAATTCACCTCCTTTAGCAAAAGCTAGAGGTATTATTCATTTGCTGATGTTGTACTCCGTTTAGTACCTCAGCTCTTGCATAACCTAAAGGGACCAATGAGACAAAGTAGAAAATTCAAGCTAATACTGTTGCTTGTGAGCTCTGCCAGGTGACTCACAGAAATAGAAAATGGATGGAATCTAATCAGGTTAGTTTCTAGTTGAGTACATGATAAGAGACAAGAATGTTAGATTCAGCACTATCACACAGAATTATCTTATTATGCCTTACTTTTCATAATACTAACAAGAACTTTTATTTCTAGTGTACCAATCTGTCAGAGACTGAGGTAGTAGCGGAGATGGAGAAGGGGGAGGACAGAAGAGGCTGATATGTCACTCTACCCAGGATCTCCAGCAGAAAGCACATACACTACCTGTCTACTGAACAATTTCTGTATCCATTTGACGATCTCAAGACCTGGCCTGAAGTGTGAAGAATGCCAAATACCACCCATTTCTAGACAGCCCCAAAATAGAGTGAATGCTTCAAACAGCACAATTATACACTTTTAAAAATCAGATCTTTATCTTATTTATTTTATTTGACTTATATTGGCGTCCGCTCGCTACAGAGCAGCTTACAGTCAGCATAAAATACAATTTAACTAAAAACATCTTAAAGGCAATGTAGGACTAAAATTTCCTCCATCAACTTTGACTTTATTTAGACTAATATTTCAAACATTTTAATTCCCTCATCTCTGTAGCTGCCAACAAATAAGCAAAGAGGTGTTTAGTGATTCCCACAATGTGTCTTTCAAAAATATCCTTGCTTCAAGGCAGAGGGAAGAAGTAAGTGCCCCCAACACTTATTGTTGGGATTGTATAATCCTGTTACTGATATTCACGTTAAAATGAAGCCAAGAACTAAGCATACTGCCACAATCTTCTCCTTTCTGAGACAGGTCTTAGACAATCACTCTGGTAATGAGTCAAAATAAACCTCAGGCTATCGTGAACTATAATTTTTCTTCCCAACATGCAAAGTGAGAACAAAAGCTTCCTTTCCCACTTTAGAAAAAAACAGAATTCATTACTACTGTGTTTCACTCTTATCAGCTAGTTAGCAAACCAGGAACCAAAACCACATGCAATGTGAAATTATGGTTTATTTATATGGTTGAAAAGAGAGCTTTGACTCTATTTTCTCACATACATGGAGAAGAGGTGGCCAACCTTGGTGCTCCAGGGCTTCTGGGAATTGAAGTTCAAGGACAGTTGGAGCACCAAGGTTGGCCACCCCTGGTCTATCCTCTTCGTGGCTTGCTCTGAATGATCTAAACACTATTATCAAAGCAGCTTCAGGGGAATAAAGGTCACATACATATCACGAATGGAGAATGTACGCCCTTCCTCATGTATAGTAATACCTTGGTTAACCTGTGCACCGCACAGCATTAGAACCGGATAACATTGGAGAATTTGACAAAAACTTTTGCACCGCACAATGTTAAGATAACATTGTGTGATGCAAAAATTTCCCTCAAATTTCCCAGCGTTGATCTTTGTCCCAAAGCCCGCAGAACTGGAGATCAGGCCCTGTGGGCTTTGAGGCAGAGATCTCCAGAGGCCCCCTTGCTGGCGCGGGCCCTCCATAGACCCAAGCATTGGATTGCGCTCTCTCACCTCCAAAAAACTGGCGATCGGACGCTCACACCGCCGGTTTCCTCTGGGGTGAGGGCACGCGCGTGTGGTCTCCCCCCAAGGAAACCAGCAGTCTAACTATCGGAGTGCTGGTTTCCTTGGGGAGAGACCACTCGCGCATGCCCTCACCCCAAGCAAACTGGCATTCCGATGCTCAGACCGCCAGTTTCCTTGGGAGGAAACCGCGCATGCGTGCCCTCACCCCAAGCAAACCGGAGTTCCGACACTCAGAGTGCTGGTTTCCTTGGGGAGAGACTGGGCACGTGCGCCCTCACCCCAAGCAAACTGGCACTCTGATGCTCAGAGCGCTGGTTTCCTAGGGAGGGAGACCAGGGACGCGCAACCTCACCCCAAGGAAACTGGCGCTCCGATGCTCAGACCGCCGGAGAGCCAAGTCCCAAAGACGGAGACCAGTCCTGCCAACTTTGGGGCTTGGCTCGATCTGCCTGTCTCTTTGGAAAGGGCAACGGGGATTCCACACGTGGAATCCCCGCTGCCCTTTCCAAAGAGTCAAGCGGATCGACCCCCTGTTCCCTTTCCTCTTTCTGCTTTTTTTAGCATTGTGCAATCAATGTATCACACAAGGTTAAAAACAGGATAACACTAAGACTTGTGGAATCAAGTTTTAGCATTATCCGAGGTATTACTGTACGTTGGGCTGAAATGCTCATCATCTCTAGTCAACACATGTGTAAGAGGGGATGGCCAGCAGTTGAACACCACTATTTTCTTTTATGTACCTAAATTTTTCAACTTATCTCAGGCTTCCTTGCCATTCCAGCAAGTCAGCCGAAACAGCATATTTACTTGGACAAAACTACATATTGTTTATGCTCAGAGAACACCAACACTACGTAAAAAATAATAATGCGTGCCACATGCATTGCCAGTCAAACAATAAATATTACTAAAATATTAGATATTTCTTTTCTTACTCTGTAGTCATATGTAGCATCTGGATTTTCATCACAGGCAATAACTTCTGGAGCCATCCAGTAAGGCGTTCCAATAAAAGTATTTCTTCTACCAACCGTCCTGTCAAGCTGAGCGCTAACACCAAAATCCACTGCATTAAGAACAGTAAAAAATGAATCATTCAGAGAATGAAACTGCCCCATATAAATTTTCAAATATTACTGTAAAGCAAATGGACATAAAAAGAACATGCTGAACACAGAAAATTCTTATACAATTGCAAACTCTTTATTTAAAACAAGTATTGAAACCAGTGGAGCCTCTCATTTTGGTTAACACTGTTCTCAACACCTCAGAACAACAAAATTTTTGGCTCCTCAGTACTGGTCGCCTGTTTCGCCAGAAGACAATTCTTATCAAAACATAGCATTCATATTAACTTAGGGGTTACAAGAATGATATCCACACTGGCAACTGGACTATTCAGTCACTCCTATCTCCTCAGTGCAAATGTGGGATTAGCTGTCACTGTAGCATCAAGTAGCAGGAGACATTGTGGAATGTATTAAAAGTAAGTGGGCAAAGGAGGTTGAGTAACTCACCCAGTTTCACCTCTGCATTTTCTGTTAACAATACATTCTGTCCTTTAATATCCCGATGAATTACATGATGGGCATGGAGATGTGCCAATCCCTGCATTGAAAAAGGAGAAAAAAAGAATAGTTTGTAGAGGCACTTCACATTGCAAAATTTTGAAATATAGACAGTCCTATATTACATTCTGACAAAATACGTGCAAGTCCATATTGCATGCCGTCATTTTGGGGTTCTTTTCTTGTTGTCCAGTATAATTTCACAATAATAAACCCTTTAATGTTGAATACCATGCTACTCACAATATGACAGTCATACTAAAGGGATGCTATAAAGGATTATGTATACCATATATACTATGCTGAAGTACAATAGCAATGCTTCCTACAGTTAGTATTTGTTGAACACAGTTGATGAATCTGATTTTATAGGGACTATATGACAGTATGACATTGCAGCTAACGCAGAGACCTCTACAGCAAAGTACTGGAAAGGCAGAAAAAAATCATATATGCTTCTCCTGGAATATGGAATGCTTCCTTGGACAATAGAAGCCAAAAAGTAACAAAATGGGGTTGTTGTTTTTTTGGGGGGGAGGGGGGATTCAAAATAAATGTAATATAAAGTCTGATTTAAAAATAGTTCACCATTTTTATATTCTAGCACTGTATTACTATCTCTTTAATAATACTTGTGTGTGGTCAAGTCAATTCTGACTTTCAGCAACTCTTAAGGGTTTTCTAGGCTCACTTTTCCTTTCATCTGGGGGTACCCTGGGACTGCGCAGGTGAGGATAATACAATTCAGATGTGACAAATTTTAAATGACTGTAACACTGAATTATGATCCTGAATTCTCTCTATATTATTGTCGTTCAGTTTGCATAGCTATACAGATGAGCAAATATATAAATACACATTCCAATATAGTGATTTGTAATATGACCAAATGTGCTGAATATGAGAGAGGGACCGGAAATGCAATTGGTTTATGTTTCCTGTTCTCTGCAAGTATTTCTAATGTCTTTCATGTCACTCAATTTATTCTCCCTTGCTGAGAAATTCACGTGCTGGCTCTGTACCAGAATCTTTTCACCGTGTGGGAGATTGGCAGTGTGGTGGGAATGAGGTGGAAGACAAGATCAGTAAATTCCAAAGAGCATAGCGAACAGGAAGCATACATCACAAATGTTTCCCTTTCCCCAGCATTAGGTAATATGTAAAGCTAATCCAAGAGATAATTGTTAAGCTCCTGTGGGACATCTCCTGAACTTTCAGAACTGAACATGCATTTTAATTTCTACATATCTCTGGAATTTCATTGATCCAGACCTTATCTAGTCTCTTGTGACAAGTCAACACAGCCTACAGGCAACTTGGCAGGAAAGCTTTGGCTGTTATCAAGGTGTTTTTCTTTTACATATGAATCACTAATTGCAAGAATGATTCATATAGCAACAGCAATTACACTTATCTGTCGCCCCATAGTGCTTAATACACTCTCTGGTTGGTTCACAAGGTACAGTAATTAGCATTTTGCCTTCAACATGCTGGGTACTTATTTTACCGACCTTGGATGGATGGAAGAAAGACTGAATCAATTTTAAGAGCGTTGGGATTGAATATATACTGTGACCAGAGTTTTGGCTGCAGTACTATATATATATAGGCTAATGAAACAAGTTTGTAGGTTAAAACTCTTACAGATTTTTTCTTTGCTCTGGGTAAATACAGGTGAAACTCGGAAAATTAGAATAGCGTGCAAATGTTCATTCATTTCACTTAAAAGGTGAAACAAATATATGAGATAGACTCAGCTCATGCAAAGCGAGAGATGTCATGCCTTAATTCATTATAATTGTGATGATCATGGGGTACAGTGTACATAAGATTATGTGATGATTATGGGGTACATGAGATTAGGGGGTTGGGGTTTTCATAGGCTGTAAGCCATAAGCATCAATATTATAACAAAGCAAGGCTTGAACTATCTCGTTTTGCATGTAATGAGTCCATCTCATATATTTGTTCCACCCTTTTAAGTTGCATTACTGGACTGAATGAACATTTGCATGATATTCTAATTTTCCAAGTTTCACCTGTATAGTATGTAAATACGGTATAGGTGCGACTGCAGTAGTTTAGTGGTTAAGATGCTGAGCTTGAAGATTGAAAGGTCGGGGTTCAATACCCGAGTGTTGCAGGACAGAGTGAGCTCCCGTCTTTGTCCCAGCTCCTGCCAACCTAGCAGTTCGAAAGCAAGAAATTGCAAGTAGATAAATAGGGACCACTTTGGTGGGAAGGTGCACAGTGTTTCGTGCACTCCGGTGTCTAGGCATGCCTGCCAGATGGCCACAGAAACATCTGCTGACGCAGACAGCGCTGGCTCTTTAGCTATAAAGAGATGAGCACTGAACCCTAGTCAGATACGACTGGTTTTCAAGCAAGGGTGACCTTTACCTTTATTAAATATAGTATAAAGACTTTTTCTGCTAGGCCGTCCATTGACACAGTGGTTGTAACACTGATGCTTTAACTTATGCTGCATAAGGCTAATTACACTATGAGCTGCAACAAAAATTCTAGAAATAAATTTTTCACACCCTCTAAAAAGGTCCAAAGGCTATTTCCCCTTTCTTTCCAATCCAATAATATTATATTGCAATGGCACCAGGATTATTTTCATTTAGTTAGTTTAGTTCTATTTTATGAACTCAACATCACCAGTAAAGTTTTACTATGAGAGAATTTATATGAACTGTGACCTTTGAGCTGATTAACACTTTTTACACAAAGTATATCTGATGACACTGTAATCAGTTTGGGCTTCACTTTGATATAAACAGGTACCTTTTACATCATGTGATTGAAAATAAATCAGGGAGGCCAATAATATTAAGTGCACAGTAGCACGAAACAAGGCAAAACCGTATTGCCCCATGTGTACTATTTTGACTACATCTAAAACAGGGCTGTGGAATGTTGATGTTGTCCTGCAGCTCCCTCATCACTCTAGTTAATAGAACAAATAGGGAGGAAAACAAGAGCGGAAATTCATCAGCATCTAGAACAGTGATAGACAACCTTGGCACTCCAGGTGTTCTTGAACTTCAATTCACAGAAGCCCTGATCAGCAGATGTGCTGACTTGGGCTTCTGGGAATTGAAGTCCAAGAACACCTAGAACACCAAAGTAGGCCACCGCTGATCTAGAAGATAATACATTCCTTTCACCCGCTCTAGAAGTGGTGATAGCCAGGACTAGTGAATAGAAGGCCAACAAAAACTGGAATAGCAGCAGCAACAGCAGCATCCTTTATTAACTGATTAGACATCTCACCCTATCAAGGTTAAAATAAAATACAAGAGATAAAATATGATTACATGAAACAGGATAAAAAACAGGTTAAAAGTAGGATGATACAATCACAATAAAATCTATACCTATAAGAAGGGGGTAGGGCCGTGCGTGTCCGGCATGCGTGACCACACCCATCCCTACTATCCCGTAATGAGCTGTCAACACTTACCTTTTGACCCTGCGAGCATCGCCGCAAGGGTCCGGAAGCCGAGAGTGGGGCCAACAGCCCACAAACCCAAACAAAAAAAAACCCTACGCTTCCCAGCGTCCTCCACACTACGCCACCTCTCAGCCGATAAGGCTGAAGGACGCGAGCGTGGAGGAGGCAAGGCAGCCAGTGCGCACGTTAAAAAAACCCAGCCAACGCACGATTGCCTTGGAAATGAACCATTTCTCTCCAGGAGATGAAGGCCAAGAACAGCGCTCCGTTCTTGGCCTTAGTCTCCTGGAGAGAAGCCATCCCCACGGCCCTGGGGATGAAGGCCAGCGCTGGCCTCGCCGCGGCTTCGGCGGGATAGCGGGGAGGAGGGCGGGATAGCGGGGAGGAGGGGGAGCCCCTCTTCTCCCCGCATTCCTGGGGACGAAGGCCGGCACCAACCTTGCCACAGCTTCAACAGGGAGGAGGTGGAGCCCCTTCTCCCCACGACCCCGGGGACGAAGGCCGGTGCCAGCCTCGCCGCAGCTTCGGCACGGTAGCGGGGAGGAGGGGGAGCCCCTCTTCTCCCCACGCGGCTTCGGCAGGGTAGCGGGGAAACAAACCACTTCCCTCCAGGAGACGAAGGCCGAGAACGGCGCTCCATTCTGGCTTCGCCTCCCGGAGGGAAGCAATCGTCTTCCACGGGGGGTTCGCTTCTCTCTTGGTTGGCGAAGGCTGAAGCTTTCGGCCCCTGCCAACAAAGAGAGAAGCAAACCTCTTCCCTCCGGGAGAAGGTGCCAGGCAGGGATCCATCAGGGTAGGCTCCTCCCCTGACGGATTCCTGCCTGTCACCCTTCCAATTCTCCTTCCGTTGTTTCGAAAACAGCCCTCGAAACAATGGAGGAAGAATGTCAAGGGCGAGAGACAGGAATCCATCAGGGGAGGAGCCAACCCTGACAAATCCCTGCCTCTCGCCCTGCAATTTCCCCTCTGTTGTTTCGAGGGCTGTTTTCGAAACAGTGGAAGGATAATTGCAAGGGAGAGAGGCAGGAATCCGTCAGGGTTGGCTCCTCCACTGACGGATTCCTGTCTCTCACCCTTGACATTCTCCCTTCGTTGTTTCGAGGGCTATTTTCGAGATATAAAATTTACTCAAAATAATTTATCAATACAATCTGTCACCTTTATGTGCAACCTCTATCTGATTAATAAACATTTATTTTGAATGGCCCTAACTATAAACTTGACAGTTCTAATATTTACATATATGTATTTGTGCCCTGAAGGAATATATTAGTCTTTTATGAGAGTCCCAGTATTTTGTTTTATTCAACAAGGTTTGTAGATACTGGGCTCTTATTGTAGCATAATTGACAACTAAACAGAACATGTGCAATATTTTCTATTTCTGGTGTTCCATATACACATCTTCCCTCGGAGTATATGGAACATGATTAAATCACCCATATTTAACCATAGATTCTAACTGCTCAAATCTTGCTCTAGTAAATGCTATTCAGTGAAACTGAGTCAGACCCGTTGTCAAGTATTTTTCAATTTGAAAAAACTTTTCATTTTCCGGCAACCATTTCAAGGATCTAATCTTTGTGAGTGACCCAGTATCGGTTTGAGCATAAACGTCCAGGACTCTTTGTTTAAATGTTGCCTTTTGCCCTCTCACTAGCTGGGAGAAAATATTGAATTGAGAAACTAAGATATTTGATGAATTGAAAGAGCTGTTTGCTCCATATGGTAGATGAGGGCATGTCCTCCTGTTCTTCAAGGCATATCCTTGGCAGTCTATCAGCTTTTATTGAAAGAATTTTCTGTCAGGGATTAAACACCTTAATTACTGTTAAATTATGAGTGGAGTGGAGTGAATACCTGCTTCAGCTTCAGTAGCATATATACTAAAATTAGAATAATAGCAATTTCTGATCATTCAGGCAATCTTGGAGACATAAACTTATCTATTTAAGGGATAGCTTAACTAGATGTATGCAAGTAATGGCACTGTACCCAACTTTGGATCAATGGATAGATGACCAAATGACGTTATTCAGGAGTATTTTCACTTTTGGTTTTAAACTGCCAGCTGCTGGAGGAAAACAATCTACATATTATCACACATAATATAACTGGAATTTAAATCTTTATTTATTTTGCTCCTGCAGGTGTTGAAAAATTTCCCAGTGTGTAAGATGAGTTTTTTTGTGCATTCTTCATTTTTCAAAATGAGATGGCTAGATGGTATCATAGATGCAAGGGGCACAGAGCTGGGCGGTTTGAGGAGGATGGTGGAGGATAGAGGTGCCTGGAGGGTAATGGTCCATGGGGTCTCAAAGGGTTAGAATCGACTGTGCGACTGAACAACATGTTTCACAATTTTTAGCAATACAGTGGACCCTCGCATAACGACGTGTTCAGATAGCGTCATTTTTGCTTAACAACACATTGTTATGTGCCACGTGTTCCCCTGCATAACGACATTTTGGTGTCATTATCCGGATAACGACGCTAAAAACGTTGTTATGAGGGGAACTCTATAGAAACCCGCATAATGACATTTTCTGCATAACAACGCTAATTGGGGAACCAAGTAACGTCATTATGCGAGGGCCTACTATACAAGCAGTTTTATGCAAAATGTAAGTTTTTGCAAAATAGCACAGATATTCTTGTTTTTGGTTATGCTGTTGGTGTAGATGATAAAAAATGGTCATTGCAGGAAGTAACCATTTTCTGCTTCTCTATATTTGAATCTCAATATTGATTTGTGGAAGAGATCACAGAATAAAATAGAGAACAGCCAAGGTTAACATGGCACATGAATACAGAACTCTTTGCATTAGCCCAAGGCATCACACTATTTGTACAATCAAATGGATGAAGGAAACGTGTGGTGTTCTTTCTTATCCATTGCAATATTGAAACTCAATAAAGTGAGCTACTTCGCCTATGCATTTGCATTTTGACTGTGTTTTATCTGTCAAATTCAGAAACTTCTGCAACTGTATTCAGGCTCCTGCACTGTATCACAGACCCCCACTTTAAAAAAAATCAAATTAAAAGTGAAATAGCCAATTACAATACAGGTATTTACTACAACTTACAATGCACATGGCATATGTCAAAATGTTAACATACCAGTTCGCTTAAATTTATGCTTTAAAAATGGATTTAACATTCAAGAACTGCTGTTCATTCCTTTGCCATGTAACAATGCTAAAGCCAAGACATCAATGTGAAGGCCTAATAGAAAATTAATGCAGACTTAAAATTAAAATAAATTTGTTGTTTTTATTTTTTTTCCTACCCTAAGAATCTCTCTGGAGATGTATGCTATCCAGTCTTCCTTCAAAGTATTTCCCTTTGTATTCTTCACAAGGTCTGTAATAGAACCTGCACCACAGAATTCCATAACAAGCTGTGAAAGCAAAAAACAACAACAAACAAATAAATAAAAGAATCATTCAAAGTATTTTTGTCTACATGTGGCAGAAGTATTAAGGATTCCACCGTAGTGCAAGATGCTTGCTTTCTGAAACATTAAGAGAAACACAAGAGCAAATCTTGCAGTATTAGTAGAGCTGAACCACCTTTAACATCAACACATATTCATATTCATTCACTCATTACCTCCCAACAAATAAAATTCTGACATTCATTTTAAGATTGAACATCATGATTCTGGTGAATCTGGACTTTTGGTTCAGAACCAGTGTGTTGGTGTACTCTATCAGACTACTCTTCTCAAGTTCTTACCTGGAACAGGAATGACTAAAATCAATATTATGTTCAAATACTGCAGTGGCTCAAAGGGTACTGCAGTGGCTCAAGTCGCTAAGACGCTGACTGGGAAGCAGAAGGTCAGCAGTTCGATTCCCGAGTACTGCAGGACGGAAATGAGCTCCCGTCTTCATCTCAGCTCCTGCCAACCTAGCAGTTCGAAAGCAAGAAATTGCAAGTAGATAAATAGGGACCACTTCGGTGGGAAGGTAACAGCGTTCCGTGCGCTCCGGTGTCTAGTCATGCCTGCCACATGACCACAGAAACGTCTGCAGAAGCAGACAGCGCTGGCTCTTCGGCTTAGAAACTGAGATGAGCACTGCACCCTAGAGTCGGATACGACTGGCTTTCGAACAAGGGAAACCTTTACCTTTACTAATGGTGAGATATGCTGCCTGATAATTCAAGAAGGACAAAAGCTACAATCAGTCTTTTGACCCCGTGGATCGATTCCCTCCCCCCCCCCCTCCTTAAAACAACTCCGTTTTTAAAGAGAAGAAAAGACGGAGTTGTTTTAAGGAGGGGGGTGGGAATCGATCCCCTCTCCCTGGTGTCCTGAGTCCAGAAGGGTTTGGGAAACATACCCCTTTTGTTCCCACAAACCTCCCAACCCTAGGGTAGCCAGCGGAGAGGGGGATCGCAACCCCCACCCACTGATATTAAAGGGGAAACTCCAGTCGGGACCTTCAGGCGCTGTTGGTGAGGGAAAGAAAGCCGGCTGTGAGGCGGTGAGTTGTTTTTCTTTTTAATTTTTCGGGCGCCGGTTTCCTCAGCGTTCTGCGCGCTCATGGCGCGCAGGACGCTGGGGCTTGTAGTTATGGGTTGGTGCTTTGTGTTTGTGCTGCGTTTTTTTAAAATGCTTTTCTTTTGATTGGCTGCGGCGCGTTTCCGAACGCTGCGCCGTGCGAGAGCCTCTCAGCCTGATTGGCTCTGGCGCGGCGCGGCACAAGGAATGTTGGGAAATGAAGTTGTTTCCCTTTCTTCGCGTTTGTGGGGCTGTTGCCCCACTGCCGGTTTTCTCAATCCTTCGTTGACCTGCGTACCCAGATCGGCCGTGTGCACGAAGGGTGAGTGCAGGCCAGTAGGGCGAGGCATAGCAACCTATAGCCAGTTCCAACAGTTAACCCTTGGATTTATAGGTTAAGATTGGTTTTATGCTTTTATCTTGTATACATTATATGTACTGTTACGAGCCGCCCCAAGTAGGGTTCCCCTGAGTAGGGTGGCATATAAGCACAAAAATGAAATTAAATTAAATTAACTCCAAACAGAACAATTCTTTTTAAAACCCTGGAAAGTGAAAAGTAGCAAGTATTTCTAGAAGTAGCTTATGTAAAGTTTCCATGTCCCCATCAAGCATGAAAGGTATTTAAGAAGCCAAATAACTTCCAAAGTTTACCCCCCACCCTTCACTATAACGAGTACAATTATTTTAAATGGTATTTAATACTGTTAAACACTAGCATTCAATAGTAGTTAACAGATTTTAATATTTATTGTAAATATGTGTTCCTCCAATGTGTAAGTTACTTGTTATAATTTAACAGAACAGAACAAGACTTCATTATTTTCAACATCTCATTCCTTTCACCACAAATCTTTAAGACACTGAACTTCACAGCTGGAAGGTCGGGGTTTAATACCCAAGTAATGCACGACAGAGTGAGCTCCCGTTTTTGTCCCAGCTCCTGCCAACCTAGCAGTTCGAAAGCAAAAAAATTGCAAGTAGATAAATAGGGGACCACTTCGGTGGGAAAGTAAACAGTGTTCTGTGCATTCCGGCATTGAGGCATGCCTGCCACATATCCACAGAAACATCTGCAGACGCAGACAGCACTGGCTCTTTGGCTATAAACAGAGATGAGCACTGAACCCAGGAGTCGGATACAACTGGCTTTCAAGCAAGGGCAACCTTTACCTTACACGAGAGGCATGCTTGTGAAGGATGTGCCTTCTTACCCACAGTTGGTC
Organism: Bradypodion ventrale; assembly: GCA_035047345.1. Classification (NCBI taxonomy): domain Eukaryota; kingdom Metazoa; phylum Chordata; class Lepidosauria; order Squamata; family Chamaeleonidae; genus Bradypodion; species Bradypodion ventrale. Next base: position 227,055,430 of record JAWDJE010000003.1, on the reverse strand, counting down.
ATCATGTCCTGGAGGACTTTTCTTAATGAAAGCTCCATAGTAAGTTGCAATATTTCTGTGGTGGGAATATTTCTTCAGCATGTTTATCTCCAATTTGATTTCTTCTTCTTCATCCTTTGGAGAGAGAGAAAAGAAATATAGTACATGAATATAATGACTGCACCCTCAATTCCACTTGGCTCATTAACTTTGCAGCTGCAACAACAACAAAACCCATAATGCCACTGTGTGATGGTGAGTAGAGAGTACTTGACAAGTATGCAGTACAACGCTATCACAGTGGCACTTTCATGTCCCCCCTACAGTTAAAATTACAGATAGTTTGTTACAGTAGGCTCAAGTGTGTTATTATGTATGGTTGTGAGAGCTGGACCATTAGGAAGGTTGAGCACAGAAGAATACCGTATTTATTCGAGTATAACGCGCAAAATTTTATACCCAAAAAAGGACTCAAAGTTTGGGTGCGCGTTATACACGAGGACTGGGTGCGCCGGGTCGAGAAGAAGGGAACCCTCCGGGGGAGGGCCGCGGCGTGCTCCGCGCTACCCGGGCCGCGCGACTCAAGAAGCCGGCGCCGGGTAGGCACGGAGCACGCCGCGGCCCTCCTCCCAGGCGGCGGCAGGTGCCCAGGTCCCGCTGCCGCCGCCGCTCACCTGCACGCACCCGCCGGGTCGAGAAGGGAACCCTCCGGGGGAGGGCCGCGGCGTGCTCCGCGCTACCCGGGCCGCGCGACTCAAGAAGCCGGCGCCGGGTAGGCACGGAGCACGCCGCGGCCCTCCTCCCAGGCGGCGGCAGGCGCCGAGGTCCCGCTGCCGCCGCCGCTCACCTGCACGCACCCGCCGGGTCGAGAAGAAGGGAACCCTCCGGGGGAGGGCCGCGCCGTGCTCCGCGCTACCCGGGCTGCGCGACTCAAGAAGCCGGCGCCGGGTAGGCACGGAGCACGCCGCGGCCCTCCTCCCAGGCGGCGGCAGGCGCCCAGGTCCCGCTGCCGCCGCCGCTCACCTGCACGAGTTTATACCGAGTTTTCATGGAAAATTAGGGGTGCGCGTTATACACGAGTGCGCGTTATACTCGAATAAATATGGTAGATGCCTTTGAAATGTGGTGTTGGAGGAGAGTTTTGATAATCCCCTGGACAGCGAGGAGAACAAATAGGTCAATCTTAGAAGAAATCAACCCTGACTGCTCCTCAGAAGGTCAAATAGTAAAGATGAAGCTGAAATACTTTGGACATCAAATGAGAAGAGAGAATTCACTTGAGAAAGCCTTGATGCTAGGAAAGGTAGAGGGCAAAAGATGAAGGGGGAGGCCAAAGATGAGATAGCTAGATGGTATTGTAGATGCAATGGGCACAGAGGTGGGCGGGTTGAGGATGGTGGTGGAGGACGGTGGTGCCTGGAGGACAATAGTCCATAGGGTCACAAAAGGGTCGGAATCAACTGTGCGACTGAACAACAAAAATGTACTTACGTTGCATGAACCTTTCTTTTTTTTACAGAAGCATTCAGAGACCAGAACAATTACATACAATTGCGTAAAAATTTTAATCCAAAGACTGACAATACTTCCTTCATCATGTGCTTACTAGATCACAATAATTATTTTACCTTGTACATTAGTAGCTACTGTATTAGTGTAAAGTGGGCATTTCAGATGTTGAACTTTTGAAAAGTTGAAATTCTCTGAGACCTGAAGCCCACCGCCCAAAACTATCATAGTGTCTGCACAGGGACAGGACCTCTCCAGTGTTTGTACAAAGCAATCCAGTACCTACTTGCACAGTATAAAAAGCAAAGCAATCACACTTATATACCACCCCATAGTGCTTAAACCCTTTCAAAACAAAAGGTGTATGACCTGTAACTTGCATAATGGTAAAAGATCACCAAACACGATGGTGTGGGTAGTGGGAATATTGTCACTCTGCTCATTATAAACACAACAATACTAGCCTGAATGATTAAGATCAGAGTGTGCCACAACCCTGAGCACACATGCAAAACGCATGCTGGAAAGTAGAGGCACTTGTCAGACTCTCAATGTGCTTTTGATGCCTTCAGCTTCAATTACTGCTTTAAGCCATTATACCTGGTCATGAAATTTAATTTAATTTAATATTTCAATTTGTTCGCCGCCCACTCAGGCAAGCCCAACTCAGGACGGCTTACATAATCTAAAACCCCATACAATAAAAGCAGTTAAAAACCCCACCCACATTAAAGAATCCCACCCACCCCGAGAAGCAGAGAGAGGGTACATCTCATGGTACAAGCCAGCGGGCAGGAGCCACATTGCCCTCAGGGCTCCACGCTTGACCCGCCAGCCAGATCTTAAGTCCTTTCCTGAAGAGCAGCAGCTCCGTCTGCAACCTTAGCTCTACTGGTTCCAAAGGGCCAGAGTGGACACGGAAAAGGTCCTTTTTCTTGTGCCAGAGAGATGGGGGGGCTCTAGCTGATGGAACAATTAGGGAGCTCCTCCAGTCCGCTCTGGTTGGACAGACAGATGTTCTTAGGGCGATGCGGTCTCTTAGGTATCCTGCTACAGCTTACCCATTCTCTCTAGCTATGACACAACTGCTTATTTTATATATTTTGTGACAGCCTCCTCAAAGCTGAAAATTATAGCAGCAAGCTACATTTTCCATCTTATAAATAATCTTATTGTGTGTATTTTAATATTATACAGTATTTGTTTAGCAGAAAGAAATAACTACCGAAAAAGAGTCTATACATTTCCAAAACCTACACAAGCAATGGTTAAAAGTTACTGCACAATGGCAATGTTGTGTCTGTAAAACAGCTCTTGCCCAAACACATTGAGAAGAGCCATCCACCTCAAATAGGATTTCTTATGGTGACCTCTGGTGGTGACCTTAAACCATTTCACTTTAATGTTAGAAATAAGATTTCTCTGCTAGTTACTTTACAACATCACACTTTAACAATTGCACAATTTTCAAAAACAACATGGTACTTTTTAACCCAGCAATGCCTATGCTTCCCTACCCATCACCCACTCTTTCTCCCAAGATCCTTCACTTTCAGTAAGTTAAACACACTATATAAAATGTTTGACTCATAACCTCCCAAAACAGCAGCAGTAAGAAAGTAAGTAAGTAAGTAAGTAAGTAAGTAAGTAAGTAAGTAAGTAAGTAAGTAAGTAAGTAAAGGACAATCTAAATTAAAACAAAATAGTGTAAGAATCTACATAAAAACCAAGAAAACACAAAATGTGAGATTGTGATGTGTAGAATAGCAGAAATTTACAATACCATAATAGATTCATTATATCATTTTCCAGGCATGTTAGTATGTTTCTATCATGGTACACCTGTATTTGTTGTCAAGTACAGTATAACCATCCATCCATCCATCTTGAGGCACAATAGAAGAAGTGAGATTTATTTTGGTATGAACTTTTGTGGATTACAATCTACTTCCTCAGACAAATGGTAGCATGAAACTACAGTTCACCTTATCAGACACAATGTAATATTAAATTTCAGGTATTCAGGATTAACCCAGACGTGTAAATGTCAGAGAAAGTTTGATGAAGCCATCAGCAAAGCAAATTGACTAATTGTAACAATACCACCACCTCATAATGCCCAATAGTTATACTATCATATTAATATGGATTCTGGCTAGAGGCAATGTAGAGTAGCAGATAGAGTGTGAAAATAGGTCTCAGAAAATCTGGATTCAACCCCTCTTAGCCCTGGAAATTTACTGGTGGAACAATGGCACAAACCTTTTTGAACATCTCAAATACCTTGAGAACTCTGTTGTATTATCTTGACTGTATTGGCAACTTGACAACACATGACAATGGCAGATTGACTATCTGTTTTTGTGTACCAACCATGCCACAGACTTTCACTACTAGCTGAAACTACCATTTAGATCTATACTTTTAAAAACTATTTAAGCATCTTGATCTATTTCTAGAATTGTTAGAATGGACTCTGCTTTACACCTGCCATGCTCAAACAGGCACAAGATTTTATTTTATTTTTAAAAAGCCAATAACAGGCTAGAATTCAAAGTTGGACATTCATGCAGCTGTGAGGGATTAAAGCTGTCCTCATTTCTTTGTTCTCAAGCAAATGGATAGCTACTTCTTCCTACAGTTCAAATACATGATACAATCACCTAAGAATGCTCAAAGGATGGGAATGGAAAGACTTTAAGAGCCAACTGTTTTAGGTTTGGATTCTTGGTTTTTTTTTGTTTGGTTTTTTTTGCCCTTCTGATTTTCCATCACTTTTCTGCCACCAATATAACCTAAAGATGTGGTAACAGCAAAAGTTTCCATAATTCTGTAACTTTTGAAGTGGCCTAATCAAGTACTCCTGTTGATATGGAAACACCTTTTTGATTAGAGATGCCAGTGACTACTGTTATACTACAGATTTTCTTCTGATTCTCTTGTGTTCAAATGGGTTTTATGAGTATCTCTCCAAAGATACTTAAGGAGTGTTTACACTACTGCCACTGCCAGAAGGTTTCCATGACTCAAAAGAGATTTGAATCCAAGTCCCTTGAGTCCTAATCCAACATTCTATCAACTACACTTAACACTCAATTAAACTTTATTACTGTATTATTATTATTATTATTATTATTATTATTATTATTATTATTATTATTATTATTATTATTATTATTATTATTATTATTATTATTATATACAATAAAGGTGTACATTTGTGGAATCGGTATAGAAATCCACACCACTGCACTGATCCCCTTCAGATTCGGCACCAACGTACAATGGGCGTGCGGGATCCGTAATGTCATGGTCTAGAACAACGCCGGGGGTGGGGGTGGGGGGCTGTGCCCCACAAAACAGAAAAAAAGAAAAACTACATGTCCCAGAGCCCAATGCAGACGCCAGCGCGAGCCCAGATTGGGCAGAGCAACAGCCCAGGTCACGGCCATGCGACAGTACAGCGCACATGGCCAGAGAATGCAGTGCCGCGACGGTCGGGCCCTCTATGCCGACCTAGGCCTCCGGTGCCCGGAGCAGGGAGGCCACCACGGCCGGGGCCTGGAAGAACCACCGTAGCAACAGCACCCAGGTAGATGCCCACCGACGAGTAGCCCGGTGGCGGCAAGGGCGTAACCCAGCCAACATGCACGCCCGAGCAGCCACCGGGGACAGCTGTGACAGGGATGGTGGTGGAGGCACCATGAGGTGGAGGAACACTCCCCACGCCTAGACCACCAACTCCCGGGACAGCAAAGTCGGCGGCAAGCGCCGGTCACACAGACAGAAAGCCCGGCGAAACCAGCGGCCTGGCCACCGAGCAGGGACCTGGAGGCCTTGGCGGGGGCCCAGGTAGACGGAGCAGTCGTACACGGAGGACCCTACCAGAGCAGGTAAGGTAACTGCCGGCCGCAGAATGTATTTATTTATTTATTGTTAAATTTCTATACCGCCCACTCAGCCAAAGCTGACTCCGGGCGGTTCACAGTGGATATAAACAGATAAAACAAGATAAAAACCAGCAATAAGAACCCACCCCTAAAAAGAGAGGGGTGCAGGAACCGAAGAAACCATGGGGCAGGCATCCTCCCCTATATTAACCACCCAACGGAAGCCATCCCTCCACCTGCACCCCAAACTTGGCCCACCAGCCAGGTTTTTAGTTCTTTTCTAAAGGGCAACAACTCCGTCTGGAGACGCAGTTCCACAAGCAGGAGATTCCAAAGGGCCAGTGCGGACACAAAGAAGGCTCTCCTCCTTGTGCCAGAGAGGCGAGCCCCCCTGGCCGATGGCACTATTAGAGAGCCCCTCCAGTCCGCTCTGGTTGGACGGACAGACGTCCTTAGGGCGATGCAGTCTCTAAGGTATGTGATGGAGGGACTGGGCTGGGAGCATGCTCCAGCCGTATGGCGGCGAAGCTCACCTGCCAGCAAGGGCCTAGGCGCTGGCCCTGCCACCCCTCCCCCCTGAAACACCACAACCTGTGAGCAAAAAATGAGAGCCCACACAAAAGGCCGTGCCAACTGTGCCGGCAGCAGCTGTTTGTCACCACCACGGAAACTCAGCCACCCAAACGCAATCATCAGACTGGGGGGGGGGGGGAGAGACGGACCCCGCACCCACCACAGGACCTGGGTGAAGCCGGGCACTAAGCTATTATTATTCTAATAAAATAAGTAAAAACATGAACCTCACAAGAAAGACTTTCCGAAGCTACAAGTAAAACCCACCAGTCAATGGCTTCCTATACAGGATGCTCTATCAGTCATTATATCTGAAAGAACCACCATGATACAGTAAATCCTGGTAAATCTGAGCCTCACTGTAGCTTCTTCTCATCACAACAAACTCTTGCTTACCCTCTGCTGTATTGGCTTTGCCCATCATAAATAAAATCTGCTTCGTCTCTGCAAGGAATAAAGGGGCTGGTAAAGACACTACAAAGCTCACTGTATTCTGGTTGAATAGCTCAAGCAGATAGATATCTACTGTGGAGTAGGAGGCTAGGACAGGGGTGGCCAACCTTGGTGCTCCAGCTGTTCTTGGATTTCAATTCCTAGACGCCCTGACCAGCAGGTGTGCTGACCAGGGCTACTGGTAACTGAAGTCCAAGAACAGCTGGAGCACTAAGTTTCGTCACCCGTGGGCTTGGACAGTGATGGTGAACCTTGGCACTCTAGGTGTTCTTGGACTTTAATTACAAGAAGCCCAAGTCAGCACTCTTGCTGATCAGAGCTTCTGGGAATTGAAGTTCAAGAACACCTGGAGTGCCAAGGTTCACCATCACTGGGCTAGGAGTCCAATTCTCAACTGAGGTTCCTGGGAGAAGAGCAAACGTATGTAACCTTGGTCAATCTGGACAATGCCATGGTGCTTCCCTGCTTTCCCTCCAAAAAGGGGGGTTGGGAAATAACTGCTGTACCCCATACACAGAAAACCATGAGAAGGGCAGCCATAATTGATGGCGTATCATCATGATTATTATTAATTTGATTATAAAAGTTTTACTCTTAAGCAGGAGTAACCTTTATGTAGTTCTGAACAATCAACTCTTTCCTTTATGAGCGTGTACTTCGTGTTGCTCGAGATGCTTGGATTAGTAGAGAGCTGCTGGAGAAATAAAATACACTTGGGATAACCCTAATGAACACAAAAACCTCTTTAAAAACACCTGCTAGGGTTACATCTCTGAGCCAGCTGTTTACAACCTCAACACTTCTAGACATACACACAAACATCACAGCTGACAGTAAAGGGTGATCAACAATGAACAGTCACCAGGTGTTTGTCTCTGTCTCTCACAGACATGACATCATACAGACAGGAGAACTGCTGACAATCAGCAGTCATCTACAATTACTATACCTGTTTAAAAACAATAGCAGAGGAAGCTTTGAATAATCAGGCAAGAGAACAGTCACAGCTGTAGCCAAATGCTGGCTTATCACATAACAGAGATAGGTGCTTTAAAATAGATACAGTGATACCTCATACAACGTCCAAACTTGGTTCCACAAGTTTCGACTTTATACGGATTTGGACTTTGTATGAGGCATGCAAAATCCTAACCGCGATACCTCATACAACGTCCAAATCCTTGCCGCGATGCCTCGTACAACGTCGTTTCTATAGAGATACATTGTACTGTAACAGCACAGACTTCAGGGCAAAGTCAAGGAAACAGACAGGAAACTGACGTAACTTTAAGAAATCATTGTCTAAAGGCTAAATACATTACAAAAACATGTCAAACAACCCTGATTTTAGGGGACAAAACATCCTGGGGGAAACCCCCAATGCCTCATACAAAGTTGGAGCGACTTTGTATGAGGCAACTTTTTTCAAGGAATTAGGCGATGTTGTATGAATTTGATGTTGTACGAAGCAGACTTTGTATGAGGTATTACTGTACATACAGAAAGCACAACCTACACAATACAAACTTTTATTTTCTCCATTCAAAATAAAAAATACCATTAAAAGTGTTTAACTGTGGCTCGATTGTGTTGAGATACTGTGCAACTGGCTCATAGCATTTCTATCACATTTCAAGTGTAATTTAAAACTCTTATGAAAAATACTGTTCCTAAACTTTAGAACACTTTGATGGTGTAATGGGCTTGTTGAAGTATTCCATTAATGAAAATGTTCCTTCCTCCAAACACTCTAAAATTTTGTTGTACCTGTACAATTTCTCTGAGCTTAGATGGAATCCCCTCATCACACAGCTTTCTTATAAATGTTAATAGATATTTTGGTGTAGCAGAAAGCTGTGTAAAGTAGAAGGGGCGAAAGAAGTTCTACAACTAAAATATCATAACAAAACTATGACTCATGAACCAAACTCGCAGGGGAGCATTAATAGGGTAGTAGTTAAGAATACATGCCTGAAGGAGATCCCAGTTTTAGGTCTCAGCAGTGGTGGTTAACCTTGGCACTCCAGTGGTTCTCAGAAATCTGCTGTGATGGCTAACCTTTCTCACACGAGGTCAGGTGAAAGAAACTGCAGAATGAACTCACCAAAAGGTGGCTTCATTTTGGCAGTTTCACATCTGGCCTGGACATGGAAGAAGAATCAGAATCAGCTACTACATGGGATGTTTTGCGGAGGAAGGAAGTTGAGTGTGCTTCTATTCTGTTTTGATGTATGATGTATATGATGTATCCCCAACTCATTACATTTCATAATGAAGAGAGGGAGTACGTTTTTTATCATTAACATTTTTGGAACATCTGACACTCTCTTTCAAATCTTTCTTTATCTCTCCATCTCTTATTTTACATCAATAAATATCATACCTGAAAAAAGTTTAAAGCAGCCATAAATAGAAGAATATTCTCTTGAAAGATAATGCAGATAGTCTAAGTTGCACAATACTAACTCTGACACCAGAACTAAAGGAAAAAATTCTTGTGAGGGGAGTGGGGAGTGCTAGTTTAAATATATAAAAGTAGCCTTTTTGTGCTTCTGTTCAGAGGTTCCCATAGCTACAGCTTTCACATAAAAGGAAAGCACTGAACTTCCTTTTTGTTTTAGGGTGCAAATAATGTACTTCTTGCCATTTCAACCACAATACTCCAAAACATCTTGGCTCAAACTGAATGCTACTGTGGATGCAAAACTAAAGGGTGAAACAACAATTTAAAACTAAAAGGCCATGGGAATTTCTCTCTCTAGTGAAATATGTTAATGCACAGAGTGAATGTTCAGTTAACATAGAGAGGAAGAAGGGGAAGAAAGAATTGCATGCTTAAAATGTGAAAGTGTTTTGCTTTGTACTCTTTTACCACATAGTCTTGATCATTTCAACCATTTTTTGCAATTAGCACCATAGACTTAGATGTTGGAAGCATGAAGTTAACTAGAATAAACTAACTGCATGCCATCAAGTCAATTCTAACTTATGACACCCCCTGTCCTGGGTTTTCTAGGTAGAGAATACAAAGAAGTGGTTTACTATTCTTCTGGGGGCACTCTGGGACTGTGCAACATGCCCATATTTCTGTTTATTCAACCTTCTTCCAATTCTTATCTCTTTTTTTTTAAAAGGATAAAGTTAAGCATTATCTTCCAGAAACTTACGTTTACAGCTTAATTTTACTTGCAGGCACAAAAAACTATTATAAGGAGTTGTGGAAATAAGCTTGCAGAGCTAACTTACAAAGAGTAACTGTACTATGACTGCTATGATCCACAGTAATGTGTTAAAAGGCTAGATGCTGCCCTGATCCAACATCACTTGGAACTTGCCAAAAAAAAAAAAAAGCTATCAAAGACATCTTTTTATCCATAAGGAAGTTTAAAACAGACTGCAGCAGCTGAGAGAGATTAATGGATTTCAACTGAGGTTACAGCCCAGCAAATGCCCTCTTCATTTTTTAAGTCTATAAAGTGTGCCATTCAGCAGCAATCAGAATATTAAAACATTCCTCAAGCACACCAGTGCTAGCCTGTATCAGCAAAGACACGCAATGTGCTATGGCCTCTTTGAGACTGGTCAGTTTATTACAAAACATGCTCCTGAAACACACAGTCTTCCTCTACTATATTCTCAGCTATATCAGGTCACTATTACAATAAGGAGCATGCCCTGAACATATCAAAAAGAATTCTCTCACACTATAGCAATGGGCAGATCTCAAAAAGACAAGCAGCCCTATGTCTTCAAAAATGCAGACTAGATCAATAACTCTTCATGTCAGCATGAAGTGCTAGGTGTAACTTATTTTTGATGACACCTGCACCTGCTACAAATACTGTACTGTAATTTATTAACTGTCCATCTCCAACTTGCGCTTAATTCTAACTGTAAGGCTACAAAAACTGGTTTAATTTTTCAGCTCTCTTGCTTCCACCCCTTTATGCAGTCTTTGTACCAACCAGTCTGAAGATGAAGTCTACAGAATCTGAAAGAATTGAATTTTTTTGTGATTTTCTGCTTAGTCTTATAAAGCAGATTGTGAACCAACAGTATCTGCTGTTGTTAGGAAAGGATACAAGAATGCATCAACAAGACTGAACAATCTAGTACCACGATAGTGAGCCTTGGCACTCCAGGTGTTCTTTGACTTCAGTTCCCAGAAGTCAGCACTCCTGCTGATCAGGGCTTCTGGGAATTGAAGTTAAAGAACAGCTGGAGTGCCAAGGTTTGCATCACTTGACTAGTAACTCAGTGCAAGAGGCTAGCACAAGAGGACTACAGTCAGAAACAATCACATTATCTTGCTTTCCTCTGCACTACTCCCCAGATCCTCAAAACATTGATGGACAGGGGAAAAGAGAAAGAAAGGAACTCCCTGTGCTATATTAATTAGGGACAGGATAATTAGAGGGAAGGGCTGAATGCACACTTTGTGAAGGGAGAAAGAAATGTAGAGGAGACAAAGAGCATCAGAGCAGTTCTAATAGGCCTCTAACTTGGGCAAAGATGGTCCATCTACTAGTACAGTATTCCTTAAAATTCACATATTTTACACATCACAGTTATTTCACACCTCCTTGAAAAGAGAACGAAGGCCATCGACACAATGTGACTGTGTTTGCTTTGTTTTATAATACTATTCTTCTTTCGTTCATTACATTACAGTAATCCCAAAGATTTATAAGAAATGATTAAGAATTTCTAATATCAACAAGATTATATTTTAAATATCTATTCTAGGCAAATGTCTTCTCTAAAGTTCTTTCTTACACTTTTCTTCACAGTATCTCAAGTTTCCAAGTTGTAATCTCTGAGGCTTTTTCTGGATTTAAAAATACTGTACAGATATTTGGCATCCAACTAAAAATGCTGGGAGATTAATGAATGGAAGGAGGGAAATGCTTTGTCTTGGACAAAATAAACCTTTTCATTAAGTATACTACACAGTCAACAGCCCAGCTTTACTGATAGGTTTTCTATGAGCAGAGAACTATGGTGGAGGGAAGACCCTTTCGTGCAAGTAGCCTAGCAGTAGAATCAATGGCTAGCAACGCAATGCAACTGTAAATTTTTAGGGAAGGAACAAAGGCTATTCAGCCTCCCAACACAGTTTTGTATGTCTACCTTTCCTCAGAACTTGGAAAAAAATAACCCTTTCAGGATACAGTTTCCATTATGCCTTCTTGGAATTATTCTCCAGAAAAGTAATTTGTGCTAACTGTGCTCTTCACCATGCCTAAGGCAGGGGGACCCAACCTATGGCTCGTGGGCCAGATCTGGCCCACGGTGCCATTTCACATGCCCGCCTCCAACTGCATTTGAGAAACAAAATAGCTGCCCCTTTGAAGCTGTTGGGACAAAATGGCCACCCCCATCATGCAGGCAGGGCAAAATGGCCATCCAGCCCTCGAAGCTGACTGAGAAAGTGTGACCCGGAAAAGGTTGGGAATCCCTGGTCTAAGGAATATTACTCAACAAACTTATCACATCAAAGAAAAGATCCTTCTTTTAATGTACACCTGATTTCATTTTTAACTAAAACCTTTGCTGATTAGTAATCTTTATACCAACTTTAAACATAAGTCACCAAGGTGACAAACAACATATCATATAAAACACATAATTCAAAAACACTATCACATTTAAATCTTAACTATTCCGCATAGATTTAAAATCTATATATATATATATAGATTTTGAGCAAATAATGCAACAAACACCAGTCTTAGCTATGAAGAGGGAAAAACTCAGATTGGCAGCAATGAAGGAAAATGCTCTTGAGCTAACAAATGGACCTGTGTTGGCAACCTCAGAGGAGCTTCTCCTGCAGATCTTTAAAACTGGATAGGTTTTCAAAACGTTAGAATGGACGAGACCTATGCTTGTTAGGGTTTCAAAAGTTAAAATCAGCAAGTTGAACTAAGTCCAGAAAGCAACTGACGACTGCTGGTAATACAGCTGATACCATGCAACCATTTTGCACTTACTAAAGATTCCTGATGCCCTTCTTACAAGGTTAGCAATGCTCACTGTCTGTCTAAATGACATGTATAACTATTGTGGATCAGGCTGACTCTGAGGTTGGAGCTGGTTCATTACATTTGTATAAATTCACTACTTCTGACTATCACCACATAGAATTTCAGTACAGGATGAAGTAATAACAAGCTACAATCGACATAAGAACATAAGAACAGCCTTGCTGGAACAGGTCACAATCCATCCAGTCAAGCATTCTGTCTCACACAGTGGCTCACCATTTCCTTCAGGGTATTCCCAAGGAGATGCCTTCACCTGCTTAGGATTCCCTGGAAATGGCATTGAGATATATCCTGCTTATCTCTCCAACCCCGAGTGTCCTTAAGTATCCTTAAGTAGCCATTGATACCCTTGTCCTCCATGAACAGGTGTATCTCTACCAGAAAATAGTGGATCCCAATCCACAAACCTGAGTTTCTACCTCTCAACAGCACCCCACCTAATATGTATTCAATTTTAATTTTTACATCCTAATATAGCCCGTTATTAAGCCAAGCCACCTTCAAGAGTCCCAACCACATCTTTCAGTGTTTGGTGGCAAAGAACAATAAAGCTAGATGTCATCTACATATCCTGTCATATCGTTTCAAAGCTACAGATAAGCTCTCAGTGGCTTTATATAGTTCAGGGGTTCTCAACCTTTTCGTACCGCAGGCCAGACCACACACCCTCAGACAAGCCGAGAGGGCGACTGGTAGTTCCCCCGCTGTAAAGGCTGCCATAAACTGCTGCCGTAAAATGCATCCATGGCTGTTGTAAACATGCTTACGACAGCTGCGGGCGCATTTACCCTGCCGTAAATTATGCAAATATGTCTGCTTCCGGCGATGACAACGTGGGCCACATGAAATGGTGCTGCGAGCTGTAGGTTGCAAACCCCTCCGGCCTTCTTTGCGGGGCGAAGAGGCTGTGATGTTACTCTATTGAAATGTTACTGGACTTTTTGTATCTTGTATTCTGTTCTTTGCTATATTGTATTCGCTATTGTATCTTGTATTTTGTTTTTGCTATATTGTATCTTTGTTCTGATAGGTTGTGAGCAGCCCTCAGTCGGCGTTTGCTGAATAGGGCGGTATATAAATCAAATAAACATAAACAGTTGTTCAAGGTCAAGTAGAAACCATGTAAGACATCATAGGCCAAAGCATACTCATTAATAAAGCACCATCTTCTGGACACAACCAAATCTCCTTGTCAATAAGAATACTATGCTCAATGGCACCAAAAGTAATTTATACTGTCCACTGACAGGTTGACATTGAACCATGGAGGTATAATAAAACAGGAGATGGCACTACAGACTTCATGCTGTAAGTTTTTTGAAGCCAGTGGGTGTGGCCTGCCACCATTTTAGATGCCCCAAAACATTACCTCCGACTACTTTTTACAATTGCTTCTTGTATTGGTGGGGGGTGGAATCGATCCCCTCTCCCAGGTCTCCTGTGTCTGGGAGGGTTGTGGGGACAGATCCCTATTGTCCCCCCAACCCACCCCCAACCCAGGGGACCAGGCAGAGAGGGGATCACCCAGCAGGACACCTCGTTATTAAAGAGAAGAAACCGCTTGGCTAACTGCTCTTTAAAAATGGAGTGTTTGGGGGGGGGGGTGGAATTGATCCCCTCTCCCTGGTCCCCTGGGTTTGGTAGGGTTGGGGGGACAGACCCCTTTTGTCCTCCCCAACCCTACCAACCCCAGGGGACCAGGGAGAGGGGATCGGTTCCACCCCACCCCCCAACATTCCACTTTTAAAGAGAAGAAACCAAGCGGTTTCTTCTCTTTAATATGGGGTGTGTGGAGGGGGAATCCCCTCTCCGCCAGGTCCCCTGGGGTCAAGAGGGTTGGGGAGACAGACTCCTTTTGTCCCCCCAACCCTCCCAACCCCAGGGGAGCCAGCGGAGAGGGGGATTGCAACCCCTCACCCACTGTTATTAAAGGGGAAACTCCGATCGGGTTTTCCCTTTTAATATCAGGGGGTGAGGTGGATTCAATCCCCTCTCCCGGGTCCCGTGGGTCCGGGAGGGTTGGGGGGGACGAAAGGGTCTGTCCCCCCCCCAACCATTCTGGACCCAGGAGAGCCAGCAGAGAGGGGGATCACAACCCCCCACCCACTGATATTAAAGGGGAAACCCTGATCTACTTTCACGACTCCACACAATCAAAGCAGCATAAACTGATGTTTTGGGACAACTAACATGGCGGACTGTCAGATTAGTCGGCTTCAAGTTTGTGACATCATGTCAACTCTTATTTTATTATACCTCCATGCATTGAACAGTTATGATATCTCAGCTTGGCCTAGCAGACAGAGTTGATATGAGGAATAAAGAAGGGGACAGGAGAGCTGAATACATCAAGTTCTCAATGTACATTTTTCACTATGCAACCCAAGTATTCTCAATCCCATATTCTGCCTGAAGGTCCAGTTGATAGCAGTCCAGATCATCAGTATAACCCTGATTCATCAGGCGCTGGAATTGTACCAAATTCTTGATCATTTTGACTAGAATCTATATACATTTTAAGAGAAATATTATATCCAACCTAGACTACAATGATTTCAACGGTGCTTCTTGGTTAAGGATTCTGTAATAGGCTTTCATGTCTGTACATTGCAAAATCATTTTAAATCATTATATTATATTTCTATTATCAACAGCTTTGTTCTGCTACTATATCAAGATTCAGTCACAATACTCATATTTTCTTGCTCACTGCACTACAATACTTAAAACGATTCACCCATAAACTCCTAGTACTCTTTGAGATTCACTTGGATATGCAACCACAAATGGACAAAGCATGGTTATCAAAACCAGAATGAAATAAAATTCTGAATTAAACTTCAGATGTAAGTAAATCTGAAATTCTTTAAGAAATGCAAGTTAGCATAGCTTAGTTCTCTTTCCAAATTAAAATTCCTCCTATTTGAAGAGCATTGATTAGGCTTTAATACTTCAGATTAAATATATGAGGTATGCAAATTTTGAAGCAATAGGATGTTTAGCTTGAAATGCTTTAGACCAGTGGTAGTAAACCTTGGCTCTCCAGGTTTTCTTGGACTTCAATTACCAAAAGCCCAAGTCAGAGCTTCTGGGAAATGCTTTAGACCAGTGGTAGTAAACCTTGGCTCTCCAGGTTTTCTTGGACTTCAATTACCAAAAGCCCAAGTCAGAGCTTCTGGGAAATGCTTTAGACCAGTGGTGGTAAACCTTGGCTCTCCAGGTGTTCTTGGACTTCAATTACCAAAAGCCCAAATCAGAGCTTCTGGGAAATGCTTTAGACCAGTGGTGGTAAACCTTGGCTCTCCAGGTGTTCTTGGACTTCAATTACCAAAAGCCCAAGTCAGAGCTTCTGGGAATTGAAGTCCAAGAACATCGGAGTGCCAGTGTTCATCACCATGGCTGCTCACTAATAAAGCACAGTTGATGAATAAATCTTGTCTGATAACAGTGAATATACTATTTCAAGAATTACCCTTCCATTTTCTGATGTTTAAACTACCTCTTAAACGAAAAACGGATCTGGGGGCGTGACTAAGATGGCCGCCGATTAACATCTAGTTTCGGATGCTCGCGCCTAACAAAGTGGTAATTAATGTGACTGAGTGAATTGGAGAAGTTTTAAAGTGGTAAACTCTAAAGATAAGAACCTTGCCTGTCTTCCTGGAAAGTTTTACGATCTTTTGAGGCTGGATGGTCGAAGTTCGGGAGGCTTCTTTGTGCGGTTGAAGTTGTGACGGCAGTCGCGGCTTCTCTGCCGGGGAGCCGAGAACGGGGGCCAGCGTGACTGTGCAGAAGGCTTTGGAAGGCTGGAACTGGCAAAGTGCTGCTTGATTTGGAAGCAGGCTGCATGTAAGTGCACGAGTGGAATTTTAAATCTTTAAAACTGGCTGGGGTTCCTTACTAAATGAGCCTGGACTTTGAAATGTAAGCGGGTGGAAGTGGATGAGAGAAAGTGGTGGTTTCGCTAATGGCGGCTGGTCCTGGAAAAAGAAAGCGATCAGCGAGACTGTGAGGGAAGTTTCGGAGCTGGCAAGAAGTCTGTTTGGCACGAAAACAGCTGCATGTAAGTGCTTGAATGGAGTACTAAAGGTTAAATTCAGCTGGAGATCTTGATCAATGAGCCCTGGCTTTGAAATGGAAATGGGTGGAAGCAGCTGAAAACAAGTGATTGTTTTGTTAATGGTGGTGATTCTGGAAAAGGAAAGTGATCGTGTTTGGGCTATGGTTTTTTTCCACACACCAGGAGACAGCGCTATGTTTTGACGACAACAAAGTGGATTAATTATTCATGTCTGGGCTTTAATATTGGAAGTTGACCAGGAGTTCCCCGCTTAAACAGCTGGAGAAAGTTTTTTTTTTTTTTGTTTCTCAGAAGAAGAAGGGGGGGGTTTTTTTTTACCCAAAAGTTAAGGCAGCTGCTGGAAAATGGTGCTTTGACTGTCCGCTTCAAGAGAAGGAGTAGCTGGCTTTTGTTTTTGGTTCCTTCACCGTGTGGATTACAAATACTGTTTCTATACTGTGGAATATATTGCCCCTTACCTTCTCTTTTTGCTGGTTGGATTTTGGGCTTTTCCCCCTTCTGATCTCCCCCCTCCCCTTTTTTTTTCTTCTTCTTTTTTCTGGTGGCTTGGTTGTTTTAAAGGAGAAGCTTGGGCTGATTGCTCCCCTGAAGCCTTTTTACTGCAGTGGGAAGAAGACTGATTGGATTATTTGCTTTGGGGAAATGGACCTGTTGTGGATCAACATTTTTTGCTTTTCCTATTTCTTTTAAGCTGCCTGTTGGGAGAGTCGTTTCCTTCTGTTTTATCTCAGTGGATTACAGTAACTCGTTCATTTTTTGCTTGCATATAAATTTCTCTATTGGATCTGTGGAACCAGCGGCTGCAGTGCTACAAGCTTTATTTCAGTGACTAACTTCTACAACGAACTGCGGCACTGGGCTTTTTATACATCACACTGTCATGGATAAAGGTACAAGAGGGAAAGCAAAGGAAGAAGAACCAGTTGTAAAGCCTAAGAAGGGAGGAAAAGCACCAATGGAAGAACCCGCTCAGTCATCATCCCCGCCCACAGTGTCATATGATCAGACTCAAATAATGGTGGAAATTGGCAAGCTGTCCCAAAAAATGGAGAGAAATGAAGATTCAAGGGTGAAAGATAAAAATGAAATGATGAAAAAACAGGATAAGATGATGTTATCATTGGCAGACCTTACAAAAAAGGTGGACCTAAATTTTAAAAAATCTGAGGGAAATTTGAAATTGGTTCAAACAGAGGTAGATGCCATAAGGAAGGAAGTAAAAGGGACTCAGGAGGTGGTGCGGGAGAATAAGTTGAAATTGGAAGAACAAGAGAGAAAGATTGATGCTGTGGAAGATCTGATGAGAAAGCAGAACATTGTGATCCGTCAGGTGGTGGAACGCACACCGGATTTGTTAAGAGAGAGGGTGGTTCAGTGGTTAAATGGTCTGAATATGGGGAAAGAATTTGTTCAGGAGGATCTTGTAAGTGTATTTAGGGTGGGTCCAAGAAGAGGGAGTGTGGCTCAAAGAAATGTGTTGGTTAAATTTGCGAATTGGGCAGATAAGTTAAAAGTAATGGCTCATCTGAAACGAGTTGGTTCTGCTGCGTTGAAATTTGATGGTTCTGATGTTGAAGTTTATAATGATATTTCACTAAAAGAAAGAACATGGAGGTACAAGATGAGACCTGTTACTAAATTACTGATGAGTAAAAACATAAGGTATAATTGGAGATTTCCGCAACAATTGCGTTTTTTCTATGATAAGAGAATGCGAGTTATTGATGAAGGTACTAATCCATTGGAATATCTGAGTATGTTGGAATTGGTAAGGGCAGATTCGGAAGAATGGAAAAATCTTAAGAAGGAACTGATGGACTCTGGAGCTTTGGGGAGGGAATATGAGGGGGGGGAGCCGGTGGGGCTACAGGTGGAACACCACAGCGGGGAGAGGAGGAGGAGGAGCCGTCTTTGATCATGGTGGAGGAGGAGGTAGGTAAGGAGCAATGAGTATTAGATTGTACTGATTTTAAAGAGCTAATAGAGGTAGAATAGGTAAAAGCGCGTAACACCGACAGTAGGGCGCATCTTGCATGTCCCCCCTCTCCCCTCTTTGGTTGACAGAGGCGGCTTTTTGTAGGAAGGTGGGGAGAGTGAAAGTGTGTGTTTTATGTAGGGGGTATAGTGGTAAGGTTGTTGGTGGCACGCCCGATGGAGAGTTTAAAATTGGAAGAAGAACTTGGTTATGGGAAGTATTAAAATAATATCGTGGAATGTAAAAGGTACAGGTTCTGTTCTTAAGAGACGTAGATTGGAATTGGCGCTGAAAAAGGATAGACCAGATATATTGTTTTTACAGGAAACACATCAGAAGTCAAAAGATACAAATAAGCTTTACTTGGGATGGATGCAACACTATGAAATGGCGTTCGGTACTTCGAAAGCAAGAGGGGTGGCGATTATGATTTCAAGAAAGTTGGGATTTGAAATTACAAAAAAGATTGCGGATCAAGAGGGTAGATATTTGTTGTTAAGAGGAAAATTGGAGGATGAGGAAATTATGTTTGTAAATATTTATGCTCCGAATGACCGCCAAGCAGAGTTTTTGGAAAAAATCCGGAAAATAGTGGAGTTGGAAAATGTTGCAAAAATTATTGTGGCTGGTGATTTTAATTTGATAAGGTCAGGATTAGATTGTACAAATATAGCTAGAAGTGGAATTGGTGTGAAAGGGAAGGTGTTGGATAATTGGATGAAGGTTATGGGTTTGAAGGATTCGTGGAGAGAGTATAAGGGCTCAGAAAGGGCATATTCTTTTTTTTCACACGTCCATGGGACCTACTCAAGAATAGATTATGTTTTTCTTTCGGAAAATTTAATTGGGGATATAGAAGGTGTGGAAATGGGGATTATTAAGGAATCGGACCATGCTAAAGTATATTTGGAACTAAAAGCACAAAAAAATATACGAAGAGCAAGAAATTGGAGGTACGATCCTAATTTGTTTAAAGATCAAAAAAGTAAAGAGGTAATTATGGAAAGTTGGAAAGAAAGCTGGCAGTGGAACGACAATAATGAGGTTAATTTTAATGTTGTATGGGATACCATGAAGTCAGTTTTTAGGGGGGAGAGTATAAAATTGGCAAGCTTCAAATATAAAAAATACAAAGCAGAACAGATAGAAAAAGAAAGAGAAATAAAACAATTACAGGAGGAGCATGTGAAAAACAAGGATAAAAAAACCTTTATGAAATTACAAGGACTTAAGGCAGAAGTAATGGGTAAGGATATTGATAAAGTTAAACGGGATTTGATTTACCTAAAAAGAGAATATTTTGAATTTAGTAATAAGAATTCAAAATTATTAGCAAGAGCAGCCAAGGTTAAAAGGGAAAAAAGAGAAATTGGTGTACTGGTTGATAAGCAAGGCTTAAGATGTAATAAGAATAGGGATAAATGTAAAATTGTCAGGGAATTTTATCAGGTACTATATGCAAAAAAGGAAGTAGATTTGGAAAAGCTTAAAAAGATATTGGAGAAACAGTTAGGGAGTGGGATAAAACAAGAGCATAGGGAGAAAATGGAGGAAAAGATATCTGATAAAGAGGTTAAGGAGGTAATAAGCAGATTGAAGATAGGGAAAGCCCCTGGGGACGATGGATTATCGACAGAGTTTTATAAAGAATTTAAGGAGGTGGTGGTCCCGAAATTGGTGAAGTTATATAATTATATACTAGATGGAGGATCAATTCCAACTTCATGGTATAATACTACAATTGTTCTTCTGCCAAAACCTGGTAAGAATTTGGAAAGAGTGGATTCGTACAGACCAATTTCACTTATAAATCAAGATGCGAAAATCTTTACAGCAATATTGGCTAACCGTCTAAATAGTTTTATGGGAGAATATATAAATGTTGATCAAGTAGGGTTTTTAAAAGGACGACATATGGCGGATTTGACTAGAAGGGTATTAGATTTAATAGATAATGTAAATCAAACAAAGGAAAAGGTGGGACTATTATCATTGGATATCTTCAAGGCATTTGACTCATTGCAGTGGTCCTCAATCAAGGAAATAGTTAAAAAATATGGATTTGGGGATAAATTTAATAGGGTTATAGATTTACTATATCAAAAAGGAAATGCTAGGGTTAGAGTAAATGAGGAGCTTACGGATGTGGTAAATTTAGAAGCTGGTACGAGGCAGGGCTGTCCATTATCTCCTATTCTGTTTATTATGGCAATGGAAATCTTAGCTAAAAGTATAAGGGAGGATTTAAATATAGAAGGGATCATGGGTAATAAAGTGAGTATGTACGCAGATGATACATTGCTTATGGTAAAGCACCCGGAGTTAGTAATGGACAGGATTAAAGATCATTTACAGATATTTCAGGATATAACTGGGTTAAAGATAAACTGGGATAAATCAGAATTGATGTTGTGTAATTTGAAACCAAGTGAGATGGGTAGGACAGTGTTGACACTTAATATACAAATTAAGGATAAGTTGAAATACTTGGGGATAATTATTTCAAACAAATTAGAAGAACTTAAACGATTGAACTATGACAGCTTGAAAGTAGAATTTAAGAACAAAATACAAGAGCTTCAGAAGTTAAAGCTGTCATGGTTCGGAAGGATTGCTATGTGTAAAATGATATTGTTGCCAAAGCTTAACTTTTTATTTGATACACTAGCGATCCATTTGAAAGAGAAAGAAATTAATGAGTTTCAAAAGATGTTCAATGGTTTTTGTAATGGAGGTAAAAAATCTAGGCTTCCAAAGAAGTTATGGTATTTGTCTCAAAAAAAGGGGGGTTTGGGATTGCCAAACTTGCTAGCATATTACCGGGCTTTTCAAGTTAAGAATGTTGTGAAGATTTTGGCAAGAGAAAAAACAATTTGGGAGCAATTGGAGATGAAAGAATATAGAAATATTGGAAATTTGATTTTTTTAGGAATAAAGGATAAGGTGAGAAGACCAAATAATACTATGATGAGAGGTCTCGTGGAGGTGTGGAAGAAGGTAAAAAAGGATATGGTCCCAAATCTCTCTCCAGTTTTAGAACTGACTGATATGATGTGTTTCCCAATAAAGTTAGATAAGGAAAAAATGGAAATATTGGATAAAAAAGGGATGCTCTTATTGAAGGATTGGTTAAAAATATGTGAGTCTCTTGTTGAGCGGAAAAAAATATTTGAGATATTAAATTTGAATTGGTTTCAGAGGTTGAAGGTGGAAAATTGGAACAAAAAATATGGAAAAGAAGTAGGGCTAGATAGAATACATACAGAATTTGAGGAGTTGGTATGGAGAATTAGAAAAGGGGAAAATAGTATAAAAGGTCTTGTGAGTAAGCTTTACAATATACTGAATAGAGGGGTAGACCCATATGAGGATTTGAGACGGAAGTGGGAACAAAGTTTGAATATAACAATTGGGGAGTTGGAGTGGAAAAACAAATGGAAAAAGAGGATTATGAGAACAATGTCTGTGAGAATTAAAGAACATAATTTTAAAATGTTGTGGCAATGGTACTTGACGCCATTAAGACTTAACCAGATGGATAATAAAAGAGATAAGTTATGTTGGAGATGTAGAGAATTTGATGGAACATACGAACATATGTGGTGGAGTTGTAAAAAAATAAGGGATTTCTGGGGGAGAATAGAAGCTGAGTTTGGTGTAATAATGGGTAGAAGTGTTAAGCTGGTGTCAAATATCATTCTTTTAACGAATGTGGAAGGTTTGGGTTTAAACAAAGATGAAAAGGAATTATTGGAAATTGTATTGACAACAGGCAGACAATGTATAGCTAGAAACTGGAAAAATGACATAGAAATACAGATTGGAGAGTGGTATAAAGAAATGTGGAGTTTAGCATTGAATGATAAACTGACATGGGAGATTAAAGTGAAAAGGGATAACTTAAAAGAGAATAGATTTTGGAATATATGGAAACCATTTGTGGACCATTCTTGTACGGCAAATGATAGTTCAGGACCAGTACCATCACAAAGAAGTTTTTGGAGCTGAGTAGCAAATAAACTCTCCGGGCATTGTATATATTCACAGGGTGTTTATTATTCATCTAAAGATTAATGGTAGCACAGAAAGTTTTTATTATTTTGGATTTTGAAACAATGGTTTTTTTTTTCCCTTAATATTTTGTGGTTATATAGTAAATAATTAGTTTAGATATTGTCATGTGCTAACATTTAGTAATGTTTGTTAGGATGATACTATGGATTTGTTTATGTATTGTATTGTTAGTCATTGTTTTCTTTTCTTTTTTGTATGTCTTTGAAAAATTCAATAAAAAAAAAAAAACGAAAAACGGATCTATTTTTAATGCCATGGACTAAAGCTATTAAAAAGTCCAGTTTAACTATAGTTAGATCTATATTTTCTCTGGCTAGTTAAATTTCTCTCTATTCTCATATAAAGCTACATATTAAATACTCCTGAGTCTATTGCAACTACTGCTTTTATGCTGTCAAATTCTGCCAACAGTCCATTCAAATTTTAGCAGATGTTTCTGCATTTAGGCATTTAGGAATCTTTATTGGGTTCACTTCCTTTCTAACCTAAAAGGAATATATATTTATTTTGATGAAGCTGACTTCTCAAATGCATTTAGTTATTTTTTAGTTTGGCCCTCCTCCAAAGATTAGCCTGTCCATGTCATTGTGCAGAGATCTCTCCTGCTGAAGAAATGAAGGGTTCACTACAGAAACTGTTCCTTTAACAAGCATGTGGCATGCATGCACACAACTTACTTCAGTAACATCCATGACTTTGATAGCTGCCAGCTGACCCGTCTTGACATGTCGACCCTACAAATAAAGAAGTCACTATTAGTTAATCCACTTAAATAGTGCAATTTCCAACTATCTTTCATACTAAATGTAAAAAGAAAGAAGCTGCATTTTATAGTCAGTAGATGCAGATTTAAAATATTTAGCCAAAGTATTGATCTTTGTACCACATAGCAAATTCTTAATTTATCTATATCTTACTCTGACATAATACCATATATAATCAACAAGTGTAGTTTAAAGTCTCAGTGTTTATACAAAATTTGGGAATACATTTTTTTTCTCAATGAGTAAATAAGACTAAAGTTAAGGCATACAAATCTGTTTATAAGAGCAGTCTACCAACACACGGACTCCTCACTAAATAACAGCTCCAAGATATCCAAGGATAACTTTATTTAGAAAAGATCATTGTACAAATCTGGGCCAGAACATGGTAAAAATTTACTGAAGTATGCACAAATAGCAACAGGATAGTCAGTTTCATGTGAAGTATTGACTGTATTATGAAGGTATGCCTCAGCTTCATTTTCCGGACACAAAATATTCATCTCATGGTGTCTATAATCCCTAATATTAAGAACTCATACTACAACATACAATGAGGAAAATCACATGAGGGACACACTAAACAGAAAACTGAACACAGAACATTTTAATTATTTTTCTCTTTGTTTTCTACCTCACATCATTCCAAAATACAGTGGTACCTCATACAACGATTTTAATACGTTCCATGGGGCTCATTATTGTACGAAACAATTGCTATATGATGCATGCATTGTATAACAAATTTCCCTATGGGATGCATCGTACAACGATTTTTTTTTTTACTAAGTGGTTTTTCCCATTGAAAAATTGTTGTACGATTTTTTCCATAGGGAAAATTGTTATGCATGACGCCATTTTCCCCAAAAACCTAACTGTTATACGGTTTCGTTGCTATACGGGACAATTTTTGTATGAGGTTCAAATTTACTACATTCAAATATTCCGTTGACATTCACAGTGGCTCTTCCCTTTTCTCCTTTTTGTTCTCCACCTTTTTCGCTTCAACAATGAGTTTTGAAAATGCATGAAAAACTGCAGTGGAGATAGAAACCCCTCCCCACCTTTTACTGGATTCTACTGTTCTGCCAGCACATCATCATCTGATTGTGTACAAAACATCTCTCTTTTTGCCTTAACCTAAGTTAGTTTAATTGCAAAAATGACATGTTCCAACCTTTTCCTTGGGGTAGGTAACCTGAAAAGCTACATCAGCCCAAAAGTTTTCAAAATATGTTGTCTGCATTTCCCCCCAAAACCTACTTGCTACTAGAAACCAAAGTCAAAATCATTCATACTAGAAAGCACCAGAAAAGCACATAACAATCAATAAACCGAGGCTATCCCACTTTGCACAAAGTTGGGAGGGAAGTAGGAAGAGAAGACTACCTAACATGAGATGGATGAAGTTCTTCATAATCAAATGTCAAAAGTGCTCCCAGTATGATCACAAGATACCAGAGGCATCAAGTGGTGACTTAAATATATGAATAAATCGAGATATTTAAAACGACAACTTTCATATCATTTTGAATTATCTCAATACGCAATGTTTTCTCCAGCATCAGCTTACACCAGGAGTTCTCAACCTTTTAAAGATGGGGGCCGGGCCATGCTCCCTCAGACAGCTTTGGGGGCTGGATGGCCATTTTGCCCTTCCTCCACCACATGGCACTTCCTGGTGTGGTGGAGGCAGTGGGTTCGAGATGTAAAATTTCCAGAAATTTTTTGAAGCTCGGGAAAAAAAACCCATTGGTTTTTTTGGGGGGAAACGGAAATTTTCAAAAAAACTGAAAATAATCTGATACCATACATATTTTTTTTTAGAAATGATTTATAAAGTATTTGAACCCGGCCTTATCTTAAAATATTTTATTTATCATGTTAAAATAAAACATTCCATAATATGTTTTTTCCAATATTTCGGGGGGGGGGGGAGGCTTCAGAAAAAAAAGGGGGGAACCAGTTTCCCCCCGAATTTTTTTGGTTTTTTGCCGGGCCTTCACACCTTTAGGTGGGGGGCCACATGAAATGGTGCTGCGGGTCGCAGGTTGAGAATCCCTGACTTACACTGACATTTGCAAGTCATCAAATCCCTATTTAAATGGGCCCAAAGAGAATTTGAGGTGGCAAGTTTCAGTCTACAAATAGACTCAAGACCTGTGTAAATGTGACACTTTCTCTCTGATTAACCGACATTTTCTCTCTTCTGCTAGGGTATACAGATTGCTCTCAGACCAATCTAAATGCACTACCAGCAACAGGACCTGCACCAAATGATATATTATTAGTAAGTTGGTGGTTTTTTTTTAGTATTTGTTTAATTCTTATTCCAAGAAGTCACACACACAAAAACACACAATACAGAAAGCTGGAATACTCTGATCACATAAGGAAAAAATGTACATATTATACTGATACTTCAAAGTTAAATAAATGGAAAAAGAAGCGCAGAAGTGAAAACTGTTTCAAGCTGCTGTGTTGAAAGTCAGGATAGCCATGATGTTGTCCAACATCTGGCAAAAGAGAATTAGAAGAGGAAGAATTCACTTCCATGGAATGATTTTATACAATTAATATGGAGAACTGTAATATAACTGCCATAGTACGAAAGCTTTACAATGACCTACAATGCGCAATTCCAAGTACAAATTGCTAGAGCTTTCACTGGTCTAAGATCTTCTGCACAGAAACAAAGCAAACAAGACAGAACAACACTAGCTAAAGTAAAATAACAAAACTGTATGCGTTTGCTTAGAAATTCTTCTAAGAACACTGAGGAAATGTGCAATAATATTCAAAATCTTACAAGGCTCAAATCCTACATCTTAGTTCAGCTTTTTAGGAAAAAGCAAACTGCTTTGAAGCTAAGCAATTTGCCTAGAGAAAGACCACTGTAGGCTCTTTGTATGTTTCCAAAAAGTATATTTAGCTGCCCAATATGGGATGCTATACTACATGGACAGGAAAAAGTGGATGTCCAAATTATAACTTTTATTACTGCTGATTGGTAGTTGTGTTTGACAGTAGTTGGACTCTACAGGGTGGCATGCAAATCCCTAATGAATCTTTCTCTAAATTTGCCACTTATCGTATCCAGGGTGTCACCAGCATTCTTGCGCTCATGTACCCACGTATTTGTCACAATATATTCGTCAAGTGTAAATGGGCTTAAATCAGCCATATTTCTCTGAAAAATATATAATACATATGGACGGGTAGGGCCACCCTATAGAGCAGTTTCCCAACTTTTGGTTTTGGACTTCAATTTCCAAATGCCTAAATCAAGGAAGGCACTGATCAGCCAATGTACTGACTTAGGCTTCTGGGAATTGAAGTCCCCCTGGGGGGGGGGGGCATGTGCCCCATGATGGGGACCACTGCTCTAGAGTGACAAGATTCCCTTTCCCCATTACACTAGGCCTTTCTCTTAGGTGTGTAAAATGTAGGTGCCTGTAGATGTGCGTTTGTGGCTGAAACTCCCACAATTGTCCCTTAGGAGGTCTTTGAGAACTCTGGGGGTTTAAGTTTAAAAAGAAGCGCGCACCCACACCTATTTTTAATCTTTCTCTTGAACGTCTGTCTTCTTACAAATATCTATGATTTTTAACATACCTTTTAATAAAACTTTCATTTTATTTTTTAAAAATCAGCTTCTCACCATACTCCTCCAATAATATAAAATCTTCTAACACTTAATCACACCTACTCCTAGGCCACAAAATACCAACCACAACTATGCGCTTCTATAACGTGCTGTTAAAAAATAATAATAATAAAAAAAAACAACCCCTTCCACTCTTTTAAACTCTGCTGACTGAATCATTTAGTTGTCATAGGTTACGCCAGAGATCTACATTTTGTGGCTGGAAAGAGTGACTCATACTCCCTTATCTCACTTCTACTCATTGTAAGGAGGGGGAGAAGAGTGGCAAACCCCAGAACTTAAATAATCATTGAACCCAGAAACAAAGCAAAGAGCAAGGGATACTTTCAGAAACATGTTCCAAAGTTTTATACCTGTACTACTCATTCTGTTAATGGTCCCCATTTAACAAGAAAAAGTTTATGCTTTTAAAATAAAGGCAAAAGAGTTTTATGGCAGTTTAGAACAGTTCTCAACCTTTTTAAGCTGGTGGGCCGGGTCACGCTCCCTCAGACAGCTTTGGGGGCTGGATGTCCATTTTGCCCTTCCTCCACCACATGGCACTTGTGGGGGAGGTGGTGGGGACCACATGAAATGGTGCTGTGGGCTGCATCCGGCCCATGGGCCGCAGGTTGAGAATCCCTGGTTTAGAACAAGGATTGTCAAAATGCGGCCCACATGCCACATCCCATTTCATGTGGGGCCCCCCACCACCTCCACCACACCACGAAGTGCCATGTGATGGAGGAAGGGCAAAGCTGTCTGAGGGAGAGTGACCCGGCCCCCAACGAACTCCTGGTTTAGAGGCTAACACAGGGGTGGCCAAACTATGGCCCATGGACCAGATCTGACCCATTGCCACCAAATCATCTGTTCCACGCCGCCCGTGCCGCTCCCAGGCGCAGAAGTAAAACGCACCCACACATGCACAAAATGCTGTTGTAAATGCACCTGTGACTGTTGTGAACACATTTATGACTTCATGCACATGCTCGTTTTACTTCCGCTTCTGGTGGGAGGAACGTCACCTGCCTGCTGAACCACGTGACTGGCCCACTGCCCCCAAAGTTTGGGAACTCCTGGGCTAACAAGTTTTATTTGGCATTTTCACACAAGTTTTAATTGGCAATGATAAAACAGACTGCAGAAAAGCTTACTGCAAACAAACATGTCAGGATTTAAGGTGCCACAAAACTCATGGTTTCCTACTAACAGAGATAGGCAGACCAAGTATTTTAAGATAGGGCTGCTCATAGCCTTGGATTAGGATGATGCAGTCTTCTTTGTTTTCACACTTTTCTAGTCATCCTTCCTTTAAAGAAGAAAAGCCATGACCCCCACAGCTTCAAAAGCAACCTGATGCTCTGCCTCCCAATGTTTTAAAGCAGCAAATCATTGCACTCTGTAGCTCACAAGGAAAGGATATGAATAAAACTGTTTCTGCTAGTTCCCCTCTTTCCTGCCCCTTAGGAATAATCATGTCAAGCTGTGAGGTGGGAAAGACTGTGGGAAGTATAAAACTCCCACTGTCACAAGCTATTCCAAACTCTATTTTAAACACATGCAAAAAAAAGTTTTTGCAACATATCATATGGAATAGTTGAAGGTCTTGGGAGTAAGACAAAATGAACTAACTTAACCCTTAGAAAGCAACACAGGGTTAACTTAAATAGCCATTAAAATGTTTCACACTAAAATCCTCTTCCCACACATCACAAACAACTAGCACTGATGAGACTATCTAAATGTTAAATAAAGAGCTTACCAGAATGAAACTTGGTAGAAATATTCATAAAACCCAAAAAGCTTTGCGCCAGATGTTCTTTATATTTAAGTAGTGGACTTTGGTGTGCCAACCTGCTACTTGTTAATGATTTCAATATTTACGTCGCCACCACCATGTCTTGCCGAAGATCCCAAACTTTGCAAAAGCTTGTATCCCAGAAGAGCAAAAAGTATACACGTGAGTTTTACACAAATCTATATAACTGCCTGAACAGTGGGTATAGAACTGCAAAGTTTCATTCTCCGAGGCACCAAGTCAGAACAGACGTGGGAATCTGCTTCACTGTTCCTTTGGGGAATAAGATTTAAAACTAGACACCAAAAGCCAGAAAGCCCAACATATATTGGTGTTTGGAAGAAGAAAGCAGTTTGTAAACACTGTAGTTTATTTTTTATTTATTTAGATTTTTATACCGCTTTTCTCATCCCAATTATAGTGCTTAGTAGGTGTGATTAATTCTTCCCAGGGTTGTTCAACCTTGGGTCCCCAAATATTCTTAATTCAATTTATCAGGAGCCCTGATCAGCAGGTATGCTGAGACTCAGACTTATGGGAATTGAAGTCCAAAACCACCTGCAGCCCCAAGGTTGAGAGATACTTCGCACAGTGGTTAAACTGCTGTACTGCAGCAGAAAACTACTGCTATGTTAGGAGTTTGATCCTGATGTGGCTCGTGGTTGACTAAGCCTTCCATCCTTCTGCAATGGGTAAAATAAGTGCCCAATATGTGGGGGCAAAATACTAATTAACATATGAACTGCCCAGAGAGTATACTATGCACTATGGGGTAGTATATAAGTGTGACTGCTTTTGGTACTGCTAAAAGGTTTTTAAAATCTGGAGAAAAATTCATAATAAGTTTAGGACAAGGAAATAACATTAAGGAACATCCAAGCACATCATAACAGAATCTTAGAACCAGACCGCCTTACAGTAATGTACTTATACCATAACTAGATTTTCCATGATGCTATGTGCTTAAGTAGATTCTGATACTGTATATGGACTCCTAAAAGTCTTAGGCAAAATGCAAGTTATACACTACTACATTACTATGACACTAAATTAAAACAGTAGTTTGCTTTTAGGCAAATTGCCACATCATTCCAGATTATCCCCACTACTGAATTCACCTCTGATGTTCTCACCAGCAGATTTTATGTACCTGATAGATACAGGGCCATGGCCAGAGGGGGGGGGGGCGAAAACCCTCCTGAGCTAACAGCCTGTCCCCCCAACCCACCCGGGATGCCAATTTTGTGTGTGTGTGTGTGTGTGTGTGTGTGTGTGTGTGTGTGTGTGTGTGTGTGTGTGTGTGTGTGTGTGTGTGTGTGTGTGTGTGTGTGTGTGTGTGTGTGTGTGTGAGAGAGAGAGAGAGAGAGAGAGAGAGAGAGAGAGAGAGAGATTGTTGCCCCTCCTGATCCCCCCCCCCCAATTTAGAGTCCTGGCTACGGCCCTGGATAGTTGTCCCACATACCCCCCTCTGAAATGCCTTTTCTTCCCAAAGAAGGCAAAAGAGTCTTGAAATTAAGTGACAACTGCCAGCTGTACCCATATCTAACACACAGAATTAAATTTACAGCCATCCATTGCATGTTTTTGTCATGAATTGGTATTTGGATCGTTAACTTTTATCCTGCCCATTTCGTGATAAATTTATTACACTGGATGGCATGTACAAATAATAAAACAGAACTCACCCACAACACAAACCAAAAGTGCAAAGTAAAACATAATAGTAATAAAAGTAATACACATTAGCAGGGCCATAGTCAGGATTCTAGATTTTTGGGGGTGAAATTTTTTTCAGGGGGGCAAAAAAATTTCAGGGGGCAACAATGTCACACTCACATATATAACACTGGCACCATGGGTGGGGGTGGGGCGGGCTGTTAGCTCAGGAGGGTTTTTGCCCCCCTGCCCGCCCGCCCGCCCCCCTGGCTACGGCCCTGCACATTATGCAGCAATACAAATATGAGAGGGATAGATTACTTTCTGAGGGGAAAGATGTCTCCAAATATTTCGCTGAGCAACCTGTCTTCTAGAGTTTTTTCAAAAGCTGAGGTGGAGGGAAGCCTAGCACATCTCCTGCCATAAAGTATTCCACAGTGTAGAGGCTACTACTGGAAAGGCCCAGCTTCTGGTTAATGCCTTTCAAGCTTCTATCGGTGTAGGTAGATGCAAGCGCCAGATATAATACTAATATCTTTATTTCTCAACGTAACACAGTTGTATTAGAGGCTCTTTCAGCAGAAACATCTGCAGCGTACTTTCTTCGTGTATCCATATTAACAGGCCCAAATGGGCTGGTCACTATAATGCTAAAACATCATTTCTTACAATCCTGAGATGCATTTCTTACATATAAGAATTTTATTTGAATGTCCTCCAGATTTTGCACTCTCAGAGAAAGCACGCAGAGATCTCAGGTCATACTTTGAAAGCATACCACAGGTTACAAACTTCATTTGAATCGTAGATTTAATCCCTCCGAAAACTGATGTTCTATGCAGTCAGTAGCCACTATTTATGAATACTGCAATACAGCGCTTTTGGAACAAACTCACACCAAACTTACAAACACATACATGTATCCTTGCTGAAACAGAGCAAGGCTCATTCAGTCAAGTATTTCATATTGCCAAATCATTCCTGTAAAATCCACAGCATGGTGCAACGCAAACAGAATACAACACCACAGCAGGGAGCAGAAAGAACAGATCAAGCAGACGAGCAGGCATCTTACATGCCACAAGCAAAATCAGAAGTCTCATTGTAGATATCCAGAGATTTTAAAAATTTTTTTTAAAAAAAGCTACATCCTTTGCTGAGTTTCTGATACTACTTCATCTAATAATAAGAATGTATAATATCGGACTGAAACTACAGGAAGTCAGATATAGGATAAATATTAGCAAAAAAATTCTTAACAAGTTAGAGCAGTATGACAATGGAACCAACTCTCTCAAGAGATGGTGAAGGCTCCAACTGGAAGCATTCAAGAGGGAATTTGACAACCAACCATCTGTCATATCTGCTTTGATTCAGATTCCTGCATTGAGCAGGAGGTTGGACTCAGCCCCTTCCAGGAAATTCGATGATTCTATGATTCTATCTTGTCCTCTAGAGCAGTGTTCCCCAACCTTTGGTGTTTGGACTTCAAATCCCAGAAGCCTAAGTCAATTCCCAAAAGCACTTATCAGCCAATGTACTGACTGAGGCTTCTGGGAATTGAAGTCCAAACACCAAAGGTTGGGGAGCACTGCTCTAGTGGACACGTACAGTATATGCTTTTTGTTTTGTGCCACAAAATTAAACATTTTCCATTTTATCTTAATTCAAGAAAGTCCAGAGATTGCTGTCTCCAGTGCCACAGCAGAAGAAGGCAAAACTAATATTCACTTATAAGAGGATAAGAAAATATACAGAAAAACCACTACCTATGTAAAAAGTCTGTTCAGTAGGCTGTTGCTTAAATCTTTTTTTACGTAACTCGAAGCAAACCCATAGGAAAAATGAAAATTTTATGTAAATTGAAGCAAACCCATAGGAAAAATGAATTTTTTATGTAACTCAAAACAAAACCATAGGAAATCATGTTACATACATTTATGTAAATCAGGACATTTATGTAAACCGAGACATGGTTTTAGCACAAAATCATTATGTAAGTTGAATTTTATGTAATTCGGGGCATATGTAAATCGGGGGTTTACTGTATAGGCCTTTAACTGTGGTCAGACTGCAAGTTATGTTAGTGCTAATCCGATGACCTGCAGCCAATCATATCTGTAAGGCTACACGTTCCCCATTCCTGATCTATAGGAACACTCTAGAAAGCTAAATGAACACAATGTGACATACAGTAATGATGTCCAGTCCCTAGAAATACACAGGCACTACTACATCCCTACAACTCATGACAGCAGACATGTAACTACACTTCAACCATCTCAAGTCCTTTTCACTGACACTTCGTATCTTGGTTTAAAAGTGCAATAAACAATGGACAAAGTTGATAATTCACTTTTTAAAAGAAAATGGTTTTTACAAGCAGATTGGTCGTTCCATCTGCAAAACAGACAGATCTACTTAAGGGAGCAAAGCTTAAATATTCCACACAGAAATATGAAATTGGAACAGTATTGTTTTGCTGCTGCAGGCTGAACCATATTGTGTTCATAATCATAAGCAACTCCAAGCCTTAGGAAAAAAATCATATGCAAGAGAAAAACAAAGAAATTAAGGGTACAGATGTTAACCTCTTTTACTGGCTCTACTGAATTGTTACAGGTTTGCGGTACAGTGTAAGAATTAAATGACTCAGTTAAAAGGCCATAATATTCATTAACTTCAACACTTAATGGCCATTGGCAGTTACAGCTTGTCAAAATCAGACATTGTGATGTGACCAAACGAACTGTCAATATATTCATAACAAAAAATGTGTTTCTGCATTTGCTTCTGCTTTTGTGCTTGTGCGCTCCCTCTCTCCCCCTCTTTCCCTCTCTCTCCCTCCCTACCTCCCTTTCTCTCCCTCTTTCTCCTCCAGTCACTGTTTCATCTTGATGAACATAGCTCCAGAGAAAGTTTCTGGATTTAGGAGTTTCATGATGACAAAGTATTTTAAAAGTAACCAGCCCACAGAAGTTCACACTCTGGTAACCTTTTGATACTAGTACATCATGACTATCCTTGAAGAAAGGAAAGAGGCGGCAGGTAATGTACTGTATTATGCAATGGACAAATTGCTGGCAGAAGACCTTAAGAAATCCACATGATGCTGGTTCTAAAGAAATGTCACTGGCTGAATACACGACCACACCAAATTAAATTGTCAGAATCTTGCAGCAGTTCATGTAAGGTTTGTGTAAAGCTGCCACAGCTAACCGATGAAGTACTGGGGTTTACCTCGGCGGTTAAATTAAGCACTTGACCAGGCATATTACCGAGATGCGCCTCAACAACTGGTTGCAATTAGCCATGGCATGCTATGCAAACGTCACACAAATACAACTAGGTTTTAACAAAAACGCTGAAGATAACACCTAAAGCCATGTAGTCTTCCTCGTTGAATATCTGCTCCAACGTCTGCTTTATCCCACAGATGGAAGCAGTACATTGTGCGGAAACAAAGGAGAGGATATTTTCCACTGTAACACCCAGATACTGAGTGCCCTTCTTGTGGAGATCTCACTGGAGACAATGCTGGCCTAATTTTGGCAGCAAGTTAAAACTTGTACAGTATCTTCACCAAACCTTTGGGTGGTGTGCATCATGACTTAATGAAATTGTGGAATGTTCACACAACCTATATAGTTTTGATCTGCTCCTTATTTGATGCTTTTTAAACCGTCTTTAACCTACCTTGAGATCTCTTGATATAGAGAACATACTTTAATAAATGAAATAAAAATATTTGATAGCTAACACAAAAACAGAATAAAGGATCTGTGCAACGGTTACAGAATTCCTCCATTTCCGCTATGGATAAAAGCCAACATACTTCAAGTAGTTCTGCACTAATAACAGGCCTTTTAACAAAAGGCGACTTTCATACAGACATGAAGAGAGCTACATAGGCCTATTTTTACGAGGAACTCTTGCGATGTTAAACAGGGCCAAGATGACTTAAATTATGCATGAAAGAACAAAACAGTCTAAGGAACTCCAGTGAGTTCAAGTCATGTTTCAAGCAAGCTATACTTGCATGTTATATGGTGCAGTTTCTTTCTATCTTCTCAAAAAGAACAGGCCTCAATAACATAACTATTCAATGTCTGCTTTAAAAGGTACAGTTATAATTCACTTACATTTGCCAATAAAAATTTTACTTACTTACTTACTTACACACACACACACACACACACACACACACACACACACACACACACACACACACACACACACACACACACAATAAATACAGGTGAAACTCAGAAAATTAGAATATCATGCAAATGTTCATTCATTTCACTTAAAAGGTGAAACAAATATATGAGATAGACTCACTACATGCAAAGTGAGATATGTCATGCCTTAGTTTTGTTATAATTGTGTGATGATCATGGCGTACAGCATACATGAGATTATGTGATGATTATGGGGTACATCAGATTGGGGGGTTTGGGGTTTTCATAAACTGTAAACCATAAGCATCAATATTATAACAAAGCAAGGCTTGAACTATCTCGCTTTGCATGTAATGAGTCTATCTCATATATTTGTTTCAATTTTTAAATTGCATTACTGAACTGAATGAACATTTGCACGATATTCTAATTTTTCGAGTTTCACCTATAAAAGCAACAGTACTGTGGCACCCTAGAGATTAACAAATATATTTCAATGTGAATGCTCATGGATTACAATCCAGTGTAATCCACAATAGCTCATACTGACAGCCTTTCAAGTGCCACAACCCTTTCTATTTTGTACAGTAAATATCTCTCTCTCTCTCTCTCTCTCTCTCTCTCTCACACACACACACACACACACACACACACACACACACACACACACACGCTGAAGCAGACCAATGCAGTCATTTCTTCAAGTATGCTCCTGTTCATTAACCAGATTCACATCCTAGCATGTTTTCCTGCTATACTAGGTGGACCTAGCAAAGGAGCAGGTCCAAAGTTATTCTCTGCCCAAATCACCTATTAAAGAACATCTAAAACACTTAAGAATTCAGGCTTCTCCTTTCCTTTCTCCAAGGTTCTGCAAACAAGGGTTGTTGTTTTTTCGGGGTGGGTTGGGATGGGGTGACAGTTTTTTCTTGCTAAATTTGTCACAAGGCTGTGCATTTAAGAATAGTAGGCTTTTCAGAGGAAAACTGCATTTCCCTGGATGGAAGCCCATGCCAGACTTCCACAGCATCAAAAGGGGGCTTCTCCCCCCTCCCATCACATAGCAAAAAGCAGCACAAAGTATGCATGGATGCTCCAGAGAAAGAACCTCAAATATCTTCCTGTTGTTATGAGACAAGAGTCATCACTAGTGCCAGAGAGACATTGGACAATGCGGCCGCATTCAAATGAGACAGAGTTACCAAGCGCACACAGTCCAGCAAAAGAAAAAGAAGACACAGCTCATGTGATTTCTGTGCTGTGACTGCACTCCCTGAATGCAAAGCCGCTGAAAGCTGGCCATTGGAGACTTGCAAGGAATAAGCAGTGAAAGTACACATCTGGAGATGGGAAAAAGAACCGTCTATTTATAGGCAGATCCATTCAGTGCCCTCAAGTGTGCGCTTATTACACACCCTTCACTAGTGAACCTCTTGATGGGGTAGCAGGTGAGGTAAGGGAATATATAAACCAGCATTACTCTTTGTGGAAGAAATTATGACTGCTTGAAGTAATCTCTTCCAGAGATATAATTTCAAATGACTTTGTTCTTGACAGCTAATTTTGCAGCAGTGTTGGCAGGACTGGGTTTGATGTCTGTCGGGGAGGGGAATGGATGGATCAACTATTAGATTGTACTTGTATACCACATGATGTAGAAACTAGCACTACTTTGGGTTGGGGACATATAAAATTAATATTCCCAGTAACCTCACCACTCCCACATAAGCCAGGTTCCCTGCTGCCACTGGAAATCATGGTTTCAGTTATTTGTGGGTCTAAAAATACTCAATTTTAAAAAAACTGACAATTTTATGTATTTCTATAGCACATTACCAGAGCTGACCACTAGAGGTCACTGTCTACAAAAGGAGTTCTCAACCTTTTTAAGCCGGAAGCCGGGCCATGCTCCCTCAGACAGCTTAAGGGGCCGGACGGCCATTTTGCCCTTCCTCCACCACATGGCACTTCCTGGTGTGGTGGAGGCGGTGGGGGGCCCACATGAAATGGTGCCGTACGCTGCATCCAGCCTGTGGGCCGCAGGTTGAAAATCCATGGCCTACAATGTAAACTATAGGGTTTGCTGTTCCCCATGGTTTCAGGCATCTGGGGTAGGATGATCTGTATATCGTCCACCAAACAAGAGAAACAACAGCTGAAGGGAGTCCATTAGAGCAAGAATGGAGGGGAAGAGTTACACCCCTCCAGATTACTATTCCAATGTATACACTCTGCGTGGTTGCCTTAAACTGGGTAGAGGATCAGAGCTATAAGATAATCACAGTTGCCTTGACAGTTAACCTAGTTTGGTCTCCCTTTGGAGTATATATGTTTGATACTACTTTCCATAAAAAGAATTGAGTTTTTCATTCTAGTTGCTGCTGAGGTCAGTTTTCCAGAAAAGCAGTCATTTGATCACAGCAGAGAAGTCATGGGCATATCCAACATACATTCAAAAACCTCAACCCATTACACTCAACATATACCATTTACTAACCTTTACTACCAAATTTCAAATAACTTTTTAAGTGCTAGGCAGGCGTAGAAGCCAAGAATAAAATAACATTTTAGTACATTTTTAATTTAGCATGGACATAGTTTGAAGAATTATTAACTCCACTCAAGTCATTAAAGAACCGGGCTAGGTAAATGTATGAAAAAGGAAGAGCGAGCCAGGTCTGCTCCTCCTGCATCATCATAGCAATTTCTGCCTTCCACTTGTCATAAAATCAGGAATGTTCGTTAATCCAAATTTCCAATAGATCATTATCCATAAATGCTCTCCACACACCTAGGAACATTCATTACCTAGTGTTCCAATCCCATGGGCAATGCTCGTGGACAATTAAACTTTTCTTCTTTAGAAGGTCAGTATCTGCACATGGAGGACAACCAAAAGCTGTAAAGGGGAAAGATCTACATAATCCTCCCAACTTTCACATTTAGATTGCTAACAACTGAGGCTAGTATGTATTACTATTTTGTGTAAGACAATTATATATTTAACAGGGTGCCAACCCCCCCCCCTTTTTTTTTTTTTGCAAAAGCTCAAAACACTGTTGTTCATAACTGACAGCACATATTATTTAAAATTTAGTGCCATAATTTCACTTATAAATAACAGATGAGCAGTTCTGCCTATTTTGTACAGGACTCTACCACATTAGTAACTTGTGGTGAGTCATAAAAGAATCAAAGGATGGAAATACCATACTTTTAGGGACAATGGGGAGGGGATCCTTAAATATATAATTTGTTTGACAGTAATAAGAAGGCCTCGCTAAATAATAAGGCAGCATCTTTGGAAAGTCAGTCTTAGCAGAATAGCATATTCAACTGTACCATTATAGAAACCTGCATGCCATTTCATGAACACAGAGCAAGCTAAATCATACTTTGGGGCTGCTATCCTGTGTTGGCTGAACTCTAGTAGGTTGCAACTAGAGTAGGCTTGATGATCAATGGGGATTCAGTGAAGTTGCAACTAGAGTATAGGTAAAGGTTTCCCTTGCTCGAAAGCCAGTCGTATTCGACTCTCGGGTTCAGTGCTCATTCCCGTTTCAAAGCTGAAGAGCCAGCACTGTCTGCTTCTGCAGACATTTCCGTGGTCATGTGGCAGCGCACGGAACGCTGTTACCTTCCCACCAAAGTGGTCCCTATTTATCTACTTGCAATGTCTTGATTTCGAACTACTAGGTTGGCAGGAGCTGGGACAGAGACGGGAGCTCATTCCGTCCTGCAGTACTCGGGAATCAAACTGCTGGCCTTCTGCCTCCCAGTCAGCGTCTTAGCCACTTGAGCCACTGCAGTCCCTAGAGTATACCCAATAAATTATCAAGGATTTGGTGAGTCAACCCCTGCATATGTTTCACTGATTTGATGGATCTACTCTATTTGCAACATACTACTAAATTTCAGCTATTATTGCTTAAATAATAAAAAGCCTTGCTTTAACTTTTCAATTTAAACTCTTTGGATTAGTACTTAAACTTGTTAAGCTAAAACAGCAAATTCATTCAAAATTTACAGCGAACAGAACCTTAACCTGACCAATAAATAGCACAGATTATCCATTCTTTGCTCAAATTCATTGTAGTAAATTTTTCTTCTGACAATCTCTTCACTGAAGACCTTAAACTCGGCACAGAATTAATGCAGAAGGTCTGAAGTTTCTTGCTAATGTGTTTTAGAATTTCAAAAGAGAAGAGAAGAAAGGGGGTTGAGCAAAGCATGGTACTCCAAAAGTTATGGAACCATAGCTCCTATCAATCCAATCCAATGGTCAACAATGCTGAGAGATGCAGTCCAACAACATCAAGAACACAACATGTTTCCCACATCTGGAACAGAAAAACAGTAGGCATCATTAGTACCCACTGCACGGGATTCACTAGCATCCCACTCTGCTTTTAAGTGTACAGCACTAACAATTACTGCTCTCTGGGTGGCAATAGCTAATTTACTTGCTCTCTTTCTCTGTAGAAGTATGCATATTTTTTTTGTCTACCATCTCAGCATAGGACTATAGTTGATTCCCCTGCAGTTCCTTTATCTGTATAAATGAATTTAGCTACATGGAGAAAGCTAACATTTGCCTCAAACAGCTAACCAGTGGTTCCCAACATGGGGCACATGCCCCAGAGGGGGACTTCATTTCCCAGAAGTCTCAGTACATTGACTGAGCAATGCTTTGGAGAATTGACTTAGGCTTCTGGGAATCGAAGTCTCAAACCAAAGGTTGGGAAACATTGAGCTAAACTGATTCAAGATGATTTCTTGAGGCATGCAAAATTCCTTGTGGACTAAACTAAAGGTGATACCTTTATTGCATCACTAAAAATATATATCAAACACTATATGAGCTTTCATGATTCAAGATAGTGGCCATCTGCGGGGAAGCATTATGGATATACAGTAAAACCTCGTACAAACAGCACCTTGCTTAGAGACTAATTCGCCTAAAGAGCAGAACTTTCTCTAAATGGTCACCCCACTTAACAACTAAGACCAACAAAAAACTTGCATAACAACTAACACACACACCCGCCCAGGCCGCCGCCAGGAGTCACAATTGGTCACTTACAATGGTGTTTCGCTTAAAGAGCAATCCAGTGGAACGCATTTTCTGTGTTTGTTGAATGTGAGAATTCTATCCAACCCACAGCTATATGATGTAGCCTGCAGATTTTTCTAACTTATTTCTAAGAATAAAGGTCTGTCTCTGTCATTAATATCTGCCATGAACCTTTGGAACTATCATTTATAATTTTCCTGCATTATGCACAGAAAATTGGCGCATACTTGAAGAAGTGATCTTGTGTCATGAAAGTTTGTATAGTGTCTGATTTTTCTGTGATCCATTTCCTTGCCCCCACATTTGTTTTGCGTAAGGATTCAATGGGTCTCCTGGTTCATATAATTTCTGTTGTTCAAATGTATGACATCAACCTGTGGAACTTCTATCCTTTAAGAAGGTAAAAGAAAAATATAGCCTATGAAACTAGACAATGAAGTCCAGTGGACATGATACTCAGAAAACATAACTTCTCGATTATTGCCACTGAAAATGCTAATACTGTATTTAAATCACTGGGGTAAAAAGAGAATTCAAATTTACAGCATAATCCCGTTTTGGCCAAATTAAGTAATCACAATCCACTAAATCTAAAAAAAAACTTGGATAATGCCAATGAACCAGATGACTATTAGTAAAACAACAATTACATATACAGTAGTTTGATTGCAATATAGAATTGTATTGATTTCACTTTGATATCACTGCAGTTACAGGAGACATTAACTTCTGCTTTAGGCTTTTAAAATTGCAGGATCACCCTTTCCCAAAATTTTAAAAAAGCTTTATCATTCAGGTCTAAGAAATGTACACCTTTAAACTATGTCTTGTTCCACTTTTAAAAACCAGACATGAAGCAATATCCAGTTCACCTATTACCCCCAAAAAACCTTCAATATGAAAATCAAGCTCTATCCTTGGGAATAGGAAATACAATGAATGATGCTAGTGTTCGCTTGAGAAACCACCATGGCTATTTTTTATAACTAAAAGAGATTAAGAACTTTTAGCACTGCCATAACGATTTTACACAGACAGCAACATGTTTAGCTCTGGTTTTTTTAAATAAACAACACTTCACAAAAGGTTAACTTATTTTCACCTCATCACTAGAATCTTAATTTTAGCACACCAAATCCTGCATTTTCAAATACTGTACAACGAAATCAAAAATATATGCACTAGTAAACCTACTTTTAAAAGGTTGCCCATTTTCTGACATGCACTATTTCACCCATTATTGGAATTACATAATCTTCCCAGGATCACAAAATCAGCCTACTTCTACAGAGAAGATATATTTTCTGCTGTCTGCAAAGCTGTTCTCTTCTACCTCAAATTAAAACTAAACTTGAGTGTTTTAAAGTTCTGGATAATTGTATGTATCAACATTTATGTTTACGACATTTATCCAGTCTGGGGAACTGGACTTGACGCATGAAAGCTCACATCAAAATATAGCAGTTAGTCTTTAAGATGCCACTATGTTTTTGTCTGTTCTGTTATTATTTGTGTTTTGTTTTCTTTCTTGTCAAAATATGCCTGCACAGATAACACAGCTACCATTTCAAGAGCTACACATTATGCAGGACCAAGCAAAAAATTCCTATTGCTGCAACATATATTCTCTGTTGTCCAAGTAGCGTTGCTAAGCGATTTTTGTTGTTATCCAGGTTTCTATGGAGTTTCCCACATAACGACGTTTTTAGCGTCGTTGTCCAGTTATTTTAGCGTTGTTGACCAGATAACGACACTAAAAATGTTGTTATGCGGGGGAACACGTGGTGCATAACAACGCATTGTTAAGCGAAAATGATGTTATCAGAATGCGTTGTTATGTGAGGGTTGACTGTATAGCAAACCCTCCACTGACTTTCCAGGTTCAAATGAAGATTCAATTTCCTAAGTCCTGGTCCATCATTCCATCTGCTACACTACACAAGCCAGGAACTGTGATTTAAGCCATAAACCACAGGCAGGTGGGCAAGTGGGGTTTAATAGTGCAACTGGTCAAGTTCTTCAACTCCCTATTATTAACACATTCTTCAGTACCATTGACCGCACTGTCCTTCTGGACAGGTTGTAAAAGCTTGAGATTGGGGGCCAGACCTGGACCTGTTTCTGGATGACTGTGTCCAGAGGGTGCAACATCAGAAAGTGGAGTCAGAACCTTGGGTCCTACAATGTAGAGTCATATAGAGTTCAGCCATCTTCCCAATGCTGTTCCACATCAATGTGACGCTGCTAAGGGAGGTCATTCTGAGATTTGTGGCTCACTATCATCAGTATGCTGATGATATGCCACTCTATCTCTTAAGTCCATCTCAGTGTAGGCATGTGATGGTGAACCTTGGCACTTCAGGTGTTCATGGATTTCAATTACCAGATGCCCAAGTCAGCACTCCTGCCGATGAGGGATTCTGGGAATTGAAGTTCCAGAACAACTGGAATGCCAAGGTTTGCCATCACTGGTGTCAGCTGCCCAGATGCTAGAGCAGTGCCTGGAAACAAATGGAGCTTGGATGGGATAAAAAAAGCTGAGGGTGGTGAGGGCATATCCTGCCCAACTGATAGAAACCTACCTTCCATTTAGGGATGAGGTACAAAATCTGAGTGTCCTCCTCGTATGATCGAGCCACAGATATTTATTGTGGTTAAAGCTGCTTTCCATCCTTATTTGGGTAGGAGATCTCTGTCCACCTTGGTCCATTAAATGGTAATCTCCTCTCCAAGATTGATTACTGCAATGCTCTCTATGTGGGGCTACCCATGAAGCTAGTACTGAAAGTGCAGTGTGTCTAAAATGTCACTGCCAGACTGATTATGGGCACACATGAATCACATATCCCCAGTTCTTGCAGGCCTACACTGGTTACACACTGTGTTATGTGCCAGGTTCAAAATGATGGCACTAACATACAAAGCCTTCTATGCAGTGGTGGGCTCCAAAAAAAATTGTTACCACACTGTGGGTGTGGTATAGTGAGCGTGGCCAGGGGCAAGCGTTGCACCTGAATTAGGACTATTTTATTTCAAAACTTGGATGGGCGGGGCCAGCCAGAATTTCTGCTATCGGTTCTGGTAACCTGGTGCAAACCTGCTGATGCCCACCACTGCTTCTATGGTTTGGGACATGGCAGAGCAACTCTTCCAGAGGAATATCTCCCAACTGATGATCCCCTCTCAGATTATGTAGTTGAAGGTAACCACCTCCAGAGAGGCCAGAAGAAATGATACCCGGAAAAGGGTCTTCTTGGTGGTAGCACCTTCCATATGGAAAGGTCTCCCACTGGAGATTCATCATGTGTCATACCTCCAAGTCTTTAAGAGGATGGTAAAAATACATTTATTTAGAAAGGCACTTGTTGAATTTCTCAATTAGTGTTGTTTCTGTAGGGTGTTACATTGGTGTTTATTTTTTGAGTCCACTTGATGTTACTGTCACCATGGGATTATTTACTTTTTATTATTGATTTATATATTTTAATGCTATTATATTATTGTATTTGTTTTATAATGACTTTATAATGTGTGTTTTTTAATTGTTTGTTGCCACAAGTAGTGCTTTGGCACTAAATATGGCCAGGAGAGGGGTGGGTGGGGAAGAGATAGATAAGTAGATAAGTATATTTATTTATTAGACTTATATCGCTGCCCGCTTGCCACAGCAATTCAAGGTGGCTTACAGTTTATCTTTAATATGAACTGGAGTCACATTGTATTCCTTCCCAAAACTAGCAAATAATAAGCCAAGCTTTTCTTATTTCAACAAGTGATATGTCAGTTCTATCAAACATCCAATGAAACTCTCCCCAAGACTACCTGCTATATTTTCTAGGATTTTTAGCATCAGTGACATTTACTTTTCTTTTTTAAAAGAGTGTTGTGTACGTTGTCTCAACTTCACAGGCTGCATTCCAGAAGACACATTTAAAGTCCACTAAAATGGAAAAGTCTAAGTATATTTAATTGTTAGCAGTGAATTTAAAATGGATAGTGTAAGAATTTATTTATTTATTCATTCATTCATTCATTCATTCATTCATTCATTCATTCATTCAATTGTTATACCGCCCATCTTTGTGTGTATATTCTTTCTTTTGCATTTTGTAATAAAATACATTTTCTAATGGCAGGCATGTTTGCAGTCATGTACTCATGTATGTGGCCTATATCATATTGTCTTCAAAAGTTATCATATTATTATTGACAAAGATAGCTTATTTTTACAAAGGATTATGCTCTTGTAACAACCAGAGTGCAATGTTGACTTGAACTTAGAAAAAGGTTTCCATAATCATTT
This sequence comes from Bradypodion ventrale, assembly GCA_035047345.1. NCBI lineage: Eukaryota > Metazoa > Chordata > Lepidosauria > Squamata > Chamaeleonidae > Bradypodion > Bradypodion ventrale. The sequence goes on along the minus strand of JAWDJE010000003.1, from coordinate 227,011,424 downwards.
CCATATACTTTGTTATCCTACAATTTCATGTACTATATTTATTGCTACCAGATTTAATTAATTAGCTGTCACTTAAGACATTTTAGACTAGCTTTACTTTTTCTACTATTTCTTTCTTTGTAAAATTAAGGTAAGGTATGTCCACTGTGTTTTACAAGAAGAGGGGAATACAGTGGTACCTTGGATAAAGTCCAATTCGGATAAAGTCGCGGTTTTCATGCACACGTGATGCATTGCAAAACCGCTAAAAAATGGACGTTATCCGAGGTATTTGGTATAGGAACCTCGGATAAAGTCCATTTTTGGACGTTATCCGATGCATCGCCCATTTGATTCGGATAAAGTCCAAAATCGGATAAAGTCCAAACTTGTGGAATGGAGTTTGGACTTTATCCGAGGTTCTACTGTACAGTAAATCTCTCTCTCTCTCTCTCTCTCTCTCTCTCTCTCTCTCTCTCACACACACACACACACACACACACACACACACACACACACACACACACACACACACACAGAGAGAGAGAGAGGTTAAAGGTAACCTAGAAAAATAAACTATATAAATGCTTGAAGCTGTTACTAATTATGAATTACACTCTGACATTCACTTATAATAGAGTTCAGAAGCAATTTTTGCTCGGAAATGCTCCTAAGCATAAAAGGAAGCAACTAGCAACTAACAGGCTCATTTTAGAATGTCACAGACTTGAGGGTTGTTGTAGGTGAACTGGAGATATGAATCTCCTCAGATGTGCTTCTGTCCTGCAATTATTTATTCAGCAGCTCTAGCCCATGAGCTGAGAATCCCTCAAGGCAGAACAAAAGGCCTTTGCTAAGAAGTCTACAAGGAAGCCTTTAAGCACAGCATACAAAGCATCCTTCCAATTAATGCTGAAACTGTGACATAGCCACTCAATGAATAGAAACTTTCTTTAAAACAACTCTTGGAGGCTTACTCTATGTCTGAACCAATACAACTTTCATGTTTTCTAATGCATACAAACATTTTACTAAATAAAAAAAGTACAATTCCAGTCCATCTGAAAGAATGCAAATAGTACCACTATCAAAAATGTGTACAAAAAAAAATCTGTGGATTTATCATTTATTAATTAATTACATTTTTATACCCACTCTGGGTGGCTTATGAAATTAGCATGGATAGAAATGTAAAATTTCTGGAAATTTTGGGGGGGAAATGGGAATTTTCAGAAAAATTGAAAATAATCTGAAAGCATACATATTTTTTTAGAAATGATTTATAAAATATTTGAACCTGGCCTTATCTTAAAATATTTTATTCATCATGTTAAAATAAAACATTCCATAATGTATTTTTTATTTTTTCAATTTTTCAGACAAAAAACAAAAAAGGCTTCAGAAAAAAAAATGGGTTTTTCCCTAATTTTTCCAGTTTTTGTCTGGGCCTTCACATCTCTAAGCATGGAGCATGCATATATGATACCCGGAAAAGGGTAGATAGATAGAGATAGAGAGATAGAGATAGATACACACACATTTGAGAAAGGAGAAAAAAGAAAGAAAAACTAATCAATTGTTTTTTTAAAAAAAACTGCAGAAAAAAATTACACCTACTAATTTGCCCATAGGAGTGATGTTTGAAAGCCTCTTTGAACAGTGTGGCCTTTAATCCTGCCAACAGAGTTACAGCTGCAGACGGAATTTCTGCCCTTTAGGAAAGAACTGAAAACCTGGCTGGCAGGGCAGGTGTGGGGCACCGATGGAGGGGTGACCCTCACCTGCTGGCTTATATAATTAAGATTTCTCTCTCTCTTTTAAAGGATGGGGGACTGAGTAAATTTTTTTGAATTTTTAATGTGGTTTTTAAGGGCTTTTAGTTAGTTTGATGTTGCTTTTAATTGTTAGCCACCCAGAGTCATTGCCGTGTTGGGCGGCAATAGAAATTTGAAGAATAAATAAATAAATTGTTTTTTAAACTATATCCAGGGCCTGGTGCAGCTCCATTGCTAAAGTGGGTGCTGCCACCAAGAAGGCCCTCTCCCTTGTCAAAGTCTTTCTTGCCATTCTCAGCGTTGCCACCTGCAGCTATGCTGTTTGAGATGACCAAGTGACATGGGCAGATGTTTTCTAGGAGAAATGGTCTGACCAGTAGCAAAGTCGTAAACCATGTAGGGAGCTTTACATGTCAATGTTAACACCTGTGCCTGATACAAGAAGGAGTGGGGAGCCAGTGCAGATGCTAGGGCTGGGGAAATATGATCTAATTTCTTTACCCGTTTATCAACATTGCTGCTGTATTCTGTACTGGTTGTTGAGTGAAGTTACCAAACCTTATTGCTTATTGTTGGATCGGGGCCTGATGCGGGCTGAAAGATGTCGGATCAGGGCCCGAGGCAAGTTGGAAGGTCCCGGAGGAGACTGGTCAAGTAAAGGCACACGAGGCAAGATGGAGCGAAGACCAGCGTTTATTGATCAGAAGGCTCTAATCTTTATACCCTGCCTAGCTCAACCACGTGCATAGGTTGCACGCGGGCGTTACAGGAAAACTGCAAGTCTGCACTTTGAGATTATACAAGATGCTCATCAGGGGTAACCTCAACAGGGGGGAAGTTCCTTATCTATCTAATTTACTACCGGGAGACATGCATTGCCTACTGCTATCGGAAGTAAACATGTGCCTAGGTTGACTCTTGGACTCAGAGCCTCTGCGGATACAAGATTGCCCATTACATGCTTATCGAGTTCATCACCCAGTGATCTTTTGCCCTCTATTGTCCGAGCTGCCTGCCAGGTCAGCGATCGGTGAATTAAACTATGGCTATTTAGTCCGCTCCCCAATTTCTGTCCCTTCGGAACCAGGGCTCCAAGGGGTGTTCGCCCAAACCGTGTCTCTGTCAGGGACAGTATGCCAATTGTGTGCACGGATCCCACAGCTTAAACTCAAGGTTCGAATCTTCCTTGGCAGAAATGTAATGCCATATTTTTATTTTAGGTTGAGCAGCATATTTGCATTGGTTTATAATTATTCACTATGTGTGTATCCATGCCATTCTAAGACTTTCAGAAAATTCTAATAAGATGTCAGAGAATAAACAAAACAGTAAAACATTGTAGCACTTTGAAGAATGTAAAATTTTAATGTTAGCTTTCATGGATCAAGTCCACTTCATCAGACTTGATCCACAAAAGCTAACATTAAAATTTAACAGTTAGTGTTCAAAGTGCTACAACATTTTTTGTTTTGTTTATTCTCTGGTATGCTTGAAATACAGACTAACATGGCTACTATTCCAAAAACTTCAATTAACGCAGCAGAGAGATTCACTGAATAATTTGTGTGAAGTGCTCCATAGTAGTGCTGGTCGTTAAACCTATGTAGGCCTGAGGTATTATATCCTCCTTGGGTGAATCAGTCTAAGATTTAAAGCAGGGATTCTCAACCTGCGGCCTATGGTCAGGAGGTGGCCCACAGCACCATTTCATGTGCCCCCCCCCCCCTGCCTCCACTACACCATGCTGTATTTGCTCAAAATAGAAGGGGGAAAACCACCAAAATTTAAACAACTATTTTCACGTTAGTAAAATATGTGCATAGTTGATGTTTTTTCAAAAATGCCATAATACTAGTACATTTGCATGGGTGCTATAGAAAGCACTATTGGAATCCATCAGAGAAGACGTATAGATTATTTTTTTATCGTGTCAGAAACACACAAAGGTACTTTCTGGGTTGAAAGGATTTTTGCTGGAGGAATTCTGCTGAGGGGACGCCCGAATGAGGCTCCTTTCATGTTCCCGAAGCCTTTTCCCCACTGAAGTGGTCCCTATTTATCTCCTTGCAATTTCTTGCTTTTGAACTGCTAGGTTGGCAGGAGCTGGGGCAGAGACGGAAACTCATTCCGTCATGCAGCACTTGGATCCTGAATCGCTGACCTTCCAACTAACAAGGTGAGCTTAACCACGGAGCCACCACAGTCCTTGACTTGTAGCTATATTGGCATCTGTGTGTGTCTTTGCATCCAAGAACTGCAACCTTGGCTTACCATTCAACCCCATGTTTTGAAAGCTAAGCAACCTGCCTGCTTCCCATCTCCTAAATGCAGAATCAGCTGCTTCCTGGCATGCACCTAGGAAGCTGCTAATTCATCATCACTGGTAATAGTTGGAAACCTTACATGCATAATGGCTGAACATTGGAGATTTTTTTCTGGCAGCAATGTAAAAAATAAAGCAGAACAACCTTGGCCAAGAAATATCTAAAGATAGAAATCTGAAGTCTTCCATCTTTATAATATAAGGTGTTTCTTCCCAACAATTTCCAACCCAGTTCACATTTCAGACAGCTGCCTTTTGACTCTCCAAGCCTGATCAACAGTCCCATCGGTTCCTTACCCTTGGGCCCTAACCACTGTAGTGCTTCTTCCTGACCTCTGTTCCGGACTTGATTGGATCCACATGTATGGCCACAAGTCTTGGATGCAACACTCAGCATGAAAAATCTACAGCAGTAAAAAAATTTCTACTTACTGAAATAATACAAAAAAAATATCGAGCCCAAAAGCCAATGTGGTTAGTATGCAATGTCAAATCATTTGTACAGCAAGATATTTACAAGTTTCTACATACTCTACAACCAATGGAGACAATTTTGGCATTTTCCCCCTGATTTTCTTGATACCTGGCTTCATAGTACACAGATCAAAGACTATCAGAGAGTAAACAAAACAACAAAAAACACAAAAACCGTTGTAACACTTTAAAGACTAACTCATGCTGTAAATGTGAGCTAATGTGGATCAATTTCACTTCATCAGACAAGAGTGAGACTTCGTGACATCAATTTATACACATCAGGTACAGAAGCACACAATGGTTGGCCAACCCAACTGAAAAGTAACATTGTTGCTTTTTTCAGATGGCAACAATAGGAAATCCCTAGTTATTATTCTAACCTGCTCAGACCAAAGACTGTGATTTACAACTAGCTCTGCTCAATTTCAAAGTAAACCAACTTGAAACCATGATTCCTGAAGTAGTTTTTTTAATCCAACCCAAGTTCATTTAATTTGCCATCTTCCTATTAGAGACACACAGAAGGAGAGGGGTGAGAATGAATTAAAAAGGGTTTCTGGTCACTTCCTTCTTGCTCATGGAAAAGGTAAAGGATTCCAGTCGTATCCGACTCTAGGGTTCGGTGCTCATCTGTTTCAAAGCCGAAGAGCCAGCCTGTCTGGCTCCGCAGACGTTTCCGTGGTCATGTGGCAGGCATGACTAGACACCGGAGCACACGGAACGCTGTTACCTTCCCACCAAAGGGGTCCCTATTTATCTACTTGCAATGACTTGCTTTCGAACTGCTCGGTTGGCAGGAGCTGGGCCAGAGACGGGAGCTCATTCTGTCCTGCAGTACTCAGGAATCAAACTGCTGACCTTCCGCCTCCCAGTCAGCGTCTTAGCCACTTGAGCCACTGCAGTCCCTCTTGCTCATGGACTCCTCACTAAACCGCTGGTTACTAAACTGAGGTAAGGACATCTCCCCTGGGAGGATATGAAGAAATGTCGGGGGTGGGGGGGGGGCATAAGACTTAAAGACAGAAACAACCTGCTCTTTACATTAATTATTAATATTTATGCTATACATAAGATAAATCACACTTCTAATAACTTTTGTGTTTGCTTTTAATTTTAACTTTCAGACTCTTCCCCCCCCCCCCCCTTTCTTTGTTCAAAATGGCTGGATGACGGATTGGAGAAGTGGGAGACATTACGTTTCCTCAAAAAATGAAAACAAATGAAAGTGTGAGACCTTGAGAAGTCAAAAAATTGAACCACATCCAAAAATATAGGGATCCCAGCCAGGCTTCTCTCTATAGTCAAGGGAGCCACTAATAAACTAATACCTAACATCTTTATTTTTACTGACTCTACAAATCTGTACTTTGCTTTGCAAGCAGGTTGCCCTGAAGAACAATATTACATTCAGCCTTATTTTGGGGAGTTTTTGAGTTTCCTTTTTATTTCTACTATCTAGAGTACTATACAAAAGACTTAAGCCACCACCAAGTGGTTTGGGAAAACTTCAGTGAGTGTTTTTTGTTGTTGTTGTTGTTGTTGTTGTTTTTTGGGGGGATAACTTGGACACTCTAACTCCAAACTTTACCAAACATCGAGAGGGTTGAGAGCATAGCTGTCAAGTATCCCTTATTGGCTGGGAAAACCCCTTATTTTACCCTCTTTCCTGCTGTCATCCCTTATTAATTAGACTGCAATGCCCTATTGCCGCCATTGGAGGGCAGCACAGGATAAGCATAGCTGTCAAGTATCCCGTATTTGCCGGGAAATTTCCCTTATTTCCAAATCCAAAACTTGACAGGTATGGTTGAGAGGAGAACCAGCAGAACTCTGTCCCCAAATTTGGTGTGTCTAGGTGGCTGGGGGGGGATTATGCTCACTAACAATAACTCACTAAAATTTCCCAAAACCAGTTGTTGGTGGCCTAAGACATTTGCACCGCACTGGACTCCTGGTGAATTCTGGAGCATTCACCTTGTAAGGACATTTTTAATGATCCAACAAAAAAAAGTCAAATCCTGGCTGCTTGGTTTATTTGATACATTGTCAATAGACAAGTCACAAACTAATTAAAAGATAAATGGACAGTTGTTTAAGGCAGCTTTGTTTACATGGAATGGTAGTGAGGACAAGAAACAAAGACACGTGCACCGTTTTACTCCCAGTGTTCTCTTGATAGATTTATAAGTTTAAAAGATGTTTAAATGTTAAACAGTAAAGCCAAAATTGCAAGAGGATATGCTTGGATCTAGAAAACATTTGACTACAACCAAAAACAATGTGACAGAAAGCAACCAAAATTCCAGCCTCAAAGCAAATTAAATCTCAGAGTAGAGAGAATGGCTGAAACCCATCCAAATTTCTATCCAGAACCCTTTACTGAAAAATGAGTTACATCTCCACAGAAAGCCAAAATGGATGCAGAACTACTTTATCAACTGTTTTACCAGCTCACTGGTAAGACAAACAGTTTATTTCCCACTTCTTAATTAAAGTGAGTCACAACATACAGCCTAGTTGTAGAAGGAAAAAATAACTTAATAAATAAACAGTGTTTAGGTAACATTAGTGTCAGAACTGCAACTATTAACATTTTCATTAATATACTATATGGAAGTCAACGTGGGAGGATCTTGTGAAACAACACATTAAAAAGAGAACACTACAACTTTGTTCTTTGTGTGAAATCTCTATTGCATCTTATCTTTACTGACTGCTCATTGGAAGGTCAAATAGTAAAGATGAGGCTAAAGTACTTTGGGCATCAAATGAGAAGGGAGGATTCACTTGAGAAGGCCGTGATGTTGGGAAAGGTGGAGGGCAAAAGAAGAAGGGGGAGGCCAAGGATGAGATGGATAGATGGTATTGTAGACACAATGGGCACAGAGCTGGGAGGACTGAGGGGGATGGTGGAGGACAGAGGCGCCTGGAGAACGATGGTCCATAGGGTCGCAAAGGGTCGGAATCGACTGTGCGACTGAACAACAACAACAAGGCCAGGGATTCTCAACCTGTGGCCCACAGCACCATTTCATGTGGCCCCACCACTGCCCCCAACACACCAGGAAGTGCCATGTGGTGGAGGAAGGGCAAAATGGCTATCCGGTCCCCAAAGCTGTCTCAGTACAGTTCTGGTCGCCATATCTCCAGAAGGATATTATGGAGCTGGACAAAGTGCAGAGGAAGGCAACCAGAATGATTAGGGGACTGGAACACCTTCCTTACCATCTGAGGCTGCAACGGTTGGGCCTTTTCACTCTTGAACGACGACGTCTAAGAGGTGACCTGATTGAAGTTTATAAAATCATGCACGGTGTGGACAAAGTAGATAAGGAAAAACTGTTTTCCCTATCGCATAACACTAGAACTAGGGGACACTCCATGAAACTTTTGGGTACTAGTTCTCAAACCAATAAGAGAAAGTACTTTTTCACCCAGAGGATTACTGGTCTATGGAACTCCCTGCCAGAAGAAGTGGTGACAGCTGTCAGTCTTGACAGCTTTAAGAAAGGATTAGACAAGTTCATGGAGGACAAGGGTATCAATGGCTATAATTATGGATACCTAAGGACAACCTCCGGGTTGGAGAGATAGGCAGGATATCTCTCAATGCCCTTTCCATGGAATCCTAAGCAGGTGAAGGCATCTCCTTGGGAATACCCTGAAGGAAATGGTGAGCCACTGTGTGAGACAGAATGCTGGACTGGATGGGCACCTGTGGCCTGTTCCAGCAAGGTTGATCTTATGTTCTAACCTGGCCCCCTGCTTAAAAAGGTTGAGAACTCCTGGTCTAGGAGGAGAGGAGGCAGGAGTGTACTTTCAGCTTCATTCACACCAGAGAAACACAGCAAGATTACTTTGTCAATACCTTTCATTTTACTGTTAAGCAACTGTAGTATTTTCTTAGCTGCAAGGACGTAAAGGTACAAGAGAAAGGATATTTGGTAGGTAGGTGAGGTGGTGTAGCATCAAAATCTAAAGCACTTCACTGTATCACTTAAAATCAAACTTATTTTTTTAAAAAATCCACTTGATTTAAAAGCAGCAATACAAATGTTTAAAATTCCTCAATAATTCTACAATTAAAAATTAAGTCTTATTATCAAAAGCTTTTCTTAGAATGCATTTCCTTCCTCGCTCTACTCAAACACAATGACATTAGCACAGGCAATAAGAATGCACTAGGACTACTTCTTAGCCACAAGGCATGAAATACAAAAGTGGAGTGGTGACCATTTTGTACCATGCAGTTTTCTTTAAGCTCTTTCTGATTACACAAGAAGATTCATCTGTGCAGTCAAGAACCCTTTAATTAACTCTTAGTTCCACATGCCTCTCCCTTTGCTGCAGTAACCAGATTAGCATTTCTATACTCTTTATTCAAAAAACCCTGACATGCCACACAGTACCACAACCCCTCTTGAATTGTACAGCCTCTATCTTATATTTAATTCCATAACCGCCATATGACAGAGAAATTCTTCCCTGTGCTTTTTGATATATGGCCATCTACAAATTCAAACCCAACATTGAGCATGAGAGCATGCAAAATTATTAGCCAACAGAGAGAGAGAGAGAAATGTTCCCTGGAGAACAGTCTCAGTGACATTTTCCCTTCCAAGATAGCATGAATACCATCCCAATGATAATATGTCCAGATAAATGATGATCTGTGTCTAGACACAAGAGTTCATTCCTGTACTCATGAGCATTACCTGGAGAGACCTACTCTACTGTTAACATCCTGAAAGGCTGATACTATACAGTGATACCTCATACAATGTCCAAACTTGGTCCCACAAGTTTTGACTTTATATGGATTTGGACTTTGTATGAGGCATGCAAAATCCTAGCCGCGATGCCTCATACAACGTCCAAATCCTTGCCACGATGCCTCATACAACGTCGTTTCCATAGAGATACATTGTACTGTAACAGCACAGACTTCAGGGCAAAGTCAAGGAAACAGACAGGAAACTGACAGAACTTTAAGAAATCATTGTCTAAAGGCTAAATACATTACAAAAACATGTCAAACAACCCTGATTGTCCAAGAACCTGAAGAATGCTGCAAAAATCCCAGGAATGCTTCTAAAAATTCTGATGAAAAATTCAAAAAAATCCAAAATCACGCTCAAAACCACTCCTAAACACTCTTTGCCTTGGGCAAAACCCACAAGAGCAATGGACGCATGTGTCCTGCCTTTTATACTGCCCAGGCACAATGCAACCTGGGAAAAACTGAAATCCTCATACAAAGTCGAGCAACTTTGTATGAGGTAACGTTTTTCAAGAAATTAGGCGATGTTGTATGAATTCGATGTTGTATGAAGCGGACTTTGTATGAGGTATTACTGTATGTCCAGATAAATGATGATCTGTGTCTAGTCACAAAAGAGTTCACTCCTGTTCTCATGAGCATTACCTTGAGAAACCTACTCTACTGTTAACATCCTCAAAGGCTGATACTATACTTGTAAATTTCACTCAAGCCTGAGTCACCTACAAGGAAGTATTCTGTTCAGACAGCTAAAGGAAAACTTTATTTCTTAACTCTCCCCAAGAAGAGGAGATGATGAGGGATAACCTATCTAGGAAAGATGATATCACGATCCCAATAATATAACTGATACCCAGATTTTAAAAGGTCAAATTTTTGCCCAACAAACACACCCAGAAGTCTTTGTAATCTTACTGGTGTGGGAGTAGATCTTACTTAAGACTTAAATCATCCCATGCTATGTAGCATATCAGGCAGCAAAGGATCTCCAGCAACTTCGGTCTTGGGCGAGTGCTTCGGCATCCTGGGAATAGGAACCAAAACGATTTACAGGGCTTTGTTCTCTGAGAATAGAGATAACCGACTTGCCTTTCAAGTAGGTCCTCCTATCCCATGTTTCAAGAATATCCCTCACCCTCTTCTGCTTTTTCAGACAAATTTCTAGTCAGAGCCTAACCCTGAGAAAGCTTCAGAAAACATATATAGGGAGAACAAATTCAAATAGTACTCATAGAAAATGTCTTTGCTTCCATGAGAATCCAAGCTCTTACATACTATCGTATGTAAAATACTGTTTAATATCATCTTCAGCACATTTTTTTTAAAAAAAATAGAGGAATGGGATTAATCTAAAATGGTATATAGTGAAATAAAGACAAAGCACTTAATCAAGCATCCATTACTTCATATGCTACTAAGTGCAAACCAAATCAAATCTTTATTATAGTCCAAGACCAGTATAGTACAGTAATACCTCATACAAAGTCCGCTTCGTACTAACATCGAATTCATATAACATCGCCTAATTCCTTGGGAAAAGTTGCCTCATACAAAGTCGCTGCGACTTTATATAAGGCATTGGCATTTTCCCAGGTTGCATTGTGCCGGGGCAGTATAAAAGGCAGGACGCATGCATGCATTGCTCTTGTGGGTTATGCATGAGGCGAAGAGTGTTTGAGTGGTTTTGAGTGCGATTTTGGATTTTGGCATGTTTTTGTAATGTATTTCGCCTTTAGACAATGATTTCTTAAAGTTTTGTCAGTTTCCTTGACTTTGCTCTGAAGTCTGTGCTGTTACAGTACAATGTATCTCTATGGAAACGACGTTGTATGAGGCATCGCGGCAAGGATTTGGCCGTTGTATGAGGCATCGCGGCTAGGATTTTGCACGCCTCATACAAAGTCCAAATCAGTATAAAGTCCAAACTTGTGGAACCAAGTTTGTACAGCAAAAGATAGAAGTTAGGATAAGGGTAGTAAAGGTAAAAGTCACCCTTGCTCGAAAGCCAGTCAGATCCAACTCTAGGGTTCAGTGCTCATCTCTGTTTATAGCCAAAGAGCCAGCGCTGTCTGCTTCTGCAGACGTTTCCGTGGTCATGTGACAGCCATGACCTGAGTGCACTGAGCACTGTTTACCTTCCCACTGAAATGGTACCTATTTATCTACAGTACTTGCAATTTCTTGCTTTCAAACTGCTAGGCTGGTAGGGGCTGGGACAGACTACAGGAGCTCACTCCATTGTGCAGCACTCGGTCTCGAACTGATGACCTGCCGACCTTCCAGTCGTCAAGTTAAGTGTCTTAATCAGGATAAGGGTACTTTGCTACTACTAAGTGAGCTCTGTCTTTTTAAAAGTCCATCTGTTTGGGTTTCTTTGTCTCTGAAAATACACTTTCAGGAGGACAAAGATGCTGAGTGAGCAAAACAAGTTATTCTGGCAAGAGTTTCCTAAAAACATTAATGACCTCCACTCTGCCTCATCATGTGTAAGCCTGCTGGGACACATAAAGCAGAAAGAAACAATTGCTGCTCATATTTTAAGCAGCTAGTAGTTAAGTTCAACTTGTTTGCTTAGGAGCAAAATATGAGGAGGGAACTGCTTGTTATACAGTCCCCCAAATGGTGACTAAAGAGCCAAGACTGTTGGAAGTGAAATGTAGAAAAACCCAGTTCAAAACATTTTTCAGACAAAAGGCTCACAGGCTCTCAATGTTTCACTGTAGTTTCCGGCCTCCTCACCCCAGTACTGTTCCTTGCCTAAATATTTAAAACCTTATCTGACTATCTTTTACAACATATAACTTTATTGGGCCCATCTTGATATCTATTCCTTTATTCTGGGGGTGCCCAAACCTTTTGGGCCACGGGCCAGTCATGTGGCTCAGCAGGCCGAGCAAATGGTTCCTCCCACCGGAAGCGGAAGTAAAACGCACCTTGCCATCTGTTTTGCAACAGAATGAGATAGATTTTCTCTGCTTAAACTAGAGGTGCCCGAACTACGGCCCATGGGCCAGATCCGGCCCCCAACACCAATTCATCCGACCCACATCACCCATGGCACTCCCAGAAGTGGAAATAAAATGCGGCCGGGCGTGTTTTGCTTCTGGAGGCGATGAGGGTGGTGTGGGCCAGATGAATTGGTTTTGGGGCCAGATCTGGCCCACAGGCTGTGTTTTGGGCACCCCTGCTTTATACAGATCATTTAAACTCAAAACATACATTAGTGCAGTAGACCAACAAAAGAAGCAGCATAAAATTCTCTCCATGCTTTCGGAATCATAAAATTTTTCATCACCTACGTCAAGATAAAGGTCTCCCTTGCTTGAAGCCAGGCATGTTCGACTCTAATCTCTATTTACAGTCTAAGCCAGCACTGTCTGTGTCTATAGGTGTTTCTCTGATCATGTTGCAGGCATGACTAGACATCGGAGCACATGGAAAGCTGTTACCTTTCCTGTCAAATGGGCACCTATTTATCTACTTGCAATTTTTTTGCTTTCAAACTGCTGGGTTGGCAGGAGCTGGGACAGACAACGGGAGCACACTCTGTTGTGCAACACTCAGATCTCGAACTGCCGACCTTCCGGTCATCAAGTTCAGCGGTCGTCAAGTTCAGCGTTTTATCCACTAAGCCACCACAGGCCCCCACCTAGGGTATTGTAAAGTCAGAGGAGGAGAAACAAACAAACAAACCCCAGACTTGATCTTCAAGACTTTTTCAGCCCAGTTGTAGTGGAGGAGAAGAAACAGCAGGTATTCAAAAGTGGCTCCCTCACATGACAGTGTCAATTTAGAGCACATAGCCACCTCGCTCCCTGTACTGAGGACACAACTGTAAGAGGAGTTTTGATTCTGTAAGCCTCAAGACCAGCTGTGAATTATAGCCTGCTCTGTCCTGTTCAAAGCTCATGGCTCCTCAACAGGTGATGATCAAGTACAGTGATACCTCATACAATGTCCAAACTTGGTCCCACAAGTTTGGACTTTATACGGATTTGGACTTTGTATGAAGCATGCAAAATCCTAGCTGCAATGCCTCATACAACGTCCAAATCCTTGCTGCGATGCCTCATGCAACGTCATTTCCATAGAGATACATTGTACTGTAACAGCACATACTTCAGTGCAAAGTCAAGGAAACAGACAGGAAACTGACAGAACTTTAAGAAATCATTGTCTAAAGGCTACATATATTACAAAAACATGTCAAACAATCCTGATTTTAGGGGACAAACCATATAACAAGTTTTTAACTTTTGAAAACTTTATGAAGTGCACGTTTAAAAGTTAACATGTCCCATCATGCAGCCCGTTGTTAACCTGCAGCCATTTTGTACAAGCTACTGTAAACAATTACTGGATGGAAGCAAGGACAAAATGGATAAAATGGATGCCAACATGTCCCATCATGCAGCTCAGTGTTAATCATCCAAACAGCAGCAAACACCAAATAATTAAAATCGCGCTCAAAACCACTCCTAAACACTCTTCGCCTTGTGCAAAACCCACAAGAGCAATGCACACATGTGTCCTGCCTTTTATACTGCCCAGGCACAATGCAACCTGGGAAAACCCCAATTGCCTCATACAACGTCACACGACTTTGTATGAGGCAACTTTTTTCAAGGAATTAGGCGATGTTGTATGAATCCGATGTTGTATGAAGCAGACTTTGTATGAGGTATTACTGTACTCTACTAAAGATGCAATGGCTAGCTTACTGGGTATACTAGCTAGTATTACACTGAAAATTATTTCCCATAAGAATTATTTCCCGCTAAGCATAAGAATTTGACTATTCTCTTTCAATTTGTTAAAAAGCAAATCCTTTTATTTTAAAAAAAAATCAGACAAAAAGAAATATGGAAGAGTTTTTATGGATGAGGTTCAGGATTCTTATCCTGGAGGTGGTGGCGGCGGCTGCTACCCGTATCCGAGTATACATTTTCCCCCTGGAAATCATTTTCAATTTGTTTAGGGTGGATCCCAGCTTGCCATGAAGTGACCCACACACTATGATCACGGAGCCAATCTCCACTGTGACAGCTGTGTGGCCTCCCAACAGCCCCCTACTTCAACAAAAATCCATGCAAATCCACAAACTTTGTTTCAGATTAGGAAGGGGTAGGCCATGGAGGCTACAACATAATGAGATGTATAGTAGAAAGAGAGAGAAGACGCAGCACCCATAACACCTTGCAATGTTATGACAAACGTCAAAGGACAAACGGTGTAAATCAGAAGAAATGGGAAGAACCGTTTGCAATAAAGCTGAAGAGTAATCGTCATGTGTTTGTAACAAAATTAAAGTAGTTTATTCACTTGAAGTTCTCAATGTAAAAAAGCAATTTTCTACTTCATTGTAGATTGATTAATCTCAAATTCAATAATAAATTCTTCAGTATCTCAATGTCTCTTATTCAAAAAACAATAATCAATATCTCAATGTTCCAAACAATATATTTGCAATTCAAAATATTCTTCAAAATATTCGAAGCTGATCTCTTAGTGGTTTTTCTTTCTGTGCTCTGACGCGCTAAAATAACAGATATTCATGAGGAAACTAGATGAAGAGCTGTTACACCGGATCAGCTTCGAATATTTTGAAGAATATTTTGAATTGCAAATATATTATTTGGAACATTGAGATTTTGAGTGTTGTTTTTGGAATAAGAGACATTGAGATACTGAAGAATTTATTATTGAATTTGAGATTAATCAATCTACAATGAACTAGAAAATTGCTTTTTACATTGAGAACTTCAAGTGAATAAACTACTTTAATTTTGTTATAAACACATGACGATTACTCTTCAGCTTTATGATAAACTGCAAAGCATTACTAAAATAATTTGTGAAGAGCCACGTCAACAAGGCTGAAAAATGAATGCCTTTTTCCTGGGGACACGAAACTTTCAAGAGGACAAATCATAACAGAGAACATGTTTCAACTTTTTTCCTGGAACTGAATCCAACAACGCCATGCCTCATACCTGCCACAGGGCCTACAAGGAAAGAGGTGTGTTATAAACATTTTCTGCACTGAGGACAAAATGTACATACAATGACTTCTACAAAATGTAATATTTGGGAGGCCCAGGAGAAGATGATGAATCCTGAAGAATAACAACTAGTGCTGAGCCAAACATTTCTCAAGAGACATTCTTTTTTTTAAAAAAAAAAAAACTTTACAACACCCCTACCCTCACCTTAATCCACTGTTTCTACCTTTGTTTTTGTTTTTTGTGGTGTCCCTACAAGAAACTCTCTTTCTGTCATAGCACAACAGGAAGGGAATGCAAGGATACATCCCATGCAAGGATACATCCCAAATGCAAGTAAAAAAGAAGTGCATGCATTTGGCTACACTAACAACAGATGTAACCATTCCAAAGCAAGCGGCACATTCAGCATCTTCCCTTACAAAACTCATTGAGAAACAACATAAAGCACCTGTTTCAAGGCTGTATCTTACATGAGCTATTTGTTCTTTACAAACTCTGAAGCTCAGTAGGGAATCAAGCATACAGACTAATTTACTTCCTCTTAGATGACAAAATGATTTAAAAGCATGCTTTCTATGTACCCAAGCTGATGGAAAATAAAGATGGAGAGCAATTTGTGTACACTTCTCTACCACCACCACCACCACAATCTTCCCCATGAATGCGTAACAGAAACAAAAACAAAATACCTTTTGCTACTAAGCAGAAAGAACATATGCTCACCACATTTACATTCTATGGTTTTCTTTTTCTACCACTAGTCTTAAAAGAAAAAAAAATATCACCCTTATAGCAAAACATCAGTTACTGGAAGTCAGTGTGTGCTTATTCTGCAGGATTATCTATCTATACAAGAGCTGAATTAGCCTTTGAAAACAGTCCAACCTAACATTATCTTCTTACCACATCATAAAAAAGGAGCATCAAGAAAACTACATCCACCCAATACTGTAATTATCACATTCCCGTGAAGATACAATGTGTAACATATGTTTTCCAATACAAAAATGTCTCCAAAGAACAAACCTCATTATACTGTAAACTCATTATCAGATAATATAAACATACAGTATTGCACAAATATGAACAACACAGATTCTTGCAATGTAAGTTCAACATTATGGTAACATTTGGGTACTGCATGCATATCTCTAGAATAAAGTCTTGTCCTCCCATAGATAAACCTACTCTCAAAGCAAGAAGCCAGTCATGCACGGAACACAAGTACGGATGACTGAACTGACCAACAGCAATGTTTCTACTCCAACTGCAAGATCCAGGGCAGGTAAAAATAAACAGTTATTCTTAAATTTAAAGGCATGTTTCATTTGAGAACACTGATATTACTCTTTTCTCTCAAGTATACCCAAGGAAACGTGAAAATTTGAAATATTTAAGGGCAAACCAAGCTTCTCATAGCCAAAATAGATCCCATCAATTTTCTTTTTTCAAAGTTGAGGCAGAGCATACATGGGTCATTCCTTCCTTCTTTCCTTCTCTTTTCTCTTCAAAAAAATAATTTTAGCATACGGCATTTTCCCAACTCTCTTGAGAGCCATTTTGCAAAGAAAGGAAATAGATAACTGTCAGAAATTGGCTAATCTTCCAGATAAGACTTTCATGACTTACAAAACATTGGTTCTCTTGCTTAAAAAGATGAACTCTATCAGACTTTTTACTTAACCTTAATAATACTTACACCATGAAGGAATGCAATATGCACTTTAAAAACCTGTGCATTTATATATTGTATATGGTGAGAGCCTTGTCGAGGTGTAGGGGCTTGGGCAGTCAAACTAGGCAGTGTAGCCCATCACTTGTCAATGGTGTTGGGCCAGGACTAAGGCTCAGCAAAGCGTCCTCCGTCAGATCCCTTGGGCAAGGTGATAGCGGAGGGCACACGTCATGGGCCGCCTAGCCACCAGGTGAAGTGATAGCCAGACGACTAAAAAACCACACACAGATGGACCTGATTTCCCAGGTCCATTTGAATGTGTGGGATGGCATTGTGGAGATGTTTACCATTGCACACTCCTCGCTGAATATCGACTCCAAGGTATATGGTGTCTTTAATTAGGTTTGTCTCACAATCCTTACTAGGGAAGTCACACACTTCTTTCTAATCTGATAAAACAGCAGTTCTGTACCACAGAGAGTTCTGTATTTGGCTGCAGAAAAAAATATTGAAGTTTGATTTCACATTGTACGTTCCAGGAAAAAAGCTAGCATGTATAGCTCTGCGCAAGTTGCACAGTCCAAGGGGACCCCCAAAAGAAGGAAATTGTAAAATACTTTTGAAGTATGCTATACTAGAAAGCCCTGGAAACAACTACCATATTTAGGAAACAACCTGATTACATGTGATTATTATAGCAAAATAAGCTAAGTGGTTGCAATTGTGCCTCCTTCTCTAAAGGAAACATGATTTTCTCCTTATGGCTGACTGTGAAATCATTCCCTTTTAGTCATAAGAACAGCCTTGCTGGAATAGGCCACAGCCCATCCAGTCCAGCATTCTGTCTCACACAGTGGCTCACCATTTGTTTCAGGGTATTATTTCCAAGCAGATGCCTTCACCTGCTTAGAATTCCCTGGAAATGGCATTGAGAGATATCCTACCTATCTCTCCAACCCGGAGATTGTTCTTAGGTATCCATAATTATAGCCATCGATACCTTTGTCCTCCATGAACTTGTCTAATCCTTTCTTGAAGCTGTCAAGACTGACAGCTGTCACCACTTCTTCTGGCAGGGAGTTCCATAGACCAGTAATCCTCTGGGTGAAAAAGTACTTTCTCTTATTGGTTTGAGAACTAGTGCCCAAAAGTTTCATGGAGTGTCCCCTAGTTCTAGTGTTGTGCGATAGGGAAAACAGTTTTTCCTTATCTACTTTGTCCACACCATGCATGATTTTATAAACTTCAATCAGGTCACCTCTTAGACGCCGTCGTTCAAGAGTGAAAAGGCCCAACTGTTGCAGCCTCAGATGGTAAGGAAGGTGTTCCAGTCCCCTAATCATTCTGGTTGCCCTCCTCTGTACTTTCTCCAACTCGACAATATCCTTCTGGAGGTATGGCGACCAGAACTGTACACAGTATTCCAGATGGGGCCTCACCATAGATTTATAGAGGCAAAATGACACTTGCTGACTTATTTTCTATACCCTTCCTAATGATCCTTAGCATTCAGTTTGCTTTTTTCACTGCTGAGGCACACTGGGTTGACACCTTCATTGAGTTGTCCACCAGGACACCAAGGTCCCTTTCCTGGTTTGTCGCAGAGAGTTCAGAACCCATCAGTTTATAAATGTAATTGGGGGTTTTTTGCCCCAACATGCATCTCTCTGCACTTACTAATGTTGAAGCTCATTTGCCACTGTTTTGCCCACTCCCCCAGTGTCAAGAGATCCCTCTGGAGCTCCTCACAATCTCTCACAGTTTTCACTATCCTGTATAATTTAGTGTCGTCAGCAAATTTGGTTACCTTGCTATTTATTCCTACTTCTAGATAATTTATGAAGAGGTTGAAAATCAGGGGTCCCAGTACTGAACCTTGGGGGATCCCACTCTTTACTTCCCTCCACTTGGAGAAGTGTCCATTGAATGCTACCCTCTGTTTCCTGTCCCTTAGCCAGTTGCTGATCCAGGACAAGACCTGTCCCTTTATTCCATGACTGGAAAGTTTATTCAAGAGCCTTTGGTGCGAGACCATGTCAAAAGCTTTCTGAAAGTCCAGATAAACAATGTCAACTGGATCCCCCTTATCCACATGCTTGTTGACACTCTCAAAAAATTCCAACAGATTAGTGAGGCATGATTTGCCCTTGTAAAAGCCATGTTGGCTCTCCTTTAGCAGCGCCTTCTCTTCTATGTGCCTATTAATTCTATCTTTTAGGATGGTTTCCATCACTTTACCTGGGACACATGTCAAACTGACAGGTCGGTAATTTCCTGGATCACCCCTGGATCCTTTTTTGAAATTTGGTGTTACATTCGCTACCTTCCAGTCATCAGGCACAAAGCCTGATTTGAGGGAAAGATTATATATTTTGGCTAGGATATCAGCAATTTCATCTTTAAGTTCCCTGAGAACTCGTGGATGGATGCCATCTGGTCATGGTGATTTGTTAGCATTTAGTTTAACAAGACATGCAAGGACCTCCTCCCTGGTTATTTCTATCTTGCCTAATTCTTCGGTTTCCCTCCCTTCGAAGATAGGCTCTGTTTTGGGCATGTGGTCTCTGTCTTCTTCAGTGAATACTGAAGCAAAGAATTCATTGGGTCTCTCTGCAATCTCTGTTTCTTGAGTCTCTCTGCAATCTATGTTTCCTCAATAAAGAACCTACTGACTGTGTATTACTCAGTTACAATTAGACAGCAGCTATCCTGAATCTTTCTATCAACAAGTAGGGTGAAATACAGCCTGAGATTGCTGGAAAATATTCAACAAATGTGTGTGTCACACTGTATTCACTCGGAATAAAGTCTCACATATACTTTGAAATGCTTGATCAAACAGTGCCCAATGCCAGACTACTTTTAAAAACATAGCATATGTCTATACAGTTATGAAAACTAAACTCATTAAGGACCAAGCCTTATCCCCCCAAACCTACTGCCTAGCACAGGGGTTCTCAACCTTTTCAAGCCGAGGGCCAGATCAAGCTCCCTCAGACAGCTTCGGGGACCGGATGACCATTTTGCCTTGCCTGCCACACATGGCACTTCCAGGTATGGTGGAGGCAGTGGGGGCCACATCCGGCCCCCAAGCAGTAGGTTGAGAACCCCCTGGTCTAGCACATCAAGGAACAGATGGGGTCAAACTTTGTGTTGAATCTCCAGACACAGGGCAATTTTCCTGATTCATCGAGAAAGTCAGCCCCAGAACTGGCCGGATGTAGCTCACCCAAGGAGAAGAGTACAGCTGTTCTGCTACAGAATAACATGATGTCAGAAGAAAGTACTAATGTGCCTTGTGCAACTGTTTCACAAAATTATGAAATGTAGTGACCGCATATAACCTACTGGAGCAGCACATGCTAAGGCTGTGGCTTCGTTTAAGCTACAGACAGCACACAGTTCATGATTACTACACTGTTGCTCCATTCAAAGGATACACATTTATTTGGCATTGTATGCTGATTTACTTTTTACAGGTATAATGTGTTACTGATTTTGCAATGTTTTAATGTGTAGCAGAAAACCATGTGGTGTAGAGCACTGGACTAGGACTGAGGAAACCTGAGCTAAAATACCCACTGGACCACATAAATTCACTGGGGGGTGGTACAGCAATCTGGGCAGAAGTGGCCTATTCATTACAGCACTTCTGAGAGATTCACACTCTCCATCTGTCACCCACAATTTGCACAACCAGCACACATTCAGCATCTAGAAACTTGTGCTGCTGGTTCTGGTGTTTTACCAGAGACAGCCAACTTCAAACCTTTCCCAGAGTTTGCCTCCATAAATTGTGCCTTCCATTCAGTGCTACCTGCCCCTAAAAGCTTCACTCACAATGGACACAAAATCTCTCAACATGGGTTTAATTTTAAACACTGATGTTACATGAATGGGACTACCTTGATGAAACTACTGCTTAAGTCTCCAGTATAGCTTGTTCACTCATGGATGTAATGACTGATTTTACTGCTACGTAGAACTTGGCAAAACTTTGTAAAATTGATTTTAAAAATAACAGTGAAAATTGTATATTTGGGACCAAACAAGAGGGGTTTATTTTGAGAGAACAAGTAGGTAGGAGGAAGGAAAATGTAAGTCTTTGAATATATAAACAGAAACACAAATAACCTTCAGCTTTATATTCCTTCATCACACATACACCACACTATGCAGCCCACTCTCTGTTACACAAAAATACAACTACCTCCCAACCAAACTCTCTAACCAACAGTTCCTTCTCACATCACATTTATTTATTATTTATTGCTTAGATTTCTATACCGCTTTCCTTCCCGTAAAGGGAACTCAAAGCACATCCCCATTCTCCACAACCAATCAGCATTTAGCACAATATGTGGTCATTTTAACAGTCATCTGTAAATGAAACGACCGTTCTTCTCATGGATGCAGTCCTAACATACATACAGCCATAAAAACAACACACCAGTATGAGAATTCAAATATATGCAAAGCACCTACATTTACTGAAATCACCATAAGAGGCAATGATGAAACTCCTCCTTAAACATTTCATATACAGTAGAACCTCATACAACAATCGCCCCGTATAACAACGAAATCGCATAACAATTAAGTTTTGGAAAAAATGGCGTCCCGCATAACAATTTTCCCTATGGAAAATGGGAAAAACCACTTAGCAAAAAAAAATTCATTGTATGATGCATCCCATAGGGAAAATTGTTATACGATGCATGCATCATATAGCAATTGTTTCGTACAACGAGCCCCGTGGAACGGATTAAAATCGTTGTATGAGGTACCTTGAAATTTCTAACAGAGTCACCATAACTCAGGTGCAACTTGTTGACACAAAACACTAGCTCTATATGGTGGGTTGTGAAAATTCCCTGTGCCTTTTTTTGCAAGTACATAGTTTCAAAAAAGCAAAAAGGTTTTGAGTGAAACTATTTTGTTTGTACTTCATATCTGCCTTTCTCTAGTCTAGATACCTTAGTTTTATGGGTTCCTTAGGTTTACCCAAAACCAGATGGGCAGAGGGATGAAGTATGCCTTTTACAGATAAGATGCTGACTTTTAGGTAGAAAAAAAAGCTTCTTGTCTTTGTTACAGATTAACTAATCATCACGGTAGCAGAACAAAGAAAGCAGCTTAGCAAACATTTCAAACTCAGCAGTCTTTAAGTCTGCAGTTGCTTCTGGGTATGGAATTTGCTAAGCTTCAGAGATCAAGCTGCTCCAGACTTCTCAAGGGTTCTCATGACTGTTTGTCCAGACAAGCATAACAAGGTTAATACTGCACCAGGAGAGGCATCACATCCATCTTGCCTTTATCCTTCTTCCTTTCTGTTCACTGTCTCAGATGCCATATGTTTCATTAGAATCCTTACCTTCCTTTGCTTTTCATATCAAGATACTGTGGCAAACCCTTACAGAATGCGTTTCCGCAGTTCCTACCCAATCACAGAACTCAAAGAGCATTCTAATACCATTTAATAGCCTTTCTTAGCAATGCTAAAAAATTTATAGTGGTAACACACCTTTTAATTTTTTTAAGAAAATGTGTCTGATGAAGTGGACTTGATCCACGAAATCTCACATTTAAATACAGTGATACCTCATACAGGATAATACATAATACAGGATAGACTTCAGCAGCATGTGGAGAGAGAATTACCAGAGGTGCAGGCTGGTTTCAGAAGAGGCAGGGGGACTAGAGACCACATTGCCAACATACGCTGGATCATGGAGAAAACAAAGGAATACCAGAAACAAGTTTACTTTTGTTTTATTGACTACACTAAGGCATTTGACTGTGTGGACCACAACAAGATGTGGCAAGTAATTAAAGAGATGGGAATACCAGAGCACCTCATATGCCTCCTGAGAAATCTGTACATGAACCAAGAAGCAACAGTTAGGACAGAACATGGAATAACAGAGTGGTTTGGAATAGGAAAAGGAGTAAGACAAGGCTGCATTTTGTCACCATGCCTATTCAACCTATACACAGAGCACATAATGCGCAGTGCAGGGATGGAGGAATCACAATATGGGATTAAAATCGCTGGGAGAAACATCAACAATCTGAGATATGCAGACGATACCACCCTAATGGCAGAAAGTGAGAAAGACCTAAAGAATCTCTTGATTGGGCTGAAGGAGGAAAGTGCAAAAGCTGGCTTGAGACTAAATATCAAGAAAACCAAGATAATGGCAACAGGCCCAATCAGTTCCTGGAAAATAGACGGGGAAGAAGTAGAAGCAGTGATAGATTTTACTTTCTTAGGATCAAAGATCACTGCAGATGGGGATTGTAGCCATGAAATAAAAAGGCGACTGATTCTTGGGAGACAAGCGATGAGAAACCTGGGGAACATAGTGAAAAGCAGAGACATTACATTGCAAACAAAAATTAGAATAGTCAAAGCAATGGTTTTCCCAGTAGTAATGTATGGATGTGAGAGCTGGACAATTAGGAAGGCTGAACGCAGAAGAATAGATGCCTTTGAAATGTGGTGTTGGAGGAGGGTTTTGAGAGTCCCCTGGACAGCGAGGAGAACAAATAGGTCAATCTTAGAAGAAATTAACCCTGACTGCTCATTGGAAGGTCAAATAGTAAAGATGAAGCTAAAATACTTTGGACATCAAATGAGAAAGGAGGATTCACTTGAGAAGGCACTGATGTTGGGAAAGGCGGAGGGCAAAAGAAAAAGGGGGAGGCCAAGTATGAGATGGCTAGATGGTATTGTAGACACAATGGGCACAGAGCTGGGCAGGCTGAGGAGGATGGTGGAGGACAGAGGTGCCTGGAGGAAAATGGTCCATGGGGTCGCAAAGGGTCGGAGTCGACTGTGCGACTGAACAACAAAAACCTCATACAACGTCCAAACTTGGTTCCACAAGTTTGAACTTTATACGGATTTGAGGCGTGCAAAATTCTAGCTGCGATGCCTCATACAATGTCCAAATCCTTGCTGCGATGCCTCGTACAACGTCGTTTCCATAGAGATACATTGTACTGTAACAGCACAGACTTCAGGGCAAAGTCAAGGAAACAGACAGGAAACTGACAGAATTGTAAATACATTACAAAAACATGTCCCATCATGCAGTACAGTGTTAATCATCCAAACAGCAGCAAACACCAAACAATTGCCAACCCCACCAAACAGTGCCCCCCCCCAAAAAAAAGACCAACATAGGAAAAATTATGGAACATGCAATCTGTTTTTAAAAACTACAGCAGCAAACACCAAACAATTGCCCACCATACCAAAAATTGCCCTCCCCCATCCACCTCCCCACCCCAAGCCAATCGGAAACAGAAAACCTCATTTACCTACCTTTCCACTGTGCCAAAGAATGGTCCAAGAACCTGAAAAATGCTGCAAAAATTCCAGGAATGCTTTCAAAAATTCCGATGAAAAAATTCAAAAAATCCAACATCGTGCTCAAAACCACTTCTAAACACTCTTCGCCTCGTGCAAAACCCACAAGAGCAATGCGCGCATGCGTCCTGCCTTTTATACTGCCCAGGCACAATGCAACCTAGGAAAAACCCCAATGCCTCATCAAAGTCGCAGCGACTTTGTATGAGGCAACTTTTTTCAAGGAATTAGGCGATGTTGTATGAATTCGATGTTGTACAAAGTTAGTCTTTAAGATACCACAACTTTTTTGTTGTTTTGTTGTATTTACTCTCTGATATGCTTGCACAGACTAACACAGCTACTTCAAAAATTTCAATTAGTAAACTCAATTTCTGTAAAAAGTATAAAATGTAACAAGTTTTAAAACACATAAACAATTTTGCAGAAACTGAGTTCACGTGGGGTACAGTATTTAAATAATTTGTAGTAGTATACTGTATATCAGTCCCAGATCTTTTCCACAAATTATACTATTTCCTCAAGGCAGGGTGTGATGTTGTAATGACAAGCATGTTATCCTGAATTACTTCTAATTCATCTACAGATACAGATATCAATCCAAACCACTAAAACACTCTTCCCAAAAATATTTTCTAGAACTACAATACAGTAATACCTCATACAAAGTCCGCTTCATACAACATCCGATTCATACATGGCCAAATTCCTTGGAAAAAGTTGCCTCATACAAAGCCATGCAACTTTGTATGAGGCATTGGGGTTTTCCCAGGTTGCATTGTGCCTGGGCAGTATAAAAGGCAGGACACATGCGTGCATTGCTCTTGTGAGTTTTGCATGAGGCAAAGAGTGTTTAGGAGTGGTTTTGAGCACGATTTTGGATTATTATTTTTTTTGAATTTTTTTCTCAGAATTTTTAGAAGCATTCCTTTGATTTTTGCAGCATTCTTCAGGTTCTTGGGCAATCAGGGTTGTTTGATATGTTTTTGTAATGTTTTTAGCCTTTAGACAATGATTTCTTAAAGTTCTGTCAGTTTCCGGTTTCCTTGACTTTGCCCTGAAGTCTGTGCTGTTACAGTACAACGTATCTCTGTGGAAACGACGTTGTTTGAGGCATCACGGCAAGGATTTGCACGTTGTATGAGGCATCGCGGCTAGGATTTTGCATGCCTCATACAAAGTCCAAATCCGTATAAAGTCCAAACTTGTGGAACCAAGTTTGGACGTTGTATGAGGTACCACTGTACTCTCTCCTCCACTTGCCTAATCATGTCCAGTGAAGGTCTTCATAGTACTCTTTCACTGTAGTCACTCATATTTGAGGTAAAGGTTGAGAAATACATAAATTCCTCTTTAATAGAACTTAGAAGTTCACTTTTTTATTACCACCTCCTGAGTGTATTGCCACCACTGCATACTAACCAAAGCCAATCTCATCTCATTTTGGAAGATGACCAATAGCAGACGGAGGTAAATCCTTGATGAGAGACAACCAGGTAACACCACAGATCTCCAGATAAAGCTAGAGAGAAGTCCAGCCTGGAGAGCCACTGACAACCAGAGAAGACAATGCTGCATTAGATGGTTTGATTCAATATAAAGGAAATTCCTATGTTCCTATGTAAAATAACCTAACATGTACACCAGTTGTTCCCATGCCCCACAGAGGGACTTCAATTCCCAGAAGCCTAAGTCAGTACATTGTCTGATCAGTGCTTTGGGGAAATTACTTAGGCTTCTGGGAATTGAAGTCCAAAAACCAAAGGTTGGGAGGCACTGATGTACACCCAGCAGTACCTGTAATCCAAAAGCAACTTTTCAAAACGCAGATGCTTACCACTTTGCACCAAACTATCCTTCCATGACATTACAGTATCACTCAGTAGACCCTAAAATGTGAATAGATTTAAAGCAGCTTCTCTCCCATCCCCACCACTACCACTGACAACTTCCATACTAAAAACAGAATCATCAATGAAAGTGGAGGAAGCAATTTAATACAGCCAACTAATCAAATTCTTACTGCAACTAACTTCAAATCAGTCATACAGTATAAGTATTCAAAGAACTCAGCTCTAACTGGCAGTTTCTTCTTCATTATTTCTATATTATTTGTCTTTTTCCCACCTTGAAATAAATACTTTAAACTGAGAGCTGCCTTTAGTTCATAAAAAGCAAATATGTGTTTGAGCAGTTCTTGCATTAAAATGTTTCTGTATTGTGATTTCTCTTTGCTGTTAGCGGCTCACTACTAAATTGCCATTATTTTCCTCAACATGTACATTACTTTGCTGTGACAAATATATATTGCTCACAATTCATTACTCCACATGTACTGTATTTCTAATATTTTAAAAGAAAAGCTGGGAAAGAGAAAAGCAGTATAAAGCAATAAATTGCAAACAATAAAGAGTGTGAAATGAAATATTTACTGGAATCTTTCGTGGAAAAAAACTTAGAAAATAATTTGAAGCAGTGGGAATTAATAATGGGAGAGCAAATATATTATCCTACCCACCAGTAATACATTAGGCTGGGTAAATACCCCCACCTCACCATGAGTTTCCAGATGGTCATTCCCAGTGTTACGCTGCTACCGGGCACCGGTAGCGGAAATTCCCCCAGGCCACACCCACTTGGCTGGCCATGCCCACCTCCCTACCCCAGGCCATGGTGTAGGGAGGCCAAGTGGGCGTGGCCCACAGAGTTAGCCATGCCCACAGTTAGCCACGCCCATGGTGGGGATAGTAAAAAAAATTGCAGCGCATCACTGGGCATTCCTAAACTCTGCAACTCCCTGGCCAAAAAAGCTAGGCTGGCCAGTTCCTTGTACTGTTGTCCTTCCACTTGCAGACAAAGTTATGTTTATTGTCGCATGTCTTTTGTCACCAAAGCTAGGCTGTTGTGGAAGATGGTTTAACTCAGGGGTCATCAAACTATGGCCCGCAGCACCAAATAATCTGGCCCATGCCCTCGCTGCAGCCGCAGAAGCAGTGGTGGTGGTGGCCCTCAACAGTCTGAGGGACCGTGAACCGCCCTGCTATGGAGCGCCAGCAGGGACACACCAAGCCAAGCAGAGGAAGTCTGAGAGACTGTGTACCAGCCCCCGGCTTAAAAAGTTTGAGGACCCCTGCTTTAACTAGTTAGATGCCGTTACCTTTCTATACTTACTTGCTCTATTTATGTTTCAATTTTTTTATTTTGATTGTTTTTATTTGATTTTATTTGATTTTTTCCGCTATAATGCAACCTTAAATGTCACTGATAAATGGAGAGGGAAGACATAACTTAAAGTAATTCATCCCAACTACTGTTTTCCTCTTAAGATGATTTTGCTGCTGCTATGGCTGAAAACAAGCTATATTTGGGAAGAAATTGCAAAAACAAAAACAAATAAACATTACTCAAATGTCCAAATTTTCATGTGTTTCTGCTGCAACCACCTATCAAATTCGTTGCAATGTAATTTACTAGCTTCAATCTCATTAGCTTTTTCTTTTAATGTTTAGAAATAGCCATTTCCAAATACAGTACTGTACTATTACGTACACAGAGCAGAGACAACGTAGGCTTCTTCTTTATATGAAGAACAAGTTTTCACTGGCAGCCAGAAACTGACCCAGTTAATTGACGCATGACTAACGGCTGTGTCCCTATCCTCTGAAAATGTGAAGTGTTTATACTTCCTTCCCCATTTTCCTGGCAAAATTATAATCCACCATTTTAAAAACTACAAGTAAGTGACACTGAATCATAATATAATCACTAAATTTAGAAGACAACATTATAAAATAGTCTTGTGCAACTTTCCACGTGAACACATGGTAGAACTGAAGAAAGAGAATTTAATCTACATGTGCTGGCACACAGAACTTGGGTATTAAAATTAAGGATATAGAAAAAGGAGGGAGTTTTGAAAAGGCATGTACACGAGTGAAAAATAATCCACAGACAACTGTTACGATAAAAAGTTCTCATTTCTCTTTTTTCATCTTATCTCCAATGCTGTCCAAGTCATACGTGAACATCAGCTGTATGTACCCACATTTCAGGCAAAATACCCTTTCTGTGAGGCTTTCAGATAATATATTTTAACATTTTCATAGCCATAAATAATAATACTGTATCTAAAATGGTCTGTGGTCTGCTCAATAGTCAAGGAGTTCAATCTTTATGAAATACCAAGAACACATACACAAATAAACAGGAAAGTCGCTCATTTTGATAAAACAATGCACTTAAGATTTTGCTCAGCTAGAACATGTTTAAAAAAATTAATTACATATAAACCAAACTCAAGAAAGTGTCATTTTTGAAAAATACAGACAGCAAACGGCATGTATTGCCCATTCTAAAGGGCAAAACTATACATGTATGAAAGACATATTGTTCAGAAGTGAAGAGAACACTAGACAAAAAAGATTTTGAGTTCTACCTCAGATGCGAGATTGTACAAATCTCTCTTCCACATGACTGTAACAAGGGCAGGTCAACTGGGGATTTGCTCCGCAGCAGCAAAATCCAGGTAAGGTAAGTATTACAGAAATTAAGGGCAATGCCTCCCAGGTTTATGGTTTCCTTTTTCTGTTTGTTTGAAATCAGAAATTTACTCTTTCTTAAGAGGGCATCAAATTCTGCTCCTCCTTTTTCTTGCATCCATGTCTCATATTAGATTATATACACTCATTCTCTACTTCTTCCTTTCGAACGCATGCAAACAAATGTGTTGTACCAATCATCTTTGAAGAACCTTTAAGGTTTAGCCTTTCTCCATTCTAACCTGGAGATAACAGAAATGGCATCAGGAATATTTTGCATACAAAGCTACAGTATTCCACAAGAAGCTCTCTTGGAGAATAGCTTGTCCACCACAATAATCTCTTCCCTGCAAATGCAGTCATGCGAGTGTATCGTCTATGCCTTAGTACACCCTGCCATTTCACACACAGTGACAACAAGGTCCTGAAGTACTGCCCAAGATCACATCAAACAAACTTGTTATCTTAGAACAGTGGTGGCGAACCAATGGCATGCGTGCCAGAGGGAGCACTCAGAGCCATCTCTGTGGGCACGTGTGCTGTCCCCCCACCACAAACTTCGCCCCACCACTCTGCCCAGCAGCCCAATAGGAGCACTTCCTCCCTACCCTGTCTAGGGTAAGCTGAGCGGCTCACATGCAGTGTGAGGGTGTGGCGTAGACGACAGCCTGTTGCATCTGTGGCGAAAGTGAGTTTCGGCACTTGGTCTCTAAAAGGTTCGCCATCACTGTCTTAGAACTTGTCACAAAACCTTCCAATCTATGATGAGTCCCTTGGTCAGTGAGTCAATGATTCAATTCTGCCAAAAACAGGGAAATCTGAGAACAGGGCCAAGCAAACTATTCTATAAATGAAGCTCCAAGCCAAACTTAAAAATTCAGGTTAAAAAGTTGCTTTTCAAAAAATCAAACATGTACAGTAAAACCCCTACTTACATAAAAAGTCCATTCTGTAGGCTTTTGCTTAAATCGGTTTTTTATGTAAATCGAAGCAAACCCATAGGGAAGTGAATTTTTAAGTAACTCGAAGCAAACTTGTAGGAAACTGTGTTACATAAATTTATGTAAATCAGGACATGGTTTTAGCACAAAATCATTATGTAAGTTGAATTTTATGTAACTCGGGGCATATGTAAGTCAGGGTTATACTGTATTCCAGAAATGAAGGATGAAATGCCATCAGTTATACACTTATATTTAGTAAAGCAGGCAGTTAGTACAGTCACAACAGGTTCCACAGTAGGTGTGCGGCAACCCCAAACAGGTATTTGGCAGTGCACACCACATACCAGTGCAAAATGAATTTGCATCCATGCCATGTGATTTTCCCACTTGCTCTCTCTGCCACATCCTATTCATAAACCAGTGCTTTCATATGAATTTGTAGCTTACCTCTTCTGCTTTGAACCCTGTTTGCTCAAGCTTACTTAATTTGAAAAGTCATGGGGGTCTTTTACTTTAAAACAGAAGAGTTAAATCATGCACTAACAGAGTTCTGCAGACAAGATCAGCTAGGAACAATACCATCACTTGGAAAGGGACTTGGATGACATTTTTCAAGTCATTGTTTGTTTAACACTAAATATGTTTTAAATATTTTGCCTATATTTAAATCAGAATAAAGCAAACTGGCCACTTTCTGGGATCCATTTGCGATACTTGACATTTCCACCCATTTCAAACAAGAACTGCAAAAGAAATGTAGTATACCAACAAAGAAATAAAAGATATTTAGTGCTACAATTTACAGCAAAACACTTTTAACATAACTAAATCTTCATCCAGCTAGTGCTCTCTGTAAATCCAGATAGCTGCCAATTAAAGCTCAGGATTATCAGCATGACAGCATCAGTATTCTGTAATTTAAAAATGGAAGTAATAGAATCCAAAATAGGAAATGTGCAAGGATTGTCCTAGCCAAAAAAAAAATCAGAGGGGGTGCCTGAAATTAATAATAACAGCAATATAAACTATTAGTTACAAAACAAGCAGCAGAGGATGAAATATTTGTAACAAGGCAGAAGAGGAAGTGGGCCATTTATCTATTCAGTATACTCTCTGAATTTGTTAATCCTTCTTCAAATTCCTTCCAGTGCCTGAAGCTACCAAGTGCTTAAATTCCACACACCCCTTGGTATTTAATCAAAGAAAAAAGGAACATACCAAATCAAAAAGAAGGCATGCACAAAATCCATTATTTGAAAACATAAGCAAAAGGATTTATGATACACTTACAGCTCTAGCGAAAAGACACAACTTTGGGGTATTATCGTGTTCTTTAAATCTCTCATTTCGTTTGCAAATACCGTACACTGGTTTGATATTTTGTTTTCTATCCATATGTGTGCCAGTCAGTATATTTCCCCAGCCCCATGTGAATAACTAAACACATCTTCACAGCTGCAGATAACCAAGTACTCCCTCTTTGTGTCAACCACAACAGTAATCATGTGCTTTGCATTTAATTTTGTTTCCTGTCTTCTCATTTCTGGGTAGGAACTTTGTTCACCTTAACCTGTGCATTGCTGCAGAAAGCACTTCCTTATCTTTTCCAATTTTCCATTACATTCCAAAGAAGAAAAGTATCTAAACATGTAAGAAAAGGAAAAACATGGGTACAGTAGACCCTCGAAAAACGACGCTACTTGGTTCCCCAAGTAGCATCGCTATAGGGGAAACGTCGTTATGCGGTTTTCAATGGCAGCTGTGCCATCTAGCGGCAAAAAGCTGTCATTATCCGCACAATGACGTTTTAAAAGTCGTTAATCCGCATGACGACGGTTTTTCGTCGTTGTGCGGATAATCACGTGGCGATGACAACACGTTGTTAAGCAGAAATGACGCTATTCAAACGCATCGTTAATCGAGGGTCCACTGTAATTGTATTTTGGAGGGGGTCAAATCATGGGATTACCTCTAATAGGTCAATAGGAAAGGTACAAACCAGTGTGCAAGCTTTGGAAATCATCAAAAAAATTTCAACATCCAAGATGCTAGAAAATTCAATAGGGTGTCTGATATCCAAATCAAATTTTTGGTATGATGTTACACTGAATATATGGGAGAAGGCTTCCTGGGAGGGGCTATAAAGTGATTCTCCATTTTCAATCCACTCCTTATCAACTCATAACTATCTCCATCCAGTTCAAAGCTCACAGCCTTGGCCAACAGAGAACAAGGAATAACTAGCGATTGTTCCCTGTCTTAGAATAAGTTCTTAGAATACTACTACTTCCTGCGTCACCTTGACACATTTGTCCACTAACACACCACTCCAAGATAACAACATACTTTCTTAAATAATTAAGTCATAAGATGCAGTATGGCAACACAATGCAATCTAAAAATTATGTTTCAGTTTATGTTAATTTATCCACATTTTATAATCTCAACACAGAATGTTTTAATCTGTTTTTGAGGGTTCAGATGTAAATACTGTACAAGCAATATTAACAGGTTCCGTTACCGAGATAATAATCCAAAACCGCAAAAATGAAATGACATCAGCCATTTCATAAACTTAATGGTTATTTCAAGCTGTAGCTCTTTTAAGGGGTGAAACCTTCAATATTTAGATTTTTCATGGTCCTTAGTGTTTATTTCTTATAGGAGCTCTTGTGGCGTAGTGATTAAACTGCTGTACAGTACTGCAGATAAAACTGCTGATGTTGTGAGTTCAATCCTGAGGGGGATCAAGGTTGGCTCAGCCTTCCATTTTTCCAAGGTAGGTAAAATGGGTACCAAGCATGTTGGTGGCAAAATGCTAATTACCTTGTGAATTATCCAGAGAATGCACTAAGCATTATGGGGCGGTATATAAGTGTAATTTCTATTGCTATTAGGGGGGGGAGCCTAAATTTTTAGTCCCAACAGCATTACGTTCTGCAAATGAGTGACAGGGTTATCTCATTCTAATTGAGCCTATACAGAAGACAGCCACTTCTACAACTTTTTGATTATCCTTTAATGATGCTTTCTTTTTTAAAAAAAATCTTATCCTTCATTAACTAATGCTTTTCACTGAGGGTACTATGGGACTGTATAGCTTACTCAAGTCCACACAGTTTGACTCTTCTTAGAGAAGACCCAGTGGGTAAGAAGTGTTACTAGTAAAATTAAAGGTTTCCCTTGCTTGGAAGCCAGTTGTATCCAGCTCTAGGGTTCAGTGCTCATCTCTGTTTCAAAGCCGAAGAGCTAGCACTGTCTGCTTCTGCAGACGTTTCCATGGCCATGTGGCAGGCATGACTAGACACTGCATCTGTATCTTGAGAAGGTAAGAAATGATGGCAATTTATTATAATTGCTGTTCCCAAGAAGAGATGGTTCTTGCATATGACTACACTTAATACTGAACTTGTGCAAGGAAGAGCTCTCATATCGTATTTTATGTAAGAAAACCATCTACTGCCTAAGCCAGTGGTGGTGAACCTGTGGCATGTGTGCCAGAAGTGGCAAGCAGAAGCCTTTCTCTTGGCACAAGTGCAATCAAGGTGAAGCCCCACCCCGCACAGCACAGACACCACTTCCCCATGATGCCTCTCTCTCTCTCTCTCTCTCTCTCTGCCAAAGGAGAGGAAAAGAGGGGAAGCTGAATTCTTGGCTGGGAGGCTGTGGCTGGGAGAGATATGGTGGGGAGCACTCGTGGAGGGGAAGGAGGCCTGGTGGAGGGGTGGGAAAGCCACACCTGCCTTTTTCAGAGCCCGGAGGCCTTTCCAGTGGCCACATGAGGCTTTACCGGAGCCCTGGAGGCCTTTCTGGAGGCTGTGCAGGGCTTTTCCAGAGCTCGGGAGGCAGGGCTTGTTGAGAGGGAGGGGGCTGGCCCTGCGGTTGGGGCTTACCAGGGGGGCACAAAGCTTGGTAGTGCAGGTGAAGGCACATATGCAGCTTGAAGCACGCCGGTGATGTCATGTGGGTGCACACACACCCACATGACATCACCGGCACGCATTATGCCTGCCGCCCATCTTCCCCACCTTGGGCACTCGGTCTCTAAAAGGTTCACCACCACTGGCGTAAGCAGTCAATATCAATCAGAAAACACCCTTCCGAAAAAAGCATGTTCTCAATCGTGAAAAGTCAAAACAATGTTACTTCCCATCCATACTGTTCTTTCTTCCACTTTCATGGATGCAGAAGGAACACCTTTTATTCCCTCTCTGAAAGACATTGTATTATTACTGACAAACCAATGGCATCCACAATGAGACGTGCTTCCACAACCTGAATAGCATGATCTGTGCTATATCCCAGTGTGAAACCAAAATAGATGTCCATCATCTCAAACTCCCATGTGAACACTTGTTCAACTAATCCTTCCCATCACCTTCCCCATATGACATAATCAATACTTGCTACATTATTTCTGGTACCTACATATGTGATAACTATGTCTCCCACACCATACGGCCATCATTTATCCTTCCCATGGCATTAGAACCAGGAGGGTTTCTAGGCCTTAAATTGCTGTCTCTCACACAGAGATATATACCGTATTTAAATGGCATTTTAGCAGATTTATTTTCCACAAACTTGCCTTTCAGCTCTGATCTTTGGAAAACTATTTATCCATCTTTTATTTTCTGAGTCTTTTTAAGCAGAATCCTATTCCTCATTTAGAACATTGTTCCCATTCCTTAATATTTCCTGATTCCCAAACACAGATTGCAGATTTCTTCCTTTCCATCTAACAAATTCTCAAGAGGGTTCCACTTTTTTTAAAAAAAAGCCATGCAGACATAAATATTTGGTGAATAACACATTTTCAGAGGGGATGCCAAAGGACACTTAAACCCAGCGTATGTTGATCCCAGTCTGAAATGTATCTTCATCTCATCTTATTTATGTTTTGTTGTGAGTGTCCATGTTTGGCACTGGTAACATAAGGTGGGAATGAATATGCTTCATATGAGGTGTTTCTTTGTGGTTGATGTTGCCTTATGTTGTAAGAATGGAGCTAACTGTCCCAATATTTGGTTTGCCTTCCTGTACCGTATGTTAATCTCTTCGTCCATTCTGCCATCTTCAGTAAATGTTGTTCCTAGCTATTTGAACTCTGCCACTTATTTTATACTTGTTCCCTCTATTTTGATAAAGGTATGCTATATCCTTCCAATTGTCATTACCTGCCTTCTCTTTATTGATTCTCATATTTTTTATCTTGACACTATTTTTATTTATTTTTTGCTTTTGCTGTCTATGTAGATGATGAATAATAGTGGCTATAGTACGCATCCTGCCTTACTCCAGATGTTACTGTGAAGGGCTCCGATATTCCTTGACTCGTTCTGACACTTCTGCAATAGATATATAAGCTTTTACATACAGTAATCTGATAAGATGTTCACTTACGCCATATTGGGCCAATGCTTGCCATAGCAGTTTCCTATCAACTCTATCAAATGCCTTCTCTTTGGCTACAAACAATTGTTATATTCTATATTTTCCTCTATTAGTGTTTAAGAGTAAAAATTCCATCTTTATAGAATGGTAACAGGGCAAAGTAAGAGATTGCCAGGATTGGGTGAAGTATGGTGTGACATTGTGCCACAGGATCACTACGGCAGCTGCCCTGAGTCGGCCTTGGTTGATTGGGCGGGGTAGAAATTGAACAAATAAATGAAGGCCATCCTGGATCACCCTGAAACAACCTGGCCAAAGGGGCTCTGGTGAAGTTGTGACAGGCCCAGCAAGCCAGCAATAAAGTACAGTATTGCTCAAGAAAATACATCATGTCCATAAATTCTTAGTTCAAGGTCTTAGTTATTACATATGAATCCCCAAACAGCCTAGAACAGTGATGGCAAACCTTGGTACTCCATGTGTTCCTGAACTTCAATTCCCAGAAGCCCTGATCAGGAGTGCTGACTTGGGCTTCTGGGAATTGAAGTCCAAGAACAGCTGGAGTGCCAAGGTTCACCATCACTGGCCTAGAACTATCTTACATCAGGAAACATCATACCCACTCACATCCTTTCCATTTACAGGAAGTTATTTAATTATTTAATAATCACCACAATGTATTTGAGTCTTATCTACCATTGTTTAGGCAAGAGTAGTTTAGCAAATGTGGAATAATTTTCCAGGGATGCCAGCTAAGTAACATTCCTACATATAACAAACAGGAACCCTGCAGCCTCCAGATGCTGTAAGACTCCAGTTCCCATCAGCCCTGGGCAGCACAGCCAGCACTGTGGAGAAGGAAGCTGTTATTGGGCTACAACCGGGATTCTCAACCCGCTGCCCACAGGCCTGCAACACCATTTCATGTGACCCTCCCCCACTGCTTCCACCACACCAGGAAGCACCATGTGGTGGAGGAAGGGCAAAATGGCCGCCCGGCCCCTGAAGTTGTCTCAGGGAGTGTGACCCGGCCCCGACCTTAAAAAGGTTGAGAACTTCTGGACTACAACATCACAAGTTTCCACACTACTTGTTAGTTATTTAATGTCAAGTGAAGCTGTGGCTAGGTCTTCTTACCAACCATTGTTTTTGTCTTTATTTAGTCAGTATTTCTTCCCACTTTATTTGCCGTCCAATGTTTCCAAACGCCTAAGTCTAATTCCTTATTCCTTATTCCTGGGATTGTTCTCCTGTGATTGTCCATGTTGAATCAGGTTGAAGTGCATCATTTGTAGCTCATTATGGGAGCCACAATTAACCAGGAACCTAGATTACAGTTTCTTGGACAACCCATTTCAAAAATATCTGTAATAACCTCAAAGACCTTCTTAGACAGGCATCCCAGCATGCATAAGAAATTAAAGTATCATATTTGAATTCGGCTGCTACAGGAAGTCCCAAAAATCAGTGTGTAAACATAACAATCTTCTCTTCCTTGAAGCTACTGGGACATGACTCAGAAAAATGGAGAACAAAGAGTCATTCATCTTTCTTAGATGCATCGTGGTGATGGCACATCCTCTCTTGCCTCAAATATTTTCAAAGTTACTTTCAGATCAGTTAAGCACAGTTGTTATCAACACAGCCAAAGCAGCAGAACACTAGTAGTAAAGGGTAATAACAAGATTTTAGAAAAAGATATGAGGAAGAGATAAATCTGGGAGTTTCACTTCCCAGTGTTAGGCCTTACTGTTTGAAAACCAAGTCATCTTTTTGTAACTAGTGGGAAAGTGTTACGAGAAGGAGGAAATGCATATAATAAACTCCATTCCCATACATTTCAAGGGGTAATTAAAGTCAGTTAAACACCTCACACGGCCCAAATGAGTATACAGTAATACCTCATACAAAGTCCGCTTCATACAACATCGAATTCATACAACATCGCCTAATTTCTTGAAAAAAGTTGCCTCATACAAAGTCGCTCGACTTTGTATGAGGCATTCAGTTTTTCCCAGGTTGCATTGTGCCTGGGCAGTATAAAAGACAAGAGACATGCGTGCATTGCTCTTGTGGGTTTTGCACAAGGCAAAGAGTGTTTAGGAGTGATTTTGAGCGTGATTTTGGATTTTTTTTTTAATTTTTCATCAGAATTTTTAGAAGCATTCCTGGGATTTTTGCAGCATTCTTCAGGTTCTTGGACAATCAGAGTTGTTTGACATGTTTTTCTAATGTATTTAGCCTTTAGACAATGTTTTCTTAAAGTTCTGTCAGTTTCCTGTCTGTTTCCTTGACTTTGCCCTGAAGTCTGTGCTGTTACAGTACAATGTATCTCTATGGAAACGACGTTGTACGAGGCATTGCGGCAAGGATTTGGATGTTGTATGAGGCATCGCGGCTAGGATTTTGCATGCCTCATACAAAGTCCAAATCCGTATAAAGTCCAAACTTGTGGAACCAAGTTTGGACGTTGTATGAAGTATCACTGTACATGCCTTTCTGATAAGGGATGGTGGAAATGTTATTTTCCAGATGCAGTGAAACTGAAGTAATGCTACACTCACTGCCAATTCTAATATCTAGAACGTACACCAGTTGGCACAAATGCAGTAATCTTTTCCTCATGTTAAAAATAATATCACAAGTGCCTTGCTGCATAAGACAAATATCCACCCAGAGTCCAATATACTATTTCTAAAAGTAGCCAAACACATGTCTCCCAAAAGGTTACAAAAGAAAAGACATGACCGCAACCAACCCCAGCTTTTCTCCAAAACCTGACTCAACAACTTTGGAGAAATTGCTTTTTACCAGACTACAAGAATCATTCAGCCAGGCTACTAATTATGACGGTGAGAAGATACTGATTGCTGTAGCGCAAAATGCAACTTTTCTAAGCTATGCCTGGTATTTAGAAATACTGTATGCTCCCTCCAACCGTTTAGTTAGACGTGAGAGGTTAAGAACATTTCGTTTATAGAAAAACCTGGATACTGTAAGTTTATCAACAGCTATTAGAGTTGAAAAAATCACATGCTTTTATTGCAATACAATAACTAATGTATTACACAGAAATAAGAGGAACAGAAAATTGATCCAACATGCTTGACAGTGGCTGGCAACAACACTTTCCCCATCTGAGAGAGTAGTAGTATCCATTGTTCTATCTGATGATCCCATGAACTAAATATGGGACCTTAAATATGCATCAACACTAAGCTATGACTCTTTCCGCTTTGTTTTTACAGACAGGACAATAATGGCATTAAAACAACTCAACGGATTTTACCCCATAAGGTGACTTTTTAAGGTGCTTCAGAAGATGCTATACTGTCTTTATGGTTGAGCTTGTAAAACAAAGACATGATACTTTATGTTTAACAGATGGAGCTTTAAGAGCACCATGAAATCACCACAAAAAAGCAACACTCCATTCTGTTCCCCTAAAGGTAAAGGTTCCCCTTGCTCAAAAGCCAGTCATATCTGACTCTAGGGTTCAGTGCTCATCTATGTTTCAAAGCCGAAAAGCCAGTGCTGTCTGCCTCCTCAGACGTTTCATTGGTCATGTGGCAGGCATGACTAGACACCAGAGCACACGGAACACTGTTATCTTCCCACCCAAGTGGTCCCTATTTATCTACTTGCAATTTCTTGCTTTCAAACTGCTAGGTTAGCATGATCTGGGACAAAGACGGGAGCTCATTCCGTCCTGCAGTACTCAGAATCGAACTGCTGACCTTCCGCCTCCCAGTCAGCGTCTTAGCTACTTGAGCCACTGTTCCCCTACAACACTGAAAAACATGCCTCTACTCTACCCACCCTCAGTCAATCTCGCATCCATATTTATGTTCTGGAACTACGACCATCAGCAACAAGTTCTGGACATTAAAGCCCTCTCCATCCCCTTAAAGGCTTCCCCTGGTTGAATGCAAGCGCGGCGCCAAAATGGCCGCCGCGCTCTTTGCGGCCCCCCCCCCCCCACAGGACGAAGAATCCGGGTAGTTTAGTGCTGCCATTTTAGCTAAAGCAACGGAGCGGAGAAGTTTTTCCCCTCCACCCCCTCCCTAGTTAACAGTGTGATATTTTGGTCGCTTCGGGGCCGGGTGGGAATTTTTGGTTGGGACCCACATTGGCTTTCGGGTCCTGGCTTTTTTGCCCATCCCACACTGTTGCTATGGTTTGATATAGGGGTTCCTTTTGTTTCTACTGTTGACTCCGGTCACATTGGCGGGTAGCACTGGTAAGGTAAACAGTATGACCCACAGGTATCCGGCAGGTTCGCAATTGACTGGACAACACTAGACAGGAACAAATTAGTTAAACGTTGTCCGGTCAACGACGAACCAGGCGACGGGGTGATGGCGATAGCTAGCCAGCATGCATCACCCCGTGATTTCACGGATACGAGTCAGAGGGTGGGGTCATGAGTTAGATATTGACTACGGTCAACAATTTGTTTGTTGTCAACAAACAAATTGATACAAATTGATACATTGTAACCAATTGCCGTTGGCAATTTTGGGGTGGTACCTTACCAGTGTTACTTCGGCCTGCTTGCCTTAAGAATTATGATTGGTCGTTTTACCAATACAAATTTATAATTCGGATTAGGGCATTGAATCAATAAATGTGGCCCGATGCTGTTATCCACTTTCAATGTTGTCTGAGTCCGTTATTGGGGGGGTGCGCCTGCAAAGGGTTCTCTAGAGAATCTCAGGATTGGGGGGGGGGAGTGGTTTAATTGCACATAGAAAGCTGATGACAACATTTTCTATGTAAGTACTACAACAACAGGATTCTAGCCAGTACAATACATCTTTGTATATTTAAATGCTATATGTTTTGCCTAGCTTCTTAGTTTTATGGTTGGTTTTTTAAATCGTGCACTTTTCACAAGTGATGATGCAGTGCAACAGAATCAGTAGCTATCACTACAGTGTCATGTTAACAAATTTAAGCAATATAGGTTTCACTTATCGCCAACATGTTACACACATTTCTATTTTTTTTCAAATAATTTTCAAGATGTTATTTTCCTTCTACTCTTTTACATATACTAAAAACAACATAGAACTGCAGAGCTGGAAACGACAGTATAGATCAAGTCTAGCCCCTGTCAAGCAGGCACAGAGGGGAATCAAACGCCCAATCTCTGGCTCCCCAGCCAGATACCTAAGCCACTGAGTTAGGCAGCATTTTAATGTACAAGAAGCACCCTGTATTATTGTAATTCCCACCTACACATCCACCAAAGAACAAGGAAAGCAAAGTAGACACGCAGCTACTCCACCAATCCGTAAAAGAACTGCCTCCCAAGGAGATGGGCTTTTTACATAACAGCCAAAAAAGGGCTGCACCTTCAAGGTTAACAAAATATAGTGGTTAAGAAAATAGTGAAATCAAATTTGTTTCATTGTGCACACCCACAGGAATTGTTCACCACCTTATATGTTGGAAAACAAAGTAGCCCAAAATACAAGTTTACTAAGACCAGTTCTAATCTGCCACATAATAGCTTTCTTCCTCCCAGTTCCAGTTTATAGCCACACCATTCTCGCATTCTTGATTTCACTTTGATAGTCAGGCTACTTCTCTGTACCATCTAAGAATAAATTATATGAGGCTGTAGAACCATGGTACAGTAGACCCTCGCATAACGACATTGCTTGATT
Organism: Bradypodion ventrale; assembly: GCA_035047345.1. Classification (NCBI taxonomy): domain Eukaryota; kingdom Metazoa; phylum Chordata; class Lepidosauria; order Squamata; family Chamaeleonidae; genus Bradypodion; species Bradypodion ventrale. Next base: position 226,970,487 of record JAWDJE010000003.1, on the reverse strand, counting down.
CCCCAAGTAGCGTCGCTATGCAGAGAACGTCATTATTCGAATAACGACAAAAAAGTCGTTATATTCGAATAACGACGTCGTTATCCTCATAACGATGATAAAAATACTGTCGTTATTCGAATAATAACATTTTTGTCGTTATTCGAATAATCTCATGGGGAGAGTCGTAGCGTTGTTAATCGAAAATGATGCTATTTGAATGCGTTGTTAGGTGGGGGTCCACTGTATTATATTTTGGCATGTGGCCAATTTCATTCAGCAATCCAAATGTAAAGTTGCCACCAAAGGAAAGCAACCTCTTTTTCCACAATTCAAAACAGTCAGTGAAGGTATTTGTTTAGCTGTCAAAAGCAACTTTCAAGATCAGTAGGTAGAAAATCCTGTGAACCACCATGCATGCACCTCACAGCCTAAAGTAACTGGCTGCTCTCTTGCATGCAAAGAAAATACACTGTAAAAAAACAATATTGATCTTTTTACATGGATTCTTCTTGCATGGGCCACCAACTAGAGAGCTTCTCAGAACAAGTTCTCCCATCTCTATTCAAAGAAAATATGTTTAATACATCATTGACCAAATATGGCTGTAAGTACCCAGAGGTTCCTCATAGAGGCTCAACAGTAAAACATTAATAAATGTGCCCACTGATGCTAGACAATCTGTCTGTCATAGAACAGATGGTGCCGTTTAAAGAAAACCCTTTTTAATTTATTTATTGGATGAACAACCAATTCTCCCAAAACCCAACTCAAGGCAACTCACAATAAGCCAAATGAAAGACAAATGTGCACAATTCTGGTTTCTCACAATACAACACAACTCAATTACAAACACCATTTTAAGCACATTAAGAAAAAAGAAAACTGAAATAATTCACATAGAAAAATCTCAAAGTAAGCAAAGAGTGAAATATTAAACATCTGCCTGAATAAAAGTCCTGAAGAACAACAAGGAGTTAGCAATATAATCTCCATTGAAAGCAAATTCCAATGTCTGTCAACAAGCATTTCAGGGTGAGGAAAAGAAAGGCTTGTACTACTTCTTCTGTGTCTAGGCCAGACGTGAAACTGCCAAAATAAAGGCACCTTTTGGTGAGTCCATTCTGCAGTTCTGTTTGCCTGGCCCAGTGTGAGAAAGATTAGCCGGAAATATAAGGTTGCCATTACCCAGGTACACCTGATTGTGGTTCAAAAATATCACAATCTTTAAGGAGGCTCAAGGCTTGTACTAAATATACCTGTCAACCGCGGCTCCTGAAAATATGGGATCTGAGCAAACTGTTCTGCGCAGATCGCCTTCTACGCATACGTAGAAGGCGACCTACGCAGAAGGGGTGCGCAGTACCTCTTTTCCCCCGCTGACAATTCTGGGGTTTTGGGACCTGCGGGTGGGAAATGGCGCAAATTGGCGCCGAAAATCGGGAAATCCCGGCCAATCCGGGAAGGTTGACAGGTATGGTACTAAATAACCTGCAGAGCACATCCAGATTCATGTGGAAGAATAAGACCTTCATGTACCTGGGCCCAAAATGTATAGGGATCCATAAATCATAACAGCATTTTGATAAGGGCCAAGAAACAGGAAGTTAAAAATGATAACACATACCGTATTTATTCGTGTATAACGCGCACTCGTGTATAACGCGCACCCCTAATTTTCCATGAAACCTCGGTATAAAACAACTTTGAGCTTGAACGAAGCGTCATATGCACAACGTTTACGCTTGATACCCTGAGATGCCATCTAACGGGTACCAGTTATATCGGTGAAAAAGCTTGTTCATAAGAGCACGCCTTAAAACATTGAGGGAGGGGGGGATAATCAGACCCACCTGTTGCAGGGTAAAGAAAATGCAATCCGAAACTAGCACTTCCGACCCCCAGGAGCCTTGCTCGAACTGCGAGCTACCTCCGGGCCACGCCTCGTCTCCCGCGCCACCCAATCAGATCCCGTCAATTTCTTCAAAGCCACACCCCCGCCTCCCCTTCAATAGACAGCCGACCCAATTCTAAAAAGGAAGTAAAAGAGGCTCGCGACGGGGGTGGAACACCAGTCCTCGTTTATAACGCGCACCCAAACTTTGATTTCTTTTTTTGGTATAAAATTTTGCGCGTTATACACGAATAAATACGGTAGACTCATTTTAATGTATCCTAGCCTGTAATACAGTACCCACAGAAAGGGAGTAGCAAATGAGCAAGCATGCTTTTCAATCAACCTTGGAAGAGTTCTTTACGGGTAAGATATTTGAAATCTAAATTCAAGGGTAAAAGTAAAGGTAAAGGTCTCCCTTGTTCAAAAGCCAATCTTGTCTGACTCTAGGGGGCTGTGCTTATCTCTATTTACAGCCAAAGAGTACTTAATATTTAATCTCTTCTCAGACATACAGTATTACCTTTCTGTTAGGGAAGAAAATCTGAGTGGGCAAAAAAGCCAGAATCAAAATGTTAAAATACTGAAGAGTATTTTCCCCAAGTGAAGCATTCACTAAGGATTACTTTGTGCAGGCAACATGTTCTCAAGCATGAAATACTGGGGGGGGGAATGAGAAAAAGAAATGTTTTACTATGTTCCATATCAAATATGTACAGCCATGCATCTCAAGAAATGTGTTTCCAAAATGGTGATAAGCAGAGAAAGCATTACCTTCCCCTTCTACCTCTTGCCTTCAATCAAAGACTATATAATGATTGTCTGGGAAAGCAATTTGAAGATAACGCAAGTTCCTTGGCTTACAAAAACAGACATGCAGAATTTTTTCAAAAACAAGAGATAAGCACTGCAGTGTATAACTCCACATGTAACCTTTGCTCTTTGTCTACTTTTTGTTTATGCTACCTCTTTTCCCGCAATGTGTACGTCTGTTTGTATGTATGTATATAACAGAGTCAACAGCAGCATCAACATTGGCCTTGAATGAATTGGTAACAATGAAATATTAAAACTTCAGGCAGCAGCCAGTATTTGCTCAAAAGCATAATTTGCTCCCTAACAGCATTTCCAACTGCACAATAAATTTATTTAGGGATTGAAGAGAGCCCTATTATGTACTGCGGATAAAACAAACAGCACTGGTGATTATCCTGAAGAAACAAAATTAGAGGCAAGCAATAGGCATAGTATGTTATATTGTATTAAGCGTAGTATTCTTCATGTATGCATGTTCTATGTATATTTTGATTAAGTCCAATTTGTTTACACCATCACATTCAGGGTAGATTAGAATTCCACTTCTACTTAGTTACATATGTTAACACAATTAACTAGCAGGTCTTTTAAATAACTGCTAAAAATGATAATGCTTCCACCATCAAACGCAGAAAAATCATCATAAAGCCACTCCATTAAAAAAAGTAAAAGTTGTGTGCAGAGCAGGGTGTCTGTAATTCCATTCAAATACAGTACAGTAAACCTCTACTTACGAAAAAAAAGTCCTTTCCGCAGGCTTTTGCTTAAATCGATTTTTTTTGTGGAACTCAAAACAAACCCATAGGAAAAATTATTTGTTATGTAACTCGAAGCAAATCCATAGGAAAAATGAAATTTTATGTAAATCGAAGCAAACCCATAGGTAAATAAATTTTTACGTAACTCAAAGCAAACCCATAGGAAATCATGTAAATCAGGACATGGTTTTAGCATACAATCATTATGTAAGTTGAATTTTATGTAACTCGAGGCATTTGTAAGTCAGGGTTTTACTGTATCATGTATGCACAACGTAGGTCTGCAACATGCCCTTCACTGAAATGTTTAACACTTGGAACTTCCTTGTACCATTACATTATAATGTAAAACCATGTCAACTGATTTGCAAGCACAAAATGCCCTAAACAATATCGTACCACTTACCTGAGTAACATATCCAGCATGCCAAGATTTCTTGAAAGCATCAGGGGAGATTTACCTCTGTTTCTTAAAGAAGAGAATATAAAGCAATCCTCTTTATTTCAGCTTGTCACCTCAGCCCAACATTATCAGGCTACACCAAGGAAGAGCAGCCAACAGTCTACAACTCCCTTCAAGATAAGGTAAGATACATCTTTATTGTCATTGTCCTTCACAGAATGAGATTGAAAAACCACTTATCGACCCAACAAAACCTAAACAAAATACAACTATACAAAATTATCAACATACTCCCACCCCACAAATACACATTTAACCCCTAAAAAGCTCTAAAACTCTAAGACTCTAAAACCCCTAAAAACTATATACAGAAGTTCCTTCATAAACTGTATTTCACTGCATTCATAGCCAGAACCGCTTTTGGGTAGAAACTGTTTCTCAAGAGGCTGGTGCTGGTCTTTATGACCCTATACCTTCTTCTAGAAGGCAGAAGCTGAAAGAGATCATTTCCAGGGTGCGTAATATCTTGCACAATCTCTACCGCTTTCTTATAACACCTGGCGGCATAGATTTGATCTAGAGTGGGAAGAGTACGCCCGATTATCCTCTCTGCAGTCTTTACACCTCTGGACAGCATTGTTCTTTTCCTAGCTGTACAACTCCCAAACCATACACAGAGACCATAGGTTAACATACTCTCTATGGTGCAGTGGTAGAATGCCAACAGCAGGTCCTTTGAAAGATTGTTCTTCCTGAGGATTCTCAAGAAGTATAACCTCTGCTGTGCTCTCTTCATCAGATCTTTGGTGTTTTCTCCCCATGTTAGATCATCCCTCAGCTCCATTCCCAGAAATCGAAACAGCGAGACCTGTTTCACACAATTCCCTTCAATAATAAGTGGCTGGATGTTCAATTTGCATTTTCTAAAGTCCACAATGATCTCTTTTGTCTTTTTTACATTCAGGAATAAATTGTTTTCCCTACACCACTCCGTCAGCATCTCAAACTCCTTCCCGTAAGCCAACTCCCCCTCCCGAGCAGTAATCAGACCAACCACCATTGTGTCGTCTGCAAACTTGATGATCTTATTGCTGGGGTAACTGGGAACACAATCATATGTGTAAAGCGTGTACAAAAGCAGGCTCAGCACACACCCCTGCGGCGTCCCCATAGTTATACTGAGATCCGCAGAGACATGAGAGCCCATCCTGACCCGTTGGGAACGATCTGATATAAAATCTAGTATCCATCTACATAAGCATGGCGGAAGCCCCAGATCTAATAAAGTGAGCACCAGTCTATGCAGAAGAATAGTATTAAATGCAGAACTAAAATCTACAAATAACAGTCTCGCATAAGTCGCTTGTTTCTCCAAATGGGTCAGAACAGCATGTAGGGCCGTAGCCATAGCATCCTCCGTGGATCTCTTTCCTCCGTGGATCTCTTCACCCCTGGACCATCAACCAGCTAGGCTGATAGGAGATGGCATTGATGATTTACAAGGACATAAAGTTCTCCACTCCTCAATTAATAATAATTGGTGACATCAAGTCAATTATGGTCATGCGTTCCATGGTTTTCCAGGTACAGAGTACTAAGACAAGGTTTACCACTCCCTTCTTCTGGGGGTGCCCTGTGACTGTGCCGTTAAAAACAAGGCCGCACAGGCTGGCTCTTCTCACAAGAGGCACAGTGGGGAATCATACTCCCAACCTAACCATTGAGCAGTTCAACCAATCTCTGCACTCCTCAAATTCACCTATTCTCCTCCTATCCTCTTTTTCATCCAGGCCATTATATCTCGCATACAAGTAACAAGATGTGACAGACTTTTCTGATATCCACCACCCTGCAAGAAGACATGGGACTTTAGTTTTTAATCTCCATCTGAGGTCCTTACCAAGCAGTAGCTTTCTGCCAATTCAACATCTGTCCTAGGTAGCTAAATGAAGGAACTAGTTTTATCAAGTTCTGACAAAACAAGGAACTCTTCTCTACGAGGAAGAACAAGAATTGCTCTTTCTTCACTTCAAAAGGTAAACAAATCCTTAATATATTCCTCAAATAGTTAAAGAGATGGTGAAAGAAGAAAGTGCAAAAGTAAACATCAGGAGTTCTCAAACTGTTTAAGCCAGGGGCCGGGTCACACCCCCTGAGACAGCTACAGGGGCTGGATGGCCATTTTGCCCTTCCTCCACCACATGGCACTTCCTGGTGTGGTGGAGGCATGGGGGGGGGGCACTTGAAATGGTGCCGCAGGCCTCATCTGGCCCACAGGCCACAGGTTGAGAATCCCTGCTCAACATCATAAAAACCCAAGATCATGGAATCCAACCCCAACACTGGCGAATAGAAGGGGAAGAAATTGAAGCAGTGACAGACTATTTATTTGAGTTCTAACATCACTGCAGATGGTGACTGCAGCCATGAAATAAAAAAAAACACTTACTCCTTGGGAGGCAAGCTATGGCAAACCTAGGCAGCATAAAAGTAGACACATCACCATGCCAACAAAAGTCTGCAAAGTTAAAGCAATGGTCTTCTCTGTAGTAATGTGTAACTGTGAGAGCAGGATCATAAGGAAGGCCAAGCGCAGAAGAATAAACACTATTGAGCTGTAGTGCTGGAGAAGACTTTTGAAAGTCCCCGGGACTGCATCAAGATCAAATCAGTCGATCCTAAAGGAATTCAATCTTGACTGCTCCTTGAAAGCTCAAATACTTTGGCCGCCAGATGAGAAGGGAGGACTCACTGGAGAAGGCAATGATGCTGGGAATGATCAAAGGCAAAATGAGAACAGGGCAGCAGAGGTTGAGATGGTTAGACAGCATTGTTGATGTGGTGGGCATGGATCTCAATCCCATGCCAACATAAATACACTCTATGCAAGTCGGAATCAACTGTGTGACTGAACAACAAAATGCAAGTCATATAATTTAAATACCTGGTGTAAATTTTAAGTGTGCTATCATTTATAGGTTAATAATATTACTCTTTTCACAAGAGATTTCCTTCTCCAGACAAACAATACAATACCAAAGCCCCATTGGATCAAAGCAAAGAATTACCAAGTCTCTAGGAATGTTTAACAGAAAGAATGACACCCCAGTGGCTAGCACAAAGATTTAGCAGAAGAATACAATATACTGTAGGAAAATTTAGTCATGATTCTCTGCTTCCCATATGCTGTACTTTAGAGCTCACTGAATTCAGATTTTCCTGGTGCAGAATACAAGTTAGAATGAGACTTATGTACATCCACAGTATGCACAGGCCAAGCAAGGGCATACTGTATTGAACATTTTCTCAGAGATACTCAAATTGGTGTACAGACTGGCCATATTTCCTAACAAAGAAGCAGACACATTAATCGGAGGAATTAACAACATCACTTGAAAAGTGAATGCTGACATAAACAAAAATCCCCTTCAGGTACTTGATGCACACTCCACTGTACTTGGGTTACAGTACTCTCCACTTATGATAGTCTCAACTACAGTACTCTGTATTCCATCCAACAAGTTGTCTCTGGGTCCGATCTGGTATCTTTGATGAAACGTTGCCTCCATTATTCTTCTACTGAACTGAGAAAAGCACCATCTGTGTGCATTCCTCCTTTCTTTACCTGTCATCTATTTGCATAGCTCGAAACTTCAGTATATTAATAGGTAAATTCCAGCCCAACCTAACTGCTGCTAAACAGGACTATCTTCCTCTAAATAGTTTTCTGCCCATGCAAAGTCAGTGAAGTAGCACCTGGCTTGCCAATGTGCTAGAAAATAGCAAGTTCCCTTTGATTCCTGCAAAATACATACAGTACTCGAGCAATAATTTTTATTACTGACATTTAATAAACATAATCAGGCTTGACTCTATTAAGTGATGAAGAGTCCCTCTGAAAGCATCTTTAAAGACAACAGGCATCAGTGTTATGTGAAACCAAAATCCTATTCTGGCATCCAAAAATAAGGCTTAAGAAGTGCAGCTGATTCAAGGCCTAGGGATGTTCATGCAACTGTTCTATGCAAGTTTTAAGCAAAATATTAATTATGTATATATAAGTACACAGCTTGTCTTTTTAGGTCAACAAACGTTCTACAGGACAATTAGCTGTCTAATCTAAAAGTACTATACCTCAGAACACAGTACAGTATTATCTCTTTAATAAGCAGCTACTAAGTAGTAAGACCTTTTTAGAACAATCTTGACAGACTCCTTGCCATACCTGTCAAGTTGCGGTTTTGCTAATCTGGGAACCGGCCACGCATGCACAGTAAATTTCCAGGAAATGGGTTACTGCGCATGCGTGGCCGTCAGAGGCAGCGGCGCGCATGCGCAGAAACCCCTTCGGCTAGGAAAGGGGTTACTGCGCATGTGTGCCCATCAGAGGCAGTGGCGCACATGCACAGTAACCCCTTTCCTGCCGTCTAAAGTTACGGGATGGCGGCGGGAACGAGGGGGATGGAGCACTGAAATACAGGAAATACAGGCTAACCCGGGATACTTGACAGGTATGCTCCTTGCCAAGGACAGAGTATTTTCACATGATTGTAGAAAATATTCTTCTCCATCTGTTATTAAAATAAATTCTCTTAGCTTTGATTCAGAGAACAATTTTGACCACCTTATAGCTTAACCTACATTTCAAGAGCTACTAAGCTCAGAACATATAGAGCGTATTGAAGCATTCACAAAATCCTTCACTATGCTGAGAACTGAGAGGCAGGGATAAGTACAGTACATTGACAAGGTATCTCAAAATGGCTATACAAATCAGAGCCCTTTATAGAGTTAAGTCACAAAACTCTGCTGGCAATCAAAAACACCTGCTTTATTACAGTAATTTACTGATTAAGTTACCATATGTTTTTTTAAGATTCAAAACAGCTTGGCAGAGAACAAAAAATCATTAAGATTCCTTAAAATAGAACTATAACTTCAATTAATTCAATATTAAAACATATCATTCTTCACACGTGTGGATCATTCAACCTACTCAAATAATGTGATTTCTTGCTTTAAAATTTCCCTGTATTAATAAGCTGAAAACAGCTTAGTTCTGTCAACATAAGACCTAAGACAGTGATGGTGAACCTTGGCACTCCAGGTGTTCTTGGACCTCAATTACCAGAAGCCTAAGTCAGCACTCCTGCTGATCAGGGTTTCTAGGAATTGATGTTAAAGAACACCTGGAGTGCCAGGGTTCGCCATCACTGGCCTAAGGTATATACAATAGTCCCCAAAGACTATCTAGTCACTATCTATATAGTCACTATCAGCTGTACAGTATTACACAACATGGACCACTCTTAGTTTCTTGAAGAACAGGACAGGATGCAAGTAAAAATAATACATAATAATATATATAAAACAAACAGCAAGACTGGTTGCCTAATTAGTGTCACCAATGTGGAAAAGATTCATGAACTGATTGATCAGACATGATTTAGGGAAGAACAGCACGGCAACAAGAGGTCATTAAAGAAAACAGCTCAACAAAAATAAACCCAATCTGTCTGCCATCCTATGCGTTCTGAAAGTGACTTCCATCAGCTGATGTAATATGCAGTACAAGGGTAAAAGTTCTGACTTCTATTTTTCAGGTCATCAAACTATACCACAAATGAAGGAACAGAGGGCATGATAAAGCAAAACTCTTGTTTCCAGTAGAATGCTACAAGAACCAGTGGGCTTGGCACAGGGAGCAAAAAGGACAAGATGCTCCCTGAAGTCTCTAGAGCATGTTTACATGAAATGCTCAAATTGTTTAACTTATACGTACCAAGTGGCTACCATCTCTCCCTCTGACAAGTGGGACAAGAATATACACACAGAGAGATGTCTGCATCTGTGCACTGAGCCAGAAAAGCAATGTCACCAAATGCAACATTACCTTTCCATACAAGTCACAGTGAAGCACTTATTTTGGACTATCTAACGGATGCTCCACCAAGCGCTAAAAGAACAGCAAGGAGGGCATGCTGGGAACTAAACTGCACCCTATCCTTTACACAGAGGTACAGGTTAGGCCTTTTAAATCTCTTAACACGGTTGTGCATACCTGACAATGGGAAGCTGCACCCTTTCACACATCATTACCTGAGACCGCATCATCCCAAGAGTGTCTGCCCGTCCAACCAGAGCGTACCGGAGGGGCTCCCTAGTTGTGCCTTCAGCTAGAGGGGCCCGCCTCTGTGGCACACAAAGGAGGGCCTTCTCCGTGTCCGCACCAGCCCTCTGGAACCTCCTGCCAACAGAAGTGAGGCTACAGACAGAATTGCTGCCTTTCAGGAAAGGTTTGAAGACCTGGCTGGCAGGGCAGGTGTGAGGCCCTAATGGGAATACGGCCCCAGCCTGTTGGCTTATCTCCAGCTAGAGTCCAGTTTGTGCCCTCCTTCTGTGTTTCTGTATTTCTCCCCCCCCTTCCCTTTTAGCTTTTAGTTTTAATTGGGGTGGGAGTAGGAGGGTGGATAGATGGGTGGGTGACGGGGTTTTTAACTTGTTTTTTATGTTTTTAATTGTTGTACGCCGCCCTGCGTCGGGTTTTTACCAGAGTGGGCAGCATAAAAATTGAAATAAATAAATGATTGAACTAAAGCTCTTATCAATGCCAGCCACTACAGCTACTGATCAGGGGTCGTAAGAATTGTAGTTCATGAATTAGAAGGCCCCAGGTTCCACACCTTTGCAGCAGACCTTGACAAAAAAAATGTGAAATTGTCGACATCATTTCTTCTGACCTACCTTTCCAATGCTATTCTCACTCCTTCCTCCTCTCTCTGGATCAAATATACATTTTATTTTCTCTCTGTGACCATGTATGCATGCATTTTATTTTCTCTATAGGGCCATGGATACATAATTTTTGCACATTTAAAAAAAAGTGCATGCCATTTTTGAAAAATAAATTGTCTGCATTATTGAAGCATGTTGGTGAACATTTTGAAATGCATACAGTAGTGCACGCTTTGCAAAGACAAATGTGGTTATACGCATTTTTTCTTTTCTTTTAAACAAACTGGTCATTTCCATGTCAAAATATGAATCCTTATAATTCATCATCTTTCTGTTTACATGACTAAACAAATTTCCACCCAAATAACAACCAGGCAATGGAGAGACAGACACTGAATCCTTAAGAGATAAATAGCCTCTATTTTTACTCAGCATTTTAACATCTTACAAAAGTATTGTGTTAGTAACATTCAAAATCTAATGGCCTGTCCATGTATTATTAGAGAACTTTCTATGTACACAGAAAGAGCCTCCTCGAAGATTGTTGTGTTCTTGAAACACAATCAGGCATACTTTGGTAACGACAACCTTGTGTTGCAGGCTAATATTTCTCACACTAGGTCAGGCGAAGGGAACTACAGAATGAACTCACCAAAGAGTGCCTTTATTTTGGCAGTTTCATGTTTGGCCTAGACATGGAAGAAGAGAACTTTCTGATATTATATTTTCCTCTCCTATATCCAGAACTGAGCTGGAGAATGACAAATTGTTGAGTCAAGTCCTTCTTGAAGCTGTGGCATTTCTTTAAAATATTCTCTCCCTCTGACATATTCACCCGATATCTATACTGACAATGTTTCCCTGGTGCCTAACTATTGTTCTAAGCTGGCTGGCTGGCTAGCTCAATGGTTTAGGTATCTGGCTCAGGAGCCAGAGGTTGGGGGTTCAAACCACACTGTGCCTCTTGGAAGAACCACCAGCTTCACATAGCCTTGGACAACCTGCACCATCCCAGAAAACCTCCAGAAGGAAAAGGTAAGCCACTTGTGTGTATTCACTCCCTATAAAACCTCAGAAAGGGTCACTGGAAGGCACGGCGAGTCGTCAAACTGGACACACATTGGTTCTGAAAGTCGAGAAAGGGGTGCCCTGGGTTTCACCCAGCATTTGCAAGGGATAACACTTATTTTCCCTGGAGAATGGTCTTGCCAGTTCTACAAACCCTTATCAAAACAGGTGCCACTCTCCCCATAACACGGTCAGTCTTCGCTGGTTCTCATAACAGGGAAGGTGGGGGTGCACTCATCACAAATCAGAAATGACTTGACAACATGCAATTATTATTAAATATCTTATTCCCTTAAATCTCCAACTAAACTGTGCTTCAAAAATTATTTCACTTTCACTTAATGCACTCCTATTTTAGTGTTCCTTCTCTCTTCCAACTACTAGGATGATTTAGGACATTTTCTAATTTGATTTTTAACAGCTCTGGTTACCAAGAGCAGGAAAGCAATACATTAACATTTTAAATGTTAATTTTAAAAATTAATGATAAACTCAACATCACCTCAAGCTAAGCACCCGTGACAATATTTTTACTTTACAAGCCATTACGTATCAGCTCTCCTCCTTTTGCTCAACTCCTGAAATATTTAAGAAGTATAAATATCAATTTCCAAATCAAGGCTGACTATAAGGGGAAAGGTTAGGTTTGCTAAATAGCAACATGCAAATTCTATTACAGTACTTGAACCAATCCTAAAATTTATGGAAAGGAGAATTGAGGATGTTTGCCTTTTTACCTAACTGGTGAATATAATTTAACCCACTGAACATTCTGTTTAAACATCTTTTATTATCTATGTTTACACTTTCCTTATCATCAGACAAAACTTTACATACCACAGAGTATTATACAAAACCTTTTACTATGCGGAACTATGCTTCCCATTTCTTGAATCATATCATACCTGTCAGGTATCCCATGTTGGCCAGGATTTCCCGTATTTCAGCGCTCATTCCTCCCTTTCCCGCCGCCATCCCGTATTTTGAATGGTGGGGAAAGGGGTTACTGCGCATGCACACCCATCAGAGGCAGTTCTGCACATACACCAAAGGGTTCTGTGTATGCGCCAAGGAGTTGTTGCTGCGCATGCATGCCCGGGCCGGAGCAGGCCCCGTATTTTTCAGAGCCGCGCTTGACGGGTATGAATCATAAGCCTCTAAAATACAGTAACAGCCCTTGATTTGGACCTAACTGAAGATGAAGTGAATCTAAAACAGGCCAGATGTGAAACTGCCAAAATGAAGGCACCTTTCAGTGAGTTCATTCTGCAGTTCCTTTCACCTGACCTTGTGTGAGAAAGACTAGCCAGCAACACAATGCTGCCATTACCAGAGTGCGCCCAATTGTGGTTCAAAAATACAGTGCCACAATCTTCGAGACGGTTCAACAAGTGTGATATGGAAACCTTTGCTTGCTTAAAATTGGATAGTTTTATTCAAAAGCAATAATGTGTGGCTTTTCTATATTTCACTCACATTACTTTGAAATACTTGGACAGCATAAAAGCATTCCATACTAGTTCCCAAATCAAATAGCTTTGCCAGTATTATCAGTTTCTCTTCGAGCTGATAAATTTTTTTCCTCTTTTCTTTCATACAACAAAATTAAGTCAAAACTGCTCCTATTTGCTCAGAGAATGCAATGAATAAAAATTGACCAAGTTTCATAACGCCATTTTAATTAAAGCAACAGAGGGAGATATTTTCTCCAGTTACTGATTATTTTTACATCAGTGTGTAAGCCATCCCTCATTACATCATTCTCTTTTAAAGGCCAGAACTTAGACAATATGCATAATTTACATTTATCCTGGAAAAGATGGGGAAATGAATCAAACAAAGAGGGGCCTCATTGTGTATCAACTCTTATAAGGCTCCAAAAAAACAGCAATTGTGACAATTAAATCTTTGATTTAATGGTAAATTTCCTGCTATAACTCAAACTGAACAAGCCATTCTTTCTCGGTCATGAGTGTGTACATGTGTCCCAAACACATATAAATAGTATTTCATTTAGAACAACTGCTTTTGGAACAATAATTTTTTAAAGAGATCCATCTTTTATATCTATAATTTAGGGAAGGCAATCAACAACATTTTCTCATCATCTGACCTTGCAGATCCAGGAAACTTTTACACCACTGTCAAACTAGATCTTCTATGTTGCTGCAATTTTACAGAAACAAACAAAAAAAGCCTGGAAGACTTGGTTTGAATTCATTGCCCCCAATAAAAGTTGTTCAGCTTACAAACAAAACAAGGGCTGTAATTTTTTCATTCATCTTCTAGCAAAGGGTATGCCAACTGCTAGATGCTAATCCATCTAGTCTCCAAGTGTTGGAAGTACTGGGACTCTCATAGCCACAGCACAAGGGTCCATCTGAAAAGGTGCACAGTGGTGGCGATGAATAAGGAACAGGCAGCTGGAAGCAGGGAACAACATTGCCTGCATGCCAAATAATATGCAAAGTTAATACAGAACAAAGGAGGTGAGGGAGCTATCTCAAGCTTTCAAGCTGTTCAAAAGAAGCTGTTTTTGTATGTACCCATTTATATGGTTCATCGTGTGTCTTTCACTGGCAATAAAGGAGCCTAGAAACAAGCAGCGGGAGCAATACAACCTGCAGTCCTTAATAAAAAAGGTCTTTCAGAATTATGAAGAGATAGAAAAGGGAGACACAATCAACCAAGTCTTATGTATTCAGGTCACTTTTTCATGTCATATAATTACTGAGATCATTTCCCACCAGCTATCAATTATACTCTGGACAACATATGTGCCTTCCAGATGTTTTGGATTTATGAGCACATCTAACAGTGCAGAATGTTATGAGATGCAAGCCAACAACAGGTGGAGGACCACAAGCTGCCCATCTCATTTCACATTTGAATAAGACCCCTTGTCCAAACATCATCCAATCCCAACTTCCTATTTCAGGAGTAAGCAAACTTGGCTCTCCAGGTGTTCTTGGACTCCAATTACCAGAAGCCCAAGTCAGTACACCTGCTGATCAGGCCTTCTGGGAATTGAAGTCCAGGAACATCTGGAGAGCCAAGTTTGTTGACCTCTGTTCTATTTCATGCCATGATGCTCCATACATTAATCTACAGTCAAATCACAATTAAAAATGCACCTATTTTAAGTGTTGGGCCCTGCAAGCAAACTAAGAATATAAATAAGGTGCATCATACCAAAGGTAATTGCATAGTTTATGCCCTTTCTTGAAACCTGGAATCTTATTTAAGGTATTCCTCAGAATACTACCATGTACATGTTTCTTACTTGAACAGTTGATTACTAGACAAAATCAGATTCTAATTGATTTCATCTGAATATTTAAATCAGACATGAACCTGTGGCCTTCCAGAAGCTACTGGACTTTCAATCTACATCACCCCTCACCACTTATTGGTACTTTGGACTGAGTAGAATAAGCAAAACACACACAACCCTGGGGGGCACAGAAGCAAATGCCTGAATTAAATAGAAGCAGAAAAGAAGAGCAAGCCAGAATTAAACATGTAAAGCTACAAACCATTTTTCTACTAAGTCCAAACTATTCAGCTAATTTTGTATCATCATCCCATGCTAGTTTACCAACCATAGCCAACATTAAGCTACTTCCCATCTATTTTGTTCTACTGTCTCCTGAACAGCACAGACTACACAATATAAACACAGGGAAACGTGTGCAGGAGATCATTTCAGGTCCCTGTGCTGTGATAAAAGAATGAACACTAGTGGGCAAGTCTGTACATGCCACTTAGCTAAGAATCAATTGGCCTCAATTCAGTAAAGAGGGACTCCTCTCTCCACAAACTAACAATACCCTGCTTTCTAGACAACACATTTCCTCTTATCCCAAATAACAGGTTTACTCACTGAGTTCCTGCCAGACATTTAACCGTTTATATTGCCTAGACCACAAACCTTTTGCAGAAAGCTCACAATTGCTCTATTACAGCGGTTCTCAACATTTTTAAGCCATGGGCCCACACCACCTCAGACAGCTGAACAGGTCTGGACTAGCGGTTCTCTCCACCATAAATGTTGTCGTAAAACGTACCCGCAGCTGTCATAAACACATTTACAACAGCCATGGGTGCATTTATCGCTGTTGTAAACACGTCCACTTCCACTGGCGGCAGCGTGGGCTGTATGAAATGGTGCCATGGGCCGGATCCAAACCCCTGGGCCATGGGTTGAGAACCCTGCTCTATTACATGTAAATCATTTTCCAAGTAAAAAAATAGCTTCAAATTTACTTTGTTGTTGCTGCTAAATGATCCAACCGGAGATAGCCATAACCCATTATTCCTTGATAAGGTTGGGTCCCAAATCTGATCACCATGCAAATTAAGCCACACACCCAGAAAGGAGAAGTAGGGAGCATCAGAGAACATCTCTAGTGCAAAAAAAGATGTATGCAAAATGAGGTTCAGAATACTCTGATTGTAAGTTTATTGTCATTATGTGCTCATAAGATTTTCAAGATATGTGAGATGTTATGATGCTTGTTTATCATAGTAAATTTTTATGGCCAAACAAGTGTTCAAACTCACATCTCCTGTGTTCTAGTCAAATACTCTAATACTACACCACCTGGCTCTTACAATTGCATGTTGATAGGCTCTTTATATTGGTGGCAAATTGTTTGGAACAAAAGACTTCTGTTTATATGGACATTATCACTTTTTGTATAAAGGGTACAGCACTGACTTACTGTTGCTCAAATCATTCTAACAATCAGCTTATGCACTAACTCAGGGGTTCTCAACCCGACTGCGCCACGGGCCAGACATCTCCCCCATCTCCCCCTCAGACCATGCTGCATAGCCAGACGCAATGGTGGCAGGAGCATTTGCGCATACACAGGCGTGTCCGCTTCCGGGGTCATTGCCGTAGGCCGGATGGAACAGCATCGGGGCCGGCCCACAGCCCATAGGTTGCGAATCAATTTAGTTTACATTGGGCTATACATTTACATGAATGAACTGGGAGGTGGAGAGCAGGAAGCAAACAGATGATGTAAGCTCCAGCAGGATGGAGCAGTGGGAGATTCATACAGGTATCAGAGATAAGGAGCAAAAAATTGTCTATAAAGCAAGTCTAAAACTCAGATGGACACTGAGTCACCACAGGGGCCAGCTGCTCTTGTTGACATAAAAGCCAAAGCTCCTTCAGTGACTCAAACAAGAGCAACTGGGGTTTTTTTCCTGAATGAAACTTGCAGGTTATTGTACAACAAAAGAACTACTAAGGGTGATGTCACATGGTGACAAATTCCCCACAAGGCAGTTTCCTTATGGAAACACCAAGGCGCCCCATAAAAATCCTTTCAACCCAGAGTAATCTCTGACACCAACAAGCAAACCAGGCAGCTACAACTCAGAAGATACATTTTATGTAGTAAAATAAAAAAATAATAAAGATATGTTTGACTACAAATGCCAGCTGTGCTGGCTGGGGATAATGACAGATAGCCTAACATCAATACAGCTGGTTATTACACTGAAGAAGACTAGTGTACACAATGATATTTGAAAAAAGATACATAGATCTTTTCCCACTATTTATATATTAGACAGGAATCAATGACTGGTCATAAGATACATGTAAACAACAATCCACAGGCATAGATAGGGTACAGACTTATTAGGACCAGGTTCATAAGCCACAAGAAATTTACTTTATTGCCTTTCCGTATTATGCTTAGCCTTTAATCTATACAAAACTTCCTCAGGCTTAGCCTTTTATATTTCACTCATATAAATGTATGATGGAAAACTTAGTCATATGGATGACTAAACATTACATAGCCATGAAATCCCAATACTGTATCTCTCCTTTATATAACAGAAGACTGAGGAGGATTCTTCATTTTACATCCAACCACTGAAAAGAGCAACATGTTCCTCAGTATCTCACCTTTTCATCCTCTGTGTGTCTTACCCATCACTACTACCACCACACTTCTAAAATCATCTACTGCTCAGACGTTACTCTAGAAATTTTGATTTTTCTACTCTCCAGACAGACAATAACCTTCCCAGCTCTAAATGCCCACTTTCACCCCACCCCTCTGCATCCACACCCTTCTCCACAATTAATGACGAGGTAATACAGTACCAGTCTCCACATTTGTAACACACCTTGATGGATTTATAACAAAGAAAGGCAGTAACCTTTTTTAAAAAAAAATTAAACAATTAGGCCCTTTGCAGTAAAGGCAGAACCATACTGAATTTCTGCCTAACCACCATTGCACCAGAGAATGTGGTCCCGGCTAAATGAATAACAAGCCTGAATTTTAACAAGATTTTAATTTAGGGACTAATTCAGCTTCTCAAAGCTTGCACAACTGAGCATTCTTGAAAAGGCCAGTGCCATGTGCGCTGACAGCCACATCGCAAATATAAAGATTTATTTCCATTAACTTTGGTTTGCAAAACAGGATGGCCTTGCTGCCACCATAGAGTGCAGCGAGAGAGAGATGTTCGGTTTTTTTTTAAAATTTAAAAATAAAAAGAGAGAAATTTTGGACACAAACCTTATAAACTTGCCCGTATGTGCCATTTCCAACCACCTCCACCAGCTCAAAAATCCCAGCAGGATCCTACACAGTAAAGATGTGGAAAAGAGGATCAGAACAGGAAAAAGAAAGGGGGGGGGATTATATTAGTATTACTGGGATGGTGTCTCCCCAAAACACACACAAACACACTGTCTGGAGAGGATCGTTTGGCTGTGCAGCTGTTGCGCCCTGGTTATTTCACGCACATGCCAATACATGCAAACAAAGGAAGGCAACCCAAGACTCATTTCCCCCCACCCCAAACCTCCTTCCCATGGCTTTTATTCTTGAGGGAACAACATTGGGGGGCAGCCAAGCTGATCCACAAAGGCTCCCCCCCCCCCTTCCCAACTGAACGGCTCCCCTTTCTTTATGTGTTCCCCAGCCCCATAACCACCACAACTCTGCTTTCCCCTCCGTCCGCCCCAACAACAAAAGCCACGCCAGGGAGGGCGCCGCTTTGTGCGAGACAAGGAAGGAGGAACAAGGCCAAGCAGGGGCCGTGTGCTTGCAAGGCGCCTTCATCATCCGAGACACACACACACACACACACACACACGCAACCCATGCACACTGGCCCCCAAGCCACACTCACCCGTAAAGAGGAGAGGTCTATCTCCCCCAGACTTTTTGCAGGAGAGTCGTTCGCCATTTTCCCCCTTCGATATATATATTTTTGTTGTTGTTGATGATGCTTGTTTTATTCCTACCCAAACCAAAGGAGGAAGGCGAGGAGGACCAAAGGCGGAGTAGGGGTGGGAGAGCCAACCAGCCCCAAATGAAGCGCGCGGCCTCCTCCTAAATTGAAACAAATCACAATCTCTTTTTCGGCTTTCCTTTTTTTTTTTTTCCCCTCCCTCTCTCGCTTTTTTCTTCTTCTTCTTCTTCTTCTTCTTCTTCACTCCGGGATGAAACTCTTCTTCATTGGAGGGATGGAGAAAGAGGAGGGGGAGAGCCGGAGGAGAGGGAGGGCCTTTGGCGTCCCCGGGGAAAGCGACGCCCGAGGTGGAAGGGGATTGATTTCTTGCATTTAAAAAAAAAACAGTAATAAAGGCATGGGGAAATATATATATATAAATACACTCCAGTCCTTTTTTGCGCTCTGCTCCGGGGAAGATCTATGCCATCGAGAAGAGGGAGGGGAAGTGACTCTTGTTCCTCCCTTCCCTGCCTGTGTGAACGCGAGCCTCCGGAGGCCCCCACTCAATCGTTGCACCCGGGTGCAGCCAACGCGTAGCAGGACCCAGAGTCGGCGGTGGGGCGCGCCAGCAAGGGCTCCGTTTTGCTTGTGCGCGTAAAGAAAGCCGCCCGCCCCAAAAGGCGCACGAGAACAATAAAAGCGACACACACACACACGCACACCCGGGGACGCACTCGCGATTTTCTCCTCCTCTTCCTCGCACCCCTTTCTCTTCTTTTTATTCCCGCTTCAAAGCTGCTGCTCTTGCCCCCCACGGCGCCGAGGCGCCGGTCCCTAAAGGAGAGCTTTCCCAAGCTGGCCGGGGAAGGGCGGGTGCGGAGAAGGAGGGAGGAGAGACAAAAGCGAGTCAGGGAGAGGAGGAGGGGGAGAGAAAAGGGGATATAAGGGATACGGATTGTAGGCTCCGGATGGAGTCCAACAGCTCCCCCTTTCCTTCTCCGGCAGGAAAACCTGACGGAAACGTGGCCGGGCGAAACCAGCAAAGCACTTCTGGGTAAAATGGGGGAAGAGGAGGAGGAGCGCGCCTCGGAAAAAGGGTGCGGGGAGGATGTTGGAGAGGGGGCGATTCTCTATGGGGAGGAATGAAGGTGAACAGACAGACAGCAACCGATGCAACCAGGGTGTGGTGGCAGAGAACAATGGATGCACCTCTCGGCACCTCGGGCTTCGAACTCGGGACCTCTGGCTCGCCAGGAAGGAAGGGCAGAAGAAGAGGCGAATGCATTTCCGCTCCCTCCCAAGCCCTGGGGAAACAGCGGTCCCCTTGTCTGTCCGGGTGCATGCGGCGGCGTCCTCGGAAGGCGTTAAAGGAAGAAAGCGACCGGTTGGAGCAGCTTTACGACTTAACGGGAAGGAAGGCTGCGAGCCCTCTGTAACATCATCAGCCTTGTGTCATTGAACAGGAGTGTGATAAGTGCTGCTAATAAATCGGGTGCCCTGCATCTCTATCCCTTTGGGGGGCCGTGTTGGCATTTTTTTTTTGTCTTATTTTTGGAAGCTAACATTAAAATACAGTGGACCCTCGAATAACGACGTTACTTGGTTCAAATAATGTTATTGGAATAACGACAAAAAAAGTCGTTATTCGAATAACGACAAAAACATTGTTATTCGAATAACGACGGTAAAAATACCGTTGTGAATCGAATAATGACGCCGTTATTCGAATAACAACAGGAAAAAGTACCGTCGTTATTGGAATAACGTCATTATTCGAACAATCTCATTGGGAGCGTCGTAGCGTTGTTAATCAAAAATGACGCTATTCGAACACATCTTTAATCGAGGATCAACTGTACAGGAGTTAGTCTTTAAGGTGCCACAATGTGTTTTGTTTTTGCCTTTTTTGTTGTTGTTTTGTTTTCTCCCTGATATGCTTTTTGCACAGACTAACACAGATAGGTGAAACTTGGGAAATTAGAATATCATGCAAATGTTCATTCAGTTCACAGTACTGCAACTTAGAAGGTGAAACAAATATATGAGATAGACTCATTACATGCAAAGCAAGATAGTTCAAGCCTTAAAGGTAAAGGTAAAGGTTTCCCTTGCTCGAAAGCTAGTCGTATCCGACTCTAGGGTGCAGTGCTCATCTCTGTTTCCAAGCCGAAGAGCCCAGCGCGGTCTGCTTCTGCAGACATTTCCGTGGTCATGTGGCAGGCATGACTAGACACCGGAGCACACGGAACGCTGTTACCTTCCCACTGAAGTGGTCCCTATTTATCTACTTGCAATTTCTTGCTTTCGAACTACTAGGTTGGCAGGAGCTGGGACGGAGACGGGAGCTCATTCGGTCCTGCAGTACTCGGGAATCGAACTGCTGACCTTCCGCTTCCCAGTCAGCGTCTTACCTACTTAGCCACTGCAGTCCCTTAGTTCAAGCCTTACTTTGTTATAATATTGATGCTTATGGCTTATAGCTTATGGAAACCCCAACCCTCCTGGATTCACAGCTGCTGCTTGAAGAACAGGTGGCGGCTGTAGCCAGGAGGGCTTTCACTCAACTTCGGGTGATTCGCCAGTTGCACCCGCCCCTGGACCGGGACTCCTTGCTCATGGTCACTCACGCTCTGGTGACCTCCAGACTAGATTATTATAATGCGGTCTACATGGAGCTGCCCCTGATGACCGTTCGGAGGCTGCAGCTGGTCCAGAATGCTGCGGCCCAGGTGGTGATGGGGTGTGCGCGTTATGCCCATGCCTCACCATTGCTTCGGGAGTTGCACTGGTTTCCAGTTTGCCTCCGGGTGCAATTCAAGGTGCTGGTTTTGACCTTTAAAGCCCTATATGGTAGCGGGCTAGGTTACTTAAGAGACCGCATCGCTCTAAGGATGTCTGTCCGTCCAACCAGAGCGGACCGGAGGGGCTCTCTAATTGTGCCATCAGCTAGGGGGGCTCGCCTCTCTGGCACAAGGAAGAGGGCCTTCTCTGTGTCCGCACCAGCCCTTTGGAACCTCCTGCCCGTAGAACTGCGCCTCCAGACGGAGTTGTTGCCCTTTAGGAAAGAACTAAAAACCTGGCTGGCGGGCCAAGTTTGGGGTGCAGGTAGAGGGGTGTCATGAAAAAGACCTGTTTATTGCAGGATCAGTACCTTTCTGTCTGAATTTCATCCATGTGAAAGCACTTCAGATCTCTTCTGGAAAAGTTGTGCTATGGAATGAAGTGTAGTTTTTTCCTCTCCATAGCTGAAATCCAGCAGCATAACCTTATGGAAGGATGATTATATCTTCAGTTGTGGAAGGGGGGGCGGGTTTGAAATTTTAAAAAAGCTAATTCCTTGGAATCCCTTTCATTGTGGTGAAGCCACTGAGAACCACAGAGCTGGAGGGAAACATTAGTTTCTGAAAAATTACCTTTTTAATTTCTGAGAAACACAAACTCCGCATGACACAAGTTACACTGCTGGATTTCAGCCAATGCAGCAAAGAGTACTTGCTAGGGCAGAATCTTAATATTTTTTTCACATAGGGGATATGCTGCCCTCTAAATGTTGGATCTGGAAGACCCTTCTTTACCCTCAATGTAGGCTTTAGTAATAATTCATGACAGAAATGGATGGCTGCAATCCTATAGCTGAGCATCTGGGGATCACTGAAATCAATGGGAAATGCCTATAAGTAGACATAGGGTTGTGGCCTAAAAAAATTAACCAACTATAGATATGTCCACTCAGTTAATAAAATTCCACTAAGTTAATAAAATAGAGAGTATCTTCCAGGAGCTAAGCGATGTTTTAATAAAAATTGCTTAAATTGCAGGTGTGTTTCACTTCTATTAGAGTCCAATTTGGGATAAATAAGATAGCATTCCTATAGAGAGATCATAAAGCTGCATACCTTTGCCACTTTCAAAAGTCAGTGTCAGCTACAGCCACTCTCTGACAGCACTTCGATTTAATGAACAATACTATTCACCAAGTATTGAAACATTGTGATATACGAGGAGGCAGCTTTTACACATCCATTCATCCATCCCATCCAGAATTATGAAAGCTACTTCCTTGTGATGTACAGTATTCCCAAATTGTAGGAGAATATGTGTGAATAATGTACCATAAAGAAGCAGGCACCACACCTTGTATAGGTATATGTGTGAGAGGTCCAATCACCTTATAGATGCCATCAGTGACATTCCATTAAGTTTTATAACTATTTTTTTGTGTTTGAATTGGTTCTAATCTAAAGCCTCATTTAAAAATTGACCTTAATTATTCAGCTCATAAAGGGAATTCAAGGTATATTGACACCAGTGGGATCTTTACCACTTATACAAGGGGTTAGAGCAGTGTTTCTCCAACCTTTGGTTTTTGGACTTCAATTCCCAGAAATCTAAGTCAATTCCCCAAAACACTGATCAGCCAATGTACGTAGGTTTGTGGGAATTAAAAGCCCCCTGTGGGACTTGGGCCCCTTGTTGGGAACCACCAGGTTAGAGCAAGACTGTACTCTTTTAGACTTTAAAGAGGGCATTGGAATGAAGACCAGATGGTAATTGCATCTAGATGTTGCAGCTTATCTACACAATATCTTTAAACAAAAAAGAAAATCTTCCTCTGTTTTATCAACTTAGCTAGGAAGCAAAAGCTTTCAGAACTTTAAAATGAATTCTAAGCAGATAAATCTTTGATTTCCCAGATTGCTTGATACTGGAGTTTCAAGGTGTGAAATTCTTTTTGTCTAACAGTGGAAGTTCACACTCAGGTGTTGATGACAATAAAGTAACTGTTAACATTATCAAGTTTTACAACTGTCATCAAAGGAAGGAAGAAGAGGTCAACCTATGATAATGAAGAAGGCAGCAGGAATTTGACTTGGTGTATCCATTTGAAAAGGTTAGCTTTATTGGTCCATAAATTGCTCTACTCTGTAAAGTCAGGGGAAGGGGGCTTTTCAGATTATGTATTAATGACACACATTTACCAAAAATTCACATTTGGAATAGTTCAAATTTCCAAAGAAATTCCACCAGTGTTACCAAAAAAAAACCACTTCATTTTACAGTGAAGAGTGTTGGGACACCTTTAGGACTAGAAGGTTTTATTCCAACTCTTTTTATTTACGAATCTTTTCTTCATTGATGAGAGATAAGCAGCAGATACAAAAAGAAGAGCAAATGAGGTTGTTTTTTTCTTTTTTCTTTTCTTCTTTTTTTGCTTCCTTTAGATATTTCTGTTTGATGTGGTTCACTACATTTGGCTGGTTGTTGTTGCCAACAACATACCTGCAATCTTCTCTGCCTTAACAATGTTCTATCACTAGAATAATATCCTATTTATACTTGGACTCCTCTGAGGTAACTAGACCTAAATATATCTCACTGGGATTTCTGCTTTCAGTTGTCCTTCTATATCTATTGTGAATTACAACCTCCTATTTTTTTATAATCTACAAACTGGTACTCCAGGAAATTGAAACCAGAGCAAAGATACACAGATTAATGGATTGTTATGCTATGCTAAGAATGGCTAACTCTTTCTTAATGACTCCCATTGGATTTTGGGAAACCAGGTAAATGGACCTGAATCTTAGGACTCAGAGAATTTATCCACATTGGTTTGTTACAGCAATTAGATACAAACTGAATTGGCATGGTTCTATCCTACAGAATGGATAGTGTAGTATTTTGTAGTTTGGTGAAATACTTCTTTCCTGCAGAAATTAGTAGAGAATAATAAATACATCAGTAAAATATAAATCCCATTTCCAAAGGATGGGCCCATGGCAATTAAAGCAGTATCACAGTCTAAGTTTAAAAGGAACCAAAACCTAACTCTGTCTCTTCCTCAAGCATCAAAATTGCAAGAGACACTAAGCACACCTTCATTCCAGTCATATTTCCAAGTGCACAATTGACTATCTCTTATATAAGTAAATGGTTGCCATTAAGTTGCCAGAACAATAAAATATTGCATTTTGGAATCCTGTTGCATTACATGGCTTGATATCCACTCATCAGATATGAAACATTTCAATTACCCTGCAATAGACAATTTGGACACTTGTTCTGACCATAATATTCCATAAACCAGGATTGAAGTCATTACCAAATGTAATGAATAGCAATTGCAATTAATACTGAATATGACTTTTTGCAAGATCTGTACCCCAGGAGCAGGAAAAGAGGTAGCACAGCCATGTACCACACTTCCCAAGGTAGTGGAAGGCACCTCTCTGCCACTTTCACCCTGAACTCAAGAATAACCCAACCAACCTTTCTAAAAGATTTGAGCCCTTTTAACTGTGTTTCCCAGTCAGTGCCTCCTTGTTCCAGCCAATGTTTTTATACTTAACTTCGTTGTTGAGTGAAAAGATGTATACACTCTGCTCTCTTCTCTTTCTGGTTTTGTGTAGCCTGAGCCAATAGTTCTTTATTCTAGATATGGTGTTACAGCATTAATCTCAACTATTTAATTTTTTAAAAATTAAAGAGTCACAGTTGCATGATGGAAAGATAGGCAGAGGCAGAAACACGGGAAGGAAGGAAGGGGTACTGGTGGTTGGATTGGAATATGAGTCGCACAACCACTGTAGACACTTCACTTCCAGCTCAATCCATAAGCCCAATGAGAGCACTTGCTACTATTTCAATTGCGGTTGAGGCTGCAAACTAAACCACAGCAGAGCCAAATTGCTCTGATTTAGCTTTCCAATGTAATCATATCTATAGTGTGAGTGTGTTATTGAGCAAGCAATACATTATCCTCAGATGGTCTGTAACAGGGTGTGATGTTTCCTATTTAGCAGGACCAATAGCTGACTCCCTGATCCATTAGAAAAGCTGTATCTTTTTATTTATCCATTTCCATATTAAAATTACCTGCCAGTACTGCAAACCTTTCTCTCAGCTCTTCTAATTGTTTAAAGAAGCTGATTTAATTTACATTCAGAGATTAAACATCGATCAAAGTATACTCCTCCCTTCTCATTACTCCTAATAACATTGTATATCTTCCATTCCTATCTTCCTTTGTTTTGATAACTTTAAAATCGTATTTTATATATTTAATTAAATATTAGCAATCTCTATCTTAAAATTCCTCATGCTTTTTCAGACCAATACCAAAACAATTTAGTTTAAATTCCATAATTTCTGCCCATTAGCTAAGCAGTAGCTTAGCCATTGAAGCTTTCAGGGGAGTTTTAGCTTTAATTGGGGATTCAGCTGTCAATCTCTTTCTACATTTAGATATCATATTGAAAGTGACTTGTTCCCATACCTGAAAGAATGATATTATCTTCTTTACATCCAGATCTCTAAAAAAACAACGTCTTATACTATTGAATTAATGGAAAGATATCCCTTTGGGTTTCTGTATATACTCAAGTATAAGCTTATTTTTTCAGCTCCAAAAATGTGCTGGGGGAAAAGCAGAATCAACTTATACTCGAGTCACCTGCTCTATTTGCCCAGCTGCATGGAAGATCTGCACATTTGAGACCATCTGATGCTGTGATTTATAGAGCTGATGAGCACTAGCAGCGATGGGCTTTCATATAGAAGTGATCTGGGCAGCTGAAGAGCCAGCCTTCATCACTTCAATGGTGGGTGAAACAACCCCTCTCCCACTGCCCCAGCACTCGCAGCACATACTAGGTTCTCCTGTGTCTCTGGAGAACCCACGGCCATGAGAAATGGCTTCAGGATGGCGAGCAGGAAGAGAGAGATTAACGTAATTTTATTTTCATTTATTTTGATTATTGAAATTCACTAGTAGCTGCTGCATTTCCCACCCTAGGCTTATACTTGAATCAATCAGTTTTCCTGGTTTCTCATATAAAATTAGGTACCTTGTCTTATATTAGGATCAGCTTATACTCAAGTATATATGGTATAAACTGTAAGCAGGAAATTAGTTTCAAACTCCTGGAAGCTGGATGGACAAGCTACCACCCAAATAGGGTTGAAGAAAGCTCTTACACCAAGCAGCCAGTATTCCCCAGTCTGACACAATTTGATTCAATCAGTCTATCTAACTGGAACTATTGATGAAATTTAGACCTTTTTTTTTAGCCGTCACTTTCTCTTGATTCCATAAGAAGCAACTACTTTTCAAAAATGTACCTATAATGGGGCATCAAAGAAGCAAAAAATAGTAAAAATAGTAAAGACCAGGACCCGGGGGCGGGGGGGGACAACTAAGAGCAATGAAGATTCAATTAGTATTTCTTTATAGTTTGCTGCACTAATATTAAGGAAGGCAATTTCTTAACATCTTTGCTGCTTCTTGGATATTAGTGACTAAGGTGAGCTTTGAGGTGTGAAGGGAGCTTTGTGATTGAAATCAGTTACCCAGACACAATAAGTATCACTTTCTTTTCACACCGAGCATAGATTTCTATGTATTTTATGAGGAGCGAAATGTAGTTCACTCAACTTTTGGATACATTTCCTCTTCATTGGCAGAGCAGAGTGCCAGGCTGACAGATGGTACCCGAAAAGGTTGCAATGGTTCAGTTCGGATGCTAAGAAGAGTACCACCAGCTGCCACAACAGATAATTGATCTAATAACTTGGGATCGTTAGACAATGTCCAATGATTCAGGAGTCCATTGTTCTACGAAAATTGAACATAAACTGGATGTTCTTACTTTTTCTTTAAGTAGGCATTTAGGCTTTTCTTTGAAACATGTTATGAGGTGGGAGAGGGGTCTTGCAGGCCTTGTAATGCACAGTTTAGGCCAGAATACTGGTCATAAAATGAAATTTTAGTCCCAGTGCTGTCACTAGGGTGCTTCTTGCAGGCAAATAACTGGCCACTGCAGGAACAGAATGGACAAGACAGACCTTAGATCTGAGAATAAGGCCCCCAGGGAAGTATACATGGATGTGGCTCACTTTGATGCCACATACCTGTGTGGTGAGTAAGCATGAAAGACTGAGCTGCCCCAGGTATTCCAGTGAAAACCATAGCTTTGAAGGGATATGAATTTAATCTCTAGCACTACATTCACCTTGGTTTAGCTCTAGTATTGTGTTCCAATTACTCCAGCTTTGGCTGGTTTATGGGTCTGACTGAAACCAATCATTACTAGAACAACAGATAACCTTTTATCTTTACATCCCACTAATTCTGTCAAAGAACGTGAGTCCTGTAATGAGGGAAATAAAAAAAACAGTTTTTCCAAGAAGAATGTTTATGTGTCTATTTTAAAATATGTTATTATGTTCAAAGATGTTATGCAAGTGATATCAAAACTGACTTGTGTGTAATTTTTTGCTGTACAGATAGGGATCAGCTAACTCCCCAGTGGTTTGCACATGGCCTGAGCCAATTCATTCTCATGTTTGTGCAGGTATTTGTAGGTTTCCAGACTGGAGGGGAAACCATAAATGGGAAAACCAAAGGGCTATGGCCAGCATCAACTATGACAGAAGTTCTCAACCTTTTAAAGCCAGGTCACGCTCCTTCAGACAGCTTTGGGGTTTTGCCCTTCCTCCACCACATGGCACTTCCGGGTGTGGTGGAGGTGGTGGTGGGCCACATGAAATGGTACCACAGGCTGCATCTGGCCCATTGGCCACATCTGGCCCATAGGCTGCAGGTTGAGAATCCCTGAACTATGACAATGTGGTGGACCTTCAGTTTGTAGGCAAAGCTCCTATAATCCAGCCTCCTTCCTTCACATCCCAGGAACCCTGTGCCCTATTCTTTGCCCAGCTCCTTCCTTTCCATGAACTCACCATACCTCAGCCAGCAGGGCATAAAATAAAGAAAGTAGAAAACGATAGCAGATACAACCTAGCACAAATTTCACCTATCCAGTCAAAGCCTGCACAATAGTCATCCATCCCAATTTGTTGTTGTTCAGTTGCACAGTCGATTCCGACCCTTTGCGACCCTACGGACCATTGTCCTCCAGGCACCTCTGTCCTCCACCATCCTCCTCAACAGGCCCAGCTCTGTGCCCATTGCGTCAACAACACCATCTAGCCATCTCATTTTTGGCCACCCCCTTCTTTTGCCCTCCACCTTTCCCAGCATCAAGGCCTTCTCAAGTGAATCCTCTCTTCTCATTTGATGTCCAAAGTACTTTAGCTTCATCTTCAGTCTTTGACCTTCTAAGGAGCAGTCAAGATTGATTTCTTCTAAGAGCAACCTATTAGTTCTCCTCGCCGTCCAGGGTACTCTCAAAACTCTCCTCCAACACCACATTTCAAAGGCATCTATTCTTCTGTGCTCAGCTTTCCTAATGGTCCAGCTCTCACAACCATACATTACCACCAGGAATACCATTGCTTTGACTATTGCAGACTTTTGTTTGCAAGGTGATGTCTCTACTTTAAACTATGTTCCCCAAGAATCAGTTGCCTTTTTATTTCATGGCTGCAATCACCATCTGCAGTAATCTTGGATCCTAAGAAAGTAAAATCTGTCACTGCTTCTACTTCTTCCCTATCTATTTTCCAGGTACTGATAGGACCTGTTGCCATTACCTTGGTTTTCTTGACATTGAGTCTCAAGTCAGCTTTTGCACTCTCTTCTTTCAACCTAATCAGGAGCTTCTTTAGGTCTTCCTCACTTTCTGCCATTAAGGTAGTATCATCTGTGTATCTCAAATTGTTGATGTTTCTCCCAGCAATTTTGATCCCAAATTGTGATTCCTCCATCCCTGCATTGCACATTATGTGCTCTGTGTATAAGTTGAATAAGCAGGTTGATAAAATGCAGCCTTGTATTATCCCTTTTCCTGTTTCAAACCACTCTGTCATTCCGTATTCTGTCCTAACTGTTGCTTCTTGACTCATGTACAGATTTCTCATGAGGCGTATAAGGTGTTCTGGTATTCCCATCTCTTTGATTACTTGTCAATACACACACACAATCCTAGCACCCTCAATTTACTATGACTGGATGTACAATTACAGTATTTCTTGATCTGGTAGATGGGAATATAATGAGTTTGGTGAAGTTGATTTGAGTGTTCCCCAGAAGCTTAGCCATTGAAGCTTTCAGGGGAGTTTTAGCTTTAATTGGGGATTCAGCTGTCAATCTCTTTCTACATTGACATGTCCTTGTTCTGCTACAGCAGCTGATGCCATAGCTATCCCCTCATTTCAGCATTTCTGACATCGAATCATCAGAACAAACTTTAGTGACTAACCTGAGGTCACCTGGCGTTCTTGAGCCACCTAAAACATACAAATATCCCATTTGGACAGTTTTCTCCCAAAGCCAGTGCACATCTTTGCTTATATTTAAAGTAAGTTGGTAGAGAAGAGTCTGTAGCAGAGATATAGGATTTAGGGGAGCCATTGATTGTCCCAAGTTACTGTTAGCATGCCATGCAGTGAATGATTTGTGTTGGCAAGGGCAGTTAAAAAATAGTACATCACGTTAGCAGTAGAACAGAAGTAGGATTACTTCTGTGCTTTACTAGTGATAGAGACACTACTGCTTGAGAACCACTACATTTGAAAATATTTGTTAAAAATGCTGAACATTAGTAGCCACTAGACAGAACAATTGACAAGCGTATACAACTTCATTACCTCCTGATGTTGTCCCACTACCTACGTTTTCCACAAGGATAAAGCAACAGCAACCAGAGTTTCAGTTCCATTCTCCAAATACTTGTAACTTCTACCACTGTTTTCCAAGCAAAGTTCCTGATCTGTGGCTAAATCTTAACCTATAAAACCAAGGGTTAACCGTTGGAACTTGCTATAGGTTGCTATGCCTCGCCCTACTTGCCTACACTCACCCTTCGTGCACACGGCCGATCTGGGTCTGCAGGTCAACAAAGGATTGAGAAAACAGGCAGTGGGGCAACAGCCCCACAAACGCGAAAAAAGGGAAACAACTTCATTTCCCAACATTCCTTGTGCCGTGCCGTGCCAGAGCCAATCAGGCTGAGAGGCTCTCGCATGGCGCGGCACAAGGAACGTTTGGAAATGCGCCGCAGCCAAGCAAAAGAAAACTGTTTTAAAAAACGCAGCACAAACACAAAGCACAAACCCATAACTACAAGCCCCAGCGTCCTGCGCGCCATAAGCGCGCAGAACGCTGAGGAAGCCGGCGCGCAAAAATTAAAACAAACAAAAGCAAAAACACCAGGAGAGCAAGTCCGCCAAGCCGCGGGAACCAAAGCCCCCCTCCCCAACGGTGCCTGAAGCTCCTAATCGGAGTTTCCCCTTTAATATCACTGGGTGGGGGGTGTTGTGCTCCCCCTCTCTACTGGCTCCCCTGGGGTTGGGAGGGTTGGGGGGACCAAAGGAGTCTGTCTCCCCAACCCTCCTGACCCCAGGGGACCTGGCAGAGAGGGGATTCCCCTCCCCACACACACACACGCCCCATATTAAAGAGAAGAAACCAAGCGGTTACTTCGCTTTAAAAACTGAGGTTTTTTGGGGGGGGAATCCCCCTCTCCAATGGCTCTCCTGGGTCCGGAAGGGTTGGGGAGACAAACCCCTTTTCTCCACCCAACCCTCCCAAACCCAAGGAAGCCAGTGGAGAGGGGGATCACAACCCCCACACACACTGATGTTAAAGGGGAAACCACAATTGAGATTTCCCTTTTAATATCAGAGGGTGGCCTGGATTCGATCCCCTCTCCTGGGTCCCATGAGTCTGGAAGGTTTGGGGACACAAAAGGGGTCTGTCCCCCCAAGCCTTCCAGAGCCAGGGGAGACGGCAGAGAGGGGATCCCCCCCCATAGGACACCAAAAAACACAAAAACAAACAATCAAAAACATCAAAAAATACACAAAAACAAACAAAAATGACACCAACAAACAAGACAAAGTAAACAAAACCCAAAATTTCAAAACACACCAAGCACCCAGCCAAACACCACAAAATCTAACCACCACCACCACCCCAAATAAAGAAAAACAGCCAACTCACCACCACACGACCTCACACCACAACGACTAGAAAAGAAATGAATAAAGAAAGAGACTACTTACTGGAAGAAGCTCCACCCAGAGGCCACGAGAGAAAAAACAGTCAAAATACAAGATAACCCCTACCAGCACCACTTGCTGCCCACAATAGTAAAAAAATTCAAAAAGACACAACAGCCCCACACAAAAGGCCCCAAGAGAAAAAACAAGTAAAGACAAATAACACAAAATCACAATTTTACACAAATCAAAAACAGATGTCAATAAAATAAAATAAAAACTATTCAAAAATCCTGTTCTGAATTTTTACTCAAATAAAAAACAAAAACATCAATACACAGTTTAAAAACATTTATTGTGAAAAACATGTACTTTCACATTTTTAAAATTATTACCTACGGTACAACAATTTAAAAAAATACATACTAAAAAATATTGGGTTAAATAATTTTTTGGGGGAAAAGTATATCATCATTTATTCTTTTTTTCATCCACAAAACCAAAACACCAAACAAAACTCATCACAGTTTATAACAGGCCACCAAAAAAATTTGTATAAATAATTTTTTTTAAAATTTCAATTATAAACTAACCTCTTCTTTATAAACATTAACAACAACAACAAAAAACTTTCCAACACCATTTAAAACAGCCCGGCAATGCCGGGCAACCTCTGCTAGTATATTATTAAAATAGATGTCCCTTTGCTATCCTCTTTTCTCACAAGCACAGCTTGAGGCTCCAGCAAAGGGGCATTCTCTAAATTTTAGGGAGTTCTCCCCCCACTCTTGCCAGTTCACAGATGATCTTGGTCACAAGGGAACCACATGAAAATCTCAGCAAATGTCATAGTTCATTTCAGAGGAAATTGATTGAAAATGGAATTTTGTAACCAGCAACCATGCTGTTAAACCGAAGAAACCATCTTCCTTCTTTCCAATAGTAGCAGCAGTTACAGGGATTTTTTATTTTTTTTTAAAAAAAAAACAGCTTGTTGCCTTTACTCTTAGATTTTGAGGGCTGCCATTCAATCAATGTGCAAGGAAGACACAGCCTGTGTTTTTATTCAGGGCACAGCTGACAGGAAATATAGCTGGCACATGCCCAGGTACCTGTTGAGCAAGGCAGATTGCAGAGAGATTTCTTCCTAATGCTTTCCTAAAGGTGAAATGCTGCCATAGAAAGGAGAGAAAAAGAGGGGAATTAGAATCAAGCAGAAAAGAGCAAAGAAAATATGAATCAACAAAACATGATTCCATATTGTGCATATCCTAGAACATTTGTTTTTATTAGGCTCTATTCTTAGAAAATCAAAGTAGAGCTTTGTCAAGCTGAAGTCACAGCAAAAGTGTTTTCACAAGTATAATTCTAGAGCAGGGGTTCACAACCTATGGCCCACATGCCAGACCCAGCCCATGGCGCCATCTCATGTTGCCGCCACTGGAAGAGTTGAAAACAGCCAAAAAAGTGCCACCCTCACTCCCACTGCCACTACTGCTGCTGGAAGCAGCGAAAACAGCTGAAAAGGGGTTGTAAATGCACATGCAGCTATCATAAATGCACACAGCCGCGGACACAGTTTATGGCAGTGATTACGGCAGGGGGAACCATGCGTCCAGCACGCTCTGCTGTCTGAGGGGATGTGGTCTGGCCCACAATGGGAAAATGTTGAGAACCCCTGATCTAGAGGGTTCTAGCACAATCACAGAATAATTGTAGCCACAAATGACAGTATGTGTTGCAAAAGGAACTTCTGTTTAAAACTTACTTCAAGAGAATAGTCTTCTGCAGCAAAAAACAAAAAAACCTGTGACACTTTTAAGACTAACCAGTTGTAATCGGTATAGGCTTTCATGGACCTTAGCCTGTATTACATAAAGTGGGTATTGTTGTTTTAACATATATGTAGCATACCTGTCAACCCGCGGCTCCGGAAAAAATGGGACCTGCGCAGATCGCTTGTGCGCAGGTCGCTTTCCATGCATGCGTGGAAGCGCTACGTCACTTGCACAGCCCCTATGCAGGCGGCGTAGCGCTTCCACGCATGCGTGGAAGGGTTTTACACTTGTGTAGAACCCTTCCACGCATGCGTGGAAAGCGTTTTCCCCCACTGCCAAATTATGGGGTTTTGGCAGCGCAGGGCGGGTTATGACATCAATCGGTGTCAAATTCCGTGGTAATCCCGGCCAAATCGGGATGGTTGACAGGTATGATATGTAGCTTGTCTGAAATTAAACAGCAGGAATTATAATTTCTCCCCAGAGGGACAAGAATAGATCTATAATATTACTCTCATAAATCAACACATTTTAAAGACTTCAGGAGAAACGTTATCCTCATACAGTATGCAGAAATGCCAACCCAATTCTTAATTCAGGTCAAGCAGGAGGCCTTCCTGCTACTGCTGTTAACTAAAACTCAACAACAAAAATGGCTACTGAATGTGATTTAAGGTCTGAAAGGGCTGGATGGTAATAAGGGAGAACATAGTTTGGTGGTGTTATGCACGATAAGAATAAAGAAGATTTAAGTATTTTTAGTACAGCATTTCATTTTTCAGCATACAGTACTAACACAGTGAAACTGAGTGCCAATATCTATACCTATAAAGCAAAGGTGTGTTGTATGTATACAGAATATGTTTCCACACCCCGGTACCAAACCACCCCAAACTTGGCACACCCCTACATTGCGCTACCACGCCCAACACTGTCGGGGTCCGGGATGCCATGGGGGACCTACGCCCCACAAAAAGAAAAAACAAATAAAACTATGACACCCATCGTCCACTGCAGGATAGCGCAGCCAATCAGGGAGGCTGGCCACAATGCAACATAGGCGGGGCAACGGCAGGACACAAACTGCCACAGCAATTGCCGGAGAATGCGTACAGTCTGGGAGGCAAGTGTGGGGCCTGCTGCTGTTTGGCCTGGCTGGTAGTGGCGGTGGGGGAGGGAAGCGGAAAGGAGAGGGGGAAGAGCAGAACACAAAATCCCTGGCCTCACATAGCCTCCCCGGTGGGGCCAGTATAGCAGGGATAAATCATGTCGTCGCCCAGCCAAGGAGAGGGCAGCAGTAAGGAATGGGGAGGAAGAGCGGGCCGTGAAATCACCAGCCCCGGGGCCGAGTGAC
Organism: Bradypodion ventrale; assembly: GCA_035047345.1. Classification (NCBI taxonomy): domain Eukaryota; kingdom Metazoa; phylum Chordata; class Lepidosauria; order Squamata; family Chamaeleonidae; genus Bradypodion; species Bradypodion ventrale. The sequence goes on along the minus strand of JAWDJE010000003.1, from coordinate 226,935,584 downwards.
GGACACTATCCTGGCAATGCATTCTCCGGCAAGGAGTGTACGCGAGGCTGGAGATTTCAAAGGACCACACTTCCTCACCCCCTATTCTGCTGCCCTCCACCACCACTGCTGCCGTCCAGGTCCGTCAGCAGCAAACCATGTACTCACCTTCTGGGCTGGCCAGTGACTGTCGCGACTCCAGCACTGCAGGTTGGAAGCTACATGAGCCCGGGGATTCTGTGGCCTGCTCTTTCCCCCATACTCCCTCCCCTGCCGCTGCTGCCGGCCAGGCCCAACAGTGCCTGGACCAGCACTCACTGCTGGCCAGCACAGGAGGCAAGTGCGGAGCCTACTGCTTTTTGGCCTGGCCAACAGCAGTAGCGGGAAATGGCGGAGAGAATGATGAAGGGATAAGTAGGCCACAAAATCCCCGGCCTCACGTCGCCACCGTGGCAGGGCCTGCAGTGCCTGGGTCAATCACGTCGCCAGCCAGCCCAGGAGGCTACTGCAAAGTCTACTGCTGACTGGCCTGGCCATCAGCAGCGTCGGGGGAATGGGGGAAGCGCAGAACCCAGGAATTGCGTACTCACCGGGCCGGGCCAGAGATGCCACCGAGAAGGAAGGGAAAGCAGGCCCATGGCAGCACAGGTAAGCACAGGGAGGATCACCTGGTCACAGTCACACATGGGCAAAAGGGGCGGCAGTGCGCCCTGATCCCAGAAGAAGGGGCCAGCAGCGCCACTTCCCACCACGCACAGGGGTCAGGCCCAGGCCCACCTACAGGAGCAGCCGGCACCTCCTGGCCTGCCCACCCCAGAATCCCGACAATAACACAAAGTATTAACAATAACACAAAGTACTGCCCTATGCCTCTTGTGACCCTCCAAGCCAAATGCAGCACCACAAGCCACAAGAATGTCAGTCCCTTGAAATCCAGAATGAGCTAAAGCTCTTACAACAACACACAGACAGCGTATCGAGCAGTACTGAGTTGTACTGGGCTCTGGAGTCAGAAGTTATAGTTTGATAAGTTTATCAGGTCTCAGAAATATGGACAGCTCTCAACATGTTTTCAGTGTGCACCCAGTCTAATGGTTCTGCAAAGTTAAAATGTGACCCAGTCATTTCCTCACATGTCCCAGCTAGCCTACATGCTACCTGTTGCAACACTACCTAGCATTGCCATCTTCATGTTGTCAAAAATGAGGACATTGCCTGTGTCATGTCCACATGTCACTAATATCACTCCTCCATGCTAATATTTGTTACGGAAAAACCGCAAGGGATTCTCTAGTCAGATACTAAGGGCCTAGAGAAAAAAAGGAAAGTGTCCTTTTGGATCCACAAATTTGATCAGTGGTGATAACTGACAGCATAGAGAGGGACAAGATGATCTTATACAGATACAGCAGTATTGTGCTTGCTTTAAATAGTTTGAAATATGGTCAGCCAGCTGTGAAAGCATCCTGCTTCTATAAATGGATGTCTATATATGGACGTAAAGTGCTTCAGAAGAACTGTGTGATTAAGCTACTGCATTACCATTAACATACACAGTCTTGTCTTTTCTTATGGTTTTCTCTACACCAGTAGTGCTCAAACGTCTGGGACATTAGGGTTACATTAGAGCAGGGGTCCTCAACCTTTTAATGCTGGGGACCGGGTCACAATCCCTCAGACTGTTGATGGGCCGAACTGGTGGTCCCCCCATTGCCAACAAAGGTAGTAGGGGTGGCCACCCAGAGCCCACTACACCCCAAAAAATCCTCCCCCACTCCCCTCCCCCCACTGCTCCCCTGTTTACTGGCCTGGAGGAGCTTCATCATGTGGGTGAAGGAAACATGCCTGCGGCTTAAGGAAATGACCCCACAGCCACCAGAAATGTGCCCTCAGCTGTCAGAAACATGGCCACTTCCACTTCCACTGCCTCAATCCTTGTCTCCTCCACTTGGTTTGTTGTGTCCCTAATGGCACTCTGTAGCAGGGCGGATGTTGTAAGGCTTCCATATTGTGCATATTATAAGGCTTACAACATCCACCCTGCTACAGAGCGCTGTTAGGGACACGCCAAGGCAAGCGGAGGAGACAAGGATTGATGCAGTGGTGGTGGAAGTGGTGGCGAGCAAGGGTACAGGCCGGATGATTTGGTATCATGGGCCAGATCTAGCCCACGGGCCATAGGTTGAGGATCCCTGTATTAGAGTGCCCAATTCTTAAAGAGGGCCACATCTTACAATCAAAATTGTTAACTTAACAATTTAGATAAAAAGTAAACATTCAGAGGGACTGCGGTGGCTTAGTGGTTAGGATGATGAACTTGATGACTGGGAGGCTAGCAGATTAGCTGTTTGAGAACCAAGTGCTGCACGACGAAGTGAGCTCCCACCTCTGCCTCACCTCCTACCAACCTAGCAGTTCAAAAGCAAGAAATTGCAAGTAGATAAATACTGTAGGTACCACTTTGGTGGGAAGGTAAACAGTGTTCCGTACGCTCTGGTGTCTAGTCATGCCTGCCACATGTCCATGCCATACCTGTCAAGTATCCCGTTTTTCCCAGGGAAACCCCTTATTTTTACCCCTCTTCCTGCCCCCTCCCGTTTTATTAATTTCCCTGTAATATCCCTTTTTTAAAGACCGGAGCCCTCACAGGCGAAGCTGCAGTATATTTTTCCTGCCATCAGAGGTCGCTGTGGCTTTTCGCTTGTGGAAGGAGAGAGAGAAGGTGGTGGGGGTGGGGTGCATCCCTGCCACATGGTCATGGAGCTTCGTTTTTGCTGCTGCTGGTTGGAGTCTACTCTAGGTGAGCGATATTTCATATATGGAGATTAACTCCTCAGCTGCTGGGAGGCTTGGCAACTACAGAAGTTGCTTTTTACTTTACTAATTCCCTTCCTTAAGCTGTATCTGACATTCTCAGGTGTTGGTGCTTCAACTGGTTGCAGTGAGGAACAAATAGATTGGTTTATTTGGGGGAATTAATCCCTTGCTCCTCCATCCTAATTGGGGGGGGGTGTTTATCTAGCCACGTGCAGGGTTAGTTCACCCTAGGGGGCTAGTTTACTATTCTGCTCTTTGCTTCCCAGAAAATTTTTAAAATTAAAAATGAGTAAACAAGAAAGAAAACAAAACAAAAGTCCCCCAAGAAGATGGGAAAAGGGTTCTTTGGCCCACACAGCTTTGTGCCCATTGCATCTACAATACCATCTAGCCATCTTATTTTTGGCCACCCCCTTCTTTTGTCCTCCACCTTTCCCAGCATCAAGGCTTTCTCAAGTGAATCCTCTCTTCTCATTTCATGTCCAAAGTACCACATTTCAAAGCCATCTATTTTTCTGCGCTCAGCTTTCCTAATGGTCCAACTCTCACACCCATTCGTTACCACCAGGAATACCATTGCTTTGACTATGCAATTTTTTGTTTGCAAGGCGATGCCTCTACTTTTAACTATGTTCCCCAGGTTTCTCATAGCTTGTTTCCCAAGCATCAGTCGCCTTTTTATTTCACGGCTGCAATCACCATCTGCAGCGATCTTTGATCCTAAGAAAGTAAAATCTGCCAGTCATATCCAACTCTAGGGTGCAGTGCTCATCTCCATTTACAGCCAAAGAGCCAGTGCTGTCTGTGTTTGCAGACATTTTCATGGCCATGTGGCAGGCATGACTAGAGCCCAGCAACAAGTCACATGGCTATATTTGGCCACGCCCACAGATTTGGCCATGCCCACAGAGGGGTGTGGCCAAAATTCCCCTTATTTTCAAATCCAAAACTTGACAGGTATGGTCCATGCAAACGTCTGCAGACGCAAACAGTGGGTCTTTGACTGTAAACAGAGATAAGCACTGAACCCTAGAGTTGGATGCGACTGGCTTTCAAGCAAGGGCAATCTTTACCTTTACCTAACATTCAGAGTCAATAAAGAAATGTTAACTTAAATCAATTGTGGCATTTATTGTTGCATATGTGGAATCCTTTTATTTAGCTACATATGCTTACCTAATCAATATGATTTTGGTGGCTGTTTTCTGTTAGCCAAGGCACTAATGTCAAGCCAAGGTTTCTGACAAACTTAAAAATGTCACGTAAATGTTCATCTGTAAATCTTGACCTGCACTTGGATTTTATAGTTTTCATCTTGTAAAAGGTTTGTTGCCAAAGATTGTTAACATGTGTGCGGCAAATTTTATTCTTCTTCTTTGCTTCCTCTTTTACCCTTGCAGGTGTCAAGCATGTTATTAAAAAGCAATTTTATTAGGTTGATAAATATATCAGGTAGACCAAAATAGAAATCTACCAGACTATTTTTTTTTGTAAATGAATCTAATCAAGTTTTCTATGTGATACATTTTGCATATAGATTGAACAAACAGGGAAATAAAATATACCCTTGTTTGACAACTTTGCCTATTGCAAGCAATTTTATTTTTCCATGTCCTGTTTTTTCCCCCAGAACACAGATTAATTGAATGCGATATATGGCCAAACAGTGTAAATCCAAAAAAGCAACAAAAACCGTTTGTGGCTATGACTGAGTCCATGCAATGTAAATATTTATTTGTTCTAAATACTCAACAAATATATAAAGTAACTGAAGCTTAGGTCCAAATTCTCAACAAATATGTAAAGTAACTGTAGCTTGAAAGTCTTCCAGATTAAGTACTTTTTCGAACAAATATCTTCTTCAGAAATTACTTAGTATCTCATTTACTAATTATTTTTCAATTCAACCGTGTTCAAAGCCTCACTTGTGTTACTCCTTTTTAAGCCGGGGGCCGTGTCACGCTCTCTCAGATAGCTTTGGAGGTTGGACGGCCATTTTGCCCTTTCTCCAACACATGGCACTTCCTGATGTGGTGGAGGTGGTGGTGGGCCACATTAAATGGTGTTGCAGGCTGCATCTGGCCCACGGGCTGCAGGTTGAAAATCCCTGGTTTACATGTTAAGACAGGACTGGGAGGTAGAGAAGAAGAATAAATGCAAGCAAACATACCATGATCTTTAGACAAAGGATTTGTGTAAAAAGTTCTCTCGGGATAAACTGGCCTCAAGTTTTAAATGAAATTGTCAGTATTAACAAGATGTTTGTTGGTTTATTTATATTAATATTTTATTGCTTATTATATTGTTGTTTATTATATTATTTAATGTATTTTAGTTATTTACTTTCTCGAGTGTATGACGCAAGTTTTTATAGGAAATTAGAGGAGAGTTACAAGTAGAAGATATCAAAATCTGAAACCTAGCCTTATCCAGACACAACTTTACTGGCTTATTCTCTGTGTACTTGCTCAGTGAGCTCTGCGAGTAAGTCATTGATTGTACAGTTTAAAGTAGGAGTTCTCAACCATTTAAATCACAGGCCGGACCACGCCCCCTCAGACAGCTGAGTGGGCCAGACTGGTGGTTCCATCCGCCATAAATGCTGCCATAAAATGCATCCACAACTCCCATAAATGCATTTATGACAGCTGTGGGGGTATCTACGTATGTCATAAATGCTTCCGCTTCTGGTGGCAGCAGCGATATGGACCACATAAAATGGTGCCATGGGCCGGGGCCAGCCCAGGTCCACAGGGTATATGTTGAGAACCCTGGTTTAAAGGATGAACTGAGCCATAATTTCAAATTGTACCAGCTCTGTCCCCTTTAATGAAAGCCAAGATGGAGGGAAAACCCTTTCATAATGGAGGCAATTAATATACAGTATGTTAATTCACCATTTTTTAAATATTAACTTAGTTCCTCAAAGATTGTGGTATTTTTTAACCCAATCAGGCGTACCCTGGTCAACAGCAACCTTGTTGCGCCAGCTAATCTTTCTCACACTAGATCAGATGAAAGGAACTATGGAATGAAATAACCAAAAATGGCTTCATTTTGGTAGTTTCACATCTGGCCTAGACTCGAAAGAAGAATATTAACTTCAGTGGAAAAAATTAGTTTTCTTTAGTTTGAAAAATCTACCTCACCCTTCCGGTGAGGCAATGTGTGTGAAGGAGGGGGGTGGGGGAACCCCACAATAAACACTTGAGATGGTTCACTGAGTATGACTTGCGCAAGTATTTGTGGCTCACCAAAGAGAAAACACATTGTAATAAGCCGGTAGGTTTGTGTTCAGCTGCCCCACCTTGCTCAGCGATGATAGAGCCCTGCAGGAAATGTCTGGTTAATTGCTTTCAGGTCTGAAAGCCAGTGACTAACTGGACCCCACCCAGAAAGCAAGGGAGATGAAAGTACCTCTAGGCCAGTGAAAAGTAGCCTGCACAACCAGAATCGTGTTTCATGTTGAAAACCAGGCACTAATTGTCACAGGTTCAGCCATACATGTCCCTATCTTATGCAATGTTTTATTGTTGTATTATTACCATTATTATTATTTCAGACACCTTTTCTGAAAACAGCTCAAAGTGTCTTCCTATTAAAATGTATTTTAAAAGAGGTGGTGTGTGTGTGTTACACATACCTGTCAAGTTTTGGATTTGAAAATAAGGGAAATCCAGCAGCGCTGGGTAGTTGCTGCACCAGTGCACATGTGCAGTACGGATTTTGCCTTTTCCTTCCATGCAAGGCACCATGGGGGCTATAGTTTCTGGCCCATTTTGCACCGGTGTGCATGCACAATAGGGGTTTTGCCTTTTCCTTTCATGCAATGCACCATGGGGGCTGTAGTTCCAGGCCCATTTTGTACCAGTGCGCATGCGCAGTACGGGTTTTGCCTTTTTCCTTCTGCGCAAGGCACTATGGGAGCTGTAGTTCCCAGCCCATTTTTAAAAAAATATAGAATACGGGAGAGTTACGGGAAAATACAAAAACGGGATGATGGCGGGAAAGAGGGGTAAATAATGGGAGGTTCGCGGCCAATATGGGAGGCTTGACAGCTATGGTGTTACAGTATATCCAATCATCATCCCAACCATTGCTGGACTAAGGAACTAAATCTCCCTGATTCAATTATTTTATTCTAGTAGTGGGTTTAATCCTCTGGAAGACTCTTATCATATTAGAATAATGTTATTATATAACACACACACAAACACAACATTATACCTGAAGAAAAGCTCCTAGGAATAGTCAACTGGCTTAATTAGAATTTTTAATGGCTACAGAATTGTGTAAAGGCTTAGTCTTTAGGCTCAAATTGCCTCTTTCTAATAGTAAATATGTATCTGTTTTTCATTTCTACCAACATTAAAAACAGCCGTCTTCCCGAATGTTCAAGAATGCTTCAAAATAATGCTAATTCTCTTAAAACTTGCACAGAATCAAGATTTACTTCATACATTTCATTAATACTAAATGTCCTTCATGTTACCTTTTAGTAACAGTGTGCTTTATTTTAGCAGAAGTGAAATATTAGAGGTGGCATTCCAATTAGGGTTGATTTGCTCCAAAACGACCATGACCCAACATCTGCCTGGATGGCAAAGTGCTATTGCAGATTTTTGCAAATAAATTAGCCACAGTTTTGAGTTTCCCTCTCTTCAAGTTCTCAGGACTCCTATTTGAGCTCAGGGTGAGCCACCTAGTGGGGAAGAGTTATAACTAAACACACACAATGGGACAACTGTGATGGTTCTTCTGGGGTCACACTGGTTTGTTTTGTCATTTCATACCCAACCACCTTCGCATTTTCACCACAATGCTTTCCATTTCTTTATTTCCCCCCTCTTTTTTAGCATGGTGTAAAAGGTAAAACGTTAAGTTAATGATATAGCTATTTTTAAAATCCAAAAGTAGACTGCAACAAAATGCTGCAAAAAAAAAAAAAACCCAAACAGGAGCAGCAGTAAGGGATGGGTAGTGAAATACACATACTCACAAAAGTACACAGATCAGAATATATCAAGTGTACACAAGCAGATCATGAACCGGAGGAAATCAGCAAACTAGTACAAAAATACACCACTACCTAACAGCAGTGGTGGGATTCAATCTTTTTTTACTACCTACTCTGTGGGCATGGCCAGTTAGCCATGTGACGGTGCACATGGCCAGGTGTCCATGTGACTGGGTGGGTGTGGCCATGCGACTGGGTGGGCATGGCCATGTGACTGGGTGGCCACACCGCCAGGCAGGAGGCAGGCGCAGGCCTACGACCCAAGGCTCCGGCAGCTAGGGCCAAAGATGTTCTTTGAGTGATCTTAATATCTACATTGGATTGCTTGCAAAATTATCTATTTCCAGTTTTAACACATTGATTGGGTACACATATCACAATATTCCAAGATAAGGTTTGTTTAATCCTTAACATTGTTAATTCTGGCTGTTAAAAATTATATGTACACTAATACCTCATACAACGTCCAAACTTGGTTCCACAAGTTAGGACGTTGTATGAATTCCAAATTCGTATGAGGCATGCAAAATCCTATCAGCGATGCCTCATACAACGTCCAAATTATTGCCATTGATGCTTTGTATAACGTCGTTCCCCTGGTGAGAGCGGGGAGGCAGGGGCTAAAGGCTGGCCCCAGCTGTGAGGCGGCCAGAGAAGCAACCGTAGGGGGGGGGGGAAATCCCCCAAAATATCCAAGCGGCCCCGAGCACCCTCGCCCGAGGACAGGAGGAATGGGGCAAGGAAGAGGAATGGCGCTTCCGGGGCAGCGGTGGGAGACCCAACGAGTCTCCTCCTCTTCGGGCACTGGTCGCTTCTCTTGCTTCTGCCGGCGAGTCTCGCTCCCACCTACCCGCTCTCAACCAAGGGTCGCTTCCCTGGCGAGAGCGGGGAAGGGAAGCGAGACTGGCTTCAGCTGTGAGGCGGGCAGTGTGGCGCATAAGAAGATCAGCCACGCTGGAGTCTCGCTTCCCTTCTCCGCTCACAACCAAGGGATGCTTCCCTGGTGAGAGCGGAGAAGCGATCGAGACTCCGGCATGCCTGGTCTTCTTATGCGCCATGCTGCCCGCCTCACAGCTGAAGCCAGTCTCGCTTCCCTTCCCCGCTCTCGCCAGGGAAGCGTCCCTTGGAGACTGGCTTCAGCTGTGAGGCGGGCAGCGTGGCACATAAGACCAGGCACCCCGGAGTCTCGATCGCTTCCCCGCTCTCGCCAGGGAAGCGTCCCTTGGTTGTGGCAGGGAAGGGAAGGAAGACTCCAGCGTGGCTGGTCTTCTTATGCGCCACGCTGCCCACCTCACAGCTGAAGCTAGTCTCGCTTCCCTTCCCTGCTCTCGCCAAGGAAGGATCCCTTGGAGACTGGCTTCAGCTGTGAGGCAGGCAGCGTGGCACATAAGAAGACCAGGCACGCTGGAGTCTCGATCGCTTCCCCGCTCTCGCCAGGGAAGCGTCCCTTGGTTGTGAGCGGGGAAGGGAAGCAAGACTCTGGCATGGCTGGTCTTCTTATGCGTCACGCTGCCTGCCTCACAGCTGAAGCCAGTCTCGCTTCCCTTCCCCGCTCTCGCCAGGGAAGCGACCCTTGGTTGAGAGCGGGTAGGTGGGAGCGAGACTCGCCGACGGCAGCAAGAGAAGCGACCAGTGCTCGAAGAGGAGGAGACTCGTCAGGTCTCCTGCCGCCCCGGAAGTGCCATTCCTCCTCCTCGCCCCATTCCTCCTGTCCTCGGGCAAGGGTGCTCGGGGCCGCTTGGATATTTTGGGGGATTCCCCCACGGTCGCTTCTCTGGCTGCCTCACGGCTGGGGCCAGATTCGCTCCCACCCGGCTCACAACCAAGGGAAGCGTCTGGTGGGTGTTGCAGCTTCTTTCTCATGTGAAAACCCTAATGCCTCATACAACGTCCGGCGACAGTGTATGAGGCATCTTTTCCCCAAGAATTGGGCGATGTTGTATGGATCTGACGTTCTATGAAGCGGACGTTGTATGAGGTATTACTGTATAGTGAAAGAGTATATTCTTGTTGGTTTATGTGCATGTTGTGTCCAAATGTTATTTACGCATATTAATTCAAGTTATGTTCACCATTAAGTCTTTTCTGTATTCGCATCCTTTCTGTAAGGCACCTAGTTCATATGTTTTCAATGTTCCTAATTGCTCTGCACAGGTTTCCCGCATTAAGTCCGGGCAAATGTATCACTATAACTGCCGCTTTGTCTGTGTATATATATAGCTACCTCATCTTGTTTTCCCCAGGTTCTGATTAGTTCTTACAAGTCCGACGTAGTTCTGTTTCTGTTATGATTGAGTCTTTTAGCACTCTGAACTGAGCTTTAATAAATTATCTGTTGGTTAACCCCTGATCTGTCGTGGTGTTGCATTGACTATACGGACTCAACAGTGCACTAGTCTCAACAGTGCGCTAGTCTATTATTAGGATTTATGCAGAGAATTCGCTTCTTTCCCTGCTTTGTGCCAGTTGGTGCTGCCTAGTGCCAAACCTTGGATCTTGCTGGGGGAAGGGGGGGATTCTGCCCTAAAATTCAATTACTCTTCCAGAAATCAGCATGTTTTAAAGGAATGGATCAAAAATATTTCAGAAAGCTTGAAGAAACTATTTAGAACGATTCTCAGTCCTAAGGTTGAATACTTCTGATCTGAGCTCTTGCAAAAGGCTTTATGCATTTGCAGAAATAGAAAAAAGACAAAGGGAAACCATTCTCTTCTTTTGTGGACCACTACCCACACTTTATATGGGGGTAGGCATCAGTGGTGGGCATCAGCAGGTTCGCACCAGTTCGCCAGAACCGGTAGCAGAAATTCTGGCTAGCCCTGACCATCCAAGTTTTGAAATAAAGTAGTCCTAATTCAGATGCAACGCAGTGCTTCCCCCCTGGCCACGCCCACCATACCATGCCCACAGTGTGGTAGTAATTTTTTTTGGAGCCCACCACTGGTAGGCATGTGCCCTGAACAGTAGGTTATATGCCTGTGTAGACAGCCTCTAGTGACCTGTTAGGTTTCTACCAACAGAGATGTAATGGTGGTGGGTTTTCTTATTGTTGTTTTGCCAATGGAGATGTGTTCAGACTTACCGGTGGGGGGTGGGGAGACAATTTTTCTGCTGAAAGGACTGGAAAGTCAACGTCCTTCTACCAGTGATGCACTACAAAAATTTTTACTACCTACTCTGTGGGCGTGGCTAACTCTGTGGGCACGGCTAACTCTGTAGGCATGACTAACTCTGTGGGCATTGAACATATATAAATAAAAATATATATAAATAAAAATAAATAAATATAACAGTATTAAACACACCAAACAGCTAATATAATAAAAATAAAAATAAAATAACAACAAAAATCTTAGTGAAGACTAACTACATGAAAAAAATTACTAAAATTACTAAAATCAGGATTTTCCTCGCACGCACCCCCAAAGAACAGAAACTGGATCCCTACCTTGCAGGCTGCTGCTTGTCCCAGCTATCAGAGGGTTGGTGCTCCTCCGACTTCCATCTTCAGAGGTGGGAGATCATGGCGCGGCCACCCCAGCTTCATCCATGATGTGAGGCCCAGCCACGCCTAGGTCTCAACTGCTGCCGCCAAAGGTCCGCCGTCACTCTCTCTGCCGCCGCTCTTCCCACCGCCGCTCTCCCCACCGCCGCTCTCCCTGCCGCCACTCTCCTCACTGCTGCTCTCCCCGCCGCCGCTCTCCCCGCCGCCGCTCCTCGTCCACCACTGCGCAAGTGGGGGAAGGAGCGCAGATGGTGTCAGAGTCTGGGCGCCCCGGGCACAAGCGCTCTGACTCACCCATGGCCAGTCCAGGGCTGGGGGAAGGAACGTTAGATCCACAGGGGACTCCAAGCCCCGGCGTCAGTGGTTGCGATGGAGGCAGGGGAGCGGCTTATAGGGCTGCCGAAAGGGGAGCCCCAGGTGCGACAGTTCTTTCCTCCCTACCTCCTTCTCTGGCCGGCCGAGCTCTGCGGGGCCTCCAAGCCCCGACATCGGTGGTAGCGACAGAGCAGCTCTTAGGGCTGCTGAAAGGCAAGCCCCAGGTGTGGCAGTTCCTCTGTCCTTCTTGTGCTGGGTAGGGGGAGGAGGAGCCACCACTTCGCCCACCCGCTGCTGCTGCCACTTGCCCAGAGCTGCAGCGTGGCTGGGGGGAACTCACCATGCCAGGCGTGCTTCCTCCTATGTACTTCCTGTGCACCTTCGGCAATGCCCCCATGTGCCTCGCCCAGGAGGCACGCAGGAAGTACATAGAAGGAAGCACGCCTGGCATGGTGAGTTCCCCCAGCCACGCTGCTCTGGGCATGCGGCAGTGGCAGCAGTTGGGTGCATGCTTCCTCTTCCTCCTTCCAGCCCTCGGCCGTGCCTGGAGTGCGGGGGATGTGGGGAGGGGGCGTAGTGTGGGAGGGAGGTGGGCATGGCCAGCCACTTCTGCTACTGGTTCTATAGAACTGGATAGAACCAGCTGCAGTGCAACACTGCCTTCTACCCATCACATCTTCCCATGCACCCTCAAAATCTATTATGGGGACTAGAGGGAGATGAAGGAAACCAGGAGGACACAAAGTAAAGAAAAGAAGAAGAAATTCCTATTTTATAACTGCAGTTCTACTCTTGTTCCTGCTTGTATCCTTCCACAACTGAAAACATTCAGTCCCACGCAACCTGCATTATTTATTTAGCCCTAAGTGTACAATAGATTGCAGTGAAGCCCAAGAACTGTATAGCAAAAAAACAAAAACAAAAACCCTTCCATTCATGTTTTTTTTAAAAAAAAATTATAAATGATTTTTATTAAATTTTTGGACAGACATACAAAAAAAAAGAAAACAGTAACAATACAATACAATAATATCTCAAAAATAACATCAATGCAATATTAACTCACATTCATAGAGGCTAGCACATAACAGTACTTAAGCTAATTGTTTACCACATAACCACCAATGTTAGATACCACAATTACACAATCAAACAATAAGAGCTTTCTGTGCTACCTCTATTATAATTTTTTAATACTTACAAATCACCCTGTGAATATATACAATGCCCGGAGAGTTTAGTTTCTATTTCAACTCCAAAAACCTCTTTGAGATGGTACAGGTCCTGAGCTATCATTTACCATGAGAGAGTGCTCCACAAACGGTTTCCATATATTCCAAAACCTATTCTCTTTTAAATTATCTCGTTTCACTTTAATCTCCCATGTCAATTTGTCATTCAATGCTAAACTCCACATTTCCTTATACCATTCTCCGATCTGTATATCTACATCATTTTTCCAATTTCTAGCTATGCATTGTCTACCTGTAGTTAATACAATTTCCAATAATTCTTTTTCCTCCTTATTCAAACCCAAACCTTCCACATTTGTTAAAAGAATGGTACCTGACTCCAACTTAACATTTTTACCCAATATTTCACCAAACTCCCCTTCTATTCTTCCCCAAAAATCCCTTATTTTTTTACAACTCCACCACATATGTTCATATGTTCCATCAGTTTCTTTGCATCTCCAACATAACTTATCTCTTTTATTATCCATCTGATAAAGCCTTAGTGGTGTCAGGTACCATTGCCATAACATTTTAAAATTATGTTCTTTAATTCTTACAGACATTGTTCTCATAATCCTCTTTTTCCATTTATTTCTCCATTCAACCTCCCCAATTTTTATATTCAAATTTTGTTCCCACTTCCGTTTCAAGTCTTCCTGTGAATCTTTACCCTTATTCATTATAGTATAAAGTTTGCTTACAAGACCCTTAATACCTCTTTCCCCTTTTCTGATCTTTATTACCAATTCCTCAAATTCCGTCTTAATTCTATCTATCCCTACTTCTCTTTTATATTTTTTATTCCAATTATCCACCCTTAATTTCTGAAACCAGTCCAAATTTAACTTCTCAAATATTTTTTTTTCTTAGTATCATCATCACAAGCTTTCAGCCAGTCCTTCAGTAAAAACATCCCATTTTTAACCAATATTTCCTTTTTTTCCTTATCTAGTTTTATTGGGAAACACACCATATCAGTCAATTCCAAAATTGGAGAAAGATTTGGGACCATATCTATCTTTACCTTTTTCCACACTTCCATGAGACCTCTCATCATAGTATTATTTGGCCTTTTCAGCTTATCCTTTATTCCCAAAAAAATCATATTGCCAATATTTCTATATTCTTTCATCTCCAGTTGCTCCCAAATTGTCTTTTCTCTTGCCAAAATTTTCACAACATTCTTAATTTGAAATGCACGGTAATATGCTAACAAATTTGGCATGCCCAAACCCCCTTCTTTCTGAGACAGATACCAGAGCTTCTTTGAAAGTCTGGATCTTTTACCTCCATTACAGAAACAATTAAACATCTTTTGAAACTCATTAATCTCCTTCTCCTTCAAATGGATCGCTAATGCATCAAATAAAAAATTAATCTTTGGTAACAATATCATTTTACAAATTGCAATCCTTCCGAACCATGACAGCTTCAACTTCTGAAACTCTTGTATTTTATTCTTGAATTCGGCTCTCAAGCTGTCATAATTCAATTGTTTAAGTTCTTCTAATTTATTTGAAATAGTTATCCCCAAATATTTCAGTTTATCTTTAATTTGTATATTAAACACTTCCACTATCTTGTCCATCTCACCTACCTCCAAATTACACAACATCAATTCTGATTTATCCCAGTTTATCATTAATCCAGTTATAACTTCAAATACCTGTAGATGATCTTTAATCCTTTCCATTACCAACTCCGGATGTTTCACCGTCAGCAATGTATCATCCGCATACATACTCACTTTATTACCCATAATCCCTTCTATATTTAAATCATCCCTTATATTTTTAGCTAATATCTCCATTGCCATAATAAACAAGATAGGAGATAATGGACAGCCCTGCCTAATACCTGCCTCTAGATTTACCACATCAGTAAGCTCCTCATTTACCCTAATCCTAGCATTCCCTTTTTGATATAATAAATCTATTACCCTATTAAATCTATCCCCAAACCCGTAATTTTTAACTATTTCCTTAATTGAGGACCACTGTAATGAATCAAATGCCTTAAAAATATCTAATGATAATAAACCCACCTTTTCCTTTGTTTGATTAACATTATCAATTAAATCTAATACCCTTCTAGTCAAATCCGCCATATGCCAACCCTTTAAAAACCCAACTTGATCAACATTTATATATTCCCCCATAAAACTATTTAGATGATTAGCCAGAATTGCTGTGAATATCTTGGCATCCTGATTTATAAGAGAAATTGGTCTGTACGATTCCACTCTTTCCAGATTCTTACCAGTTTTTGGCAGTAGAACGATTGTAGTGTTATACCATGAAGTTGGGATTGATCCTCCATCTAAAATGTAATTATATAGCTTCACCAATTTTGGAACCACTACTTCTTTGAATTCTTTATAAAACTCTGTCGATAATCCATCATCGCCCGGAGCTTTCCCCATCTTCAACCCACTAATTACCTCCTTAACCTCTTTATCACTGATCCTTTCCTCCATTTTCTCTCTATGTTCTTGTTTTATTCCATTCCCTAACTGTCTCTCCAATATCTTTTTGAGCCTCTCCAAATCTACTTCCTTTTTTGCATATAATACTTGATAAAATTCCCTAACGATTTTACATTTATCTCTATTCTTATTACACCTTAAACCTTGTTTATTAACCAATACCCCTATTTCTCTTTTTTCCCTTTTAGCCTTGGCTGCTCTTGCTAATAATTTTGAGCTTCTGTTGCTAAATTCAAAGTATTCTCTATTTAAGTAAATCAAATCTCGTTTAACTTTATCAATATCCTTACCCATTAATTCAGCTTTAAGTCTTTGTAATTTCATGAGGGTTTTTTTATCTTTACTTTTCACATGATCTTCCTGTAACTGCTTTATTTCTCTTTCTTTTTCTATCTGTTCTACTTTATATCTTTTATATTTAAAACTCGCCAACTTTATGCTTTCCCCCCTAAAAACCGACTTCATGGTATCCCATACAACATTAAAATTAACCTCATTATTGTCGTTCCACTGCCAGCTTTCTTTCCAACTTTCCATAATCTGCTTTTTACACTTCTGATCTTTAAACAAATTAGGATCGTACCTCCAACTTCTTCCTCTTCGAGTATCTTTTTGTATTTTCAATTCCAAATATACTTTGGCATGATCCGATTCCTTAATGATCCCAATTTCCATTCCTTCTATATCTTTAATAAAAATTTTCCGTGAGAAAAACATAATCTATTCTTGAGTAGGTCCCATGAACATGTGAAAAAAAAGAATATGCCCTTTCTGAGCCCTTAAACTCTCTCCAAGAATCCTTCAAACCCATTGCATCCATCCATTTATCCAGAACCTTCCCTTTCAAACCAATTCCACTTCTTGCTATGTTTGTACAATCTAGCCCCGACCTTATCAAATTAAAATCTCCCGCCACAATAGTTTTTGGAACATTCTCTAATTCCACTATTTTCCAAACCTTTTCTAAAAATTCCGCTTGATGATCGTTTGGAGCATAAATATTTACCAACATGATTTCCTCATCCTCTATTTTTCCTCTCACAATCAAATATCTGCCCTCTTGATCAACAATACTTTTTGTAATCCCAAATCCTAGTTTTTTAGAAATCATGATTGCTACCCCTCTTGCTTTTGAAGTTCCAAACGCCATCTCATAATGTTGCATCCATCCCAAAAAAAGTTTATTCGTGTCTTTTGACTTCTGATGTGTTTCCTGTAAGAACAATATATCGGGTCTATCTTTCTTCAGCGCCAATTCCAGTCTACGTCTCTTAAGAACAGAACCTGTACCCTTCACGTTCCATGATATTATTTTGATACTACCCATTACCTATCTCCTTTCTAAGCTCTAAACTCTCCCTTGGGCGTGCCACCAACAACCCCTTACCTCTATACCACATAAAACTACATACAACACACAATATCTCTCTCCCCACCTTCTTACAAAAAAAGCCGCCTTTGACCACCAAAGAGGGGAGAGGGGGGACATGCAAGATGTGCCTTCCTACCGGTGCTATGCACTATTCACCTTTCTATATCAGTTAAATGTTTTAAATTGTTATAATCTAAATCTCATTGCTCCTTACTTGTCTCCTCCTCCACCATGATCAACGACAGCTCCTCCTCCTCTTCCCTTCACTGCGGTGTTCCACCTGTTGCCCCACCAGCTTCCTCCCTCTCATACTCCCTCCCCAAAGCTCCTGATTCCATCAATTCCTTCTTAAGATTTATCCATTCTTCCGAATCTGTTTTTACCAGTTCCAGCAAGCTCAAGTACTCCAATGGATTGGCCCCTTCATCAATTACTTGCATTCTTTTGTCATAAAAAAGCGCAGTTGCTGTGGAAATCTCCAATTAAACCTTATATTTTTACTCATCAACAATTTAGTTACAGGCCTCATCTTATATCTCCACATTCTTTATTTCAATGAGATATCATTATAAACTTCAACGTCAGAACCATCAAATTTCAGGGCATCAGGACCAGCTCGTTTCAGGTGGGCCATTACTCTTAGCTTATCGGCCCAATTTGCAAATTTTACCAACACATTTCTTTGAACCACCCTCCCTCTTCTTGGGCCCACCCGAAATACACTTACAAAATCTTCCTGGACAAATTCTTTTCCCATATTCAAACCATTTAACCACTGAACCATTCTTTCTCTTAACAAGTCCGGTGTCCGTTCCATGACCTGACGGATCACAATGTTCTGCTTTCTCATCATATCTTCCACAGCATCAATCCTTCTCTCTTGTTCATCCAATTTCAGCTTATTCTCCCGCACCACCTCCTGAGTCCCTTTTATTTCCTTTTTTATGGCAATTACCTCAGTTTGAACCAGTTTCACATTTCCCTCTATTTTTTTCAAACTTAAATCCACCTTTTTTGAAAAATCTGCAACAGATGATACCACCTTATCTTGCTTTTTCATCATTTCATTTCTATCTTTCACCCTTGAATCCTCATTCTTCTCCAATTTCTGAAACAACTTGCCAATTTCCACCATAATTTGGGTTTGATCATAGGGCACTGTAGGGGGAGATGAAGACTGAGAAGTTTCCTCCATTGGTACTTTTTCTTTCTTCTTAGGCTTCACAACTGGCTCTTCTTCCTTTGCTTTCCCTCTTGTACCTTTATCCATAATAATATAGTATATCAAAGTCCAATGTTGCAGAACGTTGTGAAAATTAGTCAATCAGATAAAACCTATAACACTGCAACCCCTGGTTCCACAAGTGCAGAAGGAAAACTTGTATGTAGGAAGAAATCCAATTTAAATACTGTACTCCACAAAAAAGGCAGAAGGAATCAAAATGTACTCCCAGCGGGCAGCTGAATCCACAACAAATCCGTTTCCCCAAGGCAAGCAATCCAACTGATTGTTTTCCAAACTAAAAAAATAAGGGCTCCAAGGAAACAGTCACCCAAGACTTCTCGTTTAAGTCCGAGCTGCCAAAAAAAAAAGGGAGGGGGAGATGAAAGGAAAAAGAAGCCCAAAATCCAAGCAGGAAAGGAAAAAGACGTGAGAAGCTATATACTCCAAAAGAAAAAAAGTATTTGTAATCCACACGGTGAAGGGGCAAAAAAGAGCCCTATTAAACCTTCTCTTGAGGCGGACAAATCAAAATGCCATTATTCAGCAGCTTCCTTAACTTCAGGGATAAAACCCCCCTTCTTCTTCTGTGGAACCGCAAACTTTTCCCACACGCTTCAAGCTGGGAAACACACTGCTACCTTCCAATATTATAGCCCAGACAATAACTTTTTAAACCACTTTGTTATCGCCAAAACGTGCCGCGGTTCTCCTAGGGTGCGAAAAAAATCAAAAACCCAAAAAGGCAAGCAGGAGTCTTAGCCACAGAAATTACCACTTTAAAATTTTTCCATTTCACTCAATCACATTGATTACCACTTTGCTAGGCGCGAGCGTCCGGATCAAGATGTTACTCATCGGCCATCTTAGCCACACCCCCTTCCATTCATGTTAACTCAGACTTCCCACCTAATATAAATTCACATTTGTATTTACTTGATTTAAAAACTAGGAAAGTTCCCTTTTTTTTACTACAATAGCC
The DNA here is from genome assembly GCA_035047345.1 of Bradypodion ventrale. NCBI lineage: Eukaryota > Metazoa > Chordata > Lepidosauria > Squamata > Chamaeleonidae > Bradypodion > Bradypodion ventrale. Next base: position 226,916,655 of record JAWDJE010000003.1, on the reverse strand, counting down.
CAAATTCTTCAAACAGCATACCATCAAATTCAGGAGATTCTGGGAATTGTCACTGGAAAATATAACTTTCAGAAGCTCTTCTTTCACATGACACTGCAATAAGCCTCTTTTGTCTTTTCTCTCCCTTCTCTTCTCTCCCTTCACACAACAGCTTTCTCATGCAACACTGTCATTTGCTTGTTGAGGGCAACCAGTGTGATCAGAACAGGAAGCCCCTTGAGAACAGTGGATCAGAGCAGTCTCGGCACAGATTCCCTTGCATATGTGTCAACCTGGTGACTAATCTGTTTTGAAATGGAGCGTTAGTCAACCATGAAAAGTCTTAAAATCTCTTACTCAGAGGGCTGGGGTGGGGGGACACACAGAAAAACTTGATCTTCTGCCTAATTCCTAAAAATGTTGGTCTAAATCAGGGATTCTAAACCTGCCACCCGTGGGCTGGATGCAGCCTGCGGTATCATTTCATGTGGGGTCCCCCCTGCTTCCACCACACCAGGAAGTGCCATGTGGTAGAGTAAGGGCAAAATGGCCGTCCGGCCCCTGAAGCTATCTGAGGGAGCAAGACCCAGTCCCCGGCTTAAAAAGATTGAGAATTCATGGTCTAAATTCAGGGTTAACCCTACCTAGAGTGCACCCACTGAAATGCAGAGTCTGTTCCCCGTCCCCCACCACTGACTTAGTCACAACAAACTGAAGTCCTTTTGATTTCAATGAGCCTGGTCAAGGAAGAAAACTGGATTTTGCCTCTTGTATGGATAGCTCAGTGGTTTGGATATCTGGGTGCAGAGCCAGAGGTTGGGAGTTTGATTCTGAGCCTCCCAGGAGAAAAGTCATGGGCAAGTTGCACAGGCCAGGACCCTCCCAGAAGAAAGGAATAGTAAACCACTTCTGTGTATTCTCTACCTAGAATAGCATGGAAGGGGTCTCCATAAGTCAGAATCGATTTGACTGCACAGAATTATTATTAAGGAGTGATAGGAAATCTAATCCTATGACTTTTCTTTCATTATTCTGTGTGGGATCCGCACACACAATTGGCATACTGTCCCTGACAGAACCACAGTTTTGGGGGAACACTCCTTTGAGCTTCTCGTTCCGAAGGGACAGAAATTGGGGAGTGGATTAATAACTATAGTTTAATTCACCGATCGCTGACCTAACAGGCAGTTCGGACAATAGAGGGCAAAAGATCGCCAGGTGGTCAACTCGATAGGCATGTAATGAGTAATCTCGCATCCGCAGAAACTCTGAGCCCTAGAGTCAACCTTGGCAGATGTTTGCTCCCAATAACAGTAGACAATGCATGTCCCCGGTAGTAAATTAGATAGATAAGAAACTTCCCCCGGTGAAGTCATCCCTAATGGGTAACTTGTGTAATCTCAAAGTGCAGACTCAGAGTTTTCCTGTCGCGGCTGCGTGCAACTTATGCATGCAGTCGAGCTAGGCAGAGTATAAAGTTAAGTGCCTTCTGAACAATAAACGCTGGTCTTCGCTCCATCTTGCCTCGTGTGTCTTTGCTTGACCAGTTTTCTCCAGGCCCGCTTTGGGCCCCGATCCAACATATGGTGACCCCGACGTGATCCTACTTGTGAGTCAGTGCCTTCCTTGGTCCAGTTCTACGCCAGAACTGCATCCAAGTCTTCCCAGAGGATCACGGAATGGTTCAGGTCGGAAAGCCATCCGATCTGAATTCAGCTACGCTAAGAGGCATTCCAGAGGCAGAACACGCTCCAAAGCTCTGAAGCATCTTGCGCATCGGAAACGCGTTCCGAACGCTCAGGGTCGGCTGTGAACCCTGATGCCATCGCAGAGGCCACCGAGAGCCTGTGGCAGCAGCCCACGTCCCGACTCCTTCCCAAAGGTTCGTCGCATCGAATCCAGTTACCTATACCCAGACGCGTCGACTCGTCCAGCAGAGGCAACTTCAAAGGACCGGCAGGTAATATGGGGACTTGTCCACAGCGGCAATGTCCGACCGCTAACCAGTGAGTTCACTTAATGGAACTCAAGGCCCTGGCCAGGGTAAATGGTACTCACATTCACAGCACCCAGTTAGCGGATCTTTTGGTGTACTTGGAGGAGCACTGTCTGTTTTATCCAGAAACAGGCATGCTCAGCCTCCAACTTTGGGACAGGATAGGGACCGAGAACCCCCCAGCGCAGTCAGAGCCATTAGCCCCGATGGGTCTCTATCCGACAATCCAGCTTAAACAGGGAGGCTTAGGGAGCTTTCCTTCACTGGCAGCTGCAGACGCCACTGGAGGAATGCAAGGTTTGGGAAACGCTGGTGGTTCCCAGACAGTTAAAAGTTCCCAGATAGTTAAAAGTTCCATTCAGCACATGGTAGAAGAGGAAACCATCAAAGAGGAATTGTCAGTGGAAGAACTAGCTGAGCTTAGGCAGTTGTGCCCAGTCCGCATAGAGATGGCCCTCACGGGCCAACAGCAAACGGTCCACTCGCCGGTTTCGTAGAAATTGCTCATGGCAATATGGAAGGCAATCACAGAAACTGGACTTCAGAGTCATTTCACTAGAGGTACACTTCAGCAGATTTGTGAGACAATGATGCTCATTCCATACAACTGGAAGGTCGTCATGAGAATGATGCTTAATCCTAGCCAGTATTTGCTCTGGGACAGCGAGTATCGACTCGAAGCACAGGCAAGGGCTGCCAGGATGGGAGGAGCAGTACTTCCTGACCAGCTATATGGGTCGGGTCAGTTTGAAACCATCGATGCGCAGACCACCTTGCCAATCGCCACGCTCCAACTGGCGGCTGAGACAGCCTTCAGAGCTTATCTCAAACTCCTGACAACTGGCAAAGCAGCCAAAAATTACACAGCGGTCAAACAGGGTGCCCAGGAATCCTACATGGATTTCGTTAACAGATTGGAAGAAGTGATCAGTAGGCAGATAGACAACGAACAAGCCCAACAGGAGCTTATGATGAAGCTGGCTAAAGACAACGCCAACCTTGACTGCCGTAAATTCTTGCAGTAACTGGGCAACTGTCCCGATCTGATGCTTACTGACATGATTAGGGCTTGTGCCAACGTTGGTACAGATTCCTACAAAATCGGTCTGTTAGCAGTGGCAGTGCAAGGTGGTAGGAAGCCCAAAGGCAAGACCATGGGAGCATGTCACAATTATGGCAAGATCTGTCATTTTGCTAGAGAATGCCGATCCAAGAAGGGCAATGGCCAAAACACAGGTCGTCCCAAGGCTCAGACCACTCAATGCCCCCGATGTCACAATGGCTTTTACTGGGCCAGGAACTGTCTGAGTTCGGGAAACTGGAGCATGGGCATGTCTCTGGCCCTGGTCCAAAAAGAGACTATAGCCACTCTGGAAGAGTCAGAGCTGGATTAGATTCATGGAACATTCCACCCTGCGTTCCGGAGGCACAGGCCAGACCTAAGGGCAGTGCTGGACTAGACTTGATTTGCCAGTCAGAAGTCACATGTGACTTGCCAGGCACAGTCTATCTGGTCGATTCCCAATACATGGGATCCCTGCCTAAGGGCTATATAGGTTTAGTTTTGCCCTGCAGTATCGCAGGAACATGAGGAATCCTTATGATTCCAGGAGTCATTGACTCCACTTTTTCAGGTGTACTTCAGGTTCAACTTTGGACACACCTACCACAAACCATTCACAAAGGAGACACATTAGCGCAACTGATCAAGGTTCCTTGTCACCAGCCAGCAGGTAGCCAGGAAAGGCTCAGAGACAGCTCAGAGTCCGGGTCGGAAGGCCGCTTGAGCACAGAAGGGGCGGTACAAGGATACCAGGTCTTAGCGACAGTGGAAACCAACATAGAGTGGAAACGGCTGCCAGTCATAAAGGTATTTTTGAACAAAAAACCTTTTGATGGGCTATTAGATACCGGAGCTGATGTCAGCGTGGTCAGCCAGAGTCAGTGGCCACGTGAGTGGGCTCTTGAGCCGGTCTCCGGTGTGTGGGGGGTACGTGGTGTTCAGGAAGCATTTAGAAGCCAAGATTGGGTAGAAGTCACGATTCCCGAAGCTGATGGCACAGCGGTCATTCGGCCGCATATCTTGGATGTGCACGTCAATCTCTGGGGGCGGGACATCTTGCAAAAGTATTGTGCCACTCTTACTTTCGGGTAATGGCTCTACCACTCAAATGGCTTACCAACACGCCAGTCTGGGTAGAGCAATGGCCGGTAGTAGGGGGAAAACTAGCACCCTAAAGCAGCTGGTTAAAGAGCAACTAGACACAGGACATATAGAACAGTCCACCAGTCCCTGGAATTCACCCATATTCGTCATTAAAAAGAAGCCAGGGAAGTGGCGACTCCTTCAGCCAATGGGCCGACTTCAATGCAGCATCCCAAATCCGAACCTGAAAGACTGTTTTTACACCATTCCTTTAGATGTAAGGGATCGGGAAAGGTTTGCTTTTACGGTGCCAGTCGTGAACCACAGTGAGACTACGCAATGTTTCGCGTGGAAATATTTGCCATAGGGAATGCTCAATTTGCCCACTCTGTGCCAAATTTACGTTCACGACACACTGGGAAAGTTTCGAAACCTTCACCCCACAGTCTTGGTATGTCATTTTATGGATGATATTTTGATCGCAGTGCCGCAACTCAGCAGCGAAATGTTTAAAGACCTCCAGACCACTCTGGGGGAGAAGGGGTTACTCATTGCCCCAGAGAAAGTTCAGAGAACTGAGCCCTTTTCATACTTGGGCCACCGGCTTCTCTGTTCTTTTGCGGCACCAGTTTTGCCACAAATTAACCTCAAAGACTCAGTCACCCTCCTAGAATTGCAACAAATTCTTGGGAATATCAATTGGGCTAGAACGTATTTTTGGTTAGATACAGAACTCTTGAAGCCGCTCTTCTTGCTGCTAATGCTAGGTAAGCAGCCAGCAGATCGGATACACATTGCATGAGAGGCTCGCTTGACTCTCGAAAAGGTTACATAAGAACATAAGAACAGCCTTGCTGGAACAGGCCACAGCCCATCCAGTCCAGCATTCTGTCTCACACAGTGGCTCACCATTTCCTTCAGGGTATTCCCAAGCAGATGCCTGCTTAGGATTCCCTGGAAATGATATTGAGAGATATCCTGCCTATCTCTCCAACCCGGAGGTTGTCCTTAAGTATCCATAATTATAGCCATTGATACTCTTGTCCTCCATGAACTTGTCTAATCCTTTCTTAAAGCTGTCAAGACTGACAGCTGTCACCACTTCTTCTGGCAGGAAGTTCCATAGACCAATAATCCTCTGGGTGAAAAAGTACTTTCTCTTATTTGTTTGAGAACTAGTACCCAAAAGTTTCATGGAGTGTCCCCTAGTTCTAGTGTTATGCGATAGGGAAAACAGTTTTTCCTTATCTACTTTGTCCACACCGTGCATGATTTTATAAACTTCAATCAGGTCACCTCTTAGACGTCGTCGTTCAAGAGTGAAGAGGCCCAACCGTTGCAGCCTCAGATGGTAAGGAAGGTGTTCCAGTCCCCTAATCATTCTGGTTGCCCTCCTCTGCACTTTTTCCAGCTCCATAATATCCTTCTGGAGGTATGGCGACCAGAACTGTACACAGTATTCCAGGTGGGGCCTCACCATAGATTTATAAAGAGGCAAAATGACACTTGCTGACTTATTTTCTATACCCTTCCTAATGATCCCTAGCATTGAGTTTGCTTTTTTCACTGCTGAGGCACACTGGGTTGACACCTTCATTGAGTTGTCCACCAGGACACCAAGGTCCCTTTCCTGGTTTGTCGCAGAGAGTTCAGACCCCATCAGTTTATAAATGTAATTGGGGTTCTTTGCCCCAACATGCATCACTCTGCACTTACTAATGTTGAAACTCATTTGCCACTGTTTTGCCCACTCCCCCAGTGTCGAGAGATCCCTCTGGAGCTCCTCACAATCTCTCACAGTTTTCACTACCCTGTATAATTTAGTGTCGTCAGCAAATTTGGCTACCTTGCTTTTTACTCCTACCTCTAGATCATTTATGAAGAGGTTGAAAAGCAGGGGTCCCAGTACTGAACCTTGGGGGACCCCACTCTTTACTTCCCTCCACTTGGAGAAGTGTCCATTTAGTGCTACCCTCTGTTTCCTGTCCCTTAGCCAGTTGCTGATCCAGGACAAGACCTGTCCCTTTATTCCATGACTGGTAAGTTTATTCAAGAGCCTTTGGTGTGGGACCTTGTCAAAAGCCTTCTGAAAGTCCAGATAAACAATGTCAACTGGATCCCCCTTATCCACATGCTTGTTGACACTCTCAAAAAATTCCAACAGATTAGTGAGGCATGATTTGCCCTTGCAAAAGCCATGTTGGCTCTCCTTTAGCAGCGCCTTCTCTTCTATGTGCCTATTAATTCTATCTTTTAGGATGGTTTCCATCACTTTACCTGGGACACATGTCAAACTGACAGGTCGGTAATTCCCTGGATCACCCCTGGATCCTTTTTTGAAAATTGGTGTTACATTCGCTACCTTCCAGTCATCAGGCACAAAGCCTGATTTGAGGGAAAGATTATATATTTTGGCTAGGAGATCAGCAATTTCATCTTTAAGTTCCCTGAGAACTCGTGGATGGATGCCATCTGGTCCTGGTGATTTGTTAGTGTTTAGTTTAACAAGACATGCAAGGACCTCCTCCCTGGTTATTTCTATCTGGCTTAATTCTTCGGTTTCCCTCCCTACGAAGATAGGCTCTGTTTTGGGCATGTGGCCTCTGTCTTCTTCAGTGAATACTGAAGCAAAGAATTCATTGAGTCTCTCTGCAATCTCTGTTTCTTCTTTAATAACCCCTTGCCTTCCATTGTCATCTAATGGTCCAATGGCCTTCCTAGTTGGGTTCTTACTTCTAATGTACTTAAAGAAGTCTTTGTTATTTCTCTGAGTATTTTTAGCTATACGCTCCTCAAAGTCTTGCTTTGCTTTCCTGATTGTTGCCTTGCATTTGTTCTGCCAGAATTTATGTTTTTGCCTGCTGTCCTCATTCGGACAAGCCTTCCATCTTCTAAATGAGCTTCTCTTGCTCTTGATCACTTCCCGAACAGCTCCTGTAAGCCACATCGGAGTCCTCTTGGACCTGGCAGTGCCCTTTTTCCTTTTGGGTATGCATTCCAATTGAGCCTCTGTTATTGTTTTTGTAAACAGCCTCCATGCCTCTTGGAGTGTTTGGACTCTCTCAATTTTCCCTTTCAGCTTCTTTTTTACTAGTTTCCTCAACTTTGGGAAATTTCCTTTTTGAAAATTTAAGGTCTCTGTGTTAGATTTTATCAGTGACTTGCGGTCTATGATTAAGTTAAACATAATTGAGTTGTGGTCACTGTTCCCTATTGGATCAGTCACATTAACATCTTGCACCAGATCCTGAGTATTACTCAGGATCAAGTCAAGGATTCTTGTACCTCTAGTTGGGTCTTCAAACATCTGTCCCAGGGAACAATCAATTAGCATATCTAGGAACTTTATCTCTTTATCATGTGCTGAACAACAGTTCACCCAGTCTATGTGAGGGTAATTGAAGTCTCCCATTATAACCAGGCTTCCCTTCCTGGATGCCTCCTTTACAACATTCTCCAACTGCCAGTCTCCCTCAAGAGTTTGGGTCGGAGGCCGATAGTATATGCCTACTGTTAGACCATCCTTGTGGCCTGGTACTCTTACCCACAGAGCTTCTAATGGTGACTCTAAATCACCTAGATATTCCAATTCATACGATTTTATCACTTCTTTGACATACAAGGCTACACCACCTCCTGTTTGTCCCTTCCTATCCTTCCTGTACAGTTTGTAGCCTGGGATAACTGTATCCCATTGGTTATCATCCGTCCACCAGGTTTCAGTGATACCAATAATATCAATATTCTTATCTATTGCTAAGTATTCCAGCTCCCCTATTTTGTTCCGGAGGCTTCTGGCATTTGTATACAAGCATTTATATATGCTTTTCTGACACAGTCTTTTGTGTCCAGTTGCATTGTTAGACTGCCTCTTGCATCCTTCTGCTAGAATGCTAGTGACTAGCTCCTCTCTCTGCTCAGTAATTTTTGCATCCTCCTCACTACTCAAGTACACACTTTCCCGAACCGGATGCTGCCCAGCTCCTGTCGGCTTTCCCCCAGTTATCAGTTTAAAAGCTGCTCTGCAGCCTTTTTGATGTTGAGTGCCAGCAATCTGGTCCCATCATGGTTCAAATGCAACCCATCCCTCCTGAACAGATTTGGCTTGTCCCAAAATGTTCTCCAGTTCCTGACAAATCTGAAACCCTCCTCTCGACACCACCGCCTCATCCACGCATTGAGGCTTCTGAGCTCTGCCTGCCTGGTAGGTCCTGCGCGAGGGACAGGCAGCACTTCTGAAAATGCTACCTTGGAAGTCCGGGACTTCAATCTTCTTCCTAACAACCTGAATTTGGCTTCCAGGACAGACCGCTTGGCCTTCCCAACATCATTGGTACCAACGTGTACCATGACAACTGGCTCGTTCCCAGTTCTCTCTAACAATCTATCTAGATTTCTTGTGATGTCTGCAACTTTTGCACCTGGCAGGCAAGTCACCATACGGTTATCATGTGCATCACAAATCCATTTCTCTGTATTTCTAATTATTGAATCGCCCAGTACAAGGAGCCTCTCTCCTGCAATCTGTTCATCTACATGCACCTCATCAACCATATTAAGGGAGAGAAACTCAGTTTGTTCCTGTTGTTTATCTTCCTGGAACTCATCAAGTGTGATGAAGGAGAGATCATCAGGTGGAACCAGTTGTTCCTCTGTGTGTTCCTCATCAGGTGTGATGAGGGAAAGAGCCTCAAATTTATTCTGTAATTTCAGACTCTCAGAGTGATCCCCTACTCTTTTCCTCCTTTGAGTCACATTCCTCCAAACATCTCCCTCCTGAGTTAGTGAAGGGCCTTCTCCCTCAGAACTGTGCCCTGTCTCTACTTTGTCCAGCATAGTCTGTTCCGCTCTGTCCAAGAACAGCTCAAGCTCCTTAATTTGTTGATGGTTAGATATGCGGGCCTCTAGCTGCTGGACCTTCTCTTCTAGTAGTGCAACCAGCTTGCACTTGCTGCAAGTGTAGTTCTCCATATGCTTTGGCAAGAACACAAACATGGCACAAGTATTGCAGGTAACTACAACTGTTCCCTCAGAATCCATTTTAACAAGTGCAGTATTCCGGGCCTCAAAAATGTACACATTTACTACCTTTCTACCTAGTAAGACTATATTCTTCCTTTGTTACTAGTTTGCAATCGCGAGCCTCTAAAGCAGCTCTACTCCAACTGCAAAACTTACTAGTGCTCACTTCCTTTGTTTGGCTCTCCTCAGCAGCAGCTCTGCTTAAGAGCACATGCAGAATCAAAATGGCTGACCCTGAAAGAGCTCAGAGCTTTTAAAGGCTAGTGTGGCTCCGCCCCTATGAGTCACAGTTCAGGGAAGGGCCTGGTGTAGCTCTGCCCCCCTGCTTCTGGAAGCTTCTAACTGCTTCCTCTGTTTGAACAGAGGTGGCTCTCAGCAGTTTAAATTATCAATTTAAATTAGTGGGGGCCTCTAAAGCAGCTCTACTCCAACTGCAAAACTTACCAGTGCTCACTTCCTTTGTTTGGCTCTCCTCAGCAGCAGCTCTGTTTAAGAGCACATGCAGAGTCAAAATGGCTGACCCTGAAAGAGCTCAGAGCTTTTAAAGGCTAGTGTGGCTCCGCCCCTAGGTTAACCAAGGTTAACCAAGTTCTCAGCCAGAGAGATTGATGGACAGGATTAGTCAGGGGCCATATGCTCCTGTTCTGAACCTATACATAGTCCGGACCGGATCCATGTTCATCAGAGGAGCGAAAATCGTGGAATGGGTGTATCTACCACACACCTCTTCCCAAAACATCATCTCTCCACAGGAACTGGTTTCCATGGTGATTTACCGAGGACAGTTGAGAGCAAGGGATATCTCAAGGCACGATTTAGCGAAAATCGTTGTTCCATTCACCAAGGATCAGGTCCAGCAGCTGATGCAGCTCGGAGACTCACTTCCAATTGCATTGGAAGGATTCACAGGATTCTTGGCATACCATTTGCTGAAAGACCCCAGACTTGTCACGCTTCAGACGCAAACAGTCAGTTTGTGTGAATTATTGTCTCTGGTTCCGCTTCAGGGAGCCAGGATAGTGTTCACTGATGGGGGTAGAACATATGGCATTCTGACTTGGCAAGAGGAACAGGCTTGGCGCACACTGCTGACTCTTCCGCAGAAATCCGCACAGTCCTACATTGATAAACAATCAGAAAGGGGGGAACTAGCCCTCCCCACAAATCAGGGTCAGGCACAGCATTGTCTGAACAAGTACTGTTTACACACGACCACCTCAATGTTTTCTCAGATTATACTCCGCAGGAGAAGCGCTTCTGTCGCACGGAAGCTCTCCTGCGTCCTCTGGTGCGCTATCGAGTGCCACCGGATCCTTCTTGGAGGGGCCTGGCGCCACTCATAACTTAGGGAAGAGGGTATGCCACAATTATGTCTCCTTCAGGTGTCATTTGGATTCCAGCTCGTTGCATGAAACCTCATCTCGAGTCCAATGGCATGGAACCAGGCATTCCCGGACCCGCTGCCGGAGATGGAGGGATTGATTCTGATGGAGGAAACCAGGCAGAGGAGGCGATGACAGCCGATGCCAGCACCAAAGATCACCTGGGGAATGGTCAAGTCCCTGTGCCAGGAGGCGACTGATATCGTGCAGCAGGAGAATGCAGAACCAACTCCGGAGAACATCGTGTTTGCAGTTTTGTCCCAGATCACCTTTAATTCCTTGATGACGATTATCTTGATCCTTTCCTTGCTTATGCGGGGGAGGGGTTCAAGCCACTTCATTTCAAGCTGAAAATCTGATGCCTAGTGGAGACCTCTCTACCCGGCTGCACTACAACATCTGGGAAAGATTGGTGAACCTCGTCAATCAGTCCAATTTTTGCCTGAGGCAGACACCGATTCTGCCTTTCTCCTTAGTACTTGTCTCATCCCAGTGTGTCATGCCCCAGGAGCGCACATCAGGAATGGTGACTGGTTAGTGAAGCGTATATTTGACCCGTTTCACAAGATCATGTACTCAACACATGCGCACTGGGGAACCCAGGTCACAAAGGTCCTACCGGCTGATGCGGCCACTCTGTACACTCCCCGAGTGGTGGCCAGCCCGAACTCAACTTGTGCTCGCATGACCGGCTGTTCCGTGGTCAAAGGGCCACATCACCATTGCCTCGACCCCGGCAACAGCACTTGGACTTGCAATCATCCAGAGACTATTGACTCAATGTTTGTTCATGTCACTTTGCCTTCAGGCTGGTTTTTTACATGTAACAAGCACACGTGGAACTACGTTCCTGCAAATGTATCTGATTCCTTCTGTTGTATCAGTCATTTGACACTGTTGCTTCCCACAAAGGATATGGTTGTCCCAAGCACCGATGTATCTGCCCACACACGGCACGTTCGTGCCACCCAGCTAGATAGTTCGTGTGACAGTAATATCAGGATTCTGAGCAAAGCTGAATATGTCTCATTGGCGGTCAGTTTGTTCAGCGTGGCAGGCTTAGCCGTAGGCAACGCTTGCAGGATTGGCCAACTGGCTTGCGCACTAGCAAAAGCCATTAATCATACCTCATCAGCGATAGCGCTGCTTAATCAAGAGCAAACGGAGCTTCGCCATGCAATATTGGATAATCGAGCAGCCATAGACTACCTCCTACTCGTACACCATTTGGGTTGCGAGACAGTCCATGGCATGTGTTGCTTTAACCTCACGGATAACTCTCATAAGGTACAAAGTCAGATCACAGATCTCCATACCCTGGTTAAGAATATCAGGGAAGATGCCACATGGGAGTGGTGGGATTCGCTTTGGTTGTGGGCACCATGGGGATGGGTTCAAACAGCGCTCAAAGCGATTGTGGGTGTTGCAATTTTGGGGATAGTGGTTTGCTGTTTCGCACAATGTATTCCCTCATTGCTGTCAATGTGTCCCCGATGGAGGAAGCCCCAGAATGTCCTCACCACACGTCAGCTAATGCCACTCCTGCGCCGAGCCGTCTGTCAAGTCCAATTAAACAAATAAAGGGGGAGTGTGGGATCCGCGCACACAATTGGCATACTGTCCCTGACAGAACCACAGTTTTTTGGGAACACTCCTTTGAGCTTCTGGTTCCGAAGGGACAGAAATTGGGGAGCGGATTAATAGCTATAGTTTAATTCACCGATCGCTGACCTAACAGGCAGTTCGGACAATAGAGGGCAAAAGATCGCCAGGTGGTCAACTCGATAGGCATGTAATGAGTAATCTCGCATCCGCAGAAACTCTGAGCCCTAGAGTCAACCTTGGCAGATGTTTGCTCCCGATAACAGAAGACAATGCATGTCCCCGGTAGTAAATTAGATAGATAAGAAACTTCCCCCGGTGAAGTCATCCCTAATGGGTAATTTGTGTAATCTCAAAGTGCAGACTCAGAGTTTTCCTGTCGCGGCTGCGTGCAACTTATGCATGCAGTCGAGCTAGGCAGAGTATAAAGTTAAGTGCCTTCTGATCATTAAACTACTGGTCTTTGCTCCATCTTGCCTCATGTGTCTTTGCTTGACCACTTTCCTCCGGGACCCTCCGGCCCGCTTCGGGCCCTGATCCAACAATTCTGCTTAGTGGTAAGAGGGCTTCAGGGACCCAAATATCCCATACACTTTTCTAGATAGTGTTTCCTTCTTTAAAATACAAAGAAATGTGTCCTTTATCTTTCCTCTGTGATTATGTTAGGAAAGAGATAGGCTGGCAAGTTCTATAAATTGCAGGAGTCAGCAGCACAAAGGCAGAGAGCTCCATTTGCACAGAGCTCTATCATCAAGAGCTGTCTTAAGCTACTAGGTTTCCCTTTCTCGAAAGCCGGTCGTATCCGACTCTAGGGTGCAGTGCTCATCTCTGTTTCAAAGCATAAGAGCCAGCGCTGTCTGCTACTGCAGACGTTTCCATGGTCATGTGACAGGCATGACTAGACACCAGAGCACATGGAATGCTGTTACCTTTCCCACCAAAGTGGTCCCTATTTATCTACTTGCAATTTCTTGCTTTTGAACTGCTAGGTTAGCAGGAACTGGGACAAAGACAGGAGCTCATTCCATCTAACAAAGTACAAAATGGCAATCTCTCTTTTTCAAAATTTAGTTCTCCTGTTGCAACGGTGTTGCTAGGGCCAACGGAGCGGGCCGCCTTGTCCGGGAATGGCCCGCGGAGGTTTGGAGTGACTGGCTGCAAGGAAGGACACGTGAGACGAATATGCGGTGAAAGTCCAGTCCCGACCTAAGTTGGGTAGCATATTTATTTATCTGCCTCGAGAGTTCCGTGCTAAAGGCACACGGGACTTCATCACAGAAGGCTGATGCAAACGTGGCATTTCTGGTGGGTCAAGATAACACCTGTCTCCAGACATTGTCCCATTGTGTGGGATCCGCACACACAATTGGCATACTGTCCCTGACAGAACCACAGTTTTGGGGGAACACTCCTTTGAGCTTCTCGTTCCGAAGGGACAGAAATTGGGGAGTGGATTAATAGCTATAGTTTAATTCACCGATCGCTGACCTAACAGGGCCCCACAGTTATCTAAGATCTGGGTTGGCGAAACCCCATTGTTCTTGCTCTATCTCAGCAGACCATGTAAACTGTCTCCGGGACTAACTTCCTTAGCCACTGACTCAGTGCACTTACTCAACCTTATCTTGGGTCAGAAGGGGATGAGTGAGTTCAACCTTAGAGTCAGCAACTTTTTACCTTTTGTCCTATTTCCTCTGCAATCCTCCAGCTAAGGCTTTATGATTTATGCCAGTTAATCTAACCCGCACCCAATTTCTCTTCCATCAGCACCTGTGTTGATTCTCAAGCCGTGTGCGCTAGCGAGCGAACACCTTGGGAAGAGTGATGGCCAATCTCGACATGCGGGCAAACCACATTCTCCTAAGTGCCTAGCGATAGATTTTTCCAGCATTGACTAAAAACCATTTTAAAAATGAAATTGTGTAAAGACTAGTGACACTCCATTGAGTGGAGGTGCCACCGAAACAAGTGCCTCTTAATCAGAAAGCAGAGAAAGTCTGTGTCAACCCAGTTTAAAACCTGCTTCCAGTTGAAACACACACACACACACACACACACACACACACACACACACACACACACACACACAATTTCCTGTTCAAAACAAGATGATTCCATAATGGGCTTTCCCCGCATTGAGCTTTACATTGTGTAGAGTCACTGGGTTTTAGTTTGAATTCATATGTACACAACCTGACATAAATTATAGGGTAAATAGCCAATGTATTCACCCCCTAAAATCCTAAATTATGAAAAAAGATATTAAAATATTGTGGCCATTTGACTTTTTTTATTTTTTAAAAAAATCAATTTTAAAAAGCTTTAATGTCTTTACCATTATGACATTAAATGAGGAGATCTACCCTCTCTTCCTCGGGACTGTGGTGGCTTAGTGGTTAAGATGGTGAACTTGAAAACTGGAAGGTCAGCAGGTCAGCAGTTCAAGACCCAAGTACTGCATGATGGAATGAGCTCCTGTCTCTGTACCAGCTCCTGCCAACCTAGCACTTCAGAAGCAAATATTGTGGGAGCCTGGTAGTGTGTGAATACCACAATAAATAGGTACCACTTCAGTGAGAAAGGTAAACAGCATTTCGTGCACTCCAGTGTCTAGTCATGCCTGCCACATGTCCATGGAGATGTCTGCAGACACAGATAGTGCTGGCCGTTTGGCAATAAACAGAGATGAACACTGAATCCTAGAGTCGGATACGACTGGCTTTCGAGCAAGGGTGACCTTTATTTTTACCTACCCTCCCTTTAGTACCTCCCACTGTGTACAGTGGCGACTAAATACACCACAGGATTTCTGTTGCTCATCCATGTTTCTCAGCTTCTTGTTTGGCAATGGAAAGACTAACCTAGACTAAGAAATAATGTTTATCAGCAGGACGCCCCATTATCTTTGCTCAGTTCATGGAGTGAAGGCCAGACATTATTACATTAACTCTGCTTATTCAGGCATCAGTCTCATTGCCTGAAGAGCTTTTAATTTGGGCTGCATTATCCTGCATCTACTGTAGAAGAATTAGGAGAGAAGGCCAGTGGAGGAGGAATCCTTGGATACTTTGGAGTTATTATTCAATGAGGAGTCCGCATATTGGTAGACATCTCTGTGATGACATTCCACACATGTAAATAGACTTGAAAAATCAAGTCCATCTGCATGCGGGTTTTTAGCCATTTGGATATCACATCACCCGCTGGCTAGGTGGACCGTGACGTGTGGAGGAATCAAAGTGCAAAAAAAGGGACTGCTGGGACTGGATCAAGACTCGAAATACTTTGCTGCCTCCAGCAAAGGACAAAATGGAAGTCCTACACTGCACCTGAGATGGCAGTCTAGTTCAATGGCAAGGTCATGTGGTATACATAGGCCATGCAACACACCAGACTCGATCATATGACATAATTATGTCGGTCTTCCACCAAAGGGGTGCTGGTGTGTGTGGATATATGTGTGGTTACTACTACAAGTGCTACAACTCCCCCAGCCTTTGCATTTTGAGGCAGATCTTTCATTCTACCTAATAATAGGTCAGACCTGCATAATGGCCACCCCATAAGCATGTTTACTGATGTACTACTATAACTACTACTACAACAACAAAAGCAGCAGCAGCATGCCATTAAGTCAATTCTGAGGGCAACCCTCTCCAAGGTTTTTTTAGGTAACTGGGAGCGTGCAACTTGCCAATAACTAAACAGGCTGGCTTTTCTTCCTAAACACATGGTGAAGAATCAACCTCCCAACTTCTGTTTCTGTAGTCAGATACCTAAACTACTGAGCTATCCAGCCAGCTTGTTTAGCAAAGATACATATTAACTTTGTCTCTGCCATTCCTCATTTTTGTCAAGCTTTAGATTATAGACATCATGGGCCACTGGTGTCTCTTCTTAGCAATGGCCATCTTCATACATAGGTGGTGCTGAAAGGGAATACTAATAAGAGTGGGGTGGCCCCTTTAAAAGTGCTTCAAAGCATTTGATTGTCAATGGAGCACAGTGTCAACTGTGCTCTTAAGGCTGCTGGAACTGAAGCTTTTGGGAATCCCAACTGTAGTGAGGAAAAGAAGAATATTTGTCTCATTTAAGCTAGAAAATATCTCTAAAAGAGATATCTAGCAAGAGGTGATGCATACAGTATTTGATTCCTGTAGAACACCATGTGCACAGACTGTAACCTATAATTAGAACACTGCTGGCAAAGCAATATTGTCATGTTTATGGACTCTTCCAACTGATAACTTCCAGGCGCTGTGCATGTGTGGCAGAATATGTCAAAGATTCTGGAGTTACCTGGCTGTGATGACTAAGGAATTCCAGGAGCTATAGTCCCAAAAAAGTAACTGTTCCAAGCTAAACGTTCCTCATGCCCAGTATTCTTTAGTGCGGATTCCGCATGACCAATTGGCATAGAACCTTGGCAGAGGTTAAACCAGTCGAGCAGACTCCTGGCCACTGGCCCTTGCCAGTATGGAAATTGGGGGTGTGTGTGTGTGGAATAATCATACGGGTTTATTCACCCACACCTGACCTGACCGACGGTTCTGCTGAGAGAGCAGATCGCTAAACCTCCATTACCCATTAGGCAATCACTCACTCGCAGTAAAGCCTAATCTTGGGTGCAAATAGAAGCCATATTTACCCTGGCGTAAGCCTCAGACAATGGTTTTCCCCTGTCAGTGTTTGCCCGAGTTAATTAACTTCCCCAAGAGAGTTTTCCCATTAACCCGAGTAAATGGGTGATGTGATTTTCTGTCAGATGATGATTCTTTCCTGCATTGCCTTCTGATCTATATATGATGATGCTTTTCCCTCAATAAACCACTGATCTGATCTCGCTCCATATTGCCTCGTGTTGTTACTTGATCAGTCTCCTCCGGGACCCAACGGCCGTCCTAGCGGCCCCGATTCCTACACCTGGTGACCCCGACGTGATCTACTCGAGAGTAAGCGATCACACGGTCCGGTTCTACACGAGAACTGTGTCCGATCGTCCCGGAGGACAGCACGGCAGCCCGGCCGGTAAGCCAGCCGGTCGGGAGGACGGCCCTGTGGCGAGGCATTACAGAAGAGGCATCCTACAGCTTGCTCCCAGCATTTGCGGCGGCTTGCGGTTACGCAAAAATGCGTTCCGCTCAGGGTCAGCTGTGCAGTGGCCACTGAGGGCCCGTGGCAGCAGACCACGCTCCGAGCTGTACCCAGAGAATCGTCGCCAAAACCTATTACCTGGCCCAAAAGACGCGTCGACTCGTCCCGAGGAGGAATCTTCGGAGAACCCCCGCAGGTAATATGGGGACTTGTCCTCAGTGGCAACGTTCGTCCGCTAGCCAAAGAACTCGTGAGGAAGAGTTCAAAATCCTGGCCCGGGTATTTCAGTTACGTTGTCACAGCAGGGAGCTACCGAGACTTTTGGTGTACCTAAGGGAACATGTAGGAATGTATCTGGTTCCTGTCTGCCTGTCTCCTACACATTTTGTAAACAAAGGCCTCTTTGTATACATGAGAGACAACGCTGGATTTTGGGCATGCGTAGAACAGTGAGAAGAATTCTCCTTATTTCTCCTTATTTGGTTCTGACATTCTGATTGGCTGTGTGTGCCTTAAGTTTTGTTTCTGATATACTCTGTTTGAATAAAGAGACGTGATGATTATTCCTTTGTTCAGCAAAGACTGCAGTCGTGTGTATGTATCCTCTCTATCTCTGTTTCCTCCTTACTTTGTCTAATGAAGCTGGACTTTGTTAGATTTTTTAACTCTTCCTTTGTTTATCTGGGGCTATAAACTGCTCCTTATGAGGCTGATTGATTAGATCTTTACATGGATCGGATTCCTACAAGTGGTGCACCGTTGTGAGGCGTTTGAATGAAATTCAAAGGAATGCTTTGAAGATATCTGCTTCAGCAATTAGCAATTAGCACCTCATTGCGACCAGGGACAAGGTCTTCATTCACCCATGACCAGAAAGGTCCGACCAGAGGAAAGGTCAATCAAGCGCTTGAGAAAATATCCTAACAGGGTGAGTGAAAAATTTATCATGGGGTGCGTGCTAGCTTCGCCTGAGCAGGAGTTTTGTAAAGATATCTCATATCTTCTGAATAAGAATGGGAAACGGGCTGATACGAAGGAAGTGCAACAGCTGGTCCAAGTTGTAGGAAAAACCTGTCCTTGGTTTAAATATGACTGTTTGGACTTAAAAAATTGGGAAAAGATTGGGAATGAATTGCAGAAGCATGAGGGGGTTTCTGTCTCAGTGCAATATACTTGGAATGAAGTCAGAAACTGTATTCAAAAACTTACTCCAAGAAATACCAGCGGCTTGCTGGTCCCCTTCCACAGCTTTTGCCCCCAGACAAGGGAGGGACTCTGGCAACGGCCCCTCCATCATATGAGAAACAACAGCATGAGCCCCCTGATGGGGATGGGGGTGGAAAAGGAGATGGGACATTATATCCTGCCTTGCAGCAATCAAGCACTTTTAGCCCTACAAAAGACCTGTTCTCTGCTGCTTTAACTGCAGCTGTGCTGGATATGGAAACTGTTGCTGTATATCCAGTGAACAGAGAGGCTCTTGCAAATGGGACTGCTGCAATACTGCCTGCCAAGTCTGAAAAACGACTAGTGCCAGCTGATTGGGAACAAATGGTGGGGACCTCATCACAGATTGAAGTTATTAATGCATGCAAAGTGGCAGGAAGCAAGGAGTGTGATTCCAAGAGCAGCACAGGAGACCTCAGCTCACCCCTGAAGCAACCCTCATCACAAAAGCAAGAGAAGCTGAGTAGTAAACTTGATACCTCACGTTTGGGCAGGAAGATCCTACAGAAGTGGAAGGATGGCCCAGAGGAGGAATGCAGAAAACCCAAGCCCAAAAAGGAGTCTTATTGCAAGTACAAACTAACAGATGCAGTTTGTCATAAAGTTGAGATTCAGATGCTGAAAATGAAAGAAGTCCAGAGGAAAAGGGGTGTGGATCCTTCCTGTATGGACAGCAGGCTTTTGCAAAAATACAAGGAGGGAGAAGACATACAGTTTTTGGCTGATTTTGAACTGCCCAACCCTCAAACAAAGAGATCCAGAGTGGGCTATTCCAAGTTTCAAGCATCAGGATTGCAGGGAAAGCAACTTGGAATTCCCTGTACTGTTCCTCTGTGTGAAAGTTACTTGCAACTTCTGGAGAATTTGTTCTTGTGCCTTCATACCTCATCTGCCTGCCTTAATACAGATGGGTGTGGCTGGAGCATGAAGGAATGTGTGTTTGCCTGAAAAGCTGAAAAGGGGGGTTGTCTGGGTGTCTTGTGAATTCAGTGAGACTTAATTTATGGCCTAATTTCAACCTTGCCATGCCAAGAACTGTGCTGGAGAGAAGATAATGTTTATTAAATTGTAATCTGAGAAGAAGAAAGCTTCAATCAACATTTGGACTTTTAATTTGGACATTTTAATTGGACTAAAAGGTTTGTGTGAGCTCTAAAGAAGAATTGGCTTTGTTTGCATTATAAAACCTGAAAACCTTTTTTAAGCAAAAAATTGTCTACCTGCTCATGCTATGAGTGTGAAATGCTCTAATGATATTTGTACTGTATTTGATTTACCATGCTATGCTGGTTTTAAGTTATTGAATGCCTCTTTCACTTACACCTAGTGAGAGAAGAAGAAATGTAATGCCTTACTCATGTAATTGGGGAGTGAGAAATGCTTGCTAGAATGCAACAGAGACCTCCTTCATGTAAGGAAGAAGAGAAATGTTCATGTTTTGTTCATGCTTAAATGTTTTGCTTATTCTCTTGCAGGGGAAAGACCTGTTTTTGCTTATGTTATATTTTGCCTTATGAAACTGCATATCTCAAGGTACCTCCAGAAGTACATGGAAGAGTTTTCAGTACCCTACACATGTAAATGGGTTTGTGATATTGCATTTGTGTTAAATGTCAGGCATGTTTCATGTTTAGTTACATGGTGCTAGTAATAACATGGCACTGATAATCAAACAGGGCATGCTCCTGTTTCTTAGGGGAGTGTCTTCCTAAGCCATTGGTCATTTATTGGCAACAAGGGGATCCTGAGTGGAAGGATTCCTGCTTGAGCGATCCGCCCATGGAGAGAGAAAAAGGTTACTCAGCTCCAGGACGGTGGTTCACCAGTAGACTAAGTTTGCTGACATTTGTTCTTTTCTTTCTTACTGTGCTTCCAGCTGTAAAAACAATGACTCATGGGGGCAACCCCAACTTTTGGCTTCGTCATGCTAACTATATGTTTGAGGTTCATGGTAAGAATGCAACGTTATACTATGAGCATCCACTGGCAGTGTCTCAAATGGCCTTTCTTCCGGCATTGTTCAACACGCCTGAGTTGGTTATTGGACACTTGCAACATACTGATAGGTCTACACTCTTCTCCAATCCCCCAGAACAATTTAACAACACCCGCTGGCGAAGCATGACATTCAAGAAATACACTAAAGGGCTTTGTTTCTGCTGTCATAGTTCTGGAGTCTGGAATAGTAAATGGAAGCACTGGACTCAAGCAAAAAGGGTTTTGCAGAATGTAGGCAATTATACGGGTTGTGATGATTATTTTTGGTTATGGGGTAGTTATAACAGTTCTTATAAGCTTAATTTTACCTTGTTTAACACTACTATTGAAGATATATATGATGTGTTTCCTATGTTTACTCCTGATTATTCTGCTATAGATAGTGGTTCAATTTGCAATGGATGGCAAATTAAGGATCCCAACATGTGGTTCTTTTTTAATGGAGTTGCCATGAATTTCCATCCAGGACAATATCAATGTGCAGCATTGGGTTATTTTACCTTACCTGTACAAGTGCAAATGCCGCTTCAGGCAGATGCACGGCACCGGAGAGCTGTTGCCGGCCCGATGGGTTCTGGTTGCAATGATGAAGAGATAATCGATGTTCAGCTTTCTGATGGTAGCTCCTGGGGGAGAGCTATAGGGGGTGTTATCACTGGAGCACTCACCTTGGGATCATACCCAGGTGTCATTTCCCAGGAGAATAGAAGGTCCATTTTGGGACTCACCTGTAGGCTGGAGAAATCAATCAATGCCACAGGGAGGGTCATATGGGATCTTCAAATGGAAATCACTGAGCTTCATCAAGACCAAATGCAGGACAGACTGGCCATAGATTACCTGTTAGCAAAATCCGGAGGATTTTGTAAACTGGTCGGGAACCAGGGATGTCAGGTAAAATTCCAGGATCTGAATAATACTATTGAGAAAGAACTTCAGAATTTACAGGAGAGCATTACTAACAATGTACGCACTGATGTTAATCTCTTTGATTGGATGACTTCTTGGTTGCCTGATTTGTCTGTCCTTAGACAAGTTTTCTTTTATGGGTTCATTATTATTATCTGCCTTATATCGTTGTGTTTTTGCATTTATTGTATTCCTAATCTTATTTCTATGTGTAACACATGTCCACTGCGTAGAAGGGAGACATCGGGTTTTGCACGACGGCAATTGTACTCAATGAGGTATCATCCTCCGGAACAAGGTACCAGGAGTCAGGAGGGGTACGATGTCCAGGAGGACAGTGATGATGTATATGGAGGAGTAGTTATGGAATATGATGACATGCAGGGGTATGATTAGCCGTCCCTCTCTCAAATTTAAATGAAAAAGGAGGACATGTAGGAATGTATCTGGTTCCTGTCTGCCTGTCTCCTACACATTTTGTAAACAAAGGCCTCTTTGTATACATGAGAGACAACGCTGGATTTTGGGCATGCGTAGAACAGTGAGAAGAATTCTCCTTATTTCTCCTTATTTGGTTCTGACATTCTGATTGGCTGTGTGTGCCTTAAGTTTTGTTTCTGATATACTCTGTTTGAATAAAGAGACACGATGATTATTCCTTTGTTCAGCAAAGACTGCAGTCGTGTGTATGTATCCTCTCTATCTCTGTTTCCTCCTTACTTTGTCTAAGGAAGCTGGACTTCGTTAGATTTTTTAACTCTTCCTTTGTTTATCTGGGGCTATAAACTGCTCCTTATGAGGCTGATTGATTAGATCTTTACATGGATCGGATTCCTACAGGAACACTGCCTGCTTTACCCAGAAGTAGGTACGTTAACCCTTCAGCTTTGGGATCAGATAGGAGACTGCATTCAGCAACCCCCGAAAGCTCCAGAGGGCATAATTCGCACATGGAGTAAATGTAGGAAGCTCTTAGCGGAGATAGAACCAGTCCGGGTAGAGGCCAAAGAACCCCCAGCGCCAGTCAAGCCATCGGCGCCCACGGCGCTCTATCCGTCATTGCAGTTTAAGCAGAGTAGTGTAGGGAGCTTTCCCTCGGTGACAGCTGCAGACGTCACTGGCGGAATGCATGGAATGAGGAGTGCAGGCGCTTCTCTGACAGCTACAGGATCCCAGACCAAGAGTGCCCTTCAGCGCACAATTGAGGAAGAAATCAAGAAGGGGGATCTGCCAGCAGAAGAACTAGCTGAGCTTAGTCAGATTTGTCCAATTCTCTTGGAAATGGATGCCCTCACAGGGGCCCAGCAGGTAGTTCATTCACCAGTCCCGTATAAGCTTCTCATGGCTATACGGAAGGCCATTACAGAGACAGGACTCCAGAGTCGGTTCACTAGGGGCACGCTTCAGCAAGTGTGCGAGAATACCATGTTCATCCCGCACGACTGGAAAGCCGTCATGCGGATGATGCTCAACCCCAGCCAGTATTTGCTATGGGACAGCGAGTATCGCCTCGAGGCTCAGACAAGGGCTGCCAGGATGGGAGGTGCAGTACTTCCTGACCAGTTATATGGTTCAGGTGCCTTCAAGTCCATCGATGCGCAGACCAACTTGCCACTAGCCACTCTTCAGATGTCAGCCGAGGCTGCCTTCAAGGCTTTTCTCAAGGTTCCAGCAACTGGCAAAGTGGCCAAAAATTACACCGCAGTCAATCAGGGAGCCCAGGAGCCCTACATGGACTTTATCAATCGCTTAGAGGAAGCGATCAGTAGGCAGATCGATAATGAGCAAGCCCAACAAGAGCTCATGATGAAACTGGCCAATGATAATGCCAATTTAGACTGCCGTAAAATCTTGCAGTCACGGACATGATTAAAGCTTGCGCCGACGTTGGCACAGAATCCTATAAAATGGGTTTGCTTGCAGCAGCGGTGCAAGGGGGTAGAAGACCTAAGAACAAAAACCAAGGGGCATGTCACAATTGTGGCAAGGTCGGTCACTTCGCTAGGGTGTGCCGATCCAAGGGAGGCGGACAAAATTCCGGCCGTTCCAAGGCTCCCAACACCCTGTGTCCGAAGTGTAAGAAAGGCTACCATTAGTCCAGATACTGTCCGAGTTCGGGAAACCGGAACGCGGGCACATCTCTGGCCCCGGTCCAAACAGAGGCTTCCCCTGCTCTGAGCTCGTCAGAGCTAGACTAGATTCCGATCACATTCCTAGCATTGCGAAGGCACAGGCCAGCCCCAAGGGTAGTACAGGGCTAGAATTGACTTGCCAGGCAGACGTTACATGCGACCTGCCAGGCACAGTCTATTTGGTGGACTCCCAGTACATGGGACCCCTGCCCAAGGGCTTTATAGGTTTAGTTTTGCCTCGCAGGGTAGCAGGAGCACGCAGAATTCTTGTAATTCCAGGAGTCGTTGACTCCAATTTTTCAGGCGTTCTCCAAGTTCAGCTTTGGACGCACTTACCCCAGACAATTCACAAGGGAGACACATTAGCGCAACTGATTATGGTTCCTTGTCACTCGCCAGCAGATAGCCAGGGAAGGCTCAGGGACAGCTCAGAGTCCGGGTCAGCAGACCGCTCGAGCGCCAGTGAGGCAGTGCAAGGATACCAGGTCTTAGCGACAGTGGAGACCAACATTGAGTGGAAACAGCGCCCAGTTATTGAGGTATTTCTGAATAAAAGATCATTTTCAGGGTTATTAGATACCGGAGCTGATGCGAGCGTGATCAGCTGAAGCCAGTGGCCACGGGAGTGGGCCATTGAGCCGGTCTCTGATGTGTGGGGGGTAGGCGGCATCCAAGAAGCGTTTAGGAGCCGGGAGTGGGTGGAAGTCACGATTCCAAAGGCTGACGGCACAGCGGTCATTCGGCCGCACATTCTGGACGTGCACATCAACCTTTGGGGGCGAGACATTTTACAGCAGTACGGTGCTACACTTACCTTTGGGTAATGGCGTTGCCACTTAAATGGCTCACCAATACGCCGGTCTGGGTGGAACAATGGCCGGTAGTGGGAGAGAAATTAGTCGCCCTAAAGCAGCTGGTTAAAGAACAGCTAGACGCAGGACATATAGAGCAGTCCACTAGTCCTTGGAATTCGCCTATTTTTGTCATCAAAAAGAAGTCGGGGAAGTGGCGACTCCTCCACGATCTCAGAGAGATCAATAAATGTATACAGCCAATGGGTCCGCTTCAATGCGGCATCCCAAATCCTAATATGATTCCCGAGGGGTGGGAGATCCTAGTCGTAGATCTCAAGGATTGCTTTTACACCATTCCCTTGGACCCCAGGGACAGGGAAAGGTTCGCCTTTACGGTGCCGGTTGTGAACCACAGTGAGCCCACGCAGCGTTACGCGTGGAAATTTTTGCCACAGGGCATGCTCAATTCGCCCACCGTGTGCCAAATTTATGTTCACAACGCACTGGCAAAGTTTCGAAACCTTCATCCCACAGCTTTAGTTTGCCATTTCATGGATGATATCTTGGTCGCAGTGCCGCAACTCGGCAGCGAAATGTTTAAAGACCTCCAGGCCAGCCTCATACTTGGGTCATTGGCTTCTCCGCTCTTTTGCAGCGCCAGTTTTGCCCCAAATCAACTTGAAGGACTCAGTCACCCTGGTAGAATTGCAGCAGGTTTTAGGGAACATTAATTGGGCCAGACTGTATTTCCGATTGGATACGGATCTTTTGAAGCCGCTCTTCTCGCTGCTCACGCTAGGTAAGCAGCCGGCAGACCGGATACAAATTCCTCGAGAGGCACGCTTGGCTCTCGAGAAAGTCAACCAAATTCTCAGCCAAAGGTGGGTGGACAGGATTGCTCAGGGGCCATATGCTCCGATCCTGAACTTGTACATAGTTCGGGCAGGATCCATGTTCACCGGAGCCCTAGGAGTGGACTCCGAGAAAGGAGCGAGTATCGTGGAATGGGTGTACTTGCCGAACACCTCTTCCCGAAACATCGTTCCTCCCCAAGAATTGGTCTCCGCTGTGGTTTACCACAGAAGGCTGAGAGCTAGGGACATTTCAGGGCACGACTTAGCAAAGATTGTGGTCCCGTTCACCAAAGAGCAGGTTCAGCAATTGATGCAGCTCGGTGACTCGCTTCCAATTGCCTTGGAGGGATTCACCGGATGCTTGGCATACCACTTGCCAAAAGACCCCAGACTTGTCTCGCTTTAGACGCAGACAGTCAGCTTGTTCGAATTGCTCTCGCTGGTTCCGCTTCAGGGAGCCAGGACAGTTTTTACGGATGGGGGTCGCACATATGGTGTCTTAACTTGGCAGGAGGGCCAGGCTTGGCACACGCTGTTAACTCTTCCACAGAAGTCCGCGCAGCGGGCAGAGTTGGCAGCGGTGAACCTTGCCTTGCGCACCTTCGCCAAAGAGCGCCTAAACATCATTACTGACAGTCAGTATGTTAGGAATTTGCTTCACAGTTTACCGGGAGCTTACATCACTCCCGCGATAGACAAGAATTTGGTGAGTTTGTTCCTCACAGCTCAATTTCATTTGCGAAACCGCACGGAAGCGCTCTATATTGCCCACATCCGAAGTCACCAAGACCTACCGGGTCCGATTTCCGCGGGCAATAGTAGAGCGGATGTGGCGGCAAAGGAAATTCAGCAACGTTCAGTGTTAGGTATTTTCACTACTCCAATTCAGAGTCATGCATTCTTTCACCAAAATGCCAAAGCGCTCGCCAGACAGTTCAATCTGCCACTTTCTCAAGCCCAAGGCATAGTTCGCTCTTGCCAGCATTGTGCAGGGGCACCGGGGGGCCCCTCATGGGGGGATCAACCCACGAGGGACAGAGGCTAACCAGGTGTGGCAAATGGATGTCACGCACGTTCCGCAGTTTGGCAGATGGCAGTACATGCACGTTTGCATTGATACTTTTTCACAATTCATTTGGGCAACAGCGCAGAAAGGGGAGACAGCTTCCCACGTGGAGCAGCACCTCCTTTCCTGCTTCGCGGCAATGGGCAAACCGCGGCACGTGAAAACCGATAACGCCCCGTCCTACAGCTCCAGGCAGCTGGCTAACTTCATGGCCACCTGGGACATTAAGCATACTTTTGGCATTCCTTACAATCCGCAGGGGCAAGCGATTGTGGAACGAGTCAATCGGACACTCAAGTCCTATATTGACAAACAAACAGAAAGGGGGGAGCCACCAGCCCTCCCCAAGTCACAGGGTCAGGCACAGCATTGTCTGAATAAGGTATTGTTCACATACAATCACCTTAATGTTTTTTTGGATTGCACGCCGCAGGAGAAGCACTTCTGCCATTCGGAAGCTCTCCCGCGGCCGATGGTCCGATACCGGGTGCCACCGGACCCTTCCTGGAGGGGCCCGGCGCCACTCGTAACCTGGGGAAGAGGGTATGCTGCAGTTATGTCTCCTACAGGTGTCATCTGGATTCCAGCTCGGTGTGTCAAGCCTCACTTGGAAACCGAAACGAAAAAGACGGCCGGGGTGTGAAGGGTCACTGGTAGAGAAAAACACTCCCGGAAATGTAACAAGTGCAAGAGATTTAATGTACTAATAAAAGATTGTGAACCACATGGGTGTGTTACTGAACTACTGAACGAGGGGTCTTGTTAGCCAACCGACTATAAACATGTAAAATCAATATTCTGGGTACATCACATCAACAAATAACAGCATAAACCAACAAGAGGGTAAGTTAAGCAATTCATACCCCTCCCCCCTCCTGTAGATCACCGGGCGGTTGGGCAATGTTCAGATGTAAGATACTGTTGTAAAGGTAAAGGTAAAAGGTATCAACACGTCCGTCTGGGTAAGTTCATATATAGTAAGACAAAGTCTCGTAAGCGGCTCGTGGATCATCCGGTCAATGGTTGAATAGCCCAGCCCGGGCGGAGGGGGTGCCAATCGAAGTCAAAGACTGATGTCCCTCCGGTATAGCGACATTTCGGTGGCTTCCTCAGAGTCTACAGTTAGTGATAAAAAGAACATACATATACCAACACGATATACAGTTAACCTCTTCTCTGAGCTTTGTAACACATATACATATACCATATTACTAAGTCTAGTGTAGCCAGCCCAGAGAAGTGAATCTGACTTAAACAGTAATTATGCGAAAAAACACTTGTTAAACTGTATGAAACAGTATAAAAGACAGACACAGGGAACAAGAGGGGACATACCTCTCAGAAAATTAATACCCGCGCATGAACCTCCTAAGTCTATTCTTTCGTGTTCTCGCGTTGTAAACAGGTTGATGGTTGCGGATATAAATACTCGAGTGCAAGATCAAAATGTTAGATACTCTACACCTGGATGGAACCTTAACGTTGATAATGAAGGTGGAGTGCATGAACAGGAACAACATGATGGATGGCCTGAAATGAACGATGGTGGGTGTGAGTCAAGACGTTAAAGTGGACCGGACCGTTTATAGAAAGGCTGAAAGGTCCCAATCCGTGTTTAATCCGAACGGGGCTAGGGTATTAAAATGGTGGATGTAAAAAGCCTCCCGTTTCAATAGAAATCGTTCGATATCGACTGACTCATGCTTGGTTGGTATGTGTGTTTCTAAGATCACCAGTTGCATATCTTTCAGGCTGTGTCTATGTTCTAGAAAATGGCTCACCATGGGGGCGTTGGGAATGTGATTTCTAATGCGAGACAAATGTTCTCCTAGACGTACCCTGATCTGCCTTCTTGATTGACCAATATAAGCTAGTTGACAGGTGCATTTTATCATGTATACAGATTCCTTCGTATAGCAACTAGAAAATGATTTTAGTTTAAGTATGAAGTTGCTCGAAGGTATCTGTACACGATCGGTTTTCCACATATAGGGGCAATATCTGCAATGTCCGCACGAATGATGTCCCGTGCGGGTAACGGAGGTTACAGAACGAGGGGAAACATCCGCTCTGGAGATATAATTGGCAATGGCATTGGTTTTTCGGAAGCCAATCATGGGTGGAGTATGACACCCTGGGGTGTTATCCAAGATGTGCCAATGTTTAAGAACTATGTTCTTAATTTTGTTGGCCAGTGGGGTATAATCGAGCGACCAGAATAGTCTGGTATTATCCTGTGGTGTTCTGTTATCCTCTGTAAGCAAAGTTAGCCTGGGGCGATGGATCGCTTTGTTCCGTGCCTCTCTAATGATGTTATAGGGATAACCCCTGTGCTTAAGGATGTTCGAAATTTTGTCAGCTGCTGAGAGGAAATCCTGTGGGTTGGTGGAATTCCGTTTTGCCCTAATGAACAGACTGTACGGGATGTTGACCTTAAGGTGTCTCGGATGAAAGGATTTAAACTGGAGGTAGGGAAAGCGGTCTGTAGGTTTGTGAAATAATTTGGTCTGAATTCTGCCACCTGCAATGAAAACTGTGAGATCCAAAAAAGGTAAAGAGGTGAGCTGCAAATTAGAAGAAAATTTCAACTGAGGGTGGAGTTGATTGATCCATGTACAAAAATTATTAATGGAGTGCTGGTTACTAAAAATGAAAAATAAATCGTCAATGTATCTCCTGTAACATAAGATATCAGAATGAAACGGATTAACAGTGGGGTTGCAAATAAACGTAGAATCAAAGTTACACATGAAGATGTTAGCGATCGATGGGGCGAAATTGGAGCCCATCGATACTCCCTGGATTTGTAAAAAATATTGGTGATCAAATCTAAAGAAATTATGCTCGAAGCATATGTCCAGGAGGTCCAACAGAAATTCTGTGGGAGGGAAGCCATTACGCCTGGATTCCAAATGATGCGCTATCAGAGTTCTAACTTCGGATAGGGGGATGTTAGTGTATAGTGAGCTCACATCCATCGTAAGTAACGCCGCGCCCTCGGGTACTTCTAGATTTTCCACTGATTGTATAAAATGTGTAGTGTCTTTTGTATAAGCTGGTGTGAAAGTTGAAAACGGAAAGATGTGATGATTAATAAACTTGGCAAGGGGCTCCAACAAGGAGTTGTTGGCACTGATGATTGGTCTGCATGGAAATATATCTAGATCGGGAGAGTATTTATGTACCTTCGGTAGAAGGTAGAAGATGGGTGTCCTGGGATGCTGATTGTACAAGAATCTAAAAGTACTCTCCTCGATGTAGTCCATTGCCAGACCATCCTGTAATACAACTTTGATGATATTGGATATATGCTTGGTAGGGTTCTGCTCTAACTCCATGTAATAGTTAGTATCCGATAGCTGATGTTGGGCTGCTAAAAGATAGTCGGTCTTATTAAGTATTACAATGCCACCTCCCTTGTCTGCAGATTTAATTATTATTTCTGGATCCCGACCTAGGTTCTCTAGAAGGGCCATGTCCTCTTTGGTTAGATTGTAGGATTTTTTGGAAGTTCTTTCTAATTTGTCTATATCTCTCATAATGAGTCTTCTGAACACGTCAATGGACGGGTTATCTATGTTGGGGGTAAAGGTGGATCGGGGGGTGAACAATTTCGGTTGCGTGGTGCTATCCTTAAAAAAGGATTTAAGCTTCAGGAGTCTGATGAGTTTGAATATATCAACCTTGGTTTTGAATGAGGAATATTTGGGCGTGGGAACAAATCCCATGCCGAGGTTGAGTAACTCCATTTCCCTTACCGTGAGGGTCCTGCAGGAAAAATTGAACACCAGAGACGTGAGCGGAGGGATCGGTTCACTGGTTGTTACTTCTTCTTGGTCTTCCTGGGCGGTCTTTTGTCTAAAAAATCCGTCCTGCTACGTGATCTCGAACCGGTCGATGTCGATGCTCCTCCCCTGTATCTGTTTGTCCTAAAGTTGTACGGATCTCGGGTGATCTCGTCAGCGGATGAGTCCACTAAATCCGAATCCGTTGTCTCGTACTCTGATGTTTCGACAGGTCGCCTCCAGCTTATACAAAAGACACTACACATTTTATACAATCAGTGGAAAATCTAGAAGTACCCGAGGGCGCGGCGTTACTTACGATGGATGTGAGCTCACTATACACTAACATCCCCCTATCCGAAGTTAGAACTCTGATAGCGCATCATTTGGAATCCAGGCGTAATGGCTTCCCTCCCACAGAATTTCTGTTGGACCTCCTGGACATATGCTTCGAGCATAATTTCTTTAGATTTGATCACCAATATTTTTTACAAATCCAGGGAGTATCGATGGGCTCCAATTTCGCCCCATCGATCGCTAACATCTTCATGTGTAACTTTGATTCTACGTTTATTTGCAACCCCACTGTTAATCCGTTTCATTCTGATATCTTATGTTACAGGAGATACATTGACGATTTATTTTTCATTTTTAGTAACCAGCACTCCATTAATAATTTTTGTACATGGATCAATCAACTCCACCCTCAGTTGAAATTTTCTTCTAATTTGCAGCTCACCTCTTTACCTTTTTTGGATCTCACAGTTTTCATTGCAGGTGGCAGAATTCAGACCAAATTATTTCACAAACCTACAGACCGCTTTCCCTACCTCCAGTTTAAATCCTTTCATCCGAGACACCTTAAGGTCAACATCCCGTACAGTCTGTTCATTAGGGCAAAACGGAATTCCACCAACCCACAGGATTTCCTCTCAGCAGCTGACAAAATTTCGAACATCCTTAAGCACAGGGGTTATCCCTATAACATCATTAGAGAGGCACGGAACAAAGCGATCCATCGCCCCAGGCTAACTTTGCTTACAGAGGATAACAGAACACCACAGGATAATACCAGACTATTCTGGTCGCTCGATTATACCCCACTGGCCAACAAAATTAAGAACATAGTTCTTAAACATTGGCACATCTTGGATAACACCCCAGGGTGTCATACTCCACCCATGATTGGCTTCCGAAAAACCAATGCCATTGCCAATTATATCTCCAGAGCGGATGTCTCCCCTCGTTCTGTAACCTCCGTTACCCGCACGGGACATCATTCGTGCGGACATTGCAGATATTGCCCCTATATGTGGAAAACCGATCGTGTACAGATACCTTCGAGCAACTTCATACTTAAACTAAAATCATTTTCTAGTTGCTATACGAAGGAATCTGTATACATGATAAAATGCACCTGTCAACTAGCTTATATTGGTCAATCAAGAAGGCAGATCAGGGTACGTCTAGGAGAACATTTGTCTCGCATTAGAAATCACATTCCCAACGCCCCCATGGTGAGCCATTTTCTAGAACATAGACACAGCCTGAAAGATATGCAACTGGTGATCTTAGAAACACACATACCAACCAAGCATGAGTCAGTCGATATCGAACGATTTCTATTGAAACGGGAGGCTTTTTACATCCACCATTTTAATACCCTAGCCCCGTTCGGATTAAACACGGATTGGGACCTTTCAGCCTTTCTATAAACGGTCCGGTCCACTTTAACGTCTTGACTCACACCCACCATCGTTCATTTCAGGCCATCCATCATGTTGTTCCTGTTCATGCACTCCACCTTCATTATCAACGTTAAGGTTCCATCCAGGTGTAGAGTATCTAACATTTTGATCTTGCACTCGAGTATTTATATCCGCAACCATCAACCTGTTTACAACGCGAGAACACGAAAGAATAGACTTAGGAGGTTCATGCGCGGGTATTAATTTTCTGAGAGGTATGTCCCCTCTTGTTCCCTGTGTCTGTCTTTTATACTGTTTCATACAGTTTAACAAGTGTTTTTTCGCATAATTACTGTTTAAGTCAGATTCACTTCTCTGGGCTGGCTACACTAGACTTAGTAATATGGTATATGTATATGTGTTACAAAGCTCAGAGAAGAGGTTAACTGTATATCGTGTTGGTATATGTATGTTCTTTTTATCACTAACTGTAGACTCTGAGGAAGCCACCGAAATGTCGCTATACCGGAGGGACATCAGTCTTTGACTTCGATTGGCACCCCCTCCGCCCGGGCTGGGCTATTCAACCATTGACCGGATGATCCACGAGCCGCTTACGAGACTTTGTCTTACTATATATGAACTTACCCAGACGGACGTGTTGATACCTTTTACCTTTACCTTTACAACAGTATCTTACATCTGAACATTGCCCAACCGCCCGGTGATCTACAGGAGGGGGGAGGGGTATGAATTGCTTAACTTACCCTCTTGTTGGTTTATGCTGTTATTTGTTGATGTGATGTACCCAGAATATTGATTTTACATGTTTATAGTCGGTTGGCTAACAAGACCCCTCGTTCAGTAGTTCAGTAACACACCCATGTGGTTCACAATCTTTTATTAGTACATTAAATCTCTTGCACTTGTTACATTTCCGGGAGTGTTTTTCTCTACCAGTGACCCTTCACACCCCGGCCGTCTTTTTCGTTTCGATTTCACACCCACGGCATGACAGACAAGGGATTCGCCTTTTCTGAGGCGGAAAGACAGAGAATATTACAAAATGCTATACCTTTACAACATGATACTTACACTCAGGATGAGAACCTCAGCAAGCTCGAATATCTGGAGAAGAAGCGCATCAGGATCAACCTACATGCGTCCTTCCTGCTGGAATACTATAAGTCTTCTATAATTCCACGGGGGCTAAGAATACCCAAAGGACCCACACTGTTCTTTAATAAGAAGGAGTTCTTGGACAAGTGGACGGCCATATTAGATCGATGTTCCTTCGATTTGATCCTACTGATCATAGATCAATGCCATCAAGATTCGGAAACAATCGGGAAGGACATCGGTACGTTAAAAGAACAACTTACCGTAATCACAGACAGCCTCGTCCCAGGAGGGCTATCTGAATTGGATAACCGTCTTAAGAGCTTTAAGGATGAGCTGGTAGCTTTTAAAAACAAAAAACTCAACAGGGACAGGAGTGATTACCTCAATGAGCAGGTGTATCGGTGGCAGGCTACTAAAAAATACACTCAGAAACAAGTTACCTGGAGGCGACCTGTCGAAACATCAGAGTACGAGACAACGGATTCGGATTTAGTGGACTCATCCGCTGACGAGATCACCCGAGATCCGTACAACTTTAGGACAAACAGATACAGGGGAGGAGCATCGACATCGACCGGTTCGAGATCACGTAGCAGGACGGATTTTTTAGACAAAAGACCGCCCAGGAAGACCAAGAAGAAGTAACAACCAGTGAACCGATCCCTCCGCTCACGTCTCTGGTGTTCAATTTTTCCTGCAGGACCCTCACGGTAAGGGAAATGGAGTTACTCAACCTCGGCATGGGATTTGTTCCCACGCCCAAATATTCCTCATTCAAAACCAAGGTTGATATATTCAAACTCATCAGACTCCTGAAGCTTAAATCCTTTTTTAAGGATAGCACCACGCAACCGAAATTGTTCACCCCCCGATCCACCTTTACCCCCAACATAGATAACCCGTCCATTGACGTGTTCAGAAGACTCATTATGAGAGATATAGACAAATTAGAAAGAACTTCCAAAAAATCCTACAATCTAACCAAAGAGGACATGGCCCTTCTAGAGAACCTAGGTCGGGATCCAGAAATAATAATTAAATCTGCAGACAAGGGAGGTGGCATTGTAATACTTAATAAGACCGACTATCTTTTAGCAGCCCAACATCAGCTATCGGATACTAACTATTACATGGAGTTAGAGCAGAACCCTACCAAGCATATATCCAATATCATCAAAGTTGTATTACAGGATGGTCTGGCAATGGACTACATCGAGGAGAGTACTTTTAGATTCTTGTACAATCAGCATCCCAGGACACCCATCTTCTACCTTCTACCGAAGGTACATAAATACTCTCCCGATCTAGATATATTTCCATGCAGACCAATCATCAGTGCCAACAACTCCTTGTTGGAGCCCCTTGCCAAGTTTATTAATCATCACATCTTTCCGTTTTCAACTTTCACACCAGCTTATACAAAAGACACTACACATTTTATACAATCAGTGGAAAATCTAGAAGTACCCGAGGGCGCGGCGTTACTTACGATGGATGTGAGCTCACTATACACTAACATCCCCCTATCCGAAGTTAGAACTCTGATAGCGCATCATTTGGAATCCAGGCGTAATGGCTTCCCTCCCACAGAATTTCTGTTGGACCTCCTGGACATATGCTTCGAGCATAATTTCTTTAGATTTGATCACCAATATTTTTTACAAATCCAGGGAGTATCGATGGGCTCCAATTTCGCCCCATCGATCGCTAACATCTTCATGTGTAACTTTGATTCTACGTTTATTTGCAACCCCACTGTTAATCCGTTTCATTCTGATATCTTATGTTACAGGAGATACATTGACGATTTATTTTTCATTTTTAGTAACCAGCACTCCATTAATAATTTTTGTACATGGATCAATCAACTCCACCCTCAGTTGAAATTTTCTTCTAATTTGCAGCTCACCTCTTTACCTTTTTTGGATCTCACAGTTTTCATTGCAGGTGGCAGAATTCAGACCAAATTATTTCACAAACCTACAGACCGCTTTCCCTACCTCCAGTTTAAATCCTTTCATCCGAGACACCTTAAGGTCAACATCCCGTACAGTCTGTTCATTAGGGCAAAACGGAATTCCACCAACCCACAGGATTTCCTCTCAGCAGCTGACAAAATTTCGAACATCCTTAAGCACAGGGGTTATCCCTATAACATCATTAGAGAGGCACGGAACAAAGCGATCCATCGCCCCAGGCTAACTTTGCTTACAGAGGATAACAGAACACCACAGGATAATACCAGACTATTCTGGTCGCTCGATTATACCCCACTGGCCAACAAAATTAAGAACATAGTTCTTAAACATTGGCACATCTTGGATAACACCCCAGGGTGTCATACTCCACCCATGATTGGCTTCCGAAAAAACAAATGCCATTGCCAATTATATCTCCAGAGCGGATGTTTCCCCTCGTTCTGTAACCTCCGTTACCCGCACGGGACATCATTCGTGCGGACATTGCAGATATTGCCCCTATATGTGGAAAACCGATCGTGTACAGATACCTTCGAGCAACTTCATACTTAAACTAAAATCATTTTCTAGTTGCTATACGAAGGAATCTGTATACATGATAAAATGCACCTGTCAACTAGCTTATATTGGTCAATCAAGAAGGCAGATCAGGGTACGTCTAGGAGAACATTTGTCTCGCATTAGAAATCACATTCCCAACGCCCCCATGGTGAGCCATTTTCTAGAACATAGACACAGCCTGAAAGATATGCAACTGGTGATCTTAGAAACACACATACCAACCAAGCATGAGTCAGTCGATATCGAACGATTTCTATTGAAACGGGAGGCTTTTTACATCCACCATTTTAATACCCTAGCCCCGTTCGGATTAAACACGGATTGGGACCTTTCAGCCTTTCTATAAACGGTCCGGTCCACTTTAACGTCTTGACTCACACCCACCATCGTTCATTTCAGGCCATCCATCATGTTGTTCCTGTTCATGCACTCCACCTTCATTATCAACGTTAAGGTTCCATCCAGGTGTAGAGTATCTAACATTTTGATCTTGCACTCGAGTATTTATATCCGCAACCATCAACCTGTTTACAACGCGAGAACACGAAAGAATAGACTTAGGAGGTTCATGCGCGGGTATTAATTTTCTGAGAGGTATGTCCCCTCTTGTTCCCTGTGTCTGTCTTTTATACTGTTTCATACAGTTTAACAAGTGTTTTTTCGCATAATTACTGTTTAAGTCAGATTCACTTCTCTGGGCTGGCTACACTAGACTTAGTAATATGGTATATGTATATGTGTTACAAAGCTCAGAGAAGAGGTTAACTGTATATCGTGTTGGTATATGTATGTTCTTTTTATCACTAACTGTAGACTCTGAGGAAGCCACCGAAATGTCGCTATACCGGAGGGACATCAGTCTTTGACTTCGATTGGCACCCCCTCCGCCCGGGCTGGGCTATTCAACCATTGACCGGATGATCCACGAGCCGCTTACGAGACTTTGTCTTACTATATATGAACTTACCCAGACGGACGTGTTGATACCTTTTACCTTTACCTTTACAACAGTATCTTACATCTGAACATTGCCCAACCGCCCGGTGATCTACAGGAGGGGGGAGGGGTATGAATTGCTTAACTTACCCTCTTGTTGGTTTATGCTGTTATTTGTTGATGTGATGTACCCAGAATATTGATTTTACATGTTTATAGTCGGTTGGCTAACAAGACCCCTCGTTCAGTAGTTCAGTAACACACCCATGTGGTTCACAATCTTTTATTAGTACATTAAATCTCTTGCACTTGTTACATTTCCGGGAGTGTTTTTCTCTACCAGTAAGCCTCACTTGGAACCACATGGCGTGGACCCAGGTCGACCCGAGTCCGATCCCGGAGATGGAGGACCTCACTCTGACCGAGAGGACCCGTCGGAAGAAGCG
Organism: Bradypodion ventrale; assembly: GCA_035047345.1. Taxonomy (NCBI): domain Eukaryota; kingdom Metazoa; phylum Chordata; class Lepidosauria; order Squamata; family Chamaeleonidae; genus Bradypodion; species Bradypodion ventrale. The sequence continues at coordinate 226,879,937 of JAWDJE010000003.1, read as the reverse complement.
GCGACAACGGACGGAGCCGAAGGTTACCTGGGGGATGGTCAAGATCCTTTGCCGTGAGGCCGAGGACGTCATCCGACGCGAGGAGAGGGAACCAACACCGGAGAACTTCATGGCTGCAGTCCTTGCCCAGATTAGTGCCAACACCGTGGCAGTCACCATCATCCTGACCCTCTCCCTACTTGCTGGGGGAGGCGTTCAGGCTGCCTCACTAAAGGCCAACGGTTTGATGCCAGGCGAAGATCATTCCGCCCAGATGCATTACAACTTATGGGAAAGGTTGGCGGGTCTCGTCAACCAGTCCGATTTTTGCCTAAGGCAGGACTCGGGTTCTGCCTCCATTCTAAGCACCTGCCTCATCCCAGTGTGCCACACTCTAGATGCAAGCACCAGGGATGACGACTGGCTGCTGAAGCGGATTTTCGGTCCGCATCTCCCTGCGAGCTTCTCAGCATACGCTCGCTGGAGGGGAATGCAGCTGACAATGACTTTACCGGCTGACGCGGCCACTCTTCACACTCCTCGAGTGGCGGTCAGTCCGAACTCTACTTGTGCTCGAATGGTTGGCTGCGCTGCAGTCGGCCGAACTCAGCGCCGCTGCCTCAACACTGGCAGCAGCAACTGGACTTGTGACAAACCACAGACACTTGGTTCAATGTATGCTCATGTTACCCTACCTTCAGGATGGTTCTTTACATGTAATCAGTATACTTGGAACTACATTCCCGCAAATGTATCAGATTCTACATGTTGTATCAGTCGTTTGACACTGTTACTCCCCACTAAGGATATGATTGTTCCAAGCACAAATGTTTCAGATGTTTCTTCACCCATACGACACGCTCGTGCCACCCAGTTAGACAGCTCATGTGATAGCAACATTAGGGTTCTTAGTCCAGCCGAATACGTCTCGTTGGCAGTCAGCATACTTGGCGTGCCAGGCTTAGCCGTCGGCAACGCTCGAGGATTGGTCAACTGGCTTGCGGATTAGCAAAAGCCATTAACCATACCTCCTCGGCGATAGCGCTGCTCAACCAGGAGCAGGCAGAACTTCGCCATGCCATTCTCGACAATCGAGCAGCTATAGACTATCTTTTGTTGTTACATCATTTGGGATGCGAATCTGTCCATGGCATGTGTTGCTTTAATCTCACTGACAACTCACGCAAGGTCCAGAGCCAGCTCACGGACCTCCACACCCTAGTCAAGAACATTAAGCAGGGTTCGATATGGGATTGGTGGAGTTCCTTGTGGTCATGGCTTCCGTGGGGGTGGCTCCAAACGACGCTTCAAGTAATTGTGGGGGTGATAGTGCTAGGCATAGCAGGATGCTGTTTCATGCAATGCATTCCCTCACTATTATCAAGGTGTCTTTCATGGGGGGAACCCCGAAGCGTCATTCCCGCTCATCAGCTGATGCCTCTCTTGCGCAGAGTCGCCTGTCAGGTCCCTAAACAATAGAAAAAGGGGAGATGCGGATTCCGCATGCCCAATTGGCATAGAACCTTGGCAGAGGTTAAACCAGTCGAGCAGACTCCTGGGCACTGGCCCTTGCCAGTATGGAAATTGGGGGGTGGATTAATCATACGGGTTTATTCACCCACACCTGACCTGACCGACAGTTCTGCTGAGAGAGCAGATCGCTAAACCTCCGTTACCCATTAGGCAATCACTCACTCGCAGTAAAGCTTAATCTTGGGTGCAAATAGAAGCCATATTTACCCTGGCGTAAGCCTCAGACAATGGTTTTCCCCTGTCAGTGTTTGCCCGAGTTAATTAACTTCCCCAAGAGAGTTTTCCCATTAACCCGAGTAAATGGGTGATGTGATTTTCTGTCAGATGACGATTCTTTCCTGCATTGCCTTCTGATCTATATATGATGATGCTTTTCCCTCAATAAACCACTGATCTGATCTCCCTCCATATTGCCTCGTGTCGTTACTTGATCAGTCTCCTCCGGGACCCAACGGCCGTCCTAGCGGCCCCGATTCCTACACTTTAGTCTAACATGGGCCAGGGCCATAGCCAGGATTCTAGATGTAGGTGTGCGAATATTTTTTCAGGGTGGGCAACAAAACCTCTTTTCAATTAATTCCTATGGTACGCCACACTTTGCCAAAGTGGGCAAAGTGCTAACTCAGGATCGGCCAAAGCCCACCCTGGCCACTGCCTGGCTACGGCCCTGACATGGGCAGAGGTTTTCTATGCTCCAATCAGAATGACTAAGACTAGCCACACATGGGACTTCTTTCTCCACAGAAAGGCATTTGTGTGTGTGTGTGGGAAATCCCCCGGGTCACCAAAGGTGCTGTTATTTGAGATTTTAAACCTCTCAGTTGAGATTTTAAGTCCCTCAGTCAAAGATACATTTCATAAGAGAATCAAACCTCCCTCCCTCCCTCCCTCCCTCCCTCTCTCTCTCTCTCTCTCACACACACACACACACACAAAGAGCACCTTTATTGTTTTACTTACAAGTGATGATATTTTCTTACAAAACACATATCAAGTCTTCAAAACATTTAATGTGATTTATCTCTAATTGTAGTTCTTATGCAGTAAATGATAGTAAAGGTTTCCCTTGCTCGAAAGCCAGTCGTATCCCACTCTGAGGTTCAGTGCTCATCTCTATTTCAAAGCCAAAGAGCCAGCGCTGTCTGCTTCTGCAGATGTTTCTGTGGTCATGGGGTAGGCATGATAGAGATGCAGTATAAGGTAGTGGCAGAGTGTCTAACTAGGACTCAAGAGACCTGGGTTCAAAGCTCTGCTTAGCTGTGGAAATTGAGGGCTGGCAATGGTAAAACCATTCCTTTTCACATACTGTACCTTGAAAACCATACCAGGGACAGAACTGACTTCACAGCTCATCATACTCTTAATAAGCAAAGCAAATGTATCTGACATCCTGTGTAGAATGATTGTTACAAAATGGTCCAAAGAAGAAATACTAAGGATTATTTGCCAAGTGATAGTTTGGCACAGTGTACATATGGTCCCCTTTTCTTGCCAAGAAAATAACTTTAACTGTCTCAATGCAGAATGATGGAAATCTTGCCAGAACTGATCAGAAATTTGAGGAGAGAAAGATTTCAGTATCACTTGGCAGAGGAGACCAGACAGCTGCTTCACCAAATGGTAGAATCTATATAATAAGCAAAAGTGGTTAATTTGCATATTGGTTGCAGATCTGCAACTACAGTAGTTTAATATGCAAAATATGTTTCTAGGAAATTTTTGCCCACAGTTATACATATGAATAAGAAAACAGTGATATGTGGGTCAGGAAGTTGGTGAGTGGGGTGAAATGAATTTACTATCCTGCATGATCCTACCTGTGGCAGTTGAAACAGGAACCGTCTCCATGGAAAAGATTTGCTTGCCCTTTGAGCTATTGCGCTTTCACAACACTGACATCACAAGTTCACAGCTTGCTTCTGGTATTTGTCTTATGCAGTTTTCCAAGTGGTGGGCTTCAAAAAAAATTACTACCACACTAAGGGCATGGCCAACTCTGTGGGCATGGCCGGGTGACTGGCTGGGCATGCTTAAACTGCTGTATTTTAATGTGAGCTTTTGTGGATCAAGTCCACTTCATCAGACCATTAGTTAGCAATTACACTTCAATGCTCTAATTTTCCTTTAAAGAGTAACTGCAGCAGAGTAACTGCTGGCTCAGCCCAGGCGCCCGGACCCAGCAGCAAGGATGTTGGAGTCGTGTCCAGAGTGGTGTGAGAGGAGGTGGGTGGGGCAGGGTGAGGCAGTGAACGGGACCAGCCAGTTTTACTACCAGTTCTCCTGAACCTGTCAGAACCTGCTGGAGCCCACCACTGCCTTCGCCATATTGAATATGTACTGTCATCTGAGAAATGTATTTTGTAGGCCCTTGAGTTTGGAGTCTCCATTTTGTGAGTTTGGCCAAATACAATTTTACCTGAGGGCTTAGCTATAAATAATGGATTTTTGTGTGCTCAGGATAGAACCTAGTAGTGGTGAATCTATGGCACGCGTGCCAAAGGTGGCACTCAGAGCCCTCTCTGTGGGCACCCATGCAGTCACCCCACCACAGAGTTTGCCCACTCCTCTGCCCAGCAAGCCCAATGGGAGCGCTTCCTCCCCCCCCAGCACAGAGATCACCCCGTCCCTCTGCCCAGCAGCCTAATGGGAGCGTTTCCTTCCTCCCCTATTGCTGTGTTGGCACTTTGCGATAAATAAGTGGGTTTTTGGTTGCAGTTTGGGCACTAGGTCTCTAAAAGGTTCACCATCACTGAACTAGAAGCATGCAAGTAGGTTTATCGATCAGTGGGTTTTTGATACAGAATGAGCTTGTAGTTTCACAGTAATGTCTAGAAAATGCACCTGTTGTTTAGATTGGTCCAGGCTGAGGTTGATATTTGGAGCAAAACTACAACAGTATGTATATCTCATTTATAGTAATATATTTCTAAATCTTATTATGCAATCCTACACCCAGTCATATGTACTTCTTCTTCTTCTGTGTCTAGGACAAACATGAAACTGCCAAAATGAAGGCACCTTTTGGTGAGTTCATTCTGCAGTTCCTTTTGCCTGACCTAGTGTTAGAAAGTTTAGTCATCAACACAAGGTTGCCATTACCAGGGAATGCCAGATTGTGGTTCAAAAATACCACAGTCTTTGAGAATGCTTTTTCTGGGTACCCCATCATATACCAAGATTCATTGATTACAAATGGGACTGAAGCACCATGCACTCAACACTTTCCATGACTCAGAAGTCCCTTTATTCAATGTGACACATTCTGCTCTTTGTCTCATTGTGTTTAGGAGTATAATCCCCCTGTGTCATGTGCTTTGGAATCCGCATTATGTTGATCCTCAGACCAATGTTATTAAGTAAACAACTATTGTTAACATTTTTCAGATTGAGAACCATGAATAAGAAACAGACAATCAGCCAATGTTGATCTGTCCCTTCCATTGGCTGAGGCAAGATTTAGATCTTAGTCTTTGGGATTAGCTATGAAACCACACTCTGGCTAAAATAAAATAAAAAACAACCAAGGAAGTTCTCTGTTTTTATCATGGAAATGTTCCGGGGTTTTTCGCCTTTGTTTTCCTCCAAGTTAAATTTCATTTTCATCAGGCTATACAATTTGTGATTCATCAAGCTCACTGCTGACATGTCTGCCTTGTTTTATGTCACAAATGTTTTAAGCTAGCAATGGAGAAATGGTGATCTTTCAGATGTTATTGAAATACCATTCCTGTCTTAGCTCACCACTGTCCAGAATGATTTGGGCTGATGAGAACAGAAGTTCAGTGCAATCTGGAGGATAAAATGCTGCCCCAGCCTTGTTTTAAGCAGCTCCAAGCATGTAGCAATAATATATAATCGTGTTTTGATATATCATGCACTTAATAAACCACCATACTTGGCTCAAGGTCTGCAGTAGGCATGATGGTCATAGATTTTGCAAGTCTGCACTAGAGTTTACCAGTCAGGTCTACTCATCTGGCTGTCACATTACTGCTTGTTCTATTTAGCAACAGGTTCTTACAATTGTTCTTTTGAAAACAGTATGATTCTTTTAAGTGGGTATTGGGGGAGGTAAGATAGTAGCTGGCCCAAGCTGGTCCATCTCTTTGAGGTGCGGTTGGCCAAAATTGTCCCACAAAAGTATTTTAAAAATATTGTTTGCTTTTAATATTGTGATATCCCTTTAGGACAGTGATGGTGAACCTTGGCACTCCAGATGTTCTTGAACTTCAATTCCCAGAATCTGTGCTGTCTTGGGCTTCTAGTAATTGAAGTCCAAGAACACCTTGAGTGCAAAGGTTCATCATCACTGCTTTAGGAGAAAGGCAGGGTATAGTTATTTTAAACAAATAATAAATCTATATATATAAAACCAAGGTGTCCTGGCATGAGTTGCTTATACAAATCCACACCCCTGTACCGATCACACTGAAACTTGGCACATACATATCTTGGGCCGGAGAGACAGTCACTGCGGGAGTCACAAGCCCCATGGGGAAGGGTACACCCCCAAAATTGATCCACAAAGTGGACATCCCTACCAACAGGAGGGAATGTAAGGGGAAAAAGCCAACCGGTGGGATTGTGATGTCATCGCCAGAGCTCAACAAATCCCTGGCTGACCAGGTCTGGGGCTCCATGACAACAACATCATCATCATCATCATCATCATCATCATCATCATCATCATCATCATCATCATCATCATTGACTGGGTTGCCGTGGCAACCGGATGGGGGAATAACAACAACAACAACAACAACAACAACAACAACAACAACAACAACAACAACAACAACAACAACAACAATAAGATGATGATGATGATGATGTCATGGAGCCCTAGACCCGGTTAGCCAGGAATTGGTTGAGCTCTGACGATGACATCATAATCACCCCTGGTAGGCTTTTCCCCTTGGTTTTTCACCCCAAAAACAGGCTGCAGAGGCCCCCACCAGCTGCCAGAAACAACCAGGAGAGGTGACTGCGCATGCGCGAAAATCCACACACGTGCCTAACCCTCCTTGATGTTCCTGGCTGTGGCAGATGTGTGAAATTCCGTGCATGTGCCAAAGCCACCCGGCATTCCAGGCGGCCATTACAGGTGTTGCTGCCCCAGTGACTACTGTCAGCAGGCAGCCAATGCAGCGTCTGGCTCCTTTGCACTCCTGAAGTGTGCCTCAGGGGGAAGGGAGAACCCACAGCTGGAGGGCAGGCAGAGGGTGGGCCTGGGCCACCACCTTCCGCAGGCCTCGTGGCTGTGAAAGGTGGTGGCCCAGCCCCGTCCTCTGCCCAGTCCCTCAAAATGGATCCTCCCTTCCACCTGAGGCAACCCTTGGGATGATGGTGAAGCCGGGCTGTGATGGCTGCCTGCCAACTGTAGTCACTGGGGAGGCCGCAGGAGGCCACTGGCCCTCAGTCTGGCTTGCCCGGGCACCAGGCTGTGATGTCCATGCAGCCTGGCACCATGTGGAACAGCCCCTGGAACCACCTTCAGGCCTGTCCGGCATCGAGGCCGGCTGCAGCAACGTGGCACCTGGCGAGGCCTAGACTGCCGGCACCAGCACCATCATGAGGGCGATGACAGCGGACAAAAAGGTAAGGAAGCATGGGTGCAGGCCGGGGGGAATGGGCCCGGGTCTCTCCTCAGCCTGGGTTGGGCCCCACCCAGGCAACGCCGGGTACCCCTGATAGTTATATCTAACAGAGAAACAGGCAAAAATTACATTCTACAGTTGGCATATTTCTCCATCCCTTTCATTCAGGGAATAAATGATCTCTTAAATCATGACTACTGTAGTCTGAGAGCATCATTCATGCTTTTAGAGGTATCATCAATGACAGACATTTGTATTATTTCCTGTTGCAGATTGGCAAAAGAAGCTCTACTCTAGTTTCTCTAAGATGGCCGACGAGTAACATCTTGATCCGGACGCTCGCGCTTATCAAAGTGGTAATTAATGTGATTGAGCAAAATGGTGAAATTTTAAAGTGGTATTTTTTGTCGATAAGACTCCTGCTTGCCTATCTGGAAAGTTTTGAAGTCGGGCGGTCGAAGTTTGGGAGGTTTCCTGGGCAGGCGAGGCTCGCGATGGAAGCCGCGGCTTTCCCTGCTGAGGAGCCGAGAACGGGACCAGTGAGACGGCGGAGATCTGAGGCGGCAGTAGAATCGGCAAGAAAACAATTCCATGTAAGTGCACGAAAGTCTATATGGAAAAGTTAAAGCTAATCGGGGATCTTGCTTAGAAGAGCCTGGATTTGGAAGCGGGTGGAAGTGGATGAAATCGGGCGGTCGTCCCGTTAATGGCGGCGGTCCTGGAAAACGAAAGTGATTGTGTTCTGGTCTATGGCTTCCCTGCGTTCCAGGAGAACCGCGGCGTGTTTTGGCGATAGTAAAGTGGTTTAAGAAGTTCTCGTCTGGGCTCCAGCTTTTGAAGGCTGCAGTGTGTTTCGAGTCTAAAGTGTGTGGGGAAAGTCTGCCGATTCACAGAGGAAGAAGGGGGTTTTCCCCCTGAAGTTAATGTACCCGCTGGAAAAGGGCATTTTGATTTGTTCGCTTCAAGAGAAGGATTAACTTGTTTTTTTATTCCTTCACCGTGTGGATTACAAATAACATCTTCTTTTTGGACATATTGCTCCTCCTGCTTTTCTTCCCTCCTTGCTTGGATTTTGGGCTTTTTTTTCTCCTCTCACCCCCCCCCCCTCCTGGTGGCTTTGACTTAAATGAAAAAATCTGGGTGACCGTATCCTTGGAGCCTCTATTTTCGTGGTTTGGAAGGCGAATAGTTGGACTGCTTGCTTTGGGGAAACGGGTCGGATGTGGACTATTCCTTTTTTCTTTTTGTTTGGAGCATATTCCGGTTCTTGTTTTCTTTTTGTGGATTATAGCAACTAACTCTTTGCTGGATTTCTTCCTCCTTATAAGCTTTGTTTGCCCTGTTTGGATACGTGGTACTAGCAGTTGCAGTGGCACAGGCTTGTCTGGACTGACTAAGACTTTGCAACGTTCTGCAACACTGGACTCTCCTATTGCGTGTCATCATGGATAAAGGCACAAGAGGGAAAGCAAAAGAGGAAGAACCAGTAGTGAAGTCTAAGAGGAAAGAAAAAGCACCAATGGAAGAAGCCCCTCAGTCTTCATCACCGCCACCTGAGCCTTATGATCATACTCAAATTATGGTGGAAATTGGAAAATTGTTCCAGAAATTGGAGAAGAATGAGGAATCAAGGGTGAAAGATAGAAATGAAATGATGAAAAAACAAGATAAGGTGGTATCATCGGTTGCAGATTTTTCAAAAAAAGTGGACTTAAGTTTGCAAAAAATAGAGGGAAATGTGAAATTGGTTCAAAATGAGGTAACTGTCATAAAAAAAAGAAATAAAAGGGACTCAGGAGGCGGTGCAGGAGAATAAGCTGAAATTGGAAGAGCAAGAGAAAAGGATTGATGCTGTGGAAGATATGATGAGAAAGCAGAACATTGTGATCCGTCAGGTGGTTGAACGGACACTGGACCAGCTAAGAGAAAGAGTGGTTCAGTGGTTAAATGGTTTGAATATGGGAAAGGAATTTGTTCAGGAAGATATTGTAAGTGTATTCAGGGTGGGCCCAAGAAGAGGGAAAGTGGTTCAAAGAAATGTTTTGGTAAAATTTGCAAATTGGGGTGATAAGCTTAGAGTAATGGCTTTTTTGAAACATGTTGGACCTGATGCCCTGAAATTTGATGGTTCTGATGTAGAATGATATTTCATTGAAAGAAAGAACGTGGAGATATAAGATGAGACCTGTCACCAAATTGTTGATGAGTAAAAACATAAGGTACAAATGGAGATTTCCACAGCAACTGCGCTTTTTCTATGAGAAAAGAATGCAAGTAATTGATGAAGGGACCAATCCATTGGAGTATCTGAGTTTGTTGGAGTTGGTAAAAACAGATTCAGAAGAGTGGATAAATTTTAAGAAAGAATTGTTGGAATCGGGTGCTCTGGGGAGGGAGTATGAGAGGGCAGAGGCTGGTGGTGCCACAGGTGGAACACCGCAGGGAAAAGATGAGGAGGTGGAGGAGCTGTCGCTGATCATGGTGGAGGAGGAGACAAGTAAGGAGCAATGAGAAATAGATTATTAAAAATTAAAGCATTTAAATGTTATAGAAGGGTGAGTAGCGTGTAGCACTGGTAGGTAGGCACATCTTGCATGTCCCCCCTCTCCCCTCTTTGGTTGTCGAAGGCGTCTTTTTTTTTTTTGAAGAAAGTGGGGAGAGAGATAGTGTGTGTTCTATGTAGAATTGTGTGTTTTGGGGGGAAGGGGTTGGTGATGGCACGCCCAATGGAGAGTTTAGAAGTTAGAAAGGAAATAGATTATGGGAAATATTAAAATATTAACTTGGAATGTGAAGGGTACAGGTTCTGTTCTTAAGAGACGGAGGCTGCAATTGGCATTGAAGAAAGATAGACCCGATATAGTGTTCTTACAGGAAACGCACCAGAAGTCAAAAGACACGAACAAACTTTTTTTGGGATGGATTCAACATTATGAGATGGCGTTTGGAACTTCAAAAGCGAGAGGCGTGGCAATTATGATTTCTAAAAAATTAGGATTTGAGATTACAAAAAGTGTTGCTGATCAAGAGGGTAGATACTTGATTGTAAAGGGAAAAATAGAAGATGAGGAAATTATGTTGGTAAATATATATGCTCTAAATGACCATCAAGCGGATTTCTTAGAAAAAGTTCGGAAAGTAGTCGAGCCAGAAAATGTTGCAAAAACTATTGTGGCTGGAGATTTTAATCTGATAAGGTCGGGCTTAGACTGCACGAACATAGCAAGATGTGGAATTGGCTTGAAAGGGAAGGTTTTAGACAAATGGATGGTTGTGATGGGTTTGAAGGACTCTTGGAGAGAGATTAAGGACTCTGAAAGGGCATATTCTTTTTTCTCACACGTCCATGGGACCTACTCGAGAATAGATTACGTCTTTCTTACGGAAAACCTGATTAAAGATATTGAGGGAATGGAAATCGGAATCATCAAGGAATCAGATAATGCCAAAGGACTTTTGGAATTGAAATTACAAAAAGATATTCGAAGAGGAAGAAGTTGGAGGTACGATCCTAACTTATTTAAAGATCAAAAATGTAAAGAGCAAATCATGGAAAGGTGGAAAGAAAGTTGGCAGTGGAACGACAATAATGAAGTTAACTTTAACGTTGTTTGGGATACCATGAAGTTGGTTTTCAGAGGGGAAAGTATAAAGCTGGTGAGCATTAAATATAAAAGACATAAGGTAGAACAGATAGAAAAAGAAAAAGAAATAAAGCAGTTACAGGAGGACCATTCAAAAAGTAAAGATAAAAAAACTTTCACTAAATTGCAAAGACTCAAGGCAGAGTTAATGGGCAAGGATATTGATAAAGTTAAAAGAGATTTGATTTATTTAAATAGAGAGTATTTTGAATTTAGTAATAGAAGTTCAAAATTATTAGCAAGAGCAGCTAAGGCTAAAAGGGAAAAAAGAGAAATTGGGGTGTTGGTTAATAAACAAGGTTTAAGGTGTAACAAGAATAGGGATAAATGTAAAATTGTGAAGGAATTTTATTAAGCATTATATGCAAAAAAGGAGGTAGATGTGGAGAGGCTCAAAACGATTTTGGAGAGACAGTTAGGGAATGGAATAAAACAAGAACATCGAGAAAAAATGGAGGAAAGGGTCACCGATAAAGAGGTAAAGGAGGTAATTAGTGGGTTGAAGATGGGGAAAGCTCCGGGAGACAATGGATTATCGACAGAATTTTATAAAGAATTTAAAGACGTTGTGGTTCCGAAGTTAGTGAAGTTATATAATTATATTTTAGATGGAGGACAAATCCCGACCTCATGGTATAATACCATAATCGTTCTGCTGCCAAAACCGGGAAAGAATTTGGAAAAGGTGGAATCGTACAGACCAATTTCTCTTATAAACCAGGATGCCAAGATCTTCACAGCAATATTGGCTAATCGTTTAAATAGTTTTATGGGGGAATATATAAATGTTGACCAAGTTGGTTTTTTAAAAGGCAGGCACATGGCTGACTTGACTAGAAGGGTATTAGATCTAATTGATAATGTTAATCAAACGAAGGAAAAGGTGGGTTTATTATCATTAGACATTTTTAAGGCATTTGATTCATTACAATGGTCTTCAATTAAGGAAATAGTTAGAAATTATGGATTTGGGGATAGATTTAGAAGGGTAATTGATCTATTATACCAAAAAGGGAATGCTAGGATTAGAGTAAATGAAGAGGTTACAGATGTGGTAAAGCTTGAGGCAGGTACCAGGCAGGGATGTCCACTATCTCCTATCCTGTTTATCATGGCAATGGAAATATTAGCTAAAAATATAAGGGATGATTCAAACATAGAAGGGATAATGGGTAATAAAGTGAGCATGTATGCAGATGATACGCTGTTAATGGTGAAACATCCAGAGATGGTAATGGATAGGATTAAAGATCAACTACAGGTATTTGAAGCTATAACCGGACTGATGATAAATTGGGATAAATCAGAATTGATGCTGTGCAATATGGGGGTAGACGAGATGGGAAAGATAGTGGGGACACTCAATATACAAATTAAAGAAAAGTTGAAATATCTGGGGATAACTATTTCAAACAAATTGGAAGAACTTAAACAATTGAATTATGACAGTTTGAAAGTAGAATTTAAGAGCAAATTACAAGAGTTTCAAAAGCTGAATTTGTCATGGTTCGTGAGGATTGCAATTTGCAAAATGATATTGCTGCCAAAGATTAATTTTCTATTTGATGCACTTGCGATCCACTTGAAGGAAGGAAATCAATGAATTTCAAAAGATGTTTAATAATTTTTGTAATGGAGGTAAAAAATCTAGACTTCCAAAGAAGTTTTGGTACTTATCTCAGAAAGAAGGGGGTTTGGGTATGCCGAATTTGTTAGCATACTATCGAGCATTCCAAATTAAGAATGTTGTGAAGATCTTGGCAAGAGAAAAGGCAATTTGGGAGGAATTGGAGATGAAAGAATATAGGAATATTGGTAAATTGATCTTTTTGGGAATAAAGGATAAATCGACAAAGACAAGCAATACTATGATGAGAGGCCTCATGGAGGTGTGGAAAAGAGTAAAGAAAGATATGGTCCCAAATCTCTCTCCAGTCTTGGAATTGACTGATATGGTGTGTTTTCCGATAAAAATAGATAAGGAAAAAAAGGAAATATTGGATAAAAATGAATTGTCTTTATTGAAGGACTGGTTAAAAGTTTGTGATGATGAAAACAAGAGAAAAAATATTTGAAAAGTTAAAACTGGACTGGTTTTAGAAATTGAAGGTTGATAACTGGAATAAAAAATATAGAAGGGAAGTAGGGATAGATAGAGCAAAGACCGAATTTGAAGAATTGGTATTAAAGATTAGAAAAGGGGAAAAGAATATTAAGGGTCTAGTAAGCAAACTTTATATCATATTGAATAAGGGTATAGATCCACAAGATGATTTGAAACGGAAGTGGGAACAAAATTTGAATATAAAAATAGGAGAGGTTGAATGGAGGAACAAATGGAAAAAGAGGATAATGAGAACAATGTCAGTAAGAATTAAGGAACATAATTTTAAAATGTTGTGGCAATGGTACTTGACACCACTGAGGCTTCATCAGATGGATAATAAAAGGGATAATTTATGCTGGAGATGCAAAGAAACGATTGGAACATATGAACATATGTGGTGGAGTTGTAAAAAAATAAATGAACTTTGGAGAAGAATAGAAGGAGAGATTGGGGAAATAATGGGTAAAAGAATAAAGCTGGTGTCAGGTACCATCCTATTAACAAATGTGGAAGGCATGGGTTTGAATAAGGAGGAAAAAGAATTATTGGAAATTATGTTAACTACAGGTAGACAATGCATAGCCAGAAATTGGAAAAATGATGTAGTTATACAGATCGGAGGAATATATATATAAGGAAATGTGGAGCTTAGCATTGAATGACAAACTGACATGGGAGATTAAAGTAAAAAGGGATAAATTAAAAGAAAATAGGTTTTGGAGTATTTGGAAGCCGTTTGTGGATCACTCTCTTATGGCAAGGGACAGTTTTGGACCTGTACCATCTCAAAGTGGTTTTTGGAGATGATATAGATACTAAACTCTCCGGGCATTGTAAATATTCACAGGGTGATGTGTAATTAGTAAAGAAATAAAAAATAGTTGTAGTACTGAAAGGTTTTATGATTGTTATGGTTATAGTAATAACTCATAATGTGGGCATTCAATATTGTGGGCTATATTGCAAATAATTAGTTCAACTATTATCATGTGCTATCTTTTATGAATTTGATGTAATATTGTATTGTATTGTTATTGTTTTTCTTTTCTGTATGTCTGTTAGTTGTACTTTTTTGCTTTTCTGAAATAAATAATTTTTTTTTTAAAAAAGTAAGTAGTTGGATTTTCAGAGAAACAACCCTGACATAATAAAGTTTTGGCCACTAGGCAGCTTTTAAGTGCTTTAGGTCAGTGGTGCCCAAGCTTTTTTGTAGGTGGGCCGGTCCCACCTCTGACATACAGCTGCGGGGGCCAGAGACAGTCTGCTCCCGTTGCAGACCATTTCGACATCAGCAGTGGTGGCGGTAATCGGCTTCGCTCCTGCTGGTCTGAGCAGCCTCTGCTCAGGCCCAGTACTTCAGAAGCCTTTTCCAACATGGATCGCCGCGTTGGAGGAATTTTCCAAGGCTTCTCCCTTGGTATGCCGCGCTACCTCAGGCAGTGGGGGTGGGTGGGCGGGCAGTCCAGATAGGGCCCGGGTTCTCATCCCGGGCTGGATTAAATATATGTGTGAGCCTAATTGGGCCCGTGGGCTGTAGTTTGGGCACCGCTGCTTTAGGTAAAGGTAAATTCTCCCTTGGTTGAAACCAGTCATAAATAGGTGTTTTACTGTAATCCAGATGTTAATAGAAAACTCATTCTACCTGGGGTTGTTAAGAGCATCATCCACACACAGGAAAGCAGCAAAGAAAGTCATAGAAACCCTAAGTTTTGCAGTTGTGCAATAAGTAGATAAAGTTCTAAATCCTTTGATAGGCACAGAACCTAATAGGAGGTAGCAACACACAATATTGACATACTGCTAGTCGGTCAAAAGTCCAACATGGAACAGAGAATGGCTGGCTACAAAGGAGGTATCCATTGGAAACTTCTTTTCAAGGATATTGGGGAGTGTTTCCATCATATGTTTTCAAATTGCATGCCACTATAATATGGTGTATCTATCTGTTTGTAGGCAATTAATGCTGTACATTTAATTAGGACTTGGGGGATGGAAGTGCTTCCTTTGCCCAGCCATGGATACTAATGGCTAGACAAATGTTTCCCAACCTTTGGTTTTTGGACTTGAGAAGCGTAAGTCAATTCCCCAAAGCACTGATCAGACAATGTACTGACTTAGGCTTCTGGGAATTAAAGTCCCCCTGTGGGAAATGGGCCTCATGTTGGGAAACACTGGGCTAGACTTATTGGCTCTTGAGAAGGGCAGCCATAGGGTTCCTGCTACATCAGAGCCACATCACTATAAGGGAACCTGCTGCTCTCACTGTAGTATCAAAAACACATTATCAGGAGCAGAAAAAATACCTAACTGTAGCTCACCAACCAACAATCACAACATTGCTCCCAATGTCACCCCTCCCTTACTCCCATAACAAAGGCAAAGATCAACAAGGCAACAAGAGGAAGATCACAGACAGTACAAATCAACCCATTCCCTAGCTTCGGCCATAGCTAATAAGCATCATACTCCCTTTGTCTGCAGGGGTGGGAGGGTAGGTGTAGGACAACAGTAACCAGTACTCTCAGGGCCGCCATCAGAAATTTCTGGGTCCTGTGCTGAGCAATCCTATTGCCCCCCCACACACACACACACTTTTCTCTCTCCTCGCATTGGGGTGGCAGCAGCGGGTGGAATACACAATTTCCCAAAAGAAATCGATGGGCAGTTGTATCCAACTTTAGAGTTCAGTGCTCATCTCTGATTACAGCCAAAGAGCCAGTGGCCTTGATCCACAAAAGCTCACATTAAAATACAGCAGTGAGTCTTTAAGCCTTGCTTGAAAGCCAGTTGTATCCAACTTTAGAGTTCAGTGCTCATCTCTGATTACAGACAAAGAGCCAGTGGCCTTGATACACAAAAGCTCACATTAAAATACAGCAGTTAGTCTTTCAGATGCCACACATTATGCCCAAAAACCAGACTTTTATATCAACACGAATATAATTAAAAGGTAAAGGTTTCCCTTGCTCGGAAGCCAGTTGTATCCGACTCTAGGGTGCAGTGCTCATCTCTGTTTCAAAGCCGAAGAGCCAGCGCTGTCTGCTTCTGCAGACGTTTCTGTGGTCATGTGGCAGGCATGACTAGACACCGGAGCGCACGGAACGCTGTTACCTTCCCACCGAAGTGGTCCCTATTTATCTACTTGCAATGTCTTGTTTTCGAACTGCTAGGTTGGCAGGAGCTGGGACAAAGACGGGAACTCATTCAGTCCTGCAGTACTTGGGAATCCAACTGCTGACCTTCTGCCTCCCAGTCAGTGTCTTAGCCACTTGAGCCACTGCAGTCCTTATTACCACAGTTTTGCGTCACCAGGGCTCAGAAAGGAAGGAAGGAAGGAAGAGAGAATGGAAGGAAGAAAGGAAGGATGGAAGAAAGAAAGGAAGAATGGAAGGAAGGAAGGAAGGATGGATGAAAGAAAGAAAGGATGGAAGAAAGGAAGGAAGAAAGAAAGAAAGGATGGATGGATGGATGGATGGATGGAAGAAAGGAAGGAAGGAAGGATGGATGGAAGAAAGGAAGGAAGGATAAAGGAAGAAAGAAAGGAAGGAAAGAAGGAAGGAAGGAAGGATGGAAGGAAGAAAGGAAGAAAGAATGAAAGGAAGGAAGGAAGGAAGGAAGGATGGAAGGAAGAGAGAAAGGAAGGGTGGATCAGTGAAGATAGATAGACAGACTGACGGACAGATGGATGGACCCACCTGGGAGGGGAGGTGGCAAGCCAAAGAACAGCAGTGGCCCACCTGAACTGTCGGGAGGGGGGAGCAGATCACCCACCTGTTTCCTGCCCCCACCCCCCGTGGGCAGACAGTCCCCTATGATGCCAGGCTTCCCTGGCAGCCATGGGGCATTTTGCCTGGCATTATGGCGGGGGCAGGGTGGGTGGAGACCCTAAAGGTCGGCAGCATGCGCAAAAGCACCTGCCTGGTCCAGGTGGTGGTGGCAGTGGCAGCAGCGGAGGCCGGTGCGTGCCCCGCAGCTTCCTGCTGCTGCGCTCAGCCCTGGGGCCCAGCCCTCCTCGTGGGCTGAATGCAGGCGAGAAGAAGCAGTCACTTCCACCCTCCCTTGCTGGCAGAGGAATGGGCAGGCATTGAGCGTTGGGCTTCTTCCTGCCTCACTGACGGGGTGTCCCGGATTGGACTCACCAGCCTGAAGGCAAGCAAGCCTTGACCCTGGATCCAGGTTGAGGCAGGGGGCCCTCTGGTGGGGCATGCGCAGTGGTGCCGTGTGCCGCGATTTAAAATAAAATAAAAAGTTTTTAAAAGTTTTTTAAAAGTTTTAAAAAATGGGCTGCCCACCGCAGGGCCCCCTGCCAGCTCCGGGCCCGGGACGGGAGTCCTGGTTGTACCCCCCTGATGGCGGGCCTGAGTACTCTCACAGCCAAGAAGAACTAGTTCAAAAGCAGAGAGAAATGCCAGTATGTAGTTGGCTCCAAATAGATTGCCACCAGGACACCAGCTGTAGACACGATGCCCCTCAGATTGACAGCCCAGCTATAAGTGTTCCAGAACCCATGCTTAGGAAAGAAAGTTTTGGGCTGTTAAGTAATGAAAAACAGTGGCTTCTCCTCCACCTTGGGGCTCTCTCATGCTCCCCTTTGCCAAAATCCCCCCTTTTCTCCCTATGTCTAGGCATTTATTTATTTATTTATTTATCTATCTATCTATCTATCTATCTATCTATTTATCTATTTATTTATTTATATCCCACCCTCCTGATGCGGCTAACAACATATATAAAGTACAATACAACAACAGATAAAACAACAAGCACTAAAAAATACCAAGTGGGAATCTCTGCGGAATCTTCTTTTTTGTTGAGGGAAAGTAAGGTCCAGGCAGTGGTAATTCTGGGTTGGTCTCTTTGTGTTTCTTTGTTTTGCAGCCTATCAGTATTATCAGTTACTTTTAGCCATATATGTTCTTTGAAGGGTAAGAAGGCAATGGATCCCTTCTCTTCCTCCGGATCACCTGTACTAATTGTCCAAATACTAGATGTAAAGTTCTCTACCCTCAACTGCTGTCTCCTATTTATAAAGAAACCCCACAAATATGGGCAGGCAATGAGCTAGGTTGATTTAGAATAAAGAATCTCTGGAATTATGGTACTAAATGCTGCACTAAAGTCCACAAAAAGAATCTGTGCATAGGTTTCTAGGGAGTTAAGAAGTTGTAGAAGGTAATACAATGCCATATTAACGACATCATCCACAGACCTGTTTGCAAACTGCAAGGGGTCCAACAATAGATCAATAATGTTTATGTTTGTTTGAGTTATATCCCGCCCTACTCAGCACAGGCCGACTCAGGGCAGCTCACAACACATCAAATAAAGATACAATATAGCAAAAAATCAAAAAATACTATATAACAAGAGCAAAGCATGAAATACAATTTAAAAACTAACAGTAACAACTCGGTAATACAGCACACAACTCACTCCGGCCCCCCAAAAGTCCAAAAGTGGGAAGTGGTGGTCCTGCTACCTCTATGGCCTTTAAGTCCTGGCCAGAGGTGTTATGTTTTTAAATGGGCCAACACCATCCTTTCAAAGATCTTCATGACCACAGATGTCAGAACAAGTCTATAGTCCTTCAGCCCACTGATAAAATGTTTCTTGGGAACTGGGATAACATTTAAAACAAGAAGGGATATCACACATCTATTAAAAAGCCATCTAAAAATGGGCGCCAATTGTATATCCCATGTTTTCAAATACAAAGGAGCCATACCATCTGGGCCAGGTACTTTTATAGCCTTTTGTCTTTGAAAGATACTTTGTACATCTTTCCCCATAATCACCAACAATGAGGCCCCAAGAGGAATAGGGGTGGTTCTAGAGGAAACAACTGCTATTGAAGTATCTGATGTGAAGTAGATAAGCAATAGGTAATAATAGCCACTTCTCATACCCACAATAAGACATATTCAGATTGTCTGTCAGTTGACAGCTTTCCTCAACAGGTGGGGATCATCTCCTGTAGCCAGTGGGCTTCTCCACACCAAAGTAGAGTGACTTTTCAGTTTTTCAGAGTAGCTTCTCTTTCCTACCTCAATCTCTCTCATCAGGGCAGTCTAGTCTGACTATATAAAAGTTTTTCATTCACTCATTCATCATTTAATTTATATCCCACTTTCCTCGCCCAATGGACGACTCAAAGCGGCAGAGGCAGTCACAATACAGAAAAATCACAGAAAATACAATATAGCACAGTGCAAAAACAATAAATACAATAAAGAGCAGCTACATAATAAAACAATTCAGTTCAAATTCTTTTTTCCCTTTTCCTATAGGCCCCCTCTTTTGTGTGACTAAACTACTTAAACTTCACTGTGAACCAAGGAACATTATTATGTATACACTATCTTGATGGGCACACACAAATCCTCACAAAAGCTGATATATGATGTCACAGCATCCGTAATTTCATCCAAAAATCACAAAACATGTGGGAAAGAATGGGGAAAGAGTAGTAGGCACTCTGTTCTCAATAATCCCAGATGCAGGACGTGTAATATCGACTCAAACTAAAGAAAGCCAGATACAGGCTGAATATCAGGAAAAGCATCTTAACAGTTAGAGCAGGAGGTTGTACATTGCGGGATCTGCGAGCATAATTGGCATAACTGTCCCTGACAGAGGCCACGCTGGTGAGAACGCTCCTGGCCTCTGGGTTCTGCGGGGACAGAAATTGGGGAGTGGATTAATAGTCATAAGATTGATTCACCCATATCTGACCTGACAGGCAGTCTGGCAGGAGGAAATTGAATGTCTAACTAGCAGTTAGGAAATAGGTAATTCCGCACCGGCAGATTACCCCAAGCCCTAGCGCAAATAGTGGCCATATTTACTCTTGTGTAAGCCATGAACAATGGATTTCCCCTGTCAGTATTTGCCTTAGTTAATTAACTTCCCCAAGAGAGATTCCCAATTAACCCGGGTAAACATGTGATGTGATTTTCTGTCAGATGACGATTCGATCACACGCTGCCTTGAATTCCTATATATGATGATGATTTTCCCTCAATAAACCACTGGTTTTCGCTCCATCTTGCCTCGTGTCGTTACTTGACCAGTCTCCTCCGGGACCCCACGGCTGCTCCGCGGCCCTGATCCAACATCTGGTGACCCCGAGACGTGATCCTACTCGTGAGTAAGCAATCTACGCGGTCCGGTTCTACGCTAGAACCGTGTCCGATCACCCCGGAGGACAGCGCGGCAGCCCAGTCGGAAAGCCAGCTGATCGGGAAGACAGCTACGCGGCGAGGCATCTCAGAGAGGCATCCTACAGCTTGCTCCGGCTAACGCGGCGGTTGCAGCACGGAAAAACGTGTTCCGCTCAGGGTCAGCTGTGAACCCCTGATAGCGCAGAGGCCACCGAGGGCCCGTGGCAGCAGTCCACGCTCCAAGCTCTACCCAGAGATTCGTCACGCAAAACCTATTGCCTGAACTTCGACTCATCCCGAGAAGGAGACTTCAAAGGACCGGCAGGTAATATGGGGACTTGTCCTCAGTGGCAACGTCTGTCCGCTAGTCAAAGAATTCATGTAGAGGAATTCAAGACCCTGGCCAGGGTATATCAGATAAGCTTTCACAGTGGAGAACTAGCGCGGCTTTTGGTGTTCTTGAGGGAATACTGACTGCTTTACCCAGAAGTAGGTATGTTATCCCTTCAGCTCTGGGATCAGATAGGAGTCTGCATTCAGCAAACCCCGAGAGCTCCAGATGGCGTAATTCGCACATGGAGCAAATGTAGGAAACTCTTAGCAGAGGTTGACCCAATCCGGGTAGAGGCCAAAGAACCCCCAGCGCCATCAGAGCCCTCAGCGCCCACGGCGCTCTATCCGTCATTTCAGTTTAAGCAGGGTAGTGTAGGGAGCTTTCCCTCAGTGACAGCTGCAGACGTCACCGGTGGAATGCATGGAATGAGGAGCGCTGGCGCTTCTCTGATAGCTACAGGTTCCCGAACTACCAAGAGTGCCCTTCAGCGCACAGTTGAGGAAGAGATCAGGAAGCGGGAATTGCCAGCAGAAGAACTAGCTGAGCTTAGTCAGATTTGTCCAATTCGCTTGGAGGTAGATGCCCTCACGGGGCAGCAGCAGATAGTTCATTCACCAGTTCCGTATAAACTCCTCATGGCTATACGGAAGGCCATTTCAGAGACAGGACTACAGAGTCGCTTCACTAGGGGCACGCTCCAGCAAGTGTGCGAGAACACGATGTTCATCCCGCATGACTGGAAAGCCGTCATGCGAATGATGCTCAACCCCAGCCAGTATTTGTTATGGGACAGCGAGTATCGCCTCGAGGCTCAGGCAAGGGCTGCCAGGATGGGCGGGGCAATAATTCCTGACCAACTATATGGTTCAGGTGCCTTCGAATCCATCGATGCGCAGACCCCCTTGCCGCTAACCACCCACCAGTTGTCAGCTGAGACGCCCTTCAGGGCTTTTCTCAAGGTCCAAGCAACTGGCAAAGCGGCCAAAAATTACACCGCAGTCAAACAGGGCACCCAGGAGTCCTACATGGACTTCATCAATCGATTAGAGGAAGCGATCAGTAGACAGATCGATAATGAGCAAGCCCAACAAGAGCTCATGATGAAATTGGCTAAAGACAACGCCAATCTCGACTGCCGTAAGATCTTGCAGTCACTGGGCAATTGTCCCGACTTGACTCTCACGGACATGATTAGAGCTTGCGCCGATGTTGGCACGGACTCCTACAAAATGGGTCTGCTGGCAGCGGCGGTGCAAGGGGGTAGGAAACCCAAGAACAAGAACCTAGGAGCATGTCACAATTGTGGCAAGGTCGGCCACTTCGCTAGGGAGTGCCAAGGGCGGCGGATAACACTCCGGCCGTTCCAAGGCTCCAACCACCCCGTGTCCGAAGTGTAACAAAGGCTTCCATTGGTCCCAATTCTGTCCGAATTCAGGAAACCGGAACGCGGGCATGTCTCTGGCCCCGGTCCAAACAGAGGCTTCCCTCGCTCTGGGCGAGCCAGAGCTGGATTAGATTCCAATCACATTCCAGACATTGCGAAGGCGCAGGCCAGCCCCAAGGGTAGTACAGGGCTAGAATTGACTTGCCAGGCAGACGTCACATGCGACTTGCCAGGCACAGTCTATCTGGTGGATTCCCAGTACATGGGACCCCTGCCTAAAGGCTTCATAGGCTTAGTTTTGCCTCGTAGTGTCGCAGGAGCACGTGGAATCCTTGTAATTCCGGGAGTCATAGACTCCAATTTTTCTGGTGTTCTCCAAGTTCAACTCTGGACGCACCTACCCCAGACCATTCACAAGGGAGACATGCTAGCGCAACTGATTATGGTTCCTTGTAACTCGCCAGCAGATAGCCAGGAAAGGCTCAGGGACAGCTCAGAGTCTGGGTCAGAAGACCGCTCGAGCGCAAGTGAGGCAGTGCAAGGATACCAGGTCTTAGCAACAGTGGAAACCAACATAGAATGGAAATGGCGGCTAGTTATAGAGGTATTTTTGTTAATAAAAAATCGTTCACAGGGCTGCTAGATACCGGAGCTGACGTCAGCGTGGTCAGCCGAAGTCAGTGGCCGCAGGAGTGGGCCATTGAGCCGGTCTCCGATGTGTGGGGGGTAGGCGGCATCCAAGAAGCGTTTAGGAGCCAGGAGTGGGTGGAGGTCACGATCCCTAAGGCTGACGGCACAGCGGTCATTCGGCCGCACATTCTGGACGTGCACGTCAACCTTTGGGGGTGAGACATTTTGCAGCAGTACCATGCCACTCTTACCTTCGGGTAATGGCTCTGCCACTTAAATGGCTTACCAACACGCCAGTCTGGGTGGAGCAGTGGCCGGTAGTGGGGGAGAAATTAGTCGCCCTAAAGCAACTGGTTAAGGAACAGCTAGACGCAGGACATATAGAGCAGTCCACCAGTCCTTGGAATTCGCCCATTTTTGTCATAAAGAAAAAGTCGGGGAAGTGGCGACTCCTCCACGATCTCAGAGAGATCAATAAATGTATTCAGCCAATGGGTCCGCTTCAATGCGGCATTCCGAATCCAAATATGATCCCCGAGGGTTGGGAGATCCTGGTCGTAGACCTTAAGGATTGTTTTTATACCATTCCCCTAGATCCTAGGGACCGGGAAAGGTTCGCCTTTATGGTGCCAGTTGTGAACCACAGCGAGCCCACGCAGCGTTACGCGTGGAAGTATTTGCCACAGGGGATGCTCAATTCGCCCACCCTGTGCCAAATTTATGTTCACAACGTACTGGCAAAGTTTCGAAACCTTCACCCCACAGCTTTAGTGTGTCATTTCATGGACGACATCTTGGTCGCAGCGCCTCAACTCGGCAGCGATATGTTTAAAGACCTCCAGGCCAGCCTGGGGGAGAAAGGGTTACTCATTGCCCCAGAGAAAGTGCAGAGAATCGAGCCCTTCTCATACTTGGGTCATCGGCTTCTCCGTTCTTTTGCAGCACCCGTTTTGCCCCAGATCAACTTAAAAGACTCAGTCACCTTGGTAGAATTACAGCAGGTTTTGGGAAACATTAATTGGGGCAGACCGTATTTCAGATTGGATACGGATCTTTTAAAGCCGCTCTTCTCGCTGCTAACGTTAGGTAAGCAACCAGCAGACCGGATACAAATTCCTCGAGAGGCACGCTTGACTCTTGAGAAGGTCAACCAAATTCTCAGCCAAAGATGGGTGGACAGGATTGCTCAGGGGCCATATGCCCCGATCCTGAACTTGTACATCGTTCGGGCCGGATCCATGTTCACCGGAGCCCTTGGAGTGGACTCCGAGCGAGGAGCGAGTATCGCGGAATGGGTGTATTTACCGAACACCTCTTCCCGAAACATTGTTCCCCCCAAGAGTTGGTCTCCGCGGTGGTCTACCGCGGAAGGCTGAGAGCAAGGGACATTTCAGGGCACGATTTAGCAAAAATCGTGATCCCATTCACCAAAGAGCAAGTTCAGCAGCTGATGCAGCTCGGTGACTCGCTTCCAATTGCCTTGGAGGGATTCACCGGATGCTTGGCATACCACTTGCCAAAGGACCCCAGACTCGTCTCGCTTCAAACGCAGACAGTCAGCTTGTATGAATTAATATCGCTGGCTCCACTTCAGTGGGCCAGAACAGTTTTCACGGATGGGGGTCGCACATATGGTGTCTTAACTTGGCAGGAGGGCCAGGCTTGGCGCACGCTTCTAACTCTTCCACAGAAGTCCGCGCAGCGGGCATAGTTGGCAGCGGTGAATCTCGCTTTGTGCACCTTCGCCAAAGAACGCCTCAACATTATAACTGACAGCCAATACGTTAGAAATTTGCTTCACAGTCTACCAGGAGCATACATCACTCCCGCAAGAGACAAAAATTTGCTGAGTTTGTTCCTCACAGCTCAATTTCACTTGCGGAACCGCACAGAAGCGCTCTATATTGCCCACATCCGAAGTCACCAGGACCTACCTGGTCCGATTTCCGCGGGCAATAGCAGAGCGGATGCGGCCGCAAAGGAAATTCAGCAACGGTCAGTTTTGGGTGTATTCACAACTCCGATTCAGAGCCATGCATTCTTTCATCAGAATGCCAAAGTGCTCACCAGACAGTTTAACCTGCCACTCTCTCAAGCCCAAGGCATAGTTCGCTCTTGTCAGCATTGTGCAGGGGCACCGGGGGGGGCCCTCGTGGGGAGTCAACCCATGAGGGACAGAGGCTAATCAGGTGTGGCAAATGGACGTCACACATGTCCCGCAATTTGGCAGATGGCAGTACATGCACGTTTGCATTGATACCTTTTCACAATTCGTTTGGGCAACGGCACAAAAAGGGGAGACAGCTTCCCACGTGGAGCAGCATCTCCTTTCCTGCTTTGCGGCAATAGGCAAACCACGGCACGTGAAAACCGATAACGGCCCGGCCTACAGCTCCAGGCAGCTGGCCGACTTCATGGCCACCTGGGATATCAAACATACCTTTGGCGTTCCTTACAATCCGCAGGGGCAAGCGATTGTGGAACGAGTCAATCGGACACTCAAGTCCTACATTGACAAACAAACAGAAAGGGGAGCCACCAGCCCTCCTCAAATCTCAGGGTCAGGCACAGCATTGTCTGAACAAGGTGTTGTTCACGTACAATCACCTTAATGTTTTCTCGGATTGCACGTCACAGGAGAAGCACCTCCGCCACTCGGAAGCTCTCCCGCGGCCGATGGTGCGTTACTGAGTGCCACCGGATCCTTCTTGGAGGGGCCCGGCACCACTCGTAACCTGGGGAAGAGGGTATGCTGCAGTTATGTTTCCTACAGGTGTCATCTGGATTCCAGCCCGGTGCGTCAAGCCCCATTTGGAGCCACATGGCGTGGACCAAGGCCATCCCGAGTCCGATCCCGGAGATGGAGAACCTCACCCTGACCGCGGGGACCCGGCGGAGGAAGCGGCGACAGCAGATGACAGCGCCGAAGGTCACCTGGGGGATGGTCAAGGCCCTTTGCCATGAGGCAGCGGACGCCGTCCAACGCGAGGACAGGGAACCGACACCGGAGAACATCTTGCCTGCAGTCTTCTCCCTGATTACCGCCAATACCGCGGTGGCCACCATCATCCTGACCCTCTCCCTACTTGCGGGGGGAGGCGTTCAGGCAGCTTCACTGAAAGCCAGCGATCTGATGCCAGGCGGAGACCTCTCTGCCCGGATGCACTACAACCTATGGGAAAGGTTGGCGACTCTCGTCAACCAGTCTGATTTTTGCCTAAAGCAGAATACCGGTTCTGCCTCAATCTTGAGCACCTGTCTCATCCCGGTGTGCCATTCTCCGGAGGCGCACACCAGGAATGGCGACTGGCTGGTGAAGGGGATTTTCGGTCCGTTTTACCCAACGGGTTTCTCAACGTACGCTCACTGGGGAACTCAGTTAACCAAGACCTTGCCGGCTGACGCAGCCACTCTCTACACTCCTTGAGTGGCGGTCAGCCCGAACTCTACTTGTGCCCGAATGACCGGCTGCTGCACGGTTGGCCGGACTCAGCGCCGTTGCCTCGACACCGGCAGCGGCAATTGGACTTGTGATAACCCAGAGACAATTGGCTCAATGTATGCTCATGTTACCTTGCCTTCAGGTTGGTTCTTTACATGCAATCAGTACACTTGGAATTACATTCCCGCTAATGTATCAGATTCCACATGTTGTATCAGTCGCTTAACATTGTTGCTCCCCACTAGGGATATGGTTGTCCCAAGCACGAATGTTCCCTCACCCATACGGCGCACTCGCGCCACCCAGCTAGACAGCTCATGTGATAGTGACATTAGGATTTTGAGTCAAGCTGAGTACGTCTCGTTGGCAGTCAGCATACTTGGCGTGCCAGGCTTAGCCATTGGCAACGCTCGGAGAATTGGTCAATTGGCTTGCGGTCTGGCAAAAGCCATCAACCACACCTCCTCGGCGATAGCGCTGCTCAACCAGGAGCAGGCAGAGCTTCGCCATGCCATACTAGACAATCGAGCAGCTATCGATTACCTTCTGTTGTTACATCATTTGGGCTGCGAGTCTGTCCACGGCATGTGTTGCTTTAATCTTACAGACAACATGCACAAGGTACAGAGCCAGCTCACGGACCTCCACACCCTGGTCAAGAACATCAAGGAGGATGCTTCATGGGGGTGGTGGGATTCGTTGTGGTCGTGGTTCCCATGGGGTTGGCTCCAGACGACACTCAAGGTGATTGTGGTGGTGGTGATACTGGGCATGGCAGTGTGCTGTTTTGTGCAATGTATTCCCTCACTGATATCAAGATGTCCCCCATGGAAGGAACCCCGAAGCGTCATCCCCCCACACCAGCTGATGCCACTCCTACGCAGGGCCGTCTGTCAGGTCCACAACAAGTAAAGGGGGAGTGCGGGATCTGCGAGCATAATTGGCATAACTGTCCCTGACAGAGGCCACACCGGTGAGAACGCTCCTGGCCTCTGGGTTCTGTGGGGACAGAAATTGGGGAGCGGATTAATAGTCATAAGATTGATTCACCCATATCTGACCTGACAGGCAGTCCGGCAGGAGGAAATTGAATGTCTAACTAGCAGTTAGGAAATAGGTAATTCCGCACCTGCAGATTACCCCAAGCCCTAGCGCAAATAGTGGCCATATTTACTCTTGTGTAAGCCATGAACAATGGATTTCCCCTGTCAGTATTTGCCTTAGTTAATTAACTTCCCCAAGAGAGATTCCCAATTAACCTGGGTAAACATGTGATGTGATTTTCTGTCAGATGACGATTCGATCACACGCTGCCTTGAATTCCTATATATGATGATGATTTTCCCTTAATAAACCACTGGTCTTCGCTCCATCTTGCCTCGTGTCATTACTTGACCAGTCTCCTCCAGGACCCCACGGCCGCTCCGCAGCCCCGATCCAACAATACATGATGGCCTAAAGGGCCCCTTCCAACTCAGTGATTCCTTAAAATGACATTTTTCCTCTTTTGAAATAAACTGATATATAAAAAATATTTTTGGTACAGACACAAGTTTTATTTTTTTTAGCTTTTTTTAAAGCTCTAAAGAAGAACAAATCAAGGAAAATATTATTTTCTCCATAGAATTGTACCATATTTTGTTCCTTCCTTTGCTTGAATCTCTTTGAAGCCAGCAGCAGTGAAGAGGGCCTTGTACTCAGATGAAGTTCGTTCTCTTCCATCGGTGAAATTCATCAACAGCATGGAGTATATGAGAACTTCTAAAGGCCCACATTTGTCCTCACTGAGCAACGTATCAATGACTAGCACTCCGCCACCTGTTTCAAAATGTTCATTTCACTGATTTAACCCAGAAGATACAACATTATGTATTTCTATAACATTTTTGAAGATTGCAAGTTAATTGCTCCCAATAACCAAATAACAAGTAATGTAGTTTAATTCAATTGACAAGAAGGATCTGTCATGCAGGTAAAAAGGTTGGCATGATAATTATGGATCAAATGTTTTCAGGTGTTTTATTACTGACAGCAGAGAGTAGATGCACAGACTAACACGGCTGCCACTTCAAAAATTACTACTCATAGACTCTCACTTCTTTGCCTTTTCTCATTTGTATCCCAGTGGAGGATTCAATGGAGATGTGCTACTTATGAACCAGAATAGAATTAATGGTCACCCCTTCCCCACCGTATCTGTGGTGGATACATATTGGGACCTACGGCGGATGCCTGAAAGCAAAGATAATAGCAAGCCTTATGTTTAACCATATTCCTGAGTTATAGTTAAATCAGGGGTTTCCAACATTTTCCTGCCACAGGCCTGACCCGCCCTGATACTCATCTGTGCGGGTCAGAGGCGTGGTTGCTCCTAGTGCTTATGTTTTCAGCAGTGGCTGCAGGTGTAATTCCCATGGTAGAGGGTGAGTGTTCAGAGCATTTTTGCTCTGTTTTGGGAATTTTTTGCAACATTTCCACCATGTTTCGGAAGCTAAAATGCAACATTTTGGCACTTCCCATGATGGGAGGAACTTCCAACGCTACCTGGGTTCCCACCGAGGAACCCAGAAGTGCCAAAACATCATGTTTTAGCTGCCGAAACGCAGCAGAAATGTGGCAAAAAAATCCCAAAACGGAGTGAAAATGCTCCAAAACCCTCCCACAACTGTGGGAAGCTGGAGAGGTTGCCAAAGCAGCTGAAAAAACACAGTGATTGCCACCGTCACCACACAAACCAGCATTTTGGCACTTCAGTGGTGGTGAGAGCTTACGACGGTGCCTGGGATCCCACCGCGGGCTGTATTAATTAGTGGCATGGGCTGTAGTTTGGGAAACCCTGGTCTAAATTCCTGTCTTTCTGCATGAGAGTTACCATTCTTTTAAAATGTTACACAGCAGATAGTGACCTCTAGGGGTCAGCTCTGGTAATGCACCATAGAAATGCCTACTGTATACAGTATTCTGTATTTCAGGAATTTTTATTGAATAATGTGGGGTGTGTATGACCTGTACTCAGTTTACATGCTACGGTTGGTCTAATTTCCTTACTTATAGAATTTGGATCATATGGGATGCTGTACATTAAAATGCTAGGAGTCATTATACTGCTGATAGTCTTTCCATGATTGAAAGATACACAACTTTCTTTGAAGAAAAAAAGGTAGACGAATGAATTTGCAAGCCTTTAGAGAATTTACTTAACCTGATCTTTCTTGGGAGGAATCCTGAGAAATGTACTCCAATGTTCACAATGTTGTGAATGAGACAAAGTCAAAACAGGAGTACCCAGCACACACTGTCCCTGTTTATTTGCATGCAAACACAGACAAATGGCTACGAGCTACAGATTCCTATTGTTATGCGCATTGCTTCCCATTGCTTCTTTATTTGTGCCAGAGCTCAAATTTGAGGAAGTGTTGAATGAAGTTTGAATGGCACAGAGTAATCATAGAAAGTGTCCACATATCAGAAAATGGGGAGAAAATCCTCTAGGTCTGTACAAAATTGCAAACCTAATCAGTCATTATTGACTTAATTCTTAGCAATGTTCCTATAAAGGACTGCCTAGTCATTCCCTTCTCCTTCATTGCTTTCTCCATATAAAGAGAAAGAAGATAGGTTCCCACCCACAAGTCAACTCTCCATCCAAACAAGAGCTTCAGTTTTCCAGGATTCTTGCCTGCCTATTGAGCAGTGATCCCCAACCTTCTGGGATTATATTTGAGTGCCCAACACCTAAGAGATATATTTGAGTGCCCAACACCTAAGAAGGGCCAAATCTTAAAATGTAACATAATAATTATCTGACCGATTTAGATCAAAATAAACATTCAAATGTAAACAGGTACACTGGAGGGCTGCCCAGAAAAAGCTACATGGCTACATCCTGGGGACCCGGGCTTTAGAGCCTAAACATAAATACAGTAGAACCCTTCCTCTCCAGATACATCAGTGTAGAAAAAGCCATCGTGGAGAAGGGAAGGAATGATTTCCTCTCTAAATGGGTTGCCAAGAATCAGTCAAGTAACAACTAAATAGGGCTTACAACTACCTATTGTCTAAAATACCACATCTGAAATGCCCTTCTCCCTGCATTTCTTCCACATTAGACTTTGATTATACCTTACCTTTGTTCACTTTATGCTTTGACGGCATTAAAAATGTCAAAGATACAATTAAGGGTCCCAGGAAGGGTAATCAAAGAAGACATTTCAGGGAAAGACTTATATTAGTAAATGCTTCACTTGCAATGGTCCTACAATTAATCCCTGTCACTCCAGGAAAGCTTGGGAGAGACTCATGTCTGAAAATATGCCAGCTATAATAAATAAAATAGTCTTAGACGTACCCTGTTAATTATTATTTGTAGGGAGTTGACTAAGTCCTGAGATACCTTTGTCTGCTGTGAGAAAACTGGAAGAGAATGCATAGGGGAATCAAAGTGAAGCACTTGTCTTTAAATGTACATTATACTTTTAGAGTTCTGCAAACAAACATACCAGGCTTGCAGGCTTTGTGCAGTTTAGTTAGCAATTGCACACACTCTTCATCATCCCAATTATGCAGAATCCTAGCCAATATATACAGGTCAGCACCAGGAACTGGATCTTTTAGAAAGTCCCCTGTAATAAAATTGGCAAAGCACAATTTAGTTAAGCATTTTGTCTTAGGGTCAGGAATATTGTTAAGAGGAATGTATACTCATTTTATCATTAATTCATTTTCCCTCCATGCATATCAGTGGTGTGCTGGCCCACATGGATACAGGGACTCATCCCGGTGTGCCCCAGTGACTGGTGCCCCCTAGAGGCAGGAATGTATCAGATTTCTCCTTCAACCCCCACAATAGGTGCTCCCATCACTTCCTATCCACCACCCTCCCAATGTACCCAGCACACCCTTAGCAATTAGGCTTGCAAATTAAATCTGTGAACAATCACAAAACCAACCACACCAAATGCATTATGGCTTTTTACAATTTGAAGGAGCACCACTGCAAAACTATGAACTGAACACATTTCTGTTTCTTTTAATTTAATTTCTATGATGCTCAACTGACTGAATTGTGACTCTGTCTAGTTTGTGTTTTAAATTAAGAATAATGTCTTCATTTCAGAAATGAAATGAAGTCCATCACAATGGACTTCCTGTTGTCTGCTATCATATTTGCTGATGCAAACATTGTCTAGAATTTAAACATAATGTAGATCGGAGAAGAAACCACATTTTACCTTCTTGGAAAGTAATCTTGCATTTGTCTGAGGACAAAAATGGCTTCTTTGCTTTTTCCACTACTTGAGGTAGGTCAAAAATGATCACAGAAGAATTAGGGTACAAGGAAAGACATTCCTTAGCCAAGGCACCACTACCTCCTTTTAAAAAACAGAACAAAGAAATGTTGTGAAAGTTATTATGATGCTGTCCTTTTCAAACTTCTTTCAAAAGAACATTTTGTAAAACTTCAGGTTAAGAGAATGGATCTGGCAATTTCATAAACGTGAGGATACAAAAAACAACACATCCCACTTTATTGGCTCTGAAGATTCCACAGCATAGCACAAATATATTGTGTAATGCAGCAGAAAAACAAGGTTGTATAACGCCTATTCAAAGAATAAACTGATGAAACAACAATTTGCTAATTAAAATTCTAATTACCTATAAACTGCCCAGAGAGTGCACTAAGTTCTATATGGCAGTATAGAAGTGTAATTGCTGTTGCTATACAGTCTCGACAGGTTATCCTGCTATGGTATTAGAATAGACCATACTGCTAGTGACTTAACACTGATGATCATCAGGCGGTGGTTAATTAACTTGACCTAACAACCTTAGGACTACCATCCTTGGGTCGCGAAGTCCACAGGGAATGTTTGTTTGTTTATTTATTTATTTTACCCTTATATCCCTCTCCTCTAGGAAAAAATCATCCCTACTCAGAGCGGCTAACATCATAAAACCAGTCATATAATGATCAAAAGTTTAGAAATTACACACAATAAAAATCCCAATAAAATCATCACTACACATTACAATAGCCAGAAAGCAACACAATCCAGGACCCTTAAAACACAACCTATTTAGGACAAAAAGGAGCCAGGCAGCATATCTAACACCCAGAAATAGTGGGAAGATACAAAACAAACACCTGGCATTGAAATTTCCTAATGAGTTTAACCTCATTAAGCTGCACTGGCTACCAGTTTGCCTCCGGGTGCAGTTCAAGGTGCTGTTTTTGACTTTTAAAGCCCTTCATGGTAGTGGGCCAGGATACCTTAGAGACCGCATCGTCCCAAGAGTGTCCGCCTGTCCAACCAGAGCGGATCAGAGGGGCTCCCTAATTGTTCCATCTGCCAGAGGGGCCCATCTCTCTGGTACACGAAGGAGGGCCTTTTCCGTGTCCGCACCGGCCTTGTGGAACCTCCTGCCTGTAGAGTTGTGGGAGCAGATGGAGCTGCTACCTTTCAGAAAAGACCTAAAAACCTGGTTGGTGGGGCAGGTGTGGGGCCCAGATGGAAGAGTGGCCCCCGCCTGTTGGCTTATAAATTAAGCCCCCATTTCTTTTAATTGTCAATGAAGGCAGTTTTTTTTTAATGTGGATTTTTAAGAGGAATGGGGTAGATGGGTGGGTATGTTGGGTTTTAATTGGTTGTATTGTTTTATGTGTGTTTTAACTTGTTGTGAGCCGCCCAGAGTCGGGTTTACCTGATTGGGCAGCATATAAATTTGAATATAAATAAATAAAAATAAAATAAAAATAAACCTACAGCATCTATTGGCAGTTATTTGAGTTCATCCTTAGTTTTGTCAGACAGCCTATATCAGGTATTTGCAACCTATGGCCCATGGGCTGGGGCAGGCCCATGGTGCCAATTAATCCGACCCATGGTGAAGACCCTGGCACCACTGCCAGAAGCACTGAAAATGCACCGGAAGCAGCAAAAATGTGCCCAAACCGTGCCAGAAGTCCCCAAAATGCACCCAAACCATGCTGGAAGCACAGAAAAACATAAAAAAAACCCCACCAGGTAGCATGTCCAGGTAGATTGAAATGGTTTGAAACAGCTTTCTCTGTGTTGCCATTCCTGATGTGTGATTTATGTCTAGTAACTCTTTTGTGCAAAGATTGTCCTGTTTGCTCTACGTAGAGTGCAGAAGGGTAGTTTTGTCAAAAGATGGCCTAAATCACATTGGCAGAAGAACAAATAAAACTGCCCTTAATGTAGTGTGTGGCATTGTTGGGTCTGGTAATACTGTTGCCAGAGTGAATGTGGGGACACAGCTGCCATCTGGGTTTGCAGCAGTGTTTAGTTCCCATCTCTGTCTCACTTTTGTGAAATCTGTTTTGTGTCAATAGCTGTTTGAGGTTGGAGGGTTGTCTATAAGCAAGCAAAGCTCTATCACCAAAGGCTTTGGAGAGTGAAGTATTCTTGTCCAAGATGTGTTGGAGATATTTCATTTTGCGTGTGAGGGGTTTGAGGGCTGAAAGTGACAACCAGAGGTATTTGATTGTTTTCTCTTCTGGGCCTGTCTTGCAGTAGGTTGCTTCTGGGTATTCGTTGATTGGTTCTTTAACCAAATTGGATGGGTATGTTATGCAGCTGTATCTGGCTTCCTGTTATTATGTGCCCTGCACTATGGGATTACTCTTCTTGCTCATAGTATTACAGAACTAAATATCTGCCATCTTCTAACTGTCCATTCATTTCATTTTTTCTCCAAGTGTAGAATTTTGCACTTAAAATTTCGTTCAGTTGTTTTCAGCCCAGTGCTCAAGCCTATTAAGATCTTATTTTATTTCTGTTCATATCTTTCAAGTTATTAACCATTCCACCGAATTTGGTGTCATCCGCAGATTTCATAAGTATTCCCTGCACTCCCTCCTCCAAGTCATCAATGAAAATGTTGAAGAACACCAGGCCCAGGACTGAGCCTTGTGGTGCCCTACTTGTTACCTCCGCACAGTTGGAAAAGGAGCCATTGATAAGCACTCTCTGAAAATGATTATGCAACCAACTGTACATCCACCTAATGCTTGTGCTATCCAGCCTATACCTACCATACTTTTGGACCATAAGACCTACTTTTTCCCCCAAAAGTGTGTGTGTGGGAGGAAATGAGGGTGCGTCTTATAGTCCAAATGCTACTCAGCAAGGCTGTTGCCCCGACCTCCACTGCCGCCTCACAGCTGTTCCGAGCCGGGGAAGAAAGAGGGAGGGGGAAACCATATTTTAAGGGCCATTACCATAGGTAGCCACACAAGGGCGAAAAATGCAATTTCCCATTCAAATGCATTTGAGATCAATCAGCTTTTCTGTTTGTATTTTCCCAATGCATTTAAGTGGGAAAACAAACCTGTGCATTAAAAAAGGGTTTCATTTATCTTTCTTGTTCCTGCTCCATGTTTCCTGCGGTATCCGCGAGCATAATTGGCATAACTGTCCCTGACAGAGGCTACGTCATGTGAGCACACTCCGGGCCTCTGGTCTCTGCGGGGACAGAAATTGGTGAGCGGGTTAATAGTCATAAGATTGATTCACCCATATCTGACCTGACAGGCAGTCCAAGCAGGAGGAAATTGAATGTCTCACTAAGCAGTTAGGAAATAGGTAATACCGCACCTGCGGATTACCCCAAGCCCTAGCGTAAATAGTGGCCATATTTACTCTTGTGTAAGCTAGGAACAATGGACTTCCCCTGCCAGTGTTTGCCTTAGTTAATTAACTTCCCCGAGAGAGATTCCCAATTAACCCGGGTAAACATGTGATGTGATTTTCTGTCAAATGACGATTCTATCACATGCTGCCTTGAATTCCTATATATGATGATGATTTTCCCTCAATTAACCACTGGCCTTCGCTCCATCTTGTCTCGTGTCGTTACTTGACCAGTCTCCTCCGGGACCCCACGGCCGCTCCGCGGCCCCAATCCAACATCTGGTGACCCCGAGACGTGATCCTACTCGTGAGTAAGCGATCTACGCGGTCCGGTTCTACGCTAGAACCGTGTCCGATCACCCCGGAGGACAGTGCGGCAGCCCCGGTCGGAAAGCCATTCCGAGCAGGAAGACAGCTATGCGGCGAGCCATCTTAGAGAGGCATCCTACAGCTTGCTCCGGCTATCGCGGCGGTTGCAGCACGGAAAAACGCGTTCCGCTCAGGGTCAGCTGTGAACCCCTGACAGCGCAGAGGCCACCGAGGGCCCGTGGCAGCAGTCCACGCTCCGAGCTCTACCCAGAGATTCGTCATGCAAAACCTATTGCCTGAACTTCAGACGCGTCGACTCATCCCGAGAAGGAGACTTCAAAGGACTGGCAGGTAATATGGGGACTTGTCCTCAGCAGCAACATCCGTCCGCTAGTCAAAGAATTCATGTAGAGGAATTCAAGGCCCTGGCCAGGGTATATCAGATAAGCTTTCACAGTGGAGAACTAGCGCGGCTTTTGGTGTTCTTGAGGGAACACTGCCTGCTTTACCCAGAAGTAGGCATGTTAACCCTTCAGCTCTGGGATCAGATAGGAGTCTGCATTCAGCAACCCCCGAGAGCTCCAGATGGCGTAATTCGCACATGGAGCAAATGTAGGAAACTCTTAGCAGAGGTGGACCCAGTCTGGATAGAGGCTAAAGAACCCCCAGCGCCATCAGAGCCATCAGCGCCCACGGCGCTCTATCCGTCATTCCAGTTTAAGCAGGGTAGTGTAGGGAGCTTTCCCTCAGTGACAGCTGCTGACGTCACCGATGGAATGCATGGAATGAGGAGCGCTGGCGCTTCTCTGATAGCTACAGGTTCCCGAACTACCAAGAGTGCCCTTCAGCGCACAGTAGAGGAAGAGATCAGGAAGGGGGAATTGCCAGCAGAAGAACTAGCTGAGCTTAGTCAGATTTGTCCAATTCGCTTGGAGGTAGATGCCCTCACGGGGCAGCAGCAGATAGTTCATTCACCAGTTCCGTACAAGCTTCTCATGGCTATACGGAAGGCCATTTCAGAGACAGGACTTCAGAGTCGCTTCACTAGGGGCACGCTTCAGCAAGTGTGCAAGAACACGATGTTCATTCCGCATGACTGGAAAGCCGTCATGCGAATGATGCTCAACCCCAGCCAGTATTTGTTATGGGACAGCGAGTATCGTCTCGAGGCTCAGGCAAGGGCTGCCAGGATGGGCGGGGCAATAATTCCTGACCAACTATATGGTTCAGGTGCCTTCAAATCCATCGATGCGCAGACCGCCTTGCCACTTGCCACCCTTCAGTTGTCAGCTGAGACAGCCTTCAGGGCTTTTCTCAAGGTCCCAGCAACTGGCAAAGCGGCCAAAAATTACACTGCAGTCAAACAGGGCGCCCAGGAGTCCTACATGGACTTTATCAATCGATTGGAGGAAGCGATCAGTAGACAGATCGATAATGAGCAAGCCCAACAAGAGCTCATGATGAAATTGGCTAAGGACAACGGCAATCTTGACTGCCGTAAGATCTTGCAGTCATTGGGCAATTGTCCCGACCTGACTCTCATGGACATGATTAGGGCTTGCGCCGACGTTGGCACAGACTCCTACAAAATGGGTCTGCTGGCAGCGGCGGTGCAAGGGGGTAGGAAACCCAAGAAAAAGACCCAAGGAACATGTCACAATTGTGGCAAGGTCGGTCACTTCGCTCGGGAGTGCCGATCCAAGGGCGGCGGACAACATTCCGGCCGTCCCAAGGTTCCAACCACCCCATGTCCGAAGTGTAACAAAGGCTTCCATTGGTCCAAATTCTGTCCAAATTCGGGAAACCAGAATGCGGGCACGTCTCTGGCCCCGGTCCAAACAGAGGCTTCTCTCGCTCTGGGAGAGCCAGAGCTGGATTAAATTCCAATCACATTCCCAACATTGCGAAGGCGCAGGCCAGCCCCAAAGGTAGTACAGGGCTAGAATTGACTTGCCAGGCAGACGTCACATGCGACTTGCCAGGCACAGTCTATCTGGTGGATTCCCAATACATGGGACCCCTGCCTAAGGGCTTCATAGGCTTAGTTTTGCCTCATAGTGTCGCAGGAGCACGAGGAATTCTTGTAATTCCGGGAGTCATTGACTCCAATTTTTCTGGTGTTCTCCAAGTTCAACTCTGGATGCACCTACCCCAGACCATTCACAAGGGAGACACACTAGCGCAACTGATTATGGTTCCTTGTAACTCGCCAGCAGATAGCCAGGGAAGGCTCAGGGACAGCTCAGAGTCCAGGTCAGAAGACCGCTCAAGCGCAAGTGAGGCAGTGCAAGGATACCAGGTCTTAGCAACAGTGTAAACCAACATAGAATGGAAACGGCGGCCAGTTATAGAGGTATTTTTGAATAAAAAATCGTTCACTGGGCTGCTGGATACCGGAGCTGACGTCAGCATGGTCAGCCGAGGTCAGTGGCCGCAGGAGTGGGCCATTGAGCCGGTCTCCGATGTGTGGGGGGTAAGCGGCATCCAAGAAGCGTTTAGGAGCTGGGAGTGGGTGAAAGTCACGATCCCTGAGGCTGACGGCACAGCGGTCATCCGACCGCACATTCTGGACGTGCACGTCAACCTCGGGGTGAGACATTCTGCAACAATACCGTGCCACCCTTACCTTCGGGTAATTGCTCTGCCACTTAAATGGCTTACCAACACACCTGTCTGGGTGGAACAGTGGCCGGTAGTGGGGGAGAAATTAGTTGCCCTGAAGCAACTGGTTAAGGAACAGCTAGACGCAGGACATATAGAGCAGTCCACCAGTCCTTGGAATTCGCCCATTTTTGTCATAAAGAAAAAGTCGGGGAAGTGGCGACTCCTCCACGATCTCAGAGAGATCAATAAATGTATTCACCCAATGGGGCCGCTTCAGTGCGCCATTCCGAATCCAAATATGATCCCCGAGGGTTGGGAGATCCTAGTAGTAGACCTTAAGGATTACTTTTATACTATTCCCCTAGATCCTAGGGACAGGGAAAGGTTCGTCTTTACAGTGCCAGTTGTGAACCGCAGTGAGCCCACACAGCGTTACGCGTGGAAATATTTGCCACAGGGGATGCTCAATTCGCCCACCCTGTGCCAAATTTACGTTCACAACGCACTGGCCAAGTTTCGAAATCTTCACCCCACAGTTTTTGTGTGTCATTTCATGGATGACATCTTGGTCGCAGCGCCGCAACTCGGCAGCGAAATGTTTAAAGACCTCCAGGCCACCCTGGGGGAAAAAGGGCTACTCATTGCCCCAGAGAAAGTTCAGAGAACCGAGCCGTTCTCATATTTGGGTCATCGGCTTTTCCGTTCTTTCGCAGCACCAGTTTTGCCCCAGATCAATTTAAAGGACTCAGTCATCCTGGTAGAGTTGCAGCAGGTTTTAGGAAACATTAATTGGGCCAGACCGTACTTCAGATTGGATACGGATCTTTTAAAGCCGCTCTTCTCACTGCTAACGTTAGGTAAGCAGCCGGCAGACCGGATACAAATTCCTCGAGAGGCACGCTTGACTCTCGAAAAGGTTAACCAAGTTCTCAGCCAGAGATGGGTGGACAGGATTACCCAGGGGCCATATGCTCCGATCCTGAACATATACATCGTTCGGTCTGGATCCATGTTCACCGGAGGCCTAGGAGTGGACTCCGAGCGAGGAGCGAGTATCGTGGAATGGGTGTACTTACCAAACACCTCTTCTCGAAACATCGTTCCCCCCCAAGAACTGGTCTCCGCGGTGGTGTACCGCGGAAGGCTGAGAGCAAGGGACATCTCAGAGCACGATCTAGCCAAAATCGTGATCCCGTTCACAAAGGAGCAAGTTCAGCAGCTGATGCAGCTCGGTGACTCGCTTCCAATTGCCTTGGAGGGATTCACCGGATGCTTGGCATACCACTTGCAAAAGGACCCCAGACTCATCTCGCTTCAAATGCAGACAGTCAGCTTGTGTGAATTAATATCGCTGGTTCCACTTCAGGGGGGCAGAACAGTCTTCACGGATGGGGGTCGCACATATGGTGTCTTAACTTGGCAGGAGGGCCAGGCTTGGCGCACGCTTCTAACTCTCCCACAGAAGTCCGCGCAGCGGGCAGAGTTGGTGGCGGTGAACCTCACTTTGTGCACCTTTGCCAAGGAACGCCTCAACATTATAACTGACAGCCAATATGTTAGGAATTTGCTTCACAGTCTACCGGGAGCATACATCACTCCCGCAATAGACAAAAATTTGCTGAGTTTGTTCCTCACAGCCCAATTTCACTTGCGGAACCATACCGAAGCGCTCTATTTCGCCCACATCAGAAGTCACCAG
The DNA here is from genome assembly GCA_035047345.1 of Bradypodion ventrale. Lineage (NCBI taxonomy): Eukaryota > Metazoa > Chordata > Lepidosauria > Squamata > Chamaeleonidae > Bradypodion > Bradypodion ventrale. Next base: position 226,840,858 of record JAWDJE010000003.1, on the reverse strand, counting down.
GACCTACCGGGCCCGATTTCCACAGGCAATAGCACAGCGGATGCGGCCGCAAAGGAAATTCAGCAACGGTCAGTTTTGGGAGTTTTCACAACTCCGATTCAGGGCCATGCATTCTTTCATCAGAATGCCAAGGCGCTCGCTAGACAGTTTAACCTGCCACTCTCTCAAGCCCAAGGCATAGTCCGCTCTTGTCAGCATTGTGCGGGGGCACCGGAGGGGCCCTTGTGGGGGGTCAACCACGAGGGACAGAGGCTAACCAGGTGTGGCAAATGGATGTCACACATGTCCCGCAATTTGGCAGAAGATAGTACATGCACGTTTGCATTGATACCTTTTCACAATTCATCTGGGCAACGGGACAAAAAGGGGAGACGGCTTCCCACGTGGAGCAGCATCTCCTTTCCTGCTTTGCAGCGATGGGCAAACCACGGCACGTTAAAACCGATAATGGCCCGGCCTACAGCTCCAAGCAGCTGGCCGACTTCATGGCCACCTGGGATATCAAACATACCTTTGGCGTTCCGTACAATCCGCAGGGGCAAGCGATTGTGGAACGAGTCAATCGGACACTCAAGTCCTACATTGACAAACAAACAGAAAGGGGGAGCCACCAGCCCTCCCCAAATCTCAAGGTGTTGTTCACGTACAATCACCTTAATGTTTTTTCAGATTGCACGCTGCCGGAGAAGCACTTCCACCGCTCGGAAGCTTTCCCGCGGCCGATGGTGCATTACCGAGTGCCACCGGATCCTTCTTGGAGGGGCCCGGCACCACTCGTAACCTGGGGAAGAGGGTATGCTGCAGTTATGTCTCCTACAGGTGTCATCTGGATTCCATCCCGGTGCGTCAAGCCCCACTTGGAGCCGCATGGCGAGGACTCAGGCTGTCCCGAATCCGATCCCGGAGATGAAGAATCTCACCCTGACGGGGGGACCCAGGCGGAGGCATCGGCGACCGCGGGTGACAGCGCCGAGGATCACCTGGGGGATGGTCAAAACCCTTTGCGATGAGGCAATGGACGCCGTCCGACGTGAGGATAAGGAACCAACACAGGAGAACATCTTGCCAGCAGCTTTTTCCCTGATCACCGCTAATTCCATGGTGGTCACCATCATCCTGACCCTCTCCCTACTTGCGGGGGGAGGCGTTCAGGCAGCTTCGCTGGAAGCCAGCAACCTGATGCCAGGCGGGGACCTCTCCGCCTGGATGAATTACAACCTTTGGGAAAGGTTGGTGACCCTCGTCAACCAGTCTGATTTTTGCCTGAGGCCGACCACTGCTTCTGCCTCAATCCTGAGCACCTGTGTCATCCCGGTGTGCCACTCTCCGGAGACGCGCACCAGGAATGGCGACTGGCTGGTGAAGCGGATTTTCGGTCCGTTTTACCCAACGGGTTTCTCAACGTACGCTCGCTGGGGAACTCAAATCACCAAGACCTTGCCGGCTGATGCAGCCACTCTCTACACCCCTCGAGTGGCAGCCAGCTCGAACTCTACTTGTGCCCGAATGATCGGCTGCTCTGCGGCCGGCGGGACTCAGCGCCGTTGTCTCAACACCGGCAGCGGCAATTGGACTTGTGATAACCCAGAGACAATCAGCTCAATGTATGTTAATGTTACCTTGCCTTCAGGTTGGTTCTTTACATGCAATCAGTACACTTGGAATTACATTCCCGCTAATGTATCAGATTCCACATGTTGTATCAGCCGCTTGACATTGTTGCTCCCCACTAGGGATATGGTTACCCCAAGCACGAATGTCCCTTCACCCATACAGCGCGCTCGTGCCACCCAGTTGGACAGCTCATGTGATAGTAACATTAGGGTTTTGAGTAAGGCTGAGTATGTCTCGTTGGCAGTCAGCATACTTGGCGTGCCATTCTTAGCCGTTGGCAACGCTCGGAGAATCGGTCAATTGGCTTGCACTTTGGCAAAAGCAATTAACCACACCTCCTCGGCGATAGTGCTGCTCAACCAGGAGCAGACGCAGCTTCGCCATGCCATACTAGACAATCGAGCAGCTATCGATTACCTTCTGTTGTTACACCATTTGGGCTGCGATTCTGTCCACGGCATGTGTTGCTTTAATCTTACAGACAACACGCGTAAGGTACAGAGCCAGCTCACGGACCTCCACACCCTGGTCAAAAACATCAAGGAGGATGCTACGTGGGGGTGGTGGGATTCCTTGTGGTCGTGGTTCCCATGGGGTTGGCTTCAGACGACACTCAAGGTGATCGTGGGGGTGGTAATACTGGGCACAGCAGTATGTTGTTTCATGCAATGTATTCCCTCACTGATATCGAGATGTCCCCCATGGAGGGAACCCTGAAACGTCATCCCCCCACACCAGCTGATGCCACTCCTGCGCAGGGCCATCTGTCAGGTCCATTCTAACAAGTATACGGTGAGTGCGGTATCCGCAACCATAATTGGCATAACTGTCCCTGACAGAGGCTACGTCACGTGAGCACACTCCGGGCCTCTGGTCTCTGCGGGGACAGAAATTGGGGAGCGGATTAATAGTCATAAGATTGATTCACCCATATCTGACCTGACAGGCAGTCCAAGCAGGAGGAAATTGAATGTCTTACTAAGCAGTTAGGAAATAGGTAATACCGCACCTGCGGATTACCCCAAACCCTAGCGTAAATAGTGGCCATATTTACTCTTGTGTAAGATAGGAACAATGGACTTCCCCTGCCAGTGTTTGCCTTAGTTAATTAACTTCCCCAAGAGAGATTCCCAATTAACCCGGGTAAACATGTGATGTGATTTTCTGTCAGATGACGATTCTATCACACGCTGCCTTGAATTCCTATATATGATGATGATTTCCCCTCAATAAACCACTGGTCTTCGCTCCATCTTGTCTCGTGTCGTTACTTGATCAGTCTCCTCCGAGACCCCACGGCCGCTCCGCGGCCCCGATCCAACAGTTTCCCTACTACACGTGGTCAAAATGGAGGGGGAAAGCAATGCTTCCTGGCTGCAGGGAGAACAAGAGGCTAGCCTAGAGCATCACTTTCTGCTTTAGTGCAATTGGCCTGCCCGCCCATTTCCCCTGCAGTGCTACCACTGGTTGGTGGTGAAAGTACAGGTTCAGAATTTTTCCCCTTGTTTTCCTGCTCTAAAAACTGGGTGTGTCTTATGGGCAGGTGCGCCTTATGGTCCATAAAATATGGTATATAGCTTGCTAATCTATACCATGGGGCAGTTTGTCAATGGCTTTGCTGAAGTCAAGTCAATTTACAACTACAGCAGGGATTCTCAACCTATGATCTGGGGGCCAGATACAGCCCATGGCATCATCTCATGTGGCTCCCCATCACCTCCGCCACACCCGGAAGTGCCATGTGTGGCATACAAGGCAAAATGACCATATGGCCCCCGAAGCTGAGGGAGTGTGACCCACCCCATGGCTAAAAAAGGTTGAGAACCCCTGATCTACAGCATTCCCACTACCTACCAAGAAAGTTACATGATTAAAAATGAGATAAGATTAGTCTGGCAAGATCTGTTTTTGACAAATCTATGTTGGCTTCTAATTATTACTGCACTATTTTCAAGGTACTTATAGAGTGACTGCTTGATAATATGCTCCAGAATTTCCTCTGGAAATGATGTTAGGCTGACTAGTCTTTAGTTCCTCAATTCCATTTTTTTGCCATTTTTGAATAGAAGGTCAATGTTAGACCTCAACCAAACCTCCATGTTTCCAAGAAAATGATACAGTTTCTGTAGTATACTTCAATGGAGTTAATGGGTAACTCATGGAGGGCCCTCCTCAGCTGCTCCATCTGCCAGGAGAATAAAGAGCTGCCCGTGTCCTCGGGTGGCAGAAGACACCACCGCACTGCCACACCTTCCAAGGCCACTGTCCTCCTTGGCCCCACCAGTGGTTTTGGTTGGGGTGCCATGGCATATTCGTGCAGTGATGTTCGTTTTGTTGTTGTGGGACTTCTTAAATGAGTGCTTTTCTCTTTTTGCAATGTTTCTATGATATTGTGATTTGTGATGATTACGATGATATATTGTTGATTCTATTATATTTTATTGTATTGTGGTGCTAGATGTATTGTGATTGTTGTTAGCCATCCTGAGTTACATAGTCGAGTGGGTGGCATACAAATCCAATAAATCAAATCAAATCAAATTTCAAGCTACTCATAATTGAGGATAACTGAGAATTTATGCTACTTACCTCCCAGATCACAAATGAGTGGGAAATTAGAAAGATCAAATGCAGTCATCACTTCTTTACCAAAAAGTTTCCAAGCATCATCCATGGCATCAGAGAATCTTTCCACCTTTAGATCTGATCTACTAATTCAAAATCAAGATGACACATAACATTCCTACAGTCAAATGCCCAACTAATTCCTGCAGACTGTGGCCACCTCCTGAGAATGAAAATTCCCAAGCATACCTGTACATGTTGAAATGCAAGCAGTCAAAAGTGTGCAGTTGAAAAATATGCATTAAAACATGCAATAGTCAACATAATGCTTTAGTAATGTGTAAATAAGTGCTCAGTTTATGAAAACTGCATTAAAATTTGTGAACTTTGATGTTGGGGAAATTTTTTTGGTCAAGATTGGCATTAAAGCAAGGTTGAGTAGAATGAAATGAAATTAAGACTGAGAATTTTAAAGCCTACAACCTTGCTGACTCTTGATATATGTATTTTAGTCATACCTGTCAACCTTCCCGGATTGGCCAGGATTTCACGGTTTTCGGTGCCGATTTGTGCCTTTTTCGGCCCCCCGCTGCCGAAACCCTGGAATTTGGCAGTGGGGGAAAGGAGGTACTGCGCACCCCTTCTGCGCAAGTCACCTTCCACGCATGCGTAGAAGGCTTTTATGCTTGCGTAGAACCCTTTTACACTTGCGTAGAAGGCTACACCGCTTGTGTAGAAGGCTACACAAGCGTAAAAGGGTTCTATTTTTAAAAGCCCATTCCAGTTATTTTCTTTGTTGTCGGCAGAGCAGGGAGGAAAAGGCATCCTTTCAGGAAGCCATATTGCTCTTCCCCTGGCAAAGTCTCTTCTAAAAATATGACAAACAGATTTTCTGGCCCTGAGTTCGGCATGAGGCTGCCTCAGTGACTTGCTCAGCTATGTGTGGACAACATCCACAGATGTAAAATTACATTAAAATGAACCAAGACTTTCTGTTGAAGCAAGTGGCAATATTTGTGTGACTATCTGAGTATATGGTGATTTGAATTATAGACAATTGTCCTACAGCAGCACATGAAGATGATGACTTAGTGGAGCTTAATTGTGATGAGTTTCAACATTTGGCTCAGTCTCTGAAAAAATAATACAGAAAAATATTGCTCTTTTTACCTTTTAAGTGAATCATAGAAGTCATGTGTTTTCTCATGCCTTTCCTGAAAGAGATCATTTGCGTTAATAAAAAGAGAAATCTGCAGCCTAAGCAACAAAAACAATGTCATACTTTTCTCCCACCGTGACACACACACTGAGAGCAATTAAATCTCTTTTTTCCAAAGGAAACCCTTACAATACACACCCCATAGATTAACTGTGTCTCAGCTTTAGAGAAAGGGTGTGATGAGGGCAGACCAAGGTGCAGAGCCTATTTAAAGGTGCCTCGTCCCAACCCCTTCCTCTTTGACCATCTTGAGCCCCATTTGTGGTAATATCCCTTATTATTTTCTTAGTTGTTTTCCGTGGTTATTGCTTTTGTTTTGGCTTTGGAGTTTCTGGTTGTTTTGGTGGTTGATCCTGGCAAAGGAGTATCTCCCTCCCCTGAGATCCTTTTTATATAATAGTTATATAAGTGTTATGTTTTAAAGAGCATAATGGTCAAATTGATTACACTATAGATCAGGTTTGGCTTCTGCTTAGCAAGATGTTTTAAACTAATTGGTTAATACAATAATCGTTATGTCGGTCTCTTCTTAAGCCAATTCACAAGCCTGGCAAATTGACAGCAACCTGCTGTAGATGATAGATAGATAGATAGATAGATAGATAGATAGATAGATAGATAGATAGATAGATAGATAGATAGATAGATAGATAGATCTTTATTGTCATTGTCCTGCACAGAACAACAAGATTGGGGGGAACACTCATCAACCCAACAAAACCCAAACAAAATACAACTATACAAAATTATCAATATACTCCCACCCCACATATACACATTTAACCCCTAAAAAGCTCTAAAACTCTAGACTATACAAGGCCATTTACAATCTGTGTGTAATTTGAATGTGAGGATTGCACCAAATAGCATACTGGACTTCCTAGTGACCCTATTTAGCCTGATCTAGCCTGCTCCAACCCCATCCATGTAGACAACCCCTGCTTATTCCACACAAAATAAATTCACTTGTTAATCCTGATTAGAGTAGAACTGGGACAATCAATGGCAGAACACTTACTTAAGCTCCATTGAATCAGTTGGTCTGATTAATTTGGCACTATCAAATGGCTTTAAACTAGGGTTGCCATAAGTCCGGTTTTTCTGGGATTTTCCCGGATTCAAGCTGTCCCGTCCAGTTCAAGGAAAAAGATGTAAAAGTCCCGGGAGGGAGCAAGAAATGCCCATGTCTACAGAGGATTCCTTCTTCACATGACCACAAAGGGTTAAATGCATAGAGTCAGCATTCCTAAAGAGGAAGGGAACACTGTGGATAGGAAGTGAAGAGTTGTCCCTCACAAAGGACCTCTTCCAAAATAAGTGCCTTCCTTTTCTCCTTCTGGAGGGAAATGGGGACTTCAAGGGCTGCATTCCCGTTCCATACCTCTTTTTAGATCTTTCGTCCAAGGGATCCTCATGTGGGGTTTGAAGGTGAGTCCAACTCAATGTGGGGTGGTGAAGGTTAGGGTAGGAGTGACCTCAGGGAGAGGAAGGGCAATTTCAAGACTGGCCCAAGAAATGTTTATTCAAAAATAAAGGAACAAAGACTTCACTACAGTTTATTTTAAACTGACAGAGGCTGCCTGCCCTGGACGGGGATTCTGCGGGGTCTTAGAGTTTGAAAAATGCAATGATGTCACATGGCAGTCCCGGTTTGGCGGGATAGAATAATGGCAGCCTTACTTTAAACCCTAGTATGGAAATATCCCTAGTACATTCAGTGATAAATTCCTGGACATATGACATGATCCTGTGTAGCTTGTTCAGTGTTAGTATTAACCTCACCTCACAAGATCAGGCATAACCCGTAGATCGGGATAAACAAATTCAGACAGGAACGTCATGAATCCATTCTGAGACATTGGGCTTGATTTAGCAAGGAAGAGATTAGCAAAGTTGGTGTTTCCATAAAGACCTTAAAATGAAAGGAGGGAAAAGAAATTTGTTATGGGAACCCTGGGAAAAGTAGCATAACAGATTGTTGACAAGCTGATGATACACATTTCCTTTCCACAAGAGCAACTTGAGTTGCTTCCTTCTCCCAACACAGGTACCTTCATTGTCCTTTCTCTCCATCTTCAGGAGCTTTAAGCCCACACAGGCCTGCAACAGTCTCTCCATTCCATTGGGGCTGGTGCCCAGGCGTTCAGCAATGGTTGTTGAGCTCAGGGGTTCTCCTGACTCCAAAAGCAGATCAAATACTCTCAGTTCACAGGCAGTAAACATAAGCTAAAAAAATAAGAATGTGGGAACATGTTTGTGTAATAATTTATTACTGTTATTGTTATTATTGAATTTATTTATTTACTAACCTTCAAGACCAGAAGTTAAAAAATGCAATACTGTAATAAAAATTCAGACATTTATTTATTTATTTATTTATTTATTTATTTATTTATTTATTTGCACTATATCCCACCCTCCTGTTGACATGTCCTGCCCATGCTTCCGCTGCTGCCGTCCCCTGCTGCCGCTGCCCCATCATCCTAGGACGTGGAGGAAGAGCTGTGGAGCTCAGCTGCCCGATGTGAATAGCCTGGGCCAGGATGGGCCGCGCATCCCATGCCACTGCGCCTTGCCTCCGCCCCCCGCCCCGTGGTCCCGGGGCAAGGAGGAAGAGGAAGAAAGGGAGCTGCCTGACACGGCTGGGCCAAGCAGGGACACGCCCAGTCGCCTGCCCCTTATGAGTAAGTCTGTCTGTCTTTTTGATTTGTTTAATTTCCTGTGTGTGTGTACGTCTGTCTGTCTGTTCTGTGTGTGTGTGAGAGAGAGAGAGAGAGAGAGTGTGTGTGTGTGTGATTTGCCTTTGTGGGGGTGGGGGTGGGGGTGTGTGGAGAGGGATGGTGGGGGGAAGGTGTGACTTATCTTCGTGTGGGTGGATGGATGGGTGTGTGTGTGGAGAGGAATTGTGTGTGTGTGGGTGTGTCGAGAGGGATGGTGTGTGTGTGACTTGCCTTTGTGTGGGTGGGTGAGTGGGCATGTGGAGAGGGATTGTGTGTTGGTGGGGGTGTGGAGAGGAATTTTGTGTGTGTGTGTATGGGTGTGTCGAGGGGGATGGTGTGTGTGTGACTTGCCTTTGTGTGGGTGGGTGAGTGGGCATGTGGAGAGGGATTGTGTGTGTGTTTGTGTGTGTGCGCGCACTGCATGTAGATAAATAGGTACCACTCTAGTGTGAAGGTAAACAGCGTTCCCTGCATGCCGGGGTCTAATCATGCCTGCCACATGTCCACGCAAATGTCTGCAAATGCAGACAACACTGGCTCTTTGGCTGTAAAAAGAAGAGCACTGAACCCTAGACTTGGATACGACTGGCTTACAAGCAAGGACAAACTTTACCTTACACACACACACACACACACACACACACACACACACACACACACACACACACACACAGATAATATTTAGAGCTGGTCTCTTTAACGTTTACACAGATGAAAAATAACCACCTGAGTAAGGCTTGGTAATCAGCTAGTTATTCAAAAAGTGAACTTATTGGAGGAAGCTTAAAAGGCCATTCACTGTTAATAACTCATTCTCAAATTGCCTCCCCCCTTAAAAATCAATTGCCCTCCTGTGGGGCATGTGCCCCACATTGGGAACCATGGGTATAGACATTGAGCGTGGATCTTACCTTTGACATGAAAAAGCCATACTGGTACTGAAATAAGGTTTTAAGAATTTCGGGGTCTTCTGTAACACTCATGCTTATTCTCTCCTCTCTCTGGTGTGTTGGAATTATTGGCAGGAAGGTCAATGCTTTGATGGAGACACAGCTCCCCTTTCACTGCTACAAGAAAGGCCAATCTAAGTATAGTAATTGTATATTTATATATACTGAACTCCTCCCTTGCATTGCAAAATACCAAATCCTTGAAGACATTGTTAACTGTTTGGTGCCCAAGTCAGTGAACTCCCCCTTCAAAAATGTCTCATAGTTGTGCAAATAATCTGTACCTATAAGGAAGGGGTGTGGCCGTGCGTGTGTGTGCATGCGTATGTGCGTGCCTGTGTGGAATGCGTTTCCACACCCATCCAGCCTATCCCGTAGTGCGCTGTTCACACTTACCTTACTTCCCTGACATCATCGCCGCAAGGGTCCGGATAACGAGAGTGTGTCCAGCGCCCCACAAACGCCATCAAAAAACCTCCAAGCCCCAGCATCCTCCACGGCACGCCACAGCCAATCAGGCAGGACAGCCTGAGCACATAGGAGGTGGGACAGCCAGCGCGCGAATGCTCAAACCAATGGCCGCATCGTGTGTGCGTGCGCACTACAGCTGAGGGCCCTCCCTGCCATACCGGGGTGGACTGGGCATGGTCTGAGGCCATGGTCTGGCCCTTTTCCCCCTCCTCAAATCACAGCCCTCGGTGGCACTCTGCCCCACCTGAGGACCCGACTGGGTGAGGTGCCACCGTAGGCACTGCCTCTGCCCTGCCACCCCTTCTGCCCTCAGCCACGGCACCTGAGAACACGTCCAGGCAAGGTGGCACCATAGGCGCTGCCTCTGCCATGCCGCCCCTTCCACGCCACCTGATGTTCAGGTATTGAAGAGAAGTAGCCAGCATAACAGGGCCAAACACAACTTTATTGTAAGCAAAACTAAACATGAACAGCAATGGCACAGCAGTGCTTTATATACAACTAGCAGGGGTGCTTTGGTGTCTTGCACGGAAGACAAAGAAGGAGTCGCAGGAAGGACTAACACAGGTTTATTCATTGATGGTCAGCATGAACATGTGGTAATGGCGGAGGTACATCTCATTATATACAGTAGCACAATACATTTGAATCTTGCTGCACGGTAGCTCATTGGCCGCTACCGGCGTGACCTCGCCCAGGTCACGCCTCTCTTCTGTAGTTCTTCTTCTGTAGTTCTTGATCATGCGGGGAAGTTCCCGCGGCTGTTTGTGATTTGGGGAATGTGAACCATGTGAGGTTGAACGCTCGCAGCTGCCCTCTATGGGCGGCTTGCTCGCGTTCCTTAACAGCTGAGATACATTGTGATTGTGGACTGGTTACATTCATATATTTAAAGTAACATTGTACATGCATACATAACATCCCTCCCCCCTAGGATGGGACGAAGTCCCTCAACCATTGTGGCTTGCCGCATGTGCGCCTTGGGCGTGTGGTCGCTTGACTTAACACAGGGGAGCCGGCGGCTCCTGGTTCCGCGGAGTCCTGTCCTGCAATTGAAAGGGGGGACTCATTAGTGGCTCGGTATGGCGTCTGTGGTAACCTTGCATTGGGGGACGGGAATGGAATGAATAGTTGGCAAGTGAATCCCTGCCTACCATTTGAGGAGTTTGGGGACCCCCCCAGTACGAATCTCGGGACCGACGAAAAGGCCCTCGTGGCCTCGCCACCCCCCGCTGCCTGTCCGGGAGTTCTAGAGACTGTGGTGGGCGGACTCGCCCCTGTTGCCTGTCTTGGGGGTGTTGGTCTCCGGGGAGCTGGAGCTATGGTATACTCTAAAACAAAAGGGCTAGGGGGACTGGAAGTACCAGAGGCTGAACTGAAACTCCTCTTCTCGCTAGGACTGGTGGGGGACCACTCCGCTACACCCCCCTGGTACTGCAACTCATAATCATCGTCAAACTGATCCCTCTCTTTCAAAGTATCCTCCTCTGTGTCTCCCCCTTGGGTAATGCGGGTGGGGGAGGACCCTAACGCTGATTCCCCCTCATCGGTGACTCGCCTTCTGAGTTGGTCGGCGTGCCTTCTCCAGAGTAGACCTGAACTAGTCTCAACCCTGTAGGATACCGGCCCCGTTTGCTCAACAATTGTCCCTGGTACCCACGCTGGCCCCGAGGCCGCGTAGTTCCTGCAGTGAACCGGGTCCCCTACCGAAAAACTTTTAGAGCTCTCTCCCCTTATGCTTATATTTCTCCCTTCATCCTCCACCCTGGACGGATCCATCCGGTCAAAAAGTGTTAACGGACGCCTCCTCATGAGGAGTTCGGCTGGGGAAAAACCTGACGCTAAGGGGGTTGTCCTGTAGCAGATGAGGAACTGGCACAGATGCAGGTTCAACTCACCGGGACCCATGCGCCGCAGTGCGTCTTTCGTAGTGCGCACTTGGCGCTCTACCTGACCGTTTGTGGCGGGGTGAAACGGGGCAGCGGTAATGTGCCTGATGGCGTTTCTCTCCATAAAAGTCTTGAACTCTGCCGACGTGAAGGTACTCGCGTTATCGCTAACAAGGACGTCAAAGGCCAAAGCAGGCAAAAAGCTTGCGCAACTGTTTAATGGTTGCGGCAGAGGAAGTGCTGTTCATGGGGATTACCTCCAACCACTTGGAGTAGGAGTCGACTACCAGTAGGAACATGGCCCCGCGAAAGGGGCCAGCGAAGTCGACATGAATCCGGGACCATGGCCCGCGGGCCATATCCCATTCCCTATGGGGTAACCGGGACTCCTCGGGCCGAGAGCTCTGGCAGCTCTCACACGTGCCCACTAAGCGTTCTATGTCCCCATCTATCTGGGGCCACCAAAAGAAACTCCTGGCCAGAGCCTTGGAGCGCACGATCCCGGGGTGGCTGGTATGCAGTAGCCTCAGCACCTTGGCCCTCAGCTTCTCTGGGATAACTACCCGCTGGCCCAGAGTAAGCAGCCCCTTTCCAGGGAAAGCTCTACTCTGCGCCTGAAAAATGGCTTGAACTGTTCCTCGGGGGGGAGAAGTGGGCCACCCTTTCCTAACCCAGGAACTAACTTGGGCCAGCATCTTGTCGGCCGCTGTGGCCTTGGCGAGGTCAGCCGGGACAATTGGGGGTGAGTCGAGAGACTCAATCAGCAGGACTTGGTGTTCCTGCTCCACCTCGCATGCAGGGTCTCCTAAACTAGGGAGGGGGGATCGGGGCAGGGCGTCCGCATGGGAGATCTCCTTCCCTGGACGATAGACCAGCTCATACTGGTAGGCGTTGAGGAAAATGGCCCAACGCAGCATCCTGGGGGATAATATTTGCGGGGTGGGTTTGCCGGTAGTGAAGATCCCCAAAAGCGGCTTGTGATCCGTCACCACCGTAAACTCGCGGCCGTATAGGAAATCGTGGAACTTCTTTGTTCCCGCGATTATGGCTAGGGCCTCCCTATCTGTTTGCGCGTAATTGCGCTCTGCCTTCGAGAGGGACCTTGAGTAGTACGCTACCGGGGCTTCCCTCCCGCTTTCCAACATGTGGCACAGGACCGCCCCCACCCCCACCGGGGACGCATCACAGACTAATACCACTGGCTTTTTCGGATCGAAGTGGGTCAGGACAGCATCCGAAGATAGGAGTGACTTGAGCTCCTTGAATGCCCTCTCCTGCTTGTCCCCCCACCGCCAAACCGCATCCTTCTTAAGTAAAGCGTGCAGTGGCTCCGTGACTGATGCCTTTCGAGGCAGGAAGGAGTGATAGAAATTTAGGAGCCCTAGAAATGACTGCAGCTCCGGTTTCGCGGTGGGGCGAGGGGCGTCCCTCACGGCCGCAACCTTGGACTCGGAGGGTTTGATTCCGTCCGGGGTTACCTTAAACCCTAGAAACTCAACCTCCCTCGCGAAGAATACGCACTTGTCCCTCCTCAATCGAAGTCCTGCCCTCTCGAACACTGAGAGAACCCCATCTAGCCTCTTGGCTAACTCTAATTCACTCCCCGCTGTTATCAACGCGTCATCGAAGTATGGGAGGACGCTGGAAGCCCCTTTAAAAGGCGTTCCATGAGGGACTGGAAAATTCCGGGGGCCGAATTCACGCCAAACTGAAGGCGCGTTACCTTAAACGCCCCCTTGTGCGTTACGATCGTTTGCGTGGCAGCAGCAGCCGGGGTTACAGAGAGCTGCTGGTACGCCTGGGCCAGATCTAGCTTGGTGAAACACCTCCCCCCATGTAGCGTGGCCTGCAAATGGCTGACCATGGGCACCGCGTATGCATTTGGCCGAATGGCCTTATTTATCGTACATTTATAGTCCGCACAAATCCTGACCTCCCCATTTGACTTGAGGGCTGTAACAATCGGCGTTTCCCACTCCGCCGAGTCAACTGGAACCAAAATCCCCTGCCCCACCAATTTGTCCAGTTCCGCCTTAATCTTGTCCTTGAGGGCAAAGGGCACTCTCCTTGGCTTGAGGCGGATGGGCCGGATTTCTGGGTCCAGCTCAAAGGAAACCGGGGGCCCCTTGTATTTCCCGAGCCCCTTCTTGAAAACGTCCGGGTGTGTGTCGCACACGTCCCACATTGGGTCAGTCTCGATGGCGTTAATGCCGGACAGTTCGATCCCCAGGGGAGCAAACCACTGCGTTCCCAAAAGGCAGCACCTCCCTCCCTTGAGGACTACTAGGGGCAGTTTCTCGGAGTAGTTCTTGAACTTCACCTTGAAGTTCCCCACCCCCGTAGATTGGATCTCATGGCCCGCAGTTTGGGCCGCTTCTCTGGGGGAATGCGCATAAACTCTTTTTGGGACAGGATGGAATAAGATGACCCCGAGTCTATCTCCATCCTCACTGGGACCCCCTGCAACAGTATCTCTACGAAGAACCGCCGGTGCTCCAGGCCCACGCAGTTCACGCCTTCCTCGCTGTAGCTGGCTGAGACCTTCCTGATGCCGGTCGCCTTTCGTTGTTGCGTCTGGGGATGGCTGGAACTGCCCTTGTCCTCGACTCGCCCGCGCCTGCATACTCGGGCGATGTGTCCTTTTCGGCCGCAGTTGTGACACTCGGCCTTTCGAAACGGGCACCTCGTGCGGCCGTGGGCTGCCCCACAACCGTCGCAGCGGCGGTCCTGCCGCTCATGGGTCTGCCGCTTCTCACCTCGCTTCCTGATCCTCTGGACGTTTGGGCAGGAAATAACAGGATTGGTTGGGAGAGTAGTGGGGTGATTGTGCGGTGACCGGAGACTGGGGAGAAAAAGTCAAAGAGCAAAGCAACATTTTTTAAAAAAATGAATAATAATGATGATGATGAATTACAGCAGTAAGATGGGGAAAGGCAGAGAGGTCAACCTTTCCCTTACTGGACTGCAGGAAATTTTGTGAGTTGTAGTTAAACAAAAAAATTTAAGCTCTAATAAAATGTGTTGAAATGGCAGTTCAACGTCCGCAGCATATAGCAGACTTCGCATTGAGGCTAGGACGTGAGCTTCATTAATATGGAGGAGGATATTGGGCCAGGCTGTGCAGATGCACATGGAAGAGAAGGCAAGCCCGGATAATAATAATAATAATAATAATAATAATAATAATAATAATAATAATAATAATAATAATAATAATAATAATAATAATAATAATAATAATAATAATAATAATAATAATAATAATAATAATAATAATAATAATAATAATAATGTTTTATTTATAACCCGCTTCCATCAATCCAATGGACGACTCGAAGCGGCTTACAGAAAATTCAAAGACACAATATTAAAGACACAAAATTCAGAAAATACCGTATAACAACAATATAATCAAAAAATACAATATTAAAGATACAATTAATAATAATAAATAACAAGAAATATCCAAGACCACCCACGGAATCCCCTGCCTTTAGAGTCTTTTAAGTCCGAGGGGGAGGGGAGGGCCCAAGAATGCCGGTGGTGAAGTGGTTGGCCAGTGGAGTGGCCTCTTCGCTCCCACCGGGGCAGGACGTGCGGCGGCAACGGCAGCTCACCCGGGTGCCCCCTCGCCTTTTAAGTCCGAGGGGGAGGTGGAGGGTGGGGCCCAAAAAATGCTGGCTAGTGGAGTGGCCACTTCGCCCCCACCAGGGCAGGATGCGCGGCGGCGGCAGCTCACCTGGGTGCCCCCTCGCTTTTAAGTCTGAGGGTGAGGGGAAGGGCGGGGCCCAAAAATGCCAGCTGGTGGAGTGGCCAAGTAGGCCAATTGAGAAGGCTCTGAACCAAGCCAGAGTGTGATAGATAAAATATTTCCTAAGAATTAGGCTACCCATACTTAACACAACAATGACACTTTTAGTGCCCCTAAATATATGGTTATGTGTAGTTAACCAAGGCAGGCTCAAGGTTGAGTGGATCTCTCATTTCTCTTCCCCCTTGGATTTACAAGAGACACACAATTGTACTCCACTTCTCTCATCCACCCCGCCCCCATCTGCGCCCCAGTGCTCTTTTCTTCCTTCACACATGAAAAAGTCGGTTGAAACCAATTTTCTTCTTCTTCTTCTCCTTCTGTTGCTGCTGCTGGGGAAGATTTGGGGAAAGGGGCTTCTGTACTTTCTAAATGGATGATCAAAACATGGGCGGTTGGTTGGGTGTGTGTGTGTTTGGGTGTGTGTCTGCTGCATGTGTGAGTGAGAGCTAAGGGTAGGATGCTAGGAAGTGGGTTGTGGTGTGTGATTTACCCATAGCAGAGAAAAGCCCTCCAGAAAATAATCCCTTTGCACTCCTAACCCTCACCCACCATCCCAGGACTTCGAAAAGGAAAGAGGCAGAAAGAAAGAAAGAGGGAGATTTGGTGAAAGTGAGGTCTGGAGGACGAACAGGGGCCTCTGGGAGGATGAGCTAGTCTGCCAAAGCTCACCACCTCACCCTCCCCGGAAGTCCAGGCAGCAAAGGATGGAGTTAGAGAGAAAACTCGCCACCACTGCCCATTTCCAGACTGGATCAAAATCCACATGAATGACCCAATACCCACAATGACAACAATAACAGCCTAGCAAGCCTAGAAAGAAAAGATGACCAAGAAATGGCCCATGGAGCCAGAGTGTGATAGATAAAATATTTCCTAAGAATTAGGCTACCCATACTTAACACAACAATGACACTTTTAGTGCCCCTAAATATATGGTTATGTGTAGTTAAGCCATTGGCTACATGACATCCTCTGAATAGGCTTTCCTGTAAACATGACTCTCTTAGATTAACATGATACTAAGTCTTCCAGGTGATATTCTGGGGTCCAATCAGAGAGAGCCACTTGTTCTCTTTGTGCCTTCTGTATAAAATAAAATATTCCTTTTGCTTGAGAATGTTTATTGGTATGATCGAAACTTTTCAGTGTCCAGTGTCATGGACAAATCTTGGTGAACAAATATTTCAGGGGTGTTTCTGTAAGTAGGCATCCCAAGAAATTCAGGTAACAGTTTGAATCAGAGAGATCTTGCCAAGCCCTTTCCCCATTTCCAGCTGCTGCTGATCTCTACCCCCCCCCCCCCACACACACACACATTTTTCATTTTGGAAATTCATGAAAAAATGTAGAAAATTATTTTCCCCTTTAAAATGTGAATAAAAATCAGGTGTGTCTTATACTCCGATGCTTCCTATACGCTGGCAAATACAGTGATTATAAAGAGGATGGGTAGTCTATGTTCTTGATCATTCCAGAGTACAGGATGCATGATAAAAGGCTCAAACTAAAGAAAGACAAATATAGGCTGAATATGAGGAAAAACATCTTGCCAATTAGAGTAGCGTGTCAGTGGAACAAACTGCCTCAAAAGGGGGTGAACACTCTAATACTGGAATCATTTAAGAGAGAATTAGACCACCATCTGTCAGATCTAATTTGATTTGGATTCCTGCATTGAGCAGGGAGTTGGACTCAATCACCTAAAAGGCCCCTTCCAATTTAGTGATTCTATAATTCCATAATATGACATTTTTCCTCTATTGAAAAACAAACTGTTATCTAGAAAAATATTTTGTTACAGTCGCAAGTTTTATTATTTTAGTTTTCTTTAAGCTCTGAACAAGAATAAAGCATGGACAATATTATTTTCTCCCTAGTATGATATCAAAACTTGTTTCTTTCTTTGCTTGAATCTCTTTGAAGCCAGCAGCAGTGAAGAGGGCTTTGTACTCAGATGAAGTCCGTTCTCTTCCCTCGGTGTAAGTCATTACCAGCATGGAGTACATGAGGGATTCTAAAGGTCCACATTTGTCATCACTGAGGAACTTGTCAATGGCTAGCACTCCACCACCTGTTTCAAAATATTCATTTCACTCATTTAACCCAGAAGAGACATATATTTCTACAACATTTTTAAAGAATGCAAGTTAATTGTTCCCAGTGAAAACATAAAAAGGATGGTACAGTAGTTTAATTCAATTGACACTGAAATACAAGGAGGATCTATCATACAGGTAAAAAGGGTTGGTGTGATTATTATGAGTGAAATGTTTTCTGTGGTTTGCTAATTACTGTATAGACTCACACTTCTTTGCCTGTTCTCATTTTTTATCCCAATGGTGGATTCATTGGAGATGTACTACTTATGAACCAGAATGGAATTACCAGTTGCTCCTCAATCCCTGTATCTGTGGGGGATACATTCTGAGTCCTAACTCAGATCCCTTAAAACAGACTGAGAAGGATCCTATTGCATACAATTAGGGGGTTGATTAAGTCTGAGATGCTTTTCGTTGCTGTGAGCAAACTGGAAGACAATACATAGGGGAAGTATTTCTCTTTAAATGCATTATATTAGACATTCGAGTTCCCTTTTTGGGGAGTAAAGCGGTATAGAAATCTAAACAATAAATAAATAAATAAATAAATAAATAAATAATTTAATGTTGTGCAAATAAACATACCAGGCTTGCAGGCTTTGTGCACTTTGGTTAGCAATTGCACACACTGTTCATCATTCCAATTATGCAGGACCCTAGCCAAAATATACAGGTTAGCATCAGGAACTGGATCTTTTAGAAAGTCCCCTGTAATAAAATTGGCACAGCAAATTTTAGACAAGTGTTTTGTTTAATAATATTGTTAAACGGAATGTGTACACATCTTATGATCAATCCATTTCCCCTCCATGCAGATACATGCCTTAGCAATTAGGCTTGCAAATTATGTATGTGTCTACCTTTCAGTGAACGGTCAGAAAAACCAACTATACCAAATGCATTATGGCCTTATTCCATTTAAGAAGCACCTCTGCAAAACCAGCAACTGAACATATTTATATTACTATAAATTTCATTTATATACTGCCCATCTGACTGAATTGTGACTCTGTCTAATCCAGTTGTTCCCAACCTCTTTTTGGACATGCTTCACCTAAACATCTCTAAAACCCTGATGCCCCGCTCCCGTGAAATATAATTCTTACTATTCAAAAGGTGATCTCCTATTCATGTGGAGTAAGCCTAAAACACAATTAACTTGGTCTAACTCATTTTCAACTCCCTACTCCCCCCGCTTAAAAATAAAACTGCTCATCTATGGGGTGCAGGCTGCACATTGGGAACCACAGGTATTGTCTGTGTTTTAAATGAATAATTTCTTCATTTCAGAAATTACCAGTCATCATAATGTAATTCCTGCTGTCTGCTATCATACTTGGAGAGGCAAATATGGTCTAGAAATTAAACTTATACTGGATCTCAGAAGAAACCACATTTTACCTTCTTGGAAAGTAATCCGGCATTTTTCTGAGGACAAAAAAGGCTTCTTTGCTTTTTCCACTACTTGAGGTAGGTCAAAAATGATTGCAGTAGAATTAGGGTATAAGGAAAGACATTCTTTAGCCAAGGCACCACTACCTCCTTTTAAAAGTAGAACAAAGAAATGTTGTAAAAGTTATTATGATGCTATGCTTTTCAAATTTCTTTTAAAACACCATTTTAATAGTAAATTACAATTTTTATTGTAAATAGCACAAGGGTGTATTAATTTACCACTACTTGAGGTAGGTCAAAAATGAATGCAGTAGAATTAGGGTATAAGGAAAGACATTCCTTAGCCAAGGCACCACTACCTCCTTAAAGAAGAATAGATGCGTTTGAAATGTGGTGTTGGAGGAGAGTTTTGAGAGTCCCCTGGACAGCGGGGAGAACAAATAGGTCAATCTTAGAAGAGATCAACCCTGACTGCTCCTTAGAAGGTCAAGTAGTAAAGATGAAGCTTAAGTACTTTGGACATCAAATGAGAAGAGAGGACTCACTTGAGAAGGCCTTGATGATGGGAAAGGTGGAGGGCAAAAGAAGAAGAAATGGCTGGATGGTATTGTAGACACAGTGGGCACAAAGCTGGGCGGGCTGAGGAGAATGGTGGAGGACTGGGGTGCCTGAACAACAACAAATGCTTTTCAAACTTCTTTTTAAACACAATTTTGTAAAACGTCAGGGTAAGAAAATGGTCTGGCAATTTCATAAATATGAGGAGATAAACAGCTATGAATCCCACTTTATTGGCTCCAAGAATTTATGCTACTTACCTCCCAGATCACAAATGAGTGGGAAATTAGAAAGATCAAATGCAGACATCACTTCTCTACCAAAAAGTTTCCAGGCATCATCCATGGCGTCAGAGAATTCTTCCACCTTTTTGTCTGTTCTAATAATTCAAAATAAAAATGGCAGATAATATTCCTACAATCAAATGTACAACTAACTCTTGCAACCTGTAGACACGTTTAGAGGCTTGGAACAGGTATGAAAAAGAATTCCATTAGATAAAACAGTCTTGATGAAAGAAGTATTTTTGCACCTCTTATGAATGAAGATTTCCAAATTTGCAAGGCATTCTGGAGAAATAAAATGTGCACATGAATAAGCCTACATTTTGAAATGCAAGCAGTCAAAAATATGCAATTGATGAATATGCATTGAAACAAGCAATAGTCAACATAATGTGTTGTAATGGTTCGTGGGAGTCGAGGTACTAAGTTCCAATTGGAGATGCTTTCCAATCAGAACTGCTCCGTTACTCCCGAGTCATGTCGTGGGCACCATATGTTGTAATGGTGTGTGGGAATCGAGGTGCTGAACTCAAGGAAGGCACGCAAGACTGAAGTATGATGGTAAAAGCCAGCCCTGAGTCCTCGGGTGGTCTATATTTATTAGCTTGCATTCTGGATCACTTGCGCACAGACTGCACATGACCCCCTATTACAGAAGGCTTTGCTTACGTAGCATGTTGCTGGCTGAGGCACATTTGCCAGCCTAGGAAAGTACTGCGTGCCTAGGTTCGACATAGGCAGAATAATCAGCAGATGTAGCAAGACTTACTGTTCCTGCCTTATCTTGGTCCTAGAAGACTGTGTACCTATGCATAGCTATTTTGTCTAGCTGCGGTTTGCTTTTGCTCAGCTCAGTTTGTGGACGTGAGCTAGACACTTTATGCTGTTTACTAGGCATTGTGACATTTGGCTGACTTCTGTCCCACTACTTTCAGTGCCCTCAGCCAAGAAAACATGGAGTCACTATTGCTCCCTATTACTAATTTGCCCGTACCCAATCGCCTTTCCTGTCGAGCCAGGATGGTCTCGGGATTGTTTGCAAAGCCCGACAAACCCATTGGGAAAGGTAGCTGTCCAATTAGTGCCTGGGCAACCCACAGTAATGCTTTAGTAATGTGTAAATAAGTGGTGAGTTTATGAAAAATGCATACAAATTTGTGAACCTTAATATGGGAAAGAGAACAGTGGGTCAAGAATGGATATAAAGCAGAGTTGAGAAGAATAAAACGAAATCAAGACTGAGACATTTACAGCCATCACTAAGCCTATATCTAACCAACCATCTCACAATAACCTATCACAAATTAGAGCATATGAAAAACAACACAGAGAAGTGGGGGAAACGTTCGTATGCCCATCCACATACGTAAAATTCCGCGAAAATGAATCATTTCTCTTTAGTGAGACAGTGGCAATATTTGTGTAACTATGTGAGTTTATGGCAGGAGTGGCCAACCTTGGTGCTCCAGGTGTTCTTGGACTCCAGTTACCAGATGCCAAAGTCAGCACACCTGGAGCACCAAGGTTGCTCCTCCCCTCATCCATATATTGTGATTTGAGTTATAGACAATTGTCCTACAGCAGCACATGAAGATGATGACTTAGAGGAGCTTAATTGTGATGAATCACCACATTTGGATCATTCTCTGAAAAAATAATACAGAAAATCTTGCTCTTTTTACCTTTTAAATGACTCATAGAAGTCATCTGTTTTCTCAAACTGGCCTTTGCCTTTCCTGAAAGAGATCATTTGCATTAATAAAAAGAGAAATATGCAGTTTAAGCAGCAAATACTGTTGGATCTGGGCTGCGAAGCGGGTTGCGCAAGCTGGATCGGGGCCGCAACGCGGCCATTGGGTCCCGGAGGAGACTGGTCAAGCAGACACACGAGGCAAGATGGAGCAAAGACCAGTGGTTTAATGATCACAAATCATGAGTATTTATGCCGTTCTGGCTGCATGCATAAGCGTAGCGACACAGTGCGAACTCTGGCTTCACACATCATGTTTACACAAGTTAATTGGGGAAATCTACACCAGGGGAAGTTCGTTATCTAACTTTAATTAACTACCGGGGACATACATTGTTCCTCGTTATCGGAAGCAAATAAGTGGCCAACATTGACTCTAGGGCTTAAAGGAATCTGCAGACGTGAAATTATCCATTACATGCCTAGCGAGTTAGTCATTAGCTCTCCATTGTCTTAGCTGCCTGTCAGATCAGCTATTGATGAATTAAACTCTATCTAATATTCCGCTCCCCCAATTTCTGTCCCCTCGGGAACCCGTGGCGACGAGGTGATCTTCATCACCGGGGTTCTGTCAGGGACAGTATACCAATTGCGCTCGCGGAATCCACAAAATACAACATCACACTCTTCTCCCACCCCAACACACTGAGTGCAACAAAATCTCTTTTTCTAAGGCAACCCTTACAACAGAGACACCCCATGGATTAGCTGCATCTCAGTTTTCTGGTGTTTTGGTGCTGGTTCCAGGCAAAGTAGGATCAGAAGAACATGCAACAGGCCCATCTGCCATTTTGATGGCTTGGCTTCAGCCTCCATTTTGTTACCCAACCCTTCCTCAAATCCTTTCATATAATAACTGTATAATTGTAAAGATTTAAAAGGGGTAACGGTCCAATTGATTACACTATTGATCAGATTTGGCTTCTACTTAGTAAGTAAGACATTTTAAATTCAATGGTTAATACAAGGATTAATATTTATTATAAATAAATTAGTAATTAGGTACTATACTATTGTACAAGCAATAGTGAAAAGGACAATTGTACTTTTCAATTGATCATCCAGTGATTACATATTTTTTGCTTCCTTGATTGACCAAACTATCAAGGGATAAATTCCAGGTTAGAACAAATATTTTCATGATTGGGTCGTCCCATCTTGGGGGGGGGGGGCGTCTGCCAAGTGATCTTTTAACTCCTCTGGGATGACTGTAAATAAAAGAAAAAAATTTGCAGGTGAATTTACACATGCACAGGCACATCTGGGTGCAGCACAGGCACATTTTTGCATGCATGGGTGCATCCACTACCATTGACAGGCATAGCAGAGGCACATTTATGTATGCGTCGGCATGTTGGCTACCACTTCTAGTTGTGGCGTGGGCACATCTGTTACCACTTCCAGGTGTGTTGAGAGCGGTGGTGGACAACATAGTTTGGGCGCCCCTGCTGTAGACCATACAGGGTTACTTAATGTCTGTATGTCATTTGGATGTTAGGATTGGACCAAATGGCATACTAGACAGACTAGTGACCCTATTTAGCCTGATCTAACCTGCTCCACCCCATCTATGTAGACAAGCCCTAAATATGTTTATTCCACACAAAATGTTGAGGTATAAATTCACTTGCTACTCCTGATTAGAGTAGAACCTAGTGAATCAATGGCAGAATACTTACTTAGTTCCATTCACACTACCAAATGTCATAAGAACATAAGAACATAAGAACAGCCTTGCTGGAACAGGCCACAGCCCATCCAGTCCAGCATTCTGTCTCACACAGTGGCTCACCATTTCCTTCAAGGTATTCCCAAGCAGATGCCTTCACCTGCTTAGGATTCCATGGAAATGGCATTGAGAGATATCCTGCTTATCTCTCCAACCTGGAGGTTGTCCTTAAGTATCCATAATTATAGCCATTGATACTCTTGTCCTCCATGAACTTGTCTAATCCTTTCTTAAAGCTGTCAAGACTGACAGCTGTCACCAATTCTTCTGGCAGTGAGTTCCATAGACCAGTAATCCTCTGGGTGAAAAAGTACTTTCTCTTATTTGTTTGAGAACTAGTACCCAAAAGTTTCATGGAGTGTCCCCTAGTTCTAGTGTTATGCGATAGGGAAAACAGTTTTTTCTTATCTACTTTGTCCACACCATGCATGATTTTATAAACTTCAATCTGGTCACCTCTTGACGTCGTAGTTCAAGAGTGAAGAGGCCCAACCGTTGCAGCCTCAGATGGTAATGAAGGTGTTCCAGTCCCCTAATCATTCTGGTTGCCCTCCTCTGCACTTTTTCCAGCTCCATAATATCCTTCTGGAGGTATGGCGACCAGAACTGTACACAGTATTCCAGATGGGGCCTCACCATAGATTTATAAAGAGGCAAAATGACACTTGCTGACTTATTTTCTATACCCTTCCTAATGATCCCTAGCATTGAGTTTGCTTTTTTCACTGCTGAGGCACACTGAGTTGACACCTTCATTGAGTTGTCCACCAGGACACCAAGGTCCCTTTCCTGGTTTGTCGCAGAGAGTTCAGACCCCATCAGTTTATAAATGTCATTGGGGTTCTTTGCCCCAACATGCATCACTCTGCACTTACTAATGTTGATACTCATTTGCCACTGTTTTGCCCACTCCCCCAGTGTCAAGAGATCCCTCTGGAGCTCCTTAAACCCTAGTCTGGAAATATTCCTAATACATTCAGCAATAAACTCCTGGGCACATGACACAATCCTATATAGCTTGTTCAGAGTTAGTACTGTATTAACCTGCTCACCTCACAAAATCAGGCATGTACCGCAGATCTGAATAAGCGACTTCAGACAGGAACTTCGTGAAACAACTCTGAGACTTCGGGCTTGATTTAGCAAGGAAGTGAATAGCAAGGTTGGTGTTTCCATAAAGACCTTAAAATGAAAGGAGGGGAAAGAAATTTGTTATTGGAACCCTGGGAAAAGTGGGATAACAGATTGTTCACAAGCTGATGATACACTTTTCCTTTACACAGAAGCAACTTGAGTTGCTTCCTTCTCCCAACACAGATACCTTCATTGTCCTTTCTCTCCATCTTCAGGAGCTTTAAGCCCACACAGGCCTGAAGCAGCTTCTCCGTTCCACTGGGGCTGGTGCCCAGGCGTTCTGCAATGGTTGCTGAGCTCAGGGGTTTTCCTGACTCCAAGAGCAGATCAAATACTCCCAGCTCACAGGTAGTAAACATAATCTTGAAAAGAAGTGGGGGAATGTGGGGGAAATGTGAGTGTAGATATTTATTTCTGTTGTTATTGTTGAAATTATTTATAAGTTTTCAAGATCAGAAGTGAACAAATGCAATAATAAAAATGAAGATATTTCTGAAGGAAAAGGTAAGACATAGCTTTACGTCTATTACTATATGTATATTGTTGGGTTTTATTCAAAGCTGAGCAATTCCATTCAGGTTCTTACTGAAAAGTCAAATTGAATTATTATATGAAGTTGTAGTTCATGATTTTGATAGTTTATTTAAATTTTATTTTTACATTCTGCCATTTATTTTATTTGGCTGCTTGTACTATTATGTTGTTTTTGTTTATTTCTCTGTGCACCTCTCAGAGTGGGAAATATCCCAGATAGGGGGTATAAAAATGTAATAAATAAAATATGACTCCTGTGACATTTTAAAGAGCTGCCGGACTGTTCAATGGTAACAGTGCAAATTTAAGCCAGCTCTATACAAACAGAAGAAGGACAAAAGTAAAGGTGCAGAGATTCTTCAAGAATAATCTATTTTTTATTTTAAAAGATTTTTATACAGAAGAGATCGCCAACCTTTTAAAGATGGGGGCCGGGTCACACTCCCTCAAACAGTTGAGGGGGCCATACGGGTGGTCCCTCTTCCATTTACTACTGCCTTAAATGAGTCTTTGGCTGATTCCAGTGGCAGCAGGAGAAGCTGCAGCGAGAGTGGGGGCCAGATTATTTGATGCTGTGGGCCGTAAATTGCCTACTACTGTTATACTGTGTACTTTAGAAGTATAACATTTTATGTATTGTGTTCCTATCTGCTTTATTCTCACATGATTTGTGATCAAAACAAAACAACCCCTCAAAACTACCTAGCATTAGAGCAAGAGGAATAATCTACTAGTATCAAAGGAAGCACATCCAGATAATAATCATTTTTTTTTAAATTCTACACACCTGAGAACAAGTTGAAGCTTTAAAAGTCATTACAGATGTTTTAATATTTGTATAGACCAGTGGTTCCCGACCTTGTTTTGGCTATGCCCCACCTAAGCGTCTCTAAAATCCTGATCCTTCCCTGCAACATATAATTCTTATTATTAAAAAAATGAACTTCTATTCATGTGGAGGAAGCCTGGCAGGCCATTCACTGTTAATAACTCATTCTCAAATTGCCCCCCTTAAAAATCAAATTGTCTTCCTGTGGAGCATGTACCCCACATTGGGAACCGTAGACATTTCAAGTGGATCTTACCTTTGATATGAGAAAGCCATACTGGCACTGAAATAAGGTTTTAAGAATTTCTGGGTCTTCTGTAACACTCATGCTTATTCTCTCCTCTCTCCAGTGTGTTGGAGTTATTGGCAAGAAGGTCAATCCTTTGCTGAAGACAGAACACCCCTTTCGTTGCTATAAGAAAGACCAATCTGAGTACTTATACATATATACACACACACAGTATGCTGAACTCCTTCCTTGCATTGCAAAATATCTAGTCCTTGAAGGCATTGTTAACTGTTTGGTTTCCAAGTCAGTGAACTCCTCCTTCAAAAATGTCTCATAGTTGTACAAATAATTATCTTCTAAAACTAAAAGCTGTAAAAAAAAAGTCAAAAGAGCAAAGCAACATTTTTTAAAAAAAAAACACCAAATAATAATGATGATGATGAATTAAAGAAGTAAGATGGGAAAAGGCAGAGAGGACAACCTTTCCCTTACTGGACTGCAGGAAGTTTTGTGAGTTGTAGTAGAAAGAAAGAAGGAAAGAAAATTTTAAAACTCTAATAAAATGTTTTGAAATGGCAGTCAACAATGTACAAAATAATCCATATCCATACTTTGTGTTCCATCATTGAACCTACATAGCAACCATAAGAATCCTTTAGCTTAAAAAAAATTGTGATACAATGTTGTTGGATAAAAAGCCCAAATAACTTTATCTATATACCTAAAACCAAGGTGTCGTCGTGTTTGGGGCTGCAACACCACGACACCTTGCCCCCACCTCACCCAAGAAATATGCTCCCCACCTACCTGAGGTACTTTGCTTGGTTGGCATGGGATTGCGGCAGCACTCCTTGGGGTCCTACACCCCAAAAATGGCCTCACAAGCCCCCCCCCACAGCAAGCAAGGACTGGGGAGGCAGCACTACGCATACGCGCGACTTCGCACAGGCGCAGAAGCCAGCCCGGAGTTGCAGCCAGCAGGTGGGGGGTTGCTATCACCCTCTCCATTGGCTCCCCTGGGTCCAGAAGGGTTGGGGGGGCAGACCCCTTTTCCCCCCATACTCCCGAACCCACGGGACCGGGGATAGGGGATCGAATCCACCCACCCTCTGATATCAAAAGGGAAAACCCTATCAGGGTTTCCCCTTTAATATCAGTGGGTGGGGAGGATTAGAACCTGGGTACCGTGGTTCCGAGGGTTGGGGAGACAGACCCCTTTTGTCCTCCCAACCCTCCTGGACCCACGGGAGCCAGCGGGGAGGAGGATCAAATCCACCCCACCCACTGATATTAAAAGGGAAAAGCTGATCGGGGTTTCCCCTTTAATATCAGTGGGTGCGGTGGATTTGATCCCATCTCCCGGGTCCCATGGGTCTGGGAGGGTTGGGGGGACAGACCCCTTTTGTCCCCCCAACCATCCTGGACCCACGGGAGAGAGCAGAGAGGGGGATCAAATCCACCCCACCCCCTGATATTAAAAGGGAAACCCCAATTGGGGTTTCCCCTTTAATATCAGGGGGGTTGCAAACCCCCCCTCTCTGCTGGCTATCCTGGGGCCAGAAGGGTTGGGGGGACAGACTCATTTTGTCCCACAACCCTCCCGGAATCATGGGACCCGGGAGAGAGGATCGAATCCACCCCACCCCCTGATATTAAAAGGGAAAACCTGATCTGGGTTTCCCCTTTAATATAAGTGGGGGGGGGTTATGATCCCCCTCTCCGCTGGCTCCCCTAGGGCCAGAAGGGTTGGGGGGACAGACCCCTTTTGTCTCCCCAACCCTCCCAAACCCAAGGGACTCAGGAGAGGGGATCGATTTCACCCCCCTCCAACACTCCACTGTTGAAGATAAGAAACCGCTTGGTTTCTTCTCTTTAATAACGGGGTGTCCACGGGGGGATCCCCTCTCTGCCAGGTCCCCTGGGTCCAGAAGGGTGGAAGGGACAGACCCCTTTTGTACCCCCAACCCTCCCGGACACAGGAGACCTGGGAAAGGGGATCGATTCCACCCCCCTCCAACACTCCGTTGTTGAAGAGAAGAAACCGCTTGGTTCAGGTGATCGGCCATCTCCCCTCCAGTCAGTGGCTGCCTACCCACGTGCGCCCAGCATGTGTGTGTGTTGTGGTGTGTGTGGCTGTGGTGTGTGTGTCATGTGTGTGGGTGTGTGTCATGTGTGTGTAGGGGGAGGGTATTGTGTGGGTGTTTTCTGGGTGGGTGTGTTTTCTGGGTATGTAGTCTTTAGGTGTGTTGTGTATCGGGCAGTGTTGTGTGTCAGGTGTGTGTCCCTCACCCGGGCAATGCCAGGTACCTGTGCTAGTAACTAACTAACAAGGGTATTCAGCTTCGCTCGGGGTAGACCCAATCTGGGGCGAGGTGACTCCCAGGCCTGGTGCCCCTACTCCACTCTCTGTCCCATATTGGCTCATGTTGCCATAGCGGCAGCTGGCCTCGCTCCCCCAGGCCTACCAGCAAGGCCATGGCCACCGGCAGCATGCCTTCTGTGCGGACCCTCTTCCGTCGCCGCTCCTCTCACCTCCTCTTCTTCCTTCATAGGACACACACTCTCTGTCTCTCTGTAACACATACACACAGAGAGACACGCTTTTTCCCTCTCCCACTCACACACACATGCACACACCCAGCAGCGACTCATTCCGAATCCACTCTGTCACCCGCTTTCTCACTCACACATAGTCTCTCTGTTTCTCTTCCCCCTCTCTCTCTCGCTCTCTCCCTCTCTCTCATACGCATGCGTACAGGCATTCCTGGGACCGGTGGGGGCCTGTGCCACTGTGCGTGCAGCATGTGCAGCAGGGGAGCCTGCGGACAGGGTCGTGCACCCGTGCGTGGTGGCATGGCAGAGGGAATTGTCTCTGTCACCTGGCTCACTGCCGTCTCTCTCTGCGCCTCATCGTCTGGTGGAGCCAATTAGGCTGTGTTTTGCCTGCACATCCGCACCGCCTTGCGCACACCGCAGCTAACAGCTGTGCATGTGCCCACTCTCCCTTTTCTATTACTGCATACATGTGCAGCACATTCTTGGCCAAATGTGAGGCCATCCCCCTTTCATTTTTGGGATCTCGACATTGACAATCTTGCAACCCTAATGTCGGTCTGCATTGTCCCGCGGCTGCTGAGGGGTCGTCTACCCTCTGCCACCGTCTCCTCATGCACTGCCCTGTGTTGACTCTGTCACCACCATGTTGTCTACTGGTGTACGCGTGTGGGCCTGCACGTGCAAGAGCCACAGCGCAACAGTTCTGCACACGGCCATTCCTCCCCTGTACCTTCTTGCATGTGTAGTTATTTTGTCTTGGTTTTGGGGGCCTGCACCCCACCTCTGGGACCAGGACACAGATGGAGCTCGTCTCGGGAAGGAAAGCTCGTCTCGGGAAGGAAAGGCCGAATCACATGGGGTTTGATCAAGGAGTGCGGGAGCCCATTCCGGACACAGAACCCACACCTCTGCTTTATAGGTATAGACTAGGTATTGTGTCCGGCCTTGTCGGGCAGATTTGGACTGTGTGTTTGTTGGTGGGGTGGTTTTGGGGGGTACACAGAGAGAGGGGGGGAGGTGGCAGGTGAGTAGGTGGCTTTGGAGGTACACACACACAGGGGGGGGCAGCAGGTGTGTTGGTGGTTTTGGGGGGCACACAGAGAGAGAGAGAGAAAGTGAGTGAGAGAGAGAGTGAGAGAGAGGGGGGGAAGGCTGCAGGTGAGGAGGTGGTGCCCTGGTGAGTAGGGAGGGAAGGGGGAGGCAGAAGCATTTTGTTCCCCCTTTCCCTGCCGGCCGGGGTGGGGGAGAGACAGGGAAGGGTGGGAAGCAGAAGCATTCCATTTTCCCCTTTCCCTGCCAGGGGGAAGCAGGGACTTGTGGGAAGCAGAAGCATTCCATTTCCCCTTTTCCCTGCGGGGGGAGGCCTTTGCATTTTCCCCTCAACTGTTTTGAGGGTTGTTTTGTGTCAACCTTAGAAACAGTTGAGGGGGAAATACAAAGGCGGTAGTCAGCGATCTATCAGGGGAGATGCTCTCTCTGGTGGATTGCTGCCTGCTGCCTTTGTATTACCCCCACCAATGTAAGTTGAAGTCGGTCCTCCGGGAGGTGTTGGCATCTGAAGCTGCGAGGTTGGGCATCAAGTCGTTCAAGCACAGGCCTGCCGCCTCCGGGGGTTCGGAGTCTGCTGTGCAGCCCCATTACTGTCCTTCACTCTGCTCCTCCACATCTTCAGCATCGCCGGCATCTACGTTCACATCGGGGTCTGGGTCCAGCAATGAAGACGGTGAGGTCCGGAAGGTTCGGAAAAAGACATCGGACAAACGCACCGCCAAGAGGGCCCATTGCAGGTGCGACATCTGTGGAGCAAGGCACAACTGCCGTCAGTGTCCCTTCAAGAACGCCGACTGTCATCACTGCGGCAAGAAGGGACACATCGCCAAGGTCTGCAGGCAATGGCAGAAGCAAGTCCCGGAGCAGCCCAACCGACTGAGCCGGAAGGGAGCGTACGTGTCAAAGATCTCCGTGATGGAGCCGTCTGCCCGCCGTGTCTCCAGCATCTCCAACCGTTTCTTCATGGAGGTCCAGCTACACAGCGTTCCGGTTAAGATGGAGGTGGATTCCAGTACATCCTACTCCATCCTACTCCAGAGGGAATTCTTGAGGATCCCCTCAAAGTTTCACCCAAAACTACGGGCTTTGAAGACGTCTCTCCGAGACATGCAGGGTTGCCAGATTCCGGTCCTGGGGGTGGGGGATTTTTCCGTTGAAGTCAAAAACATTGCAACAAAGCTATTTCTGGGAGTGGTTGCTTGGGGTGCAGGTGTTTGAGCCACTAGGGATTAAACTGTCCATCGCCAACGCCGTCCATGCTGACCCGGTGCAGGACGTTTGTAACATGCACCTGGCAGTATTCAAGAAAGGACTAGGCAATTACAGGGGGCCCCCAGTGTCTTCTGACCTTGATCCAGCTGTGCGGCCAATCCGCCTCAAGCCCCGCAGGGTGCCGTTTGCCTTAAAAGACAAGATCGAGGCCGAGCTGGACAAACTGGTGGGCCAGGGGATCTTGGTTCTGGTGGTCTTCGCGGAGTGGGGAGGTGAGGATTTGCCTCCTCCAATGGGGAGGTGAGGATTTGCGCAGATTATAAATGCACTATCACCAAGGCTCAGTTTGCATATTAAGGCATTTAGAGTCGAATACAACTGGCTTTCAAGCAAGGGCAACTTTTACCTTTGCCTTACTAAAGCTCTCAATGTGCTGGCTGGTCAAAAATGATAAAATACAGTAGTAACATGGCAATGAACAGAATTTATATATACTTCAAAAAACAAAAGGAAATAAATTATACAATAAAATTGTTTAAAATTACTCTCTATATATTTTTCGTAGATAGCCGAGCACCTAAGAAGATGTAGGATAAATGTTTTCCAGCTACCAATTCAAAGCTTGATCCCTGAACAGCTGTTGCTGTGTTGTCCACATAGATCAGAAGTTCCCAACCTTTCCAGGCTGCAGGCTGGCCACGTGGCTAAGTAAATATGACACAACATGACCTGCCCAACTTGAAGCCTGCTTGCTCCTTCATGATCTTTCCATCAGTAAATTCAAATGTGAGCCATCCATTCCAGTGTCTTATAAAGGTGGCAAAGGAGTGACACTGGTAAGTAGCTTTTGGGTCATCTGAGTCTTTTTCAATTTGTGGGCCAAATTGCTAGCAGGGCTCTTTACTTGCATAAATAAGTCAGGTCATATTCCACTAGGGTGGGAACTGTCTATTATAGTCCCCATATATAAAAAAGGAAATAAACCCCCAAAAATAATAGACCAATAAGCCTTATTGACATTACAGCTAAGATGTATGTCAAACATGTTTTGGATAAAATAGAGGACTGGTGGTTCCCACTCTCCTGCTGTCTTCTTCCAATGCATATCCCCAGCTAAAACATGCTGTGGAGAAAGCTCAGACGAAGAGCGCAACCAAGCAGATATCTCCAGACAAACCACTCAGGAGGAAGAAGCAGCAGCATGCAAAAGGTAAGGAGATCACTCCAACATACCCTTTGAGCTGATTGCCATTTTTTGATATATATTTTTTGGTCTGGTTGGGACCAGGTTTTTATTTTAAATGTATCCCTATGGGAATGCCATGTTGTACATTTTAAAAAACCATCTTACGTACAAAGCTACAGAATGGATTTTTACGTAAATTGGGGTTTTACTGTACTTAACTACAGCCACACAAGTTCTCTGTGCCAAGGATGTGCCTTGAAGAACTGAAGGACATGTTCTCATCTACCATATTGAGTAAACAACTCTTTCAATTCATCACACATCTTGGTTTCTCAATTCAATATTTACTTCCAACTAGTGAGAAGGCTAAGGCAACATTTAAACAAAGAGTCCTCGACATTAACACTCAAACCAATATTCACTCTCAAAGATTACATCCTGGAAATGATTGACAGACAACAATATTTTTTCAAATAAAGAAACACTTGACAATGGGTCTGGCTCAGTATCACAAAATAGCATTTACTGGAACAAGATTTGAGATATTGGTGATTTAACTACCATATATTCCGGCATATAAACCGACTTTTTAACCCCAAAAAATCTGCCGCTGCCACCCCCTCCAAGCCACACCTTGTCGGAGGGGTGAGAAGACCAACTGCCGCCGCCACCCCCTCCGAGCCACGCCTGGCCAGAGGGGTGAGAAGACTATCGCCGCCACCTCCCCCTCCAAGCCACGCCTGGCTGGAGGGGTGAGAAGACCAGCTGCCGCCACCACCCCCTCCAAGCCACGCCTGGCCGGAGGGGTGAGAAGACCAGCAGCTGCCACCACCCCCTCTGAGCCACACTTGGCTAGAGGGGTGAGAAGATCAGCAGCCGCCGCCGCAGAGGGGCCCATGCTCTCCCCGCCCCCTCCACTGGTGGGGAGATAAAGGGAGCTGTCTCCGGCCTGGGAGGCCCCAAAGACATTGCTGCCACTGCAGCCGCACTCTCCCCACCCCCTGCACTGGCGGGGAGATAAAGGGAGGCGTCCCCGGCCTGGGAGGCCCCAAAGACGCTGCCGTTGGAAGAAGGGTAGTCTTATACGGCGAGTATATTCCAAACTCTATGTTTTAACTTGAAAAGTTGGTGGTCGTCTTATACGCCCAGTCACCTTATACGCTGGAAAATGTCCCATATTACAAGAGAACACATGTCTGTGGAAGCCCAGAAATAGAAAATGTTGTACATTATGCTGGCCCATCCAGGACAGCTGCTTCGTGGGATAGCAATGGTTAGAGGTGAGGAGAACTAGCAGGTGTTTGTCGGTAAGAGTTCTGTTACTCACAGGCACAAGCAGGGGTTTGTCGGTAAGAGTTCTGTTACTCACAGGCGAGAATGGAAGAGTCCAAATAGAATATACTGTAATACCCCGGAAAACATTAAAACTTGGTTCACGAATCTTAACGTTATGCGGTTTTTAACGTTGTGCAATAAGTTTTCCACAAAACATTAAAAAAAGCCCGGTTCCTTTTCCGAAGAGGAAATCTCTTCAGAAACCCCTGCCTGGATCGCTAAGGGGGTTAGTGATCAGGGGCAGGGGTAATTCTGAAGAGAGGCATGGGACCCTTTTCCCCAGCCTCTCTTCAGAAACCTCCACTTGGATCGCTAAGGGGCTTAGCAATCCAGGTGTGTGTGTGTGGGGTGTTTCTCAAGAGAGACTGGGGACCTTTTTCCCAGCCTCTCTTCAGAATGCCCCCACCGGGATCGCTAAGCCAGTTAGCGATCCGGAGATCAACATAGGGATATTTGAGGAAAATGTTTGCATCGCACAACGTTAACTTAAGTTTGTGGAGTGGAAAGGTTTCCCTCAGATTTCCTGATGTTATCCGGTTTTAATATTGTGCGGTGCACACGTTAACCGGGGTATTACTGTACAGTGTTGGGACAATACACTTCCTTGGGGCAATCCATTCTTATGCAACCTCCATCTTCTCTTTTCCATTCATCATCACATTATCTCCAGTTCTGGAAGAAGCTGCCAATGATCCTAGTAAGCTTGTTATCTTTTGTAAGATTATTTACTTAAGGAGCAGAATCCTATGATTGACAGTATCATATGCTGCAGTTGGGTCTATGGACTCTTATAATTAACTTTCTTTCAAAGCCATCCTCAACATGTTGCACAAGGGTAAGAATTTGACCACAACATGACCTGCCCAACCTGAAGCCTGCTTGCTCCTTCATGATCTTTCCATCAATAAATTCAATTGTGAGCCATCCATTCCAGTGCCCTATAAAGGTGGCAAAGGAATGACACTGGTCAATAGCTTTTGTGTCATCTGGGTCTTTTTCAATTTGTTGGCCCCATTGCTAGCAGGGCTCTTTACTTGCATAGATAAGTCAGGTCATATACCACTAGGGGTATATATGCTCGGTTGTGCTCTTCATCCGAAGTTTCTCTGCTGCGCACATTAGCTGGGAAAGTACGTCAGACAAAGACCACTCCATTCTGGTCTTTGTCCAACGTGCATTCCCAGCTAAAGCACATGGCAGAGAAACCTTGGACGAAGAGTGCAATCCCGGTAGATGCAGCGGGGACAGTGGCAGTGGCAGCGCTAGTGGTTCCCGCTCTCCCGCTGTCTTCTTCAAATGCACATCCCCAGCTAAAACACGCTGCAGAGAAAGCTTAGACGAAGAGCGCAACCAAGCAGATATCTCCAGACAAACCACTCAGGAGGAAGAAGCAGCAGCATGCAAAAGGTAAGGAGATCACTCCAACATACCCTTTGAGCTGATTGCCATTTTTTGATTATTATTTTTTTGGTCCAGTCGGGACCAGGTTTTTATTTTAAATGCATCCCTATGGGAATGCCATGTTGTACATTTTTAAAAACCATCTTACGTAAAAAGATACAGAATGGACGTTTTACGTAAATTGGGGTTTTACTGTACTTAAATACAGCCACACAAATTCTCTATGCCAAGGATGTGCCTTGAAGAACTGAAGGACATGTTCTCATCTACCATATGGAGTAAACAACTCTTTCAATTCATCACACATCTTGGTTTCTTTAGTGTACTGGAACCAAAATAATAGAAGCAGCCGAAGTCTGGCATAACACATCTTTATTGGCACACCGGTAGACTGAACATGTGGTAATGGCGGAGGTACAGCTCCTTTTATATTGCAACAATATATTTGAACCTGGTTACACGGTAGCGTATTGGCTGCTACCTGCGTGACGTCATTCTGAGTCACGCCCTTCTTCTCCAGATGTTCCTTGCGCGGGAAAGGTTCCTGCGGCTAATGGTAATTGGGGAATTTGTACCATGTGAGCTGAATGCTCGCAGCTGCCCTCTATGGATAGCTAGCTCGCGTTCCATTAACAGCTGAGATACATTGTGATCATTGTTAGGTTACATTTGGACATTGCAGTGGCTACATTCATTCTTAAAGTGATACAGTTTCATACACAACAGTTTCTCAATTCAATATTTACTTCCAGCTAGTGAGAAGACTAAGGCAACATTTAAACAAAGAGTCCCGGACATTAACACTCAAACCAATATTCACTCTCAAACATTAGATCCTGGAAATGATTGTCAGAAAACAATATTTTTTCAAATAAAGAAACACTTGACAATGGGTCTGGCTCAGTATCACAGAATAGCATTTACTGGAACAAGATTTGAGATATTGGTGATTTAACTATGTCCCATGTTCCAAGAGAACATGCGTCTGTGGAACCCCAGAAATAGAAAATGTTGTACATTGTGCTGGCCCATCCAGGACAGCTGCTTCGTGGCATAGCACTGGTACGAGGTGAGGAGAACAAGCAGGGGTTTGTCGGTAAGAGTTCTGTTACTCACAGGCCAGAATGGAAGAGTCCAAATAGTGAGGTCATTTAGAGTCAGATACAACTGGCTTTCGAGCAAGAGCGACCGTTACCTTTGCCTTACCAAAGAACTCAATGTGCTGGCTGGTCAAAAATAATAAAATAGTAACATTGCAATGAATGGAATTTATATATACAGTACCTCACAAAACCAATGAACATCAATTATACAATAAAATTGTTTAAAATCATTCTCTATATCTTTCACAGACAGTCGAGCACCTAAGTAGAAATAGGAGAAATGTTTTCCAGCTACCTATTCAAACCTTGATCCTTGAACAGCCATTGCTGTGTCGTTTGCATAGACCAGAAGTTCCCAACCTTGTCAGGCTGCATGCTGGTCGCATTGTTGAGTAGGCCAGTCACGTGGTTTCTCCCACCCAAAGGTGGAAGTAAAACATGCCCACGCATGCACAGAACACTGCCAATAATGACCAGCAGCTGTTGCAAATGCAGTTACAACAGCAACGGGTCATTTATGGCAGTGATTTATGCATTTGTGGGTATGTTTTACCTCCACTTCTGGGATTGGCGTGGGTGGTGTGGACTAGATTAATTGGTATTGGGGGCCAGATCTAGCCATGGGCCATAGGTAAAAAACCCTTGGTATAGATGAACAATTTTGTATTGACAGGAACTGTCATTTGTATATACCATAATACCCCGGAAAATATTAAAATTGGGAACTTTCTATTATAGTCCCCATATTTAAAAAAGGAAATAAACCCCCAAAAATAATAGACCAATAAGCCTTATTGACATTACAGCTAAGATGTATGCCAAACATATTTTGTATAAAATAGAGTATTGAGTGATTGAAGGAAAAATATTAGCGTAAGAGGATGGGTTTAGAGCTGGCATATAGATGAAGACCCAATTGAACAAATAAACTCTTTTTCATATTTGGGGTGGTTTTTACAGACACAGAGTCCTGGGTTAACCATTACAAAGAAATCTCTATAAAGATTGCTGCACATCCTAAAGCATTAACTAAACTACAGTAAAACTCCGATTTACGAATGCTTTGTGTTATGTAAAAATCATTTTTTTTGTGGAAAACGCATCCCATTTTACCAAATAAATCATTTTATGTAATGGGTTTCCCCAGTATTTCCTTGCGTCATGTAAGTCTAAAATGGTGGCCCTGCCATTTTAGACTCTAAAAAGGTGGCCCTGCACCATTTAAGACTTTAATATTCCACCCCATGCCACTCACCCACACCACCGGAAGTCGCAAGACATCACTTACCGTGGCAGCGGTGGAGGCAGCGGAGGCGATTATGGTAGTTTTGCCACGTTTTCCACAGTCCCTGCTGCTTCTACCGGGACTGGGATAGTGTAGGGGGTATATATGCTCGGTTGCGCTCTTCATCCGAAGTTTCTCTGCTGCGCACATTAGCTGTATATCAATTGGTGGGCCCCATTGCTAGCAGGGCTCTTCCCATGTTGCCTGAAAAACTAGGACATTTTAGTGTATGAGAACCAAGACAATAGAAACAGCCGAAAGGTTGGCTTAACACATCTTTATTGCATGATGGTCCGGGGGAACACTCCGACCCCCCCCCCCCCCGGTTTTGTAACTCAAACTCAAAATCATCTTCTGGGGTATCTGTGGGGGTATCACGCAGGATATCTATGGGGACAAACTTATTCCCTTCCCCCCTTGGTGGGGACTGGCCCCCCTCTCCTCCCCCTTGGGCTGAACAGGTGGGGGAGAACCCTAACGTTGAATCCTGTTCCGCGCTGTCCACGCTCTGGTTTCCGGAGACCCGGCGCCGGAGTTGGTCCGCGTGCCGCCTCCAGAGTAGACCTGTGCTGGTCTCTGCGCAGTACGACACGGGACCCATTTGCCCAATGACTACTCCCGGAACCCAGGCTGGCCCTGCGCTAGCGTAGTTTCTGCAATGGACCGGGGCGCCTATTTCGAAACTCTTCATGCCTGCTAACCCGATGTTCCTCCCAGTGTCTTCTACCCTAGTAGGGTCTAGCCTTGTCAGTACAGTAGTCAGTTTTCTGCGCATTAGGAGCTCTGCGGGTGAGTATCCTGACGCTAGGGGGGTTACCCTATATCCCAGCAAAAACTGGCATAACTGCAGGTTTAAATCCCCGGGGCCCATGCGCCTCAGCGCGTCTTTGGTGGTGCGCACGAGGCGTTCTACCTGGCCATTCGTCGCCGGGTGGAAGGCGCGGAGGTGATGTGCCGGATGGCGTTGATGTCAATGAATGCCCTGAATTCGGCGAACGTGAAGCAACTAGCGTTATCGCTAACAAGCGTGTCGGGTATACCGAACGAACTGAACACCTTGCACAATTGTTTAATGGTTGCGGCTGAGGAGGTGTTCGCAACTGGGATAACCTCTAACCACTTGGAATAAGCATCCACTATGAGGAGAAAAAGCGATCCTCTGAAAGGGCCCGCGAAGTCAATGTGGCGATCTCTGCGGGCACTATGGGGGGTGAATCCAGGACCTCTATCATGAGCACTTGGTGGTCTTGTTCCACCTCGCACACGTGGCTGCTGGTCGCATTGTTGAGTAGGCCGGTCACGTGGTTTCTCCCACCCAAAGGTGGAAGTAAAACATGCCCACGCATGCACAGAACACTGCCAATAATGACCAGCAGCTGTTGCAAATGCAGTTACAACAGCAACGGGTCATTTATGGCAGTGATTTATGCATATGTGGGCATGTTTTACCTCCACTTCTGGGAGTGGCGTGGGTGGTGTGGACTAGATTAATTGGTATTGGGGGCCAGATCTAGCCATGGGCCATAGGTCAAAAACCCTTGGTATAGATGAACAATTTTGTATTGACAGGCACTGTCATTTGTATATACCATAATACCCCGGAAAATATTAAAATTGGGATTTTTCTATTATAGTCCCCATATTTAAAAAAGGAAATAAACCCCCCAAAATAATAGACCAATAAGCCTTATTGACAATACAGCTAAGATGTATGCCAAACATATTTTGTATAAAATAGAGGATTGAGTGACTGAAGGAAAAATATTAGCGTAAGAGGATGGGTTTAGAGCTGGCATATAGATGAATAACCAATTGAACAAATAGACTCTTTTTCATATTTGGGGTGGTTTTTACAGACACAGGGTCCTGGGTTAACCATTACAAAGAAATCTCTATAAAGATTGCTGCACATCCTAAAGCATTAACTAAACTACAGTAAAACCCCGATTTACGAATGCTTTGTGTTATGTAAAAATCATTTTTTTTGTGGAAAACGCATCCCATTTTACCAAATAAATCATTTTATGTAATGGGTTTCCCCAGTATTTCCTTGTAATGGGTTTCCCCAGCAGTCCCTGCTGCTTCTACCGGGACTGGGAGAGTGTAGGGGGTATATATGCTCGGTTGCGCTCTTCATCCGAAGTTTCTCTGCTGCGCACATTAGCTGTATATCAATTGGTGGGCCCCATTGCTAGCAGGGCTCTTCCCATGTTGCCTGAAAAACTAGGACATGAAGCCAGAGCTATGACTATTTCCCAATGCTGACTTAAGCCTTGAACCATGTGAGTTGTATTCTCAACACTAAGATAACAATCTTGGCACAATGCATACTGCCTGCTGATCTTATCTACTCAGGCTTTTAATCAGGTCTGTGAACAAATTAGCATGGATCAACCAAGGTATTTAGGAATGGTGGTCTTTGTTCATTTTAAAACCATGCTCCCTTTCATCTTGCGGTGAAGGACTGCAGCTTCGTGCAGATGTAGTGCCACTTTTGAGAGGAGAATCATATTCTTTGTTCTACAGTTGACAACTCTCATCTGTATCAAACTATAAAGAGTTCTTGTACAATCAGGAAAGATGTATTCCATTGAAACCCATAATCTTTGCTAGACTGCTTTGCAGGTGCACCCACCAAATAAAGACTCAGACACCGGTATTGGATTAAAGGCATTGGGCCACTTTTATTGAATAATGCCCTAGTCCGAATTATAACTTTCAAGTGGTATATCATCCAATTGTAATTCTTGAAGGCAAGCAGGC
The DNA here is from genome assembly GCA_035047345.1 of Bradypodion ventrale. NCBI lineage: Eukaryota > Metazoa > Chordata > Lepidosauria > Squamata > Chamaeleonidae > Bradypodion > Bradypodion ventrale. The sequence continues at coordinate 226,801,184 of JAWDJE010000003.1, read as the reverse complement.
CTCAGTAGCACTGGTAAGGTTCCACCCAAAATGCCAATGGCAATTGGCTATTATGTATCAAATTGTATCAATTTGTATCAATTTGTTTGTTGACACAAACAAATTGTTGACCGAAGTCAATATACTATCTATTGACCCTACCCTCTGACGTGTATCCGTCTAAATATCAAGGTGATGCAGGCTGTGAAGCTCCTAGCATCACCCCGTTCATAGTTCGCCCTTGACCGGCCAATCCTGTTTCCCCTGTATCTATCTACGTGTTGGCCAGTCAATTGCAAACCTGCCGGATACCAATGGGTCATAAATTTTTACCTTACCAGTGCTACCCGCCAAAAGTGACCAGAGTCAACTTACCCCGTATCTCAAAGACTAGCGACAGTGTGGGATGGGCGAAAAAGCGAAGAACCCAATACCAGGTTCCAGCCAAAAATTCCCACCCGGCCCCAAAGCGACCAGAAAAATCACACTGTCCACTAGGGAGGGGGTAGAGGGAAAAACTTCTCTTCTCCGTCGCTGTAATAAAATGGCAGCAAAGCTGCCTCATGACCACCCCTTTTATAAAGGGGCTGGCCATGCCCCCTAACTTCCCGGATGTCTTTGTCCGGGGTGGGGTGGGGGGCCGCAAAGAGCGTGGCAGCCATTTTGGCACCACACTTTCATTGCAGGCGCACCCACCAAAAAAAGACTCAGACACTGGTATTGGATTAAAGGCATTGGGCCACTTTTATTGAATAATGCCCTAGTCCAAATTATAACTTTCAATTGGTGTATCATCCAATTGTAATTCTTTAAGGCAAGCAGGCCTCAGTAGCACTGGTAAGGTTCCACCCAAAATGCCAATGGCAATTGGCTATTATGTATCAAATTGTATCAATTTGTTTGTCGACACAAACAAATTGTTGACCGAAGTCAATATACTATCTATTGACCCCACCCTCTGACGTGTATCTGTCTAAATATCAAGGTGATGTAGGCTGTGAAGCTCTTAGCATCACCCCGTTCATAGTTTGCCCTTGACCGGCCAATCCTGTTTCCCCTGTACCTATCTACATGTTGGCCAGTCAATTGCGAACCTGCCGGATACCTATGGGTCATAAATTTTTACCTTACCAGTGCTACCCGCCACACAGGGAGGCATCCATGATGACTCACCGCCCCCCCCCCCCCAGACCGACAGCTCGTTCGCCAGGCCCGTTTGCAAATCCTCCAAAAAGAGGTGCATACCTCTGGCCGACAGGTGGACCCCATCTCCTGCATACAGGAGTGTCGAATGGCTGTTCCTAAGACATTCTCAACAAGGAACAGGGCAACAGCCCTGTTCACTGACCACCGAGCACGGTCCAAACCACGGAGATCAATATAACAGTGCCTTGGCACAATGTCAGACCATAGCAACCGTGTGCACGGCCATAAATGATGTAGAAACGGCAAGTCACTGCACACCGAACATCTTTAAAGAAAGTCCAGTGATCTGTGCGAGATCATTGCCGCTGATGTGCAGAATCAAAACATCTGGCGGGCCAACATCCCTGATGGACATCAGGAATGGCAACAGTTCCCGCCACCTCATGCCGCGCACACCATACCACCGCATACGTGCGGATGCACGCAGCCCGAGATGGGGTCCCCACTCCGTCGATGCAGCATACTGTGCCACCCAGTGCACATAACTGTGGCCCACCAGCCACACTGCCACCGGTGTGCGTGAACACACTGGGTCTGTAACAAAAGAAGAAAGAATTAAGGACATAACTAGGTACTCATGCAGTGAGGGGACGTACATATAAAGAAAAACGTGTGGATCCCCACCTGCCCATCTGACGTATATTGGTCTCCGAGTACCCAAACACAGCCGCGGTAGATGCAGCGCCTATCCTAAATGAATGGGTGCCGTAATGAGTCCCGGGGGCTTCCACACTGTGAAGTGCGGTCCCAGTCACCCTCCAGAATTGAAATTTAGTAAGGGGAGACCCGTCCTGGTGGCAGAACAACAGGCCAGGGCGCGTGCCACGCACTGCCAGAAAATCATGTAGGGCACCAACCGGACAGATGTCAGCAAATGTGCATCTTAGCAGTCTAACACCACTGCCTTCTCCATGCTGATCGGACTTTGAGGAACGAATCCTCAACTGAGCCCACTCCTGGTTGATTGACACATCGTCGAGTTCCAGTGCCCTACGAGACACGTCCCCCTTTGACAATGGGAACCAGTTCGCTGATTCTCAGCGCTCCAAAGAAAGCTACGGTGGTAGCTGCATGAAAAAGAGACTCCTCATACCTATCATAACACAGTCTATGCCAGCCTTGAGCAAGGCGGGACAGAATACACGGCCCACCGGCCCGCGGGCACACGGAGGCGGTGTGAGGGCCAGAACAAGAAGGGCACTCATGCTTGAACCTACACTGGCGCTTGTTGCACACTCCGTTTGCGGAGAAACTCCAACACAGCAGGCGGGCTGGAACCCCCTGCCCCGCCAGCTGGCGGGGAGTCTGTGTCGTAGCCGCCCACTGTACAGCATGGCCACAGTGGTACCGGTCACCTGGCGCCGGCCGCGTAGGGGTCGTATACAGCAGCCACAACTGCTGGCAGGGCTCGTCCCACCGCATCTCCGGATGAAGAGCAGCCCTCATCCTAAATTCTTCGTCATAGGCCAACCATGACGGTCCAGGAAAATCCACAACGGCCCGGTAAATATTGTCCAAGTACTGGACCATTGGGATGGCCAAATCAGGACGGGCCCTAAGATATACTGCCATGTATATCAAATAGGCTGGTAACCAATTGGCCCAAGTGCGAGGCGGCTTGCGACGACGGGACAGTTCCTTGTCCCTGTCGTCCTGCCCCTCCCTCTCCTCCTTAGTCGGTTCCCGGTTAAGGAGGGTGAATATATCCACATATTCCCCCCCACCAAATCTTCTCCCTAGTAGCCTGGGATAGATGATCATCTAAGGGTAGGGAGTAACCAGCCGTCGGGAGGGCCGCAGTTGGTACAGAGCGCAGTGGAGGAACAAAAGATGTGCCCTGTCGCACCCCTGCGAAGTTGACCGTAACGGCTGTGGGGGCCGCCCCTGGAAGAACCTGGGGGTAATTAGGTGCCCAGGAGGTCACAGGGCCGTATGGAGTGAACTGCCCCCCCCATGTAGGTCTGTTGTGGCCATGGCCATTGAACCCCCACAGTGTTGTTAGACAGTGGCAGAGGTGTGCTAACTTGACCTGGATACTCACTCGGTGCACCCCCATGGGCCGCCCCCACTGGGGGTTCCGGCCCATGGCGGGCATCGGAGCTCGCGATGGTCATCAAGCTCTGGGCTTCCGCGCATCCATGCCAAGCAGGGCCAGTCCCCGATGGTATGCCCTGCTGAGATGGCCGGATGGGGAGCTGCGAGGCGCCAGCCTGCACTGGCATGATGGCCTCCAGCAGCTCGCCCCTGTTGGTGGCATGCTGAGCCACAGCCGAGGAGCTGCCAAGGCCGCCCTCCATAGCAGATGGTGCCATCCCCATGGATGCCTCGAGTGCCGATATACGGGCCAGGAGAGCATCCACGGTGGCAGACCCACCGGAATAAGGTGGTCCGGGTGGGCCAAATGGCCCACCGGGCAACCCACGGGAAATCGAAGGAGGAAAACCCAGGTGTGATCCCTGGCCCGAATAGGGCCATGTCCAATAATCCGGCCCGTGAGGGGCTGGTGGAACAACAAGGCGCGGTCCCGCGCCGCACCAGCATGGGCCGCTGGGAACCATGCTGGGCAAGGAATCAGTAGGGGCGGTAACCCCAGGGGAGCAGGCCCGCGCAGCCCCCGCCCGAGTCCTACAACTGGGCAGGTAGGCAGGGGCCTGGTCACCCACATTGGGGTGGGGTGGGCCCGCAAAGAGCACGGCGGCCATTTTGGCACTGCGCTTTCATTCTGTTGGTTTATAGAGGAGAGATTGTTCTCTCTCGTACAGTATTCTATCTTTGAAGGATTTATTCAAGAGAGAGAGAGTGTGTGTGTGTGTGTGTGTGTGTGTGTGTGTGTGTGTGTGTGTGTGTGTGTGTGTGTGTGTGTGTGTGTGTGTGTGTGTGTGTGTGAAAACATTGGTACATCAAGATCAGGGTTTCCCCAAACTTTTTGAGCTGGGGGCCAGTTCACAACCCCTCAGAATGTTGAGGCCCAGACTGATGGTGCCACTGATGCCGCCGCCAGCAACCACCCGGACACCCACTCCCTCCCTGCCAGAAGGATCAGCCAGTTGCATACTGTTGTCCAGTATGTAATCTGTTTATTTATAGTAATAAACTTCTAAATCATTTTTATTATGCAATCCTACAACCAGTCATATATGCTAAGATTCATTGTGCCATGGGTAGATTTTCATAAATGGTTCTAAAAAACACTCAGTTCAAAAAGAGAAGACTTTAGTTCCAAAACAGGGTTTAAAATGGAGCTTTAGCTTGCTTCCAGTTTGCTTCATTTGGTTAACAGGAAAGGTATAACCCTCCCTCCTATTTGATTTGTTCTCTGCAAAAGCACACAGGAATGAAGTGCAAAGCAGACTGTAGAGAAGACAGAAGAGGGAGTAGATTGAAGGCTATATAAGCCACCCCTTTCCACCATTCAAACAGGAGCCATCATGGTAATCAAGCTTCATGTTGCTTTTGCTAACTTGTAACTTGACTGCGGTAGCTCAAGTGGTTAAGATGCTGACTGGAAGGCCAGCAGGTCAGCAGTTTGAGACCCAAGTACCGCAAAATGGAACAAGCTCTCGTCTCTGTCCCAGCTCCTGCCAAGCTAGTAGTTTAAAAGCAAGAATTTGCAAGTAGATAAATAGGGATCACTTTGGCAGGAAGGTAAACAGCTTTCGTGCACTCCGGTGTCGAGGCGTGACTGCAACATGTCCACAGAAACATCTGCAGAAGCAGATAGCAGTGGCTCTTTAGCTATAAACAGAGATGAGCACTGAACCCTAGAGTTGGATATGACTAGCTTTCAAGCAATAGCGACCTTACCTAACTTTGGGAAGCAATGAATTCTTTGCTTCAGTATTCACTGAAGAAGACAGAGACACATGCTCAAAACAGAGCCTATCTTCGTAGGGAGGGAAACCGAAGAATTAAGCCAGATAGAAATAACCAGGGAGGAGGTTCTTGCATGTCTTGTTAAACTAAACACTAACAAATCACCAGGACCAGATGGCATCCATCCACGAGTTCTCAGGGAACTTAAAGATGAAATTGCTGATCTCCTAGCCAAAATATATAATCTTTCACTCAAATCAGGCTTTGTGCCTGATGACTGGAAAGTAGCAAATGTAACACCAATTTTCAAAAAAGGATCCAGGGGTGATCCAGGAAATTACCGACCTGTCAGTTTGACATGTGTCCCAGGTAAAGTGATGGAAACCATCCTAAAAGATAGAATTAATAGGCACATAGAAGAGAAGGCGCTGCTAAAGGAGAGCCAACATGGCTTTTACAAGGGCAAATCATGCCTCACTAATCTGTTGGAATTTTTTGAGAGTGTCAACAAGCATGTGGATAAGGGGGATCCAGTTGACATTGTTTATCTGGACTTTCAGAAGGCTTTTGACAAGGTCCCACACCAAAGGCTCTTGAATAAACTTACCAGTCATGGAATAAAGGGAAAGGTCTTGTCCTGGATCAGCAACTGGCTAAGGGACAGGAAAAAGAGGGTAGCACTCAATGGACACTTCTCCAAGTTGAGGGAAGTAAAGAGTGGGGTCCCCCAAGGTTCAGTACTGGGACCCCTACTTTTCAACCTCTTCATAAATGATCTAGAAGTAGGAATAAATAGCAAGATAGCCAAATTTGCTGACGACACTAAATTATACAGGATAGTGAAAACTGTGAGAGATTGTGAGGAGCTCCAGAGGGATCTCTTGACACTGGGGGAGTGGGCAAAACAGTGGCAAATGAGCTTCAACATTAGTAAGTGCAGAGAGATGCATGTTGGGGCAAAAAAAAACCCAATTACATTTATAAACTGATGGGGTCTGAACTCTCTGCGACAAACCAGGAAAGGGACCTTGGTGTCCTGGTGGACAACTCAATGAAGGTGTCAACCCAGTGTGCCTCAGCAGTGAAAAAAGCAAACTCAATGCTAGGGATCATTAGGAAGGGTATAGAAAATAAGTCAGCAAGTGTCATTTTGCCTCTTTATAAATCTATGGTGAGGCCCCATCTGGAATACTGTGTACAGTTCTGGTCGCCATACCTCCAGAAGGATATTATGGAGCTGGAAAAAGTGCAGAGGAGGGCAACCAGAATGATTAGGGGACTGGAACACCTTCCTTACCATCTGAGGCTGCAACGGTTGGGCCTCTTCACTCTTGAACGACGACGTCTAAGAGGTGACCTGATTGAAGTTTATAAAATCATGCATAGTGTGGACAAAGTAGATAAGGAAAAACTGTTTTCCCTATCGCATAACACTAGAACTAGGGGACACTCCATGAAACTTTTGGGTACTAGTTCTCAAACAAATAAGAGAAAGTACTTTTTCACCCAGAGGATCACTGGTCTATGGAACTCCCTGCCAGAAGAAGTGGTGACAGCTGTCAGTCTTGACAGCTTTAAGAAAGGATTAGACAAGTTCATGGAGGACAAGGGTATCAATGGCTATAATTATGGATACTTAAGGACAATCTCTAGGTTGGAGAGATAGGCAGGATATCTCTCAATGCCATTTCCAGGGAATCCTAAACAGGTGAAGGCATCTGCTTGAGAATACCCTGAAGGAAATGGTGAGCCACTGTGTGAGACAGAATGCTGGACTGGATGGGCTGTAGCCTGTTTCAGCAAGGCTATTCTTATGTTCTTATGATATTATCTTTGTTTTGTAAGTACAGGAGACAGGCATGCTTTTAAAGAAATACTTACTTTATTTTGCCTCAAGTTCTCTCATTGCTTTTTTCCCATTGAAAATAAACTTTGATGAGTTCTTTTAGAATATTTAAAGTAAGATTGCCATTAGAAACTTCTCTGTCTTTTAAAAGTTGTTTTATTGTGCTGTGTTCCTCTTATGTATGTTAACTGTGTTTTCTGACAGGAGCAGAATGTATCTTTTCTTATGTATCTATTCTTATGCAAATAAGTGGATCAAAAATGTGCACACTCTGTTAGCCAATGGGCTTGTTGTATTATTGTTACTGTTACTGTTTAGAGTGTATATGTCCAAGTTTTGCCTCATCCAAACTGTGTTCAAACCCCACTGATAAAGAGCTTAATGTCACTACTTCATTTGTCTGCTTCTTCATTCCTTGAACACTAAAGTTCCTAAAAAAAAAATCTTCATTCAAGAAGCTTTATGCTAAACTGAAAATAAGAATGGCGTAATTGCTATCCTCCTGCGAGATCCGCATACACAATTGGCATACTGTCCCTGACAGAACGACGGTTCGGGAGAACGCTTCCTTGAGCCTTGGTTCCGAAGGGACAGAAATTGGGGAGCAGATTAATAGTCATAGTTTAATTCACCTACAGCTGACCTGACAAGCAGCTCGGACAAGAGGAAGTTGAATGGCTAACTCGCTAGTCATGTAATAGGTAATATCGCACCCACGGATTACCTTAAGCCTTGAACCAACATCAGACACATGTTTACCCCAAGATAGTTTGGAACAATGGATTTCCGCTGCCAGTGTTTAATTTACTTAATTAACTTCCCCTGGAGAGGTTCCCAATTAACTCGTGTAAACATGGTACGTGGATCTTGTCAGATCGCAGTTCTCTTTGCATGCAGCCCCTTACTTGATATATACCGATGATTTTCCCTCATTAAATCACTGGTCTTCGCTCCATCTTGCCTCGTGTCTCATTGCTTGACCAGTCTCCTCCGGAACCCAACAGCCGCTTCGCGGCCCCGATCCAACATCCTCCCAGTCTCTTTACTATGTTTATGTTCTTCTTCAGGTGCCATATCCATTCCAGATATTGGCTATTATCATGGCAATAGTCTTCCTGTTCTTAACTCCTTGGTACAGTTCTTCCAAGGACATGCCACACCAGTCTCTCAGTTTCTTCAGCCATGCGATCAACTACTCTGTTTTGTTCTGGAAGCCACTGTCAGCTTCTCTTTCCCTGTTTGCTGAGCCAGGCTGGCTGGGACAGAGAGCTGTTTTAGATGTTGATTCTTCCTGGGTAACTCCTTTAACTGGGAGACATTGCTTAATGGACTGAGTACAATGTTTTATTCATTTTTAAAAAACTGTGTCTTGCTTGCCACCTTTTTAGGCAACATAGATAAACAGATGATGGCATTGCATAGGCTTTCTTTGTTATGCTAAACCAGGGGTTCTCAACCTTTTCAAGCCAACGGCCAGGTCACGCTTCCTCAGACAGCTTCGGATGCCAGATGGCCAAATTGTCCTGCCTGCCACACATGGTACTTCTAGGTGTGGCGAAAGCAGTCGGGGGCTGTTGGATCTCTGCCGCAAAGTGGATCGGGGCCGCAAAGCGGCTGGTAGGTACCAGAGGAGACTGGTCAAGCAAAGACACACAAGGCAAGATGGAGCAAAGACCAGTAGTTTAATGATCACAAATCATGAGCATATATGCTGTTCTGGCTGCATGCATAAGCATAGCGATACAGTGCGAAACCAGACTTCACACATCATGTTTAAACAAGTTAATTGGGGAAGTCTACACAGGGGAAGTTCATTAACTAAATTAATTAACTACAGGGGAAATACATTGTTCCATGTTATCGGGAGTAAACAAGTGGCCAACATTGACTCTAGAGCTTTAAGGAATCCGCAGACGCGGGATTACCTATTACATGCCTAGCGAGTTAGTCATTAGCTCTCCATTGTCTGAACTGCCTGTCAGATCAGCTATTGATGAATTAAACTCTATCTAATATTCTGCTCCCCCAATTTCTGTCCCCTCGAAACCTTACAGCTTGAAGGAGCCATCTCCCAAAATGGGGTTCTGTCAGGGACAGTTGACCAATTGTGTGCGCAGATCCCACACTCCCCCTTTATTTGTTAAATGGGACCTGACAGACGGCTCAGGCTCGACGTGGGAGCGGCATCAACTGACGTGGAGTGAGGACATTCCGGGGTTCTCTCCATGGGGGACACCTTGACATCAGTGAGGGACTACATTGCGTGAAACAACATATCGTTGTTCCCAGTATTATCACCCCCACAATCACCTTGAGTGTCATTTGTAGCCAATCCCACGGGCACGACGACCATAAAGAATTCCACCACCCCTCACGTAGCATCTTCCTTGATGTTTTTAACCAAGGTATGGAGATCTGTGAGTTGACTTTGTACCTTGCGCGAGTTGTCCGTGAGGTTAAAACAACACATGCCATGGACTGACTCGCAACCCAAATGGTGTAACAGCAGGAGGTAATCAATAGCTGCTCGATTATCCAATATGGCATGGTGAAGCTCCGTCTGCTCTTGATTAAGCAGCGCTATCGCCGAGGAGGTGTGGTTAATGGCTTTTGCCAAAGCGCAAGCCAATTGACCAATTCTCCGAGCGTTGCCTACTGCTAAGCCTGGCACGCCAAACAAGCTGACCGCCAATGAGACATACTCAGCTTTACTCAGAACCCTGATGTTGCTATCACATGAACTGTCTAACTGGGCGGCACGAGCGTGCCGTATGTGGGGAGGTACATTAATGCTTGGTGCAACCATGTCTTTAGTGGGGAGCAACAGTGTCAAATGACTGATACAACAAAATGAATCAGATACATTTGCAGGAATGTAGTTCCAAGTATAGTGGTTACATGTAAAAAACCATCCTGAAGGCAAGGTAACGTGAACAAACATCGAGTTAATAGTCTCTGGGTTATTATAAGTCCAAATGCTGTTGCCGGGGTCGAGGCAATGGTGCTGTGGCTCTTCGACCGCAGAACAGCCGGTCATGCGAGCACAAGTTGAATTCGGGCTGACCGCCACTCGGGGTGTGAACAGAGTGGCTGCATCAGCCGGTAGGACTTTCGTGACTTGAGTTCCCCAGTGCACATATGTGGAATAAGCAGTTTTGTGAAACGGGCCAAATATCTGCTTCACCAGCCAGTCACCGTTCCTGATGCATGCATCTGGGGAGTGATACACCGGGATGAGACAAGTACTCAGAAGAGAGGCAGAATCGGTGGTCTGCCTCAGGCAAAAATCGGACTGATTGATGAGGTTCGCCAATCTTTCCCAAACGTTGTAGTGCAGCCGGGCAGAGAGATCTCCGCCTGGCATAAGGTAGTCTGCTTCGTTTACATCATATGGATAAAGCAAGATCAAATAAATGTTGGAGATGCAATAGAGATTTAGGTACCTATGTTCACATGTGGTGGGACTGTGAATATACACAAAACTATTGGAAGATGCTAGAACAGGAAATAAATAACATCTTTAATAAAAACATAGTATTGAACCCTAAAATTGCTTTGCTGGGACAGTTAGAAGATATAAATATTGATACTAATGAAAAGGAGTTGCTATACATTCTGCTTACTGCAACAAGGCAGATAATTGCTTTGGAATGGAAGAACAAAATAAATAAATGCAGAAAAAGATGGTTTAAACAAATATGGCGGTTGGCATTAAATGATAAACTAACATCAGAAATGAGAGTAGAAAGAGGTGAAGTTAAGAGTAACCTTTTCTGGAAAATTTGGAGACCTTGGATAGTAGTATATGGTATGTCAAGTGAAGACGGAATAAAGCCTGTACAAGAAGAATATGAATTTTGGGCGGATTTATAAACTTATAAATAATAATTGAGCGACAAGGGTAGTTTTTTTTTTACTTTATACAGGGTTGGGCGTGGGTTGGGTGGTGGGGGTGCTATGTTGTATGCATTGTATGTAATGTTATTTTGTCGGATGTATGTATTGTAAAGTAATTAATAAAAAATTTATTTTTTAAAAAAAGGTAGTCTGCTTCCAGTGAAGCTGCTTGAACGCCTCCCCCCGCAAGCAAGGAAAGGCTCAAGATGATGGTCGTCAAGGAGTTAAAGGTGATCTGGGACAGGATTGCAGCCATGAAGTTCTCCAGCGTTGGTTTCACGTTCTCCCGCCGAACGGTGTCCACCGCCTCCTGGCACAGGGACCTGGCCATCCCCCAGGTGATCTTCGGCACTGTCATCGGCTGTTGTCACCTCCTCCGCTTGGCTTTCCCAGTCAGGGTTATTCCCTCCATCTCTGGTATCGGGTCCGGGAGTGCCTGGGTCCACGCCATTGGACTCGAAGTGAGGCTTAACACACCGGGCTGGAATCCAGATGACGCCTGTAGGAGACATAATTGCAGCATACTCTCTTCCCCATGTTATGAGTGGCACTGGGCCCTTCCAAGAAGGATCCGGTGGCACTCGGTAACGCACCATAGGCCGCGGGAGAGACTCCGTGCGATGGAAGTGCTTCTCCTGCGGAGTGTAATCCGAAAAAACATTAAGGTGATTGTACATAAACAATACCTTGTTCTGACAATGCTGTGCCTGACCCTGATTTTTGGGGAGGGCTAGTTCCCCCCCCTTTCTGTTTGTTTGTCAAGGTAGGACTTGAGCGTCCGATTCACCCGCTCCACAATCTCTTGCCCTTGCGGATTGTATGGAATGCCAAAGGTATGCTTAATGTCCCAGGTGGCCATGAAGGTGGCCAGCTGCCTGGAGCTGTTATCGGTCTTCACATGCCGTGTTTTGCCCATGGCCGCGAATCAGGAAAGGAGATGCTGCTCCACATGGGAAGCTGTTTCTCCCTTCTGAGCTGTAGCCCAAACGAACTGTGAAAAAGTGTCAATGCAAACGTGCATGCACTGCCATCTTCCAAACTGCGGAACATGTGTGACATCCATCTGCCACACCTGGTTGGCCTCTGTCCCTCATGGGTTGACCCCCCACGAGGGCCGCTCCTGCACAATGTGGGCAGGAACGGACTATGCCCTGGGCTTGGGAAAGTGGCAAGTTGAACTGCCGTGCAAGTGCTTTGGCATTTTGAAGGAAAAATGCATGACTCTGAATCGGAGTCGTGAAGACTCCCAAAACTGACCGTTGCTAAATTTCCTTTGCGGCCGCATCCGCTCTACTATTGCCCGTGGAAATTAGTCCAGGCAAATCCTCGTGACTTCTGATGTGGGCAATATAGAGCGCTTCGGTGCAGTTCAGCAAATGAAATTGAGTTGTGAGGAAAAGACCTAACAAGTTCTTGTCTATCGCGGGAGTGATGTACGCTCCCGGTAGACTGTGAAGCAAATTCCGAACATACTGGCTGTCAGTGATGATGTTTAAGCATTCCTTGGCAAAGGTGCGCAAGGCGAGGTTCACTGCTGCCAATTCTGCCCGCTGCGCGGATTTCTGCGGAAGAGTCAGAAGCGTGCACCAAGCCTGGTCCTCTTGCCAAGTAAGGACACTATATGTAGAAGAAGATTGAAGTCCCGGACTTCCAAGGTAGCATTTTCAGAAGTGCTGCCTGTCCCTCGCGCAGGACCTACCAGGCAGGCAGAGCTCAGAAGCCTCAATGCGTGGAAAAGGCGGTGGTGTCGAGAGGAGGGCTTCAGATTTGTCAGGAACTGGAGAACATTTTGGGACAAGCCAAATCTGTTTAGGAGGGATGGGTTGCATTTGAACCATGATGGGACCAGATTGCTGGCACTCAACATCAAAAAGGCTGCAGAGCAGCTTTTAAACTGATAACTGGGGGAAAGCCGACAGGAGCTGGGCAGCATCCGGTTCGGGAAAGTGTGTACTTGAGTAGTGAGGAGGATGCAAAAATTACTGAGCAGAGCAAGGAGCTAGTCACCAGCACTCTAGCAGAAGGATGCAAGAGGCAGTCTAACAATGGATTCAAAAGACTGTATCAGGAAAGCATATATAAATGCTTGTATACAAATGCAAGAAGCCTCCGGAACAAAATAGGGGAGCTGGAATACTTAGCAATAGATAAGAATATTGATATTATTGGTAACACTGAAACCTGGTGGACGGATGATAACCAATGGGATACAGTTATCCCAGGCTACAAACTGTACAGGAAGGATAGGAAGGGGCAAACAAGAGGTGGTGTAGCCTTGTATGTTAAAGAAGTGATAAAATTGTATGAATTGGAATATCTAGGTGATTAGAAGCTCTGTGGGTAAGAGTACCAGGCCACAAGGATGGTCTAACAGTAGGCATATACTATCGGCCTCCGACCCAAACTCTTGAGGGAGACTGGCAGTTGGAGAATGTTGTAAAGGAGGCATCCAGGAAGGGAAGCCTGGTTATAATGGGGGACTTCAATTACCCTCACATAGACTGGGTAAACTGTTGTTCAGCACATGATAAAGAGATAAAGTTCCTAGATATGCTAAATGATTGTTCCCTGGGACAGATGGTTGAAGACCCAACTAGAGGTACAAGAATCATTGACTTGATCCTGAGTAATACTCAGGATCTGGTGCAAGATGTTAATGTGACTGATCCAATAGGGAACAGTGACCACAACTCAATTATGTTTAACTTGATCATAGACTGCAAGTCACTGATAAAATCTAAAACAGAGACCTTAAATTTTCAAAAAGGAAATTTCCCAAAGATGAGGAAACTAGTAAAAAAGAAACTGAAAGGGAAAATTGAGAGAGTCCAAACACTCCAAGAGGCATGGAGGTTGTTTACAAAAGCAATAACAGAGGCCCAATTGGAATGCATACCCAAAAGGAAAAAGGGCACTGCCAGGTCCAAGAGGACTCCGATGTGGCTTACAGGAGCTGTTCGGGAAGTGATCAAGAGCAAGAAAAGCTCATTTAGAAGATGGAAGGCTTGTCCAAATGAGGACAGCAGGCAGAAACATAAATTCTGGCAGAACAAATGCAAGGCAACAATCAGGAAAGCAAAGCAAGACTTTGAGGAGCGTATAGCTAAAAATACTCAGAGAAATAACAAAGACTTCTTTAAGTACATTAGAAGTAAGAACCCAACTAGGAAGACCATTGGACCATTAGATGACAATGGAAGGCAAGGGGTTATTAAAGAGGAAACAGAGATTGCAGAGAGACTCAATGAATTCTTTGCTTCAGTATTCACTGAAGAAGACAGGTACCACATGCCCAAAACAGAGCCTATCTTCGTAGGGAGGGAAACCGAAGAATTAAGCAAGATAGAAATAACCAGGGAGGAGGTCCTTGCATGTCTTGTTAAGCTAAACACTAACAAATCACCAGGACCAGATGGCATCCATCCACGAGTTCTCAGGGAACTTAAAGACGAAATTGCTGATCTCCTAGCCAAAATATATAATATTTCCCTCAAATCAGGCTTTGTGCCTGATGACTGGTAGGTAGCGAATGTAACACCAATTTTCAAAAAAGGAGCCAGGGGTGATCCAGGAAATTACCGACCTGTCAGTTTGACATGTGTCCCAGGTAAAGTGATGGAAACCATCCTAAAAGATAGGATTAATAGGTACATAGAAGAGAAGGCGCTGCTAAAGGAGAGCCAACATGGCTTTTACAAGGGCAAATCATGCCTCACTAATCTGTTGGAATTTTTGAGAGTGTCAACAAGCATGTGGATAAGGGGGATCCAGTTGACATTGTTTATCTGGACTTTCAGAAGGCTTTTGACAAGGTCCCACACCAAAGGCTCTTGAATAAACTTACCAGTCATTGAATAAAGGGACAGGTCTTGTCCTGGATCAGCAACTGGCTAAGGGACAGGAAACACAGGGTAGCACTAAATGGACACTTCTCCAAGTGGAGGGAAGTAAAGAGTGGGGTCCCCCAAGGTTCAGTACTGGGACCCCTGCTTTTCAACCTCTTCATAAATGATCTAGAGGTAGGAGTAAAAAGCAAGGTAGCCAAATTTGCTGACGACACTAAATTATACAGGGTAGTGAAAACTGTGAGAGATTGTGAAGAGCTCCAGAGGGATCTCTTGACACTGGGGGAGTGGGCAAAACAGTGGCAAATGAGTTTCAACATCAGTAAGTGCAGAGTGATGCATGTTGGGGCATAAAACCCCAATTACATTTATAAACTGATGGGGTCTGAACTCTCTGCGACAAACCAGGAAAGGGGCCTTGGTGTCCTGGTGGACAGCTCAATGAAGATGTCAACCCAGTGTGCCTCAGCAGTGAAAAAAGCAAACTCAATGTTAGGGATCATTAGGAAGGGTATAGAAAATAAGTCAGCAAGTGTCATTTTGCCTCTTTATAAATCTATGGTGAGGCCCCATCTGGAATATTGTGTACAGTTCTGGTCGCCATACCTCCAGAAGGATATTATGGAGTTGGAGAAAGTACAGAGGAGGGCAACCAGAATGATTAGGGGACTGGAACACCTTCCTTACCATCTGAGGCTGCAACGGTTGGGCCTTTTCACTCTTGAACGACGGCGTCTAAGAGGTGACCTGATTGAAGTTTATAAAATCATGCATGGTGTGGACAAAGTAGATAAGGAAAAACTGTTTTCCCTATCACACAACACTAGAACTAGGGGACACTCCATGAAACTTTTGGGTACTAGTTCTCAAACAAATAAGAGAAAGTACTTTTTCACCCAGAGGATTACTGGTCTATGGAACTCCCTGCCAGAAGAAGTGGTGACAGCTGTCAGACTTGACAGCTTTAAGAAAGGATTAGACAAGTTCATGGAGGACAAGTGTATCAATGGCTATAATTATGGCTACCTAAGGACAACCTCCGGGTTGGAGAGATAGGCAGGATATCTCTCAATGCCATTTCCAGGGAATCCTAAACAGGTGAAGGCATCTCCTTGGGAATACCCTGAAGGAAATGGTGAGCCACTGTGTGAGACAGAATGCTGGACTGGATGGGCTGTGGCCTGTTCCAGCAAGGCTGTTCTTATGTTCTTATGTTCTTATGTACGACCCCCATCAGTGAAAACTGTCCTAGCCCCCTGAAGTGGAACCAGGGACATTAATTCACACAAACTGACTGTCTGCGTTTGAAGTGAGACAAGTCTGGGGTCCTTCGGCAAATGGTATGCCAAACATCCAGTGAATCCTTCCAATGCAATCGGAAGTGAGTCACCGAGCTGCATCAGCTGCTGGATTTGATCGTTTGTGAATGGAACAACGATTTTCACTAAATCATGCCCTGAGATATCCCTTGCTCTCAGCCTTCCTTGGTAAATCACTGTGGAGACCAGTTCCTGTGGAGGAACGATGTTTCGGGAAGAGGTGTGCGGTAAATACCCCCATTCCACGATACTCGCCCCCCACTCGGAGTCTACCCCTAGAGCTCCGGTGAACATGGTTCCTGTCCGGACGATGTACAGGTTTAGGACAGAGGCATATGGCCCCTGACTAATCCTGTCCACCCATCTCTGGCTGAGAACTTGGTTGACCTTTTCGAGAGTCAAGCGAGCCTCTCAAGGAATGTGTATCCGGTCTGCTGGCTGCTTACCTAGCATTAGCAGCGAGAAGAGCGGCTTCAAGAGATCCATATCTAGCCTAAAATACAGTCTAGCCCAATTGATATTCCCCAGAATCTGTTGCAATTCTACAAGGGTGACTTACTCTTTGAGATTTATCTGTGGCAGAACTGGTGCTGAGAAGTAACGGAGAAGCCGATGGCCCAAGTATGAGAAGGGCTCGGTTCTCTGAACTTTCTACAGGGCAATGAGTAACCCTTTCTCCCCCAGAGTGGTCTGGAGGTCTTTAAACATTTCGCTGCCGAGTTGCGGCACTGCGACCCATGAAATGACACACTAAGACTGTGGGGTGAAGGTTTTGAAACTTTTCCAGTGCGTCATGAATGTAAATTTGGCACAGGGTGGGCGAGTTGAGCATCCCCTGTGGCAAAAATTTCCACGCGTAACGTTACGTGGGCTCTCTTTGGTTCACAACTGGCATTGTGAAAGCGAACCTTTCCCGATCCCTTACATCTAAAGGAATGGTATTAAAAACAGTCTTTTAAGTCTATGACCAAGATCTCCCAACCCTCGGGGATCATGTTCGGATTCGGGATGCCGCATTGAAGCGGACCCGTTGGCTGAATACATTTATTGATCTCTCTTAGATCGTGAAGGAGTTGCCACTTCCCTGACTTTTTCTTAATAATGAATATGGGCGAATTCCAGGGACTGGTGGACCATTCTATATTTCCTGCATCTAGCTGTTCTTTGACCAGCTGTTTCAGGGCGACTAATTTCTCCCCTACTACCGGCCATTGCTCTACCCAGACCGCCGTGTTGGTAAGCCATTTAAGTGGGAAAGCCATTACCCGAAGGTAACAGTGGCATGGTACTGCTGTAGAATGTCTCACCCCCAAAGGTTGATGTGCACGTCCAAAATGTGCGGCCGAATGACTGCTATGCCATCAGCTTCGGGGATCGTGACCTCCACCCAATCCTGGCTCCTAAATGCTTCCTGAACACAGCTTACCCCCCACACATCAGAGACTGGCTCAAGAGCCCACTCACACGGCCACTCACTCTGGCTGACCACGCTGATGTCAGCTCCCGTATCTAATAATCCATCAAAAGGTTTTAGTTTAAAAATACCTTTATGACTGGCCGCTGCTTCCACTCTATGTTGGTTTCCACTGCCGCTAAGACCTGGTATCCTTGTACTGCCCCTTCTGCGCTCGAGCAGTCTACCGACCCATACTCTGAGCTGTCCCTGAGCCTTTCCTGGCTGCCTGCTGGCGAGTGACAAGGAACCATGATCAGTTGTGCTAACGTGTCTCCCTTGTGAATGGTTTGGGGTAGGTGTGTCCAGAGTTGAACCTGGAGTATACCCGAAAAATTGGAGTCAATGACTCCTGGAATCACTAGGATTCCTTGCGTTCCTGCAATACTACGGGGCAAAACTAAACCTATATAGCCTTTAGGGAGGGGTCCCATGTACTGGGAATAAACCAGATAGACTGTGCCTGGCAAGTCACATGTGACTTCTGACTGGCAAGTCAAATCTAGTCCCGCACTGCCCTTAGGTCTGGCCTGCACCTCCAGAATGCAGGGAATGTAACCGGAATCTAATCAAGTTCTGGCTCTTCCAGAGCGATTGAGGTCTCTGTTTGGACCGGGCCCAGAGATGAGCCCACACTCCAGTTTCCCGAGTTCGGGCAGTTCTTGGCCCAATGAAAGCCCTTATTGCATCGTGGACATGGGGTGGTCAGAGCTTTGGGACGGCCCGTGTTTTGGCCGTTGCCCTTCTTGGATCGGCATTCCCTAGCGAAATGACCGATCTTGCCACAATTGTGACATGCTCCTTTGGTCTTGCCTTTGAACTTCCTACCGCCTTGCACCGCTGCTGCCAACAGACCCATTTTGTAGGAATCTGTACCAACGTCGGCATAAGCCCTAATCATGTTGGTGAGAGTCAGATTGGGACGATTGCCCAGTGACTGCAAGATTTTACGGCAGTCAAGGATGGCATTGTCTTTCGCCAGCTTCATCATAAACTCCTGTTGGGCTTGCTCGTTGTCTATCTGCCTAGTGACTGCTTCCTCCAGTTGGTTGATAAAGTCCATGTAGGACTCCTGGGCACCCTGTTTGACTGCTGTGTAATTTTTGGCTGCTTTGCCAGCTGCCGTGATAAGCCCTGAAGGCTGTCTCAGCCGCCAAATGAAGTGTGGTGAGAGGCAAGGTGATCTGTGCATTGACAGATTCGAACTGGCCTGACCCACATAGCTGGTCAGGGATTACTGCTCCTCCCATCCTGGCAGCCCTTGCCTGTGCTTCGAGTCGATACTCGCTGTCCCATAGCAAATACTGGCTGGGGATGAGCTTCATTCTCATGACGGCTTTCCAGTCGTATGGAATGAGCATCATAGTTTCGCACACTTGCTGAAGTGTGCCCCTAGTGAAGCGACTCTGGAGTCCTGTCTCTGTGATTGCCTTCCGTATAGCCATAAGCAGCTTATAGAGAACCGGTGAGTGGGTCGTTTGCTGCTGACCCGTGAGGGCATCTACCTCTACGTGGACTGGGCATATCTGCCTAAGCTCAGCTAGTTCTTCCGCTGACAACTCCCCCTTACTGGTTTCTTCCTCAACCATTCGCTGGATGGAACTCTTGGTGGTTTGGGAACTTTTAGCTCTCAGGGAAACACCAGCATTTCCCATACCTTGCATTCCTTCAGTGACGTCTGCAGCTGTCACTGAGGGAAAGCTCCCTACGCTGCCCTGCTTGAACTGAAGTGACAGGTAGAGAGCCGTTGGGGCTGATGGCTCTGACTGCGCTGGGGGGGTCTCGGTCTCTATCCGGACTGGGTCTACCTCTGCTATGAGCTTCCTACACTTGCTCCATGTGCTGATTATCTTAGCTAGGGCTCTAGGTTCTTGCCTAATGCAGGCTCCTATCCTATCCCAAAGCTGGAGACTAAGCATGCCTGTCTCTGGATAAAACAGACAATGTTCCCCCAAGTACACCAAAAGATCCGCTAACTGGGCTCTGTGAACGCGTGTACAATTTACCCTGGCCAGGGCCTTGAATTCCATTAAGTGAATCCTCTGGTTAGCGGTCGGACATTGTCGCTGCAGACAAGTCCCCATATTACCTGCCGTTCCTTTGAAGTTTCCTCCTCGGGACGAATCGACGCATCTGAGTCAGGTAACTGGTTTGGCGTGACGTCCCTCTGGGTAGGATTCAGAACGTGGACTGTGGTCACAGGCCCTCGGTGGCCTCTGCGATGAAGTCAGGGTTCACAGCCGACCCTGAGCGGAACGCATTTCTGCCGAGCAAGATGTCTCAGGGCTTTGGAGCACGCTCTGCTGCCTCTGGAATGCCTCGCCACGTAGCTGTCACTCAGATCGGATGGCTTTCCGACCGGAGCTGCTGCACTGTCCTCCGGGAAGACTCGGACACGGTTCTGGCATAGAACCAGACCAAGGAGATCACTTACTCACGAGTAGATCACGTCGGGGTCACCATATGTTGGATCTTTGCCACGAAGCAGGTTGCGCAAAGTGGATCGGGGCCGCAAAGCGGCCGGTAGGTCCCAGAGGAAACTGGTCAAGCAAAGACACATGAGGCAAGATGGAGCGAAGACCAGTAGTTTAATGATCACAAATCATGAGCATTTATGCTGTTCTGGCTGCATGCATAAGCATAGCGATACAGTGCGAAACCAGAATTCACACATCATGTTTACACAAGTTAATTGGGAAAGTCTACACAGGGGAAGTTCATTAACTAAATTAATTAACTACAGGGGAAATACATTGTTCCATGTTATCGGGAGTAAACAAGTGGCCAACATTGACTCTAGAGCTTTAAGGAATCCGTAGACGCGGGATTACTTATTACATGCCTAGCGAGTTAGTCATTAGCTCTCCATTGTCCGAACTGCCTGTCAAATCAGCTATTGATGAATTGAACTCTATCTAATATTCCGCTCCCCCAATTTCTGTCCCCTCGAAACCTTACAGCTTGAAGGAGCCATCTCCCAAAATGGGGTTCTGTCAGGGACAGTTGACCAATTGTGTGCGCAGATCTCACAGGGGGCCACATGAAATGGTGTCATGGGCTGCATCTTGCCCATGGGCCACAGGTTGATAATCCCTGTGCTAAACCATATACAGATGCATTAAGCCTTCTGACTATATTTTTAAAAACAAATGTGTCTAAAATTATAAGAGTTGTTATAACACTTAAACATAATTGTTAAAAAGTATAGTCACAAGGTTTAATGCAATGATGGTATTAAATGGATTTCAGGCAAAGGAGGGCTAATCCAATCACGAAGTCTCAATTTGCAACCTCCAGTCTCCCTCACATGGCTTTGTGTTTTAAAGAGAAGAGCAGGAGTGAATAAGGTCTCCATCTTGATGCAGTGATGGTCAAGAGAAAGATTCACTATCACTGAATATAAGTGACTGTGATATAAATCAGTGATTTGGAGATCTGTGAGGAGTAAGGAAGAAGCTCACCATCAGCTCCATTTAGAAAGTGAAATGAAAAAGTATTTCGAAGATGGAAATATCTATTACATCTTGTGGGTCTCAAGGCTGCACTCTCATTTTAAAAAATAATGTAGAAGAGACAACACAAAGGTAGTAAGACTTCATATTTAGGATATGTCAAAGGAATTTATACAGACTTGAACATTGTTTCAACAGGCCATAGAATAAGAAGGCAGAAGTAGGTTTGGACAAACTTCTATGATTATGTATGTCCTTAATTTGTAAGTGTCCAAAGAAGTTGAAATAAATCTTATTTTAAACCTTATTAGTAATTATCACATATAAACATATTAACATCAAATTTTAACCCAGTACAATAAATCATTTTGAAATAAATCAAGGTCACCAAGGTCCCCCCACCTCCAGTGCTCTTTTCTTCCATCACACAAGAAAAAGTGGGATGAGACCAATTTTCTTCTGCTGCTGCTGCTGGGGAATATTTGGGGAAAGGGGCTTCTGTACTTTCTAAATGGTTGATCAAATCATGGGCGATTGGTTGTGTGTGTGTGTGTGTGTGTGTTTGGGTGTGTGTCTACTGCATGTATGAGCGAGAGCCAAGGGTAGGATGCTAGGAGGTGGGTTGTGGTGTGTGTTTTAACCGATAGCAGAGAACCACCACCACCACCACCACCACAGGAAATAATCCCTTTGCACTCCTAACCCTCACCCACCCTCTGATGAGTCGGATGCTAAGAAGTACTCTGACCAGCAGGATTGGGTCAAACACAAGTGATTTATTATCAGTTTAGGAAATCGGATTGGGGAATACATACAAGGTGGCTTGCTTATATACAGTGAGAATGGCAGTTACACAATTGGATACATTTCAGCGGTCCTTTGGAAAGGCGGCAAAATATGAAGTGTCGAATCAGCATTGAATAAGACAGCTCTTTGAATTTGGTGCTTTCTGAAATGACGCACTTCCTGGTTTTGCCACTTGGCACGGCTTAGGTTTTAAACACTAAGCAAAACATATTCTTCATAAATAATACTTGGACATGACACCCTCCCAGGACTTCGAAAAGGAAAGAGGCAGAAAGAAAGAGGGAGGGAGGAAGATTTGGTCAAAGTGATGTCTGGAGGATGAACTGGGGCCTCTTGGAGGATGAGCTAGTCTGCCAAAGCTGTCCACCCCCCGAAACCCAGGCAGCAAAGGATGTAGAGAGAAAATGCGCCACCACAGTTCATTTCCAGACTGGAAATCCACACGAATGACCAAATACCCACAATGACAACAATAACAGGTGGTTAAGACACTGACTGGAAGGCGGGAGGTCAGCAGTTTGATTCCCTAGTACTGCAGGACAGAATGAGCTCCCATCTTTGTACCAACTCCTGCTAACCCAGGAGTTTGAAAGCAAGAAATTGCAAGTAGATAAATAGGGATCACTTTGGTGGGAAGTTAAACAGTGTTTTGTGCACTCTGTTGTCCAGTCATGCCTGTGTTGTGTCCTAATAGTGTAACCTTCTTCATATGATAACAATGTATCTTAACAATGTAACCCTTCCGACAAGTAACAATATAGTCGACAGCTGTACCACTATAAACCCTGTATTAGGACGCGAGCTGATAACCACCAGTGGGCAGCAGCGAGCGTCCAAGCTCTCTTGGTCCATACTCATCAAAAGCCACAGCGCGGAGTTTCCCGCCACTACCTACACCTGGACAAGAAGGGCGTGACCAGCAATGATGTCACGCGGACAATAGCCAACCGGCTATCGTGGAGCCACTTTCGAATGTTTACCACTGTATATATATAGAGCTTTGCATCCGCCATTACCTCATGTTCCCTCTGACCACCATGCAATAAACCTGAGTTAAACCAGCCCGTGGCTGTTTCCTGTGTCTTGGTCCTCATATATTAAATTGGCGACGAAGGTGGGATAATGGACCCCCAAGGAGCCAGGGCACAGAGCGGGTTCGACATTATCAAACCACAAGACTGGGAGCTCTTTGAGATGGACTTCCAGGCGGCACTGGTGGAACTCAAAGTCAAAGACGACGAGGAAAGGAAGAGGGCCATCCTCACCCGAATGCTTGGGATAGAAACCAAGCGAACGCTGGTGGGCATTATTGCACCGAAGAAGATGAGTGACTTCAAAGCCGAGGACATCATGAAACTGCTGCGTGAGCGGTTCCGACCCTCGAGGGCAATGTTTCCCGCTCGGAGCGCGTTTTGGAGGCGAGTCCAAGCGCCGGACGAGTCGGTTGAGACCTTCGTAACAGCCATGAGAATAGCCGCCGCCCCCTGCAGATGGGACAACCTAGAGATGGCCCTAAGGGACGGCGTTCTGTGTGGCCTGAAGGACAAGGAAGTGCAGCGCAGCCTGATGAACAAGGAGCCGCCACCCACGCTGGCAGAGGTTGTGGAGGCCGCGGAATCCGCGGAATCCACGAATGCTGGGGTAGACGAAATGCACCAGTGGCGTGAGTGGCGTCCTAGGGCCGGCAAAGCGGAAAATTCGGTGCACGGCAAGTCCAGACAGTCGGTGCACGCAACCCGACGAACCTCGAAGTCATCTATGGAAGGCAGCGACGGTGAGGAGGTCCAGAAGGTCCGAAAAGGCGGGCGCCGCTGCGATGGTTGCGGAGCAGCCCATGAGCGCGCGAAGTGCCCATTCAGAAAAGCCGAGTGTTACAACTGTGGCCGTCGGGGGCACATCGCCAAGGCGTGCAGAAAGCGGAAAGAGGGCCGGAAGCATTCACAAGACCGTTCGGCTAGACCGGACCGTCTAGCGAGGTCCAAAGATGGCGCCCGGACCACGAGGAAGCGGGACGGCGTGGGCCGCATCTCGGACGACAGCGAGGATGACGCCCCCGTGTTCAGCGTATCCGCGGGACAACCCCATTACTTCGTCGAGGTACTAGTACAAGGGGCCCCTATTAGGATGGAAATTGACTCGGGGTCCTCTTATTCTATAATTCCCCAGAGAGAGTTCTTGAAAATCGACCTCCACGTGCGACCCAAACTTAAAGCGTTGAGGTCCACGCTACGAGACGTGCAGGGGAACAGCATCCCAGTGTTGGGGGTCGGGGAATTCCGGGTCCGTTTTAAGAGACATTCTGCGGAACTTCCTCTAGTTGTTCTCAAAGGGGGAAATTGTAGCCTCCTCGGGACTCAGTGGTTTCAGCCTTTGGGTTTGTTCATAGGGGGGGTGCATGCCGTGGGTGCGGATCCAATACAAGCGGTGTGCGACGCGCACCCCGCCGTCTTTAAAAAAGGACTGGGAAAGTTCAAGGGACCCCCTGTAGCCTTCGACCTAGACCCGGAGGTCCGCCCGATAAGACTCAAACCACGCAGGGTGCCGTTCGCACTAAAGGACAAAATAGAGGCGGAACTGGACAAACTGGTGGGCCAGGGGATTCTTGTTCCTGTTGATTCCGCGGAGTGGGAAACTCCAATTGTTACAGCACTAAAGGCTAACGGGGAGGTGCGCATTTGCGCGGATTATAAGTGTACAATTAACAAGGCGATCCGCCCTAATGCATACCCGGTGCCGGTGGTCAGCCACCTTCTGGCCAGGCTGAATGGGGGAAAATGTTTCGCTAAGCTCGATTTAGCACAAGCATACCAGCAACTCCCTGTAACTCCCGCCACGGCAGCGGCACAAACAATAGTTACACATAAAGGGGCGTTCCAGGTGTCGCGTTTACAGTTCGGCGTGAACTCGGCACCCGGCCTTTTTCAGTCGATTGTGGAACGCCTCCTGAAGGGGCTGGAGGGAGTGTTGTGTTATTTTGATGACGTATTGATAACAGGGGGGAGTGAGGCCGAACTGGCAAAGAGATTGGATAAAGTACTGACTGTGTTCGAGAAAGCAGGGCTGCGACTGAGAAAAGACAAATGCGTTTTTTTCGAAACAGAGGTTGAGTTTTTAGGGTTCCGTGTCACACCCGAGGGAATTAAGCCGTCCAAATCCAAAGTAGCCGCAATCAAGCAGGCCCCTCGCCCCACATCCAAAACCGAACTACAGTCATTCCTGGGGCTCCTAAATTTTTACCATTCCTTCCTTCCACGGAAGGCGTCTGTGGCCGAACCGCTCCATCGGTTGCTTAAAAAGGAGGAAACATGGCTGTGGGGTGACGAGCAAGAGAGGGCTTTTAAAGAGTTAAAGCAACTCCTCACATCCGAGGCAATCCTAACTCATTTCGACCCCAAACGGCCAGTGGTCTTAGTTTGTGACGCATCCCCGGTGGGGGTGGGGGCGGTGCTTTGCCACGTGTTGGACAACGGAAGGGAGGCCCCGATAGCGTTTTATTCTAGGTCCCTGTCCCAAGCTGAGCGGAATTACGCACAGACCGACAGGGAGGCATTAGCGATAGTAGCGGGCACCAAAAAATTTCACGATTTTCTGTATGGTCGCCCGTTTACGATCGTGACCGATCACAAGCCTCTGGTAGGAATTTTCACTGCAAATAAGCCCACGCCACAGATCCTGTCCCCGAGAATGCTGAGGTGGGCTATCTTCCTCAACGCATACCAACATGAGTTGGAATACCGGCCCGGAAAGGAGATCAGCCATGCAGACGCACTCTCACGGTCTCCTCTGCCCTTGTCGGGCGACCAAAAGGCAGGGGTAGAGAGAGACCACCAGGTATTGTTAATAGAGGTTTTAGATTCACCCCCAATAGTACCAGCCGACATTGCCAGGGCGACTGGCGGGGATAGAACGCTGGAGAAAGTAAGCTCATGGGTACAGAAGGGGTGGCCGGCGTCCTCCCCAAGTACGGAATTCGACCCATTTTTTCGGGAAAAAATAGAATTGTCCCTAGAGAGGGGGTGCCTTTTGTGGGGCCAACGGGTGGTGGTCCCTACATCCCTGCGACCGAGGGTACTCAAACTGTTGCACGTCAGCCACCCGGATATCGTCCGTTCCAAGGCGCTGGCTCGGAGTTACTTCTGGTGGCCCCAGCTGGACGCAGACATAGAATACATGATCGGCACTTGTGAGGCATGCCAGGGCTCCCGACCGGAGGCGGCTCGTCTCCCGCATAGGGAATGGGACGCGGCAAGGGGGCCGTGGTCCAGAGTGCACATAGATTTTGCTGGCCCGTTCCGAGGTACCCTTTTTCTCCTGGTAGTGGATGCGTACTCCAAGTGGCTGGAGGTGATCCCGGTAAAGAGCACGTCCTCCGGCACTACAATTAGCCATCTAAGGAGAGTCTTTTCCACGTTCGGTTTACCCGACACTCTGGTCAGCGATAACGCTAGTTGTTTCACCTCCGCCGAGTTCAGGGCATTCATGGAAGCAAACGCCATTCGGCACGTTACATCCGCGCCGTTTCACCCGGCCACGAATGGCCAAGTGGAGTGGCTGGTGCGTACAACAAAGGATGCGCTGCGGCGCATGGGCTCGGGGGACCTGAATCACCACGTTTGTCAGTTTTTATTAGCGCATAGGGTGACCCCCTTGGCATCCGGTTACTCGCCGGCAGAGCTGCTGATGCGGAGAAAGCTGACCACGATTCTGACTAGATTAGACCCCACG
Source organism: Bradypodion ventrale (assembly GCA_035047345.1). NCBI lineage: Eukaryota > Metazoa > Chordata > Lepidosauria > Squamata > Chamaeleonidae > Bradypodion > Bradypodion ventrale. The sequence continues at coordinate 226,774,842 of JAWDJE010000003.1, read as the reverse complement.
AGGGTCGAGGACAAAGGGAAGAACGTAGGGGTAGCGGTGTCGAAAGGTTTCGCCGCCGGCGATCCTGTGCATTGCAGGAACTACGCCAGCGCAGGGCCAGCCTGGGTACCAGGGAGAGTTGTAGAACAGACGGGACCAGTGTCGTATCGGGTGGAAACGAGCACCGGTCTACTCTGGAGGCGGCATGCAGATCAGCTCCGGAGCCGGGTTCCCAGAAAGCAATCCACGGACGGCATAGAAAATGCCTCAGCGTTAGGGTTCTCCTCCACCCGCTTAGCCCAAGGAGGAGACAACGAAGGGCAACAGTCCCAAACAAGGGGGGGAAGCAGCGGTCCCGACTCAGATCCTTTTGACACGCCAGCTCTATCCGATTCCGGGGAAGAGAGTGAGGAGTTTGCGACTGCTGCCCCCGAATTTGATTTTGCGTTACCGAGCCGGGGGGGGGTTTTGGGAGTGTTCCCCCACCCATCCAAGCGAGAAGAGGGGTTTTTCGTTAGCCCCCAGTGCCCCCGGTTCTTCCCAAATAAAACACACACCTCCCGAAAAAGCCGCAGAACCGCGGCAAGTCACTAACAAGTCTCCCTCTCCAATTACAGGACAGGAAGCCAGGGGACAAGGAGAAGGTAGCAAACCCGGGGCAGGGCAGCCCGCACCGAGACCCCAGCGTGTTCGAAATAAGCCATCTTGGCTGAGAGACTTCGTCTCATCCTAGGGGGGAGGAGTGTTGTGTCCTAATAGTGTAACCTTCTTCATATGATAACAATGTATCTTAACAATGTAACCCTTCCGACAAGTAACAATATAGTCGACAGCTGTACCACTATAAACCCTGTATTAGGACGCGAGCTGATAACCACCAGTGGGCAGCAGCGAGCGTCCAAGCTCTCTTGGTCCATACTCATCAAAAGCCACAGCGCGGAGTTTCCCGCCACTACCTACACCTGGACAAGAAGGGCGTGACCAGCAATGATGTCACGCGGACAATAGCCAACCGGCTATCGTGGAGCCACTTTCGAATGTTTACCACTGTATATATATAGAGCTTTGCATCCGCCATTACCTCATGTTCCCTCTGACCACCATGCAATAAACCTGAGTTAAACCAGCCCGTGGCTGTTTCCTGTGTCTTGGTCCTCATATATTAAAGCCTGCCACATCACCAAGGAAATGTCTGCAGAAGCAGACAGCACTGGCTCTTTGGCTTTGAAACAGAGATGAGCACTTAACCCTAGAGTCAGATATGACTGGCTTTCGAGCAAGGGAAACCTTTACCTTTACTAAACATTCATATTTCATGAAGAGAGTAAAATATTTCCTAAGAATTAGGCTATCCATACTTAACAAAGAGGAATACTTGTATCAAGGAAAGGAACCAGGATGAAAGCACAACAATGACATTTTTAGTGTCCCTAAATATATGGTTATGTATAGTTAAGCCATTGCCTACGTGACATACTTTGAATAGGCTTTTCTGTAAACGTGACTCTCTTAGATTAAAATGATACTAAGTCTTCCAGGTGATATTCTGGGGTCCAATCAGAGCAAGGCACATGTTTCTTTGTGTCTTCTGTATAAAATAAAATATTCCTTTCGCTTGAGAATCTTTATTGGTATGATCAAAACTTTTCAGTGTCCCTTTCCATGGGTGATCCAAATCTTGGTGAACAAATATTTCAGGGGTGTTTCTGTAAGTAAGACCCGAAGAGACCGTTCGTGGCAATATAGTTACAATAAAGGTCTTCCAATGTGCAATTCCATTTATTTATTATGATGTTTACAGATTTGAAAGTTCACCAGTTTAAAACTTTTTCAATGAAAATCTTCTTCAGAAATTAATTTTACACTGTAACCATATAGGATAAAAATAAATAAAAATGCAAATACAACTGACTGCAAATCTTACCGACTATTTATAGTATATACAAACACACAGCCATATTTACTCTATAACTACTACTACCAGCTATAAACATAGACCATCAACTTACTATTTACATGAACATAATAGTAACGAGTAATTAAACCATACCTGGAGTTTCCTACATTTAGTTTTTTTGCGTTTAATGCCTCAAGGGCTAAACTCTTTCTGGGCTACGAATGTTAATGGTATTTAGAGCCTCAATGTATAAATACCTTTCCACTCAGGTGAGTCTATGGCATACAAATGAACTTGTTATTGCTGTATGAGTTTCTTAAAGGAAGCATGAAAAATCCAACTCATTGTTCAAACCATAAGGGTGATAGGTTTTGAGTCAAAAAATATAAAAACCCTCCCTGCGGAGGAGGTAGTTATCAATATCCATTTTGTCATTAAAATTTGGCTTAATAACTTCCAAGACCGTGTAAGTAAATTCATCTTCAGTGTGTCCTGCTTGTAAATAGTGAGTGACAAGAGGGGCTGTTTCATTGCGATTTTTAATGTGGGATCGATGCTTGCTGATCCAAATTTTAATTGGACATGTAGATTTGCCCACATATTTGAGAGAGCAAGGACATTGCCATAAATAGATGGTATTTTTAGATTCACAATTGGTGAAATCTTTTAAGACTAATCTTAACCTTACATCAGGGAATTCTATCACCTTAGTCTCCCAGACATGTTTAACATTTACGTATTTATGACACTTAATTTTTTATTTATTTATTTATATTCATATTTATATAGCCGCCCAACTCACAAAGACTCTGGGTGGCATACAATCTTAAAACCCTTAAAACAAGAACAACCCCATTAAAACAAATTACCCCGCTAAAACCCCCACACATTAAAAAGTGGAAGATTACTTTAATATTAAACCAACCAGCAGTCCGCTTGTGCTGGACTGACTGGTGCTCACTTCACCCTTGCAATCAGAATGTGTTAGTATATTTCATACTGATTTAGTTTTACGAAATCCCATCAGGGGATGTTCTTTGCATCCAGGAATATCTCTGACAAGAAACCAATAGTTATGGATGATTTTCCTAATTTGATTTGCTAATGGCAAGACCAAAACAGTCTTTGTGATTTGGAATGAACCTGCCTTTCGATTAATTAGTTTCTTGGGGTATCTCGCACCTTACTTTAAAAACTCTCTAGCACTTTGGAAGCATAACCTCTGGATGTCAACTTGACCTTAATTGACTCTGCTGCTACGTTAAAATCTTCAACCCATGTGGAGTTCCTTCTTGCTCAAGCCATGAGACTACCGTATACAGAATATTATTTTCGAGTGAGTGAGGGTGAAACGAATTGTAATTAAGATATACATTCCGATCCGTAGGTCTGTGATAGAGGTTGACTTGCAAATTTTGATTTGATGAAACATATACCTGCAGATCTAGAAATGGAACCATTTTGTTATCTGAATTAAATGAAAATTTAAGATGAGGATTCACACCATTGATCCACTCAACAAAACCATTAATACACCCAAAATCATTAAAAACTAGAAATAAGTCATCGATGAACTCTTATATACAATAATGTTATCAAAGAAAGGATTGCAGTCTGAATTTAACACCGTGGATTATATCTACGCTATTGAGCACGCATCAGAAACACCCTCCAGGACATTTCATACATGACCTCCTTGATATTGTACTTGAACATATTTTTTTAAGATTTCAGAATACTTTGTATCTACAGATAAAAGGAGTCACCATGGGTTCCAATCTCGCTCCTAGTCTCACCAACATCTTTATGATTCACTTCGAATAATCCATGGTGACTTATTTCTAGTTTTTGAAATCATGGCTCTAAACACCATTAACGTTTGTAGTCCAGAAAGAGTTCAGCCCTTGTGGTATTAAACGCAAAAAAACTAAATGTAGGAAACTCCAGGTATGGTTTAATTACTCGTTACTATTATGTTCGTGTAAATAGTAAGTTGATGGTTTATGTTTATAGCCGGTAGTAGTAGTTATAGAGTAAATATGGCTGTGCATTTGTATATACTATAAATAGTCTGTAAGATTTGCAGTCAGATGTATTTGCATTTTTATTTATTTTTATCCTATATGGTTACAGAGTAAAATTAATTTCTGAAGAAGATTTTCATCGAAAAAGTTTTAAACCGGTGAACTTTCAAATCTGTAAACATCATAATAAATAAGTAGAATTACACATTGGAAGACCTTTATTGTGAATATATTGCCACGAACGGTCTCTTCGGGTCTTACTTACAGAAACACCCCTGAAATATTTGTTCACCAAGATTTGGATCACCCATGGAAAGTGAAACCCAAAAGTTTTGATCATACCAATAAACATTCTCAAGTAAAAGGAACATTTTATTAAGTCAAGCTCCGTTTGGCCATTGTTTCTTCATCGAGTGCAGGATGCATGATAAAAGGCTCAAACTAAAGAAAGACAGATATAGGCTGAATATCAGGAAAAACATCTTGCCAATTAGAGCAGTGTGTCAATGGAAAAAACTGCCTGAAAAGGGGTGAGCACTCTAATACTAGAATCATTTAAGAGAGAATTAGACCACCACCTGTCAGATCTGATTTGATTTGGATTCCTATATCAAGCAGGGGGTTGGACTCAATCACCTAAAAGGCCCCTTCCAATTTAGTGATTCTATGATTCTATAAAATGACATTTTCCCTCTTTTGAAAAATTAACTAATATCTAGAAAACTATTTTAGTACAGTCACAACTTTTATTATTTTAGTTTTCTTTAAGCTCTGAACAAGAACAAAGCATGGACAATACTATTTTCTCCCTAGAATGATATCAAAACTTGTTCCTTTCTTTGCTTGAATCTCTTTGAACCCAGCAGCAGTGAAGAGGGCCTTGTGCTCAGATGCAGTCCGTGCTCTTCCCTCAGTGTAAGTCATTATCAGCATGGAGTACATGAGGGAGTCTAAAGGTCCACATTTGTCATCACTGAGGAACTTGTCAATGGCTAGCACTCCACCACCTGTTTCAAAATATTCGTTTCAATCATTTAACCCAAAAGAGACATCACATATTTCTACAATATTTTTGAAGAATGCACGTTAATTGTTCCCAGTGAAAACATAAAAAGGAAAGTCGTTCAATTCGATTGACACTGAAATTCAAGGAGGATCTATCATACAGGTAAAAAGGGTTGGTGTGATAATTGTGAGTGAAATGTTTTCTGTGTTATGCTATTTATACACTCACACTTCCTTGCCTGATCTCATTTTTTTATCCCAATGGTAGATTCATTGGAGGTGTACTACTTATAAACCAGAATGGAATTACCAGTTCCTCCTCAATCCCTGTATCAGTGGGAGATACATTCTGAAACCTAACTCAGATCCCTGAAACCACAGCTAACCCTGAACCCTATGTTTAATCATTTGCTTGAGTTATAAAACCTGAGTGGGGAGAAAGTTTTAAATACCTCATTGTTTCTACATGAATGTAAATATTGCACTGCAGATTCTTTGTAAATATTCTTTGTAAATATTGCACTGCAGATAGTGATTTCTTGGGGTCATTTCTGGTAATGCACTATAGAGATGCATATATATTATTTATTGAATATTTTGTAGACACACAGATAACTAAAACCATGGATATTGAACCTGCAGATAAAGAGGGGGGTGACCTGTACTCAATTTACACACTAGGGTTGGTCTAATTCTATAAGTGAGAAAATTAGACCAGCCCTAATGTGTAAAAGGATAATATGGGATGCAGTACTACATTAAACTGCTAGGAGTCTGCTGGAAGATTTTCTATGATTCAAAGATACACAACCTCTAAAAGAAAAAAGGTAGAGGAATGAATTAGTGAGCTTCTAATGAATTTATTTACCGTGTTCTTTTTTGGGAGAAATACTAAGATATATACTCCATTGCATTACAAAATATTGTGAATGGGACAAGTTCAAAACCCAACACACTCTGACCCTGATTATTTGCATGTAAACACAGTTGTCATATGACTGAGAGCTACGGCTTCTTATTGTTATACGCAATGCTTCCCAGTTCTGCATTATTCATGCCAGAGTTTAAATTTGAGCAACTGTTGAATAACTTTTGAATGACAAAGAACAATCACAGAAAGTCTCTACTCATCAAAAATTGGGGAGAAAAAACATCCATGTCTATACAAAACCACAACTGTATTCAGTAATTTTTTACCAAAATCATAGCAACTCTCCTATAAAGGAATGCCTTATGATGTCCTTCTCCTTCACTGCTTTCTCTAGGTGAAGAGAAAGAAGAGATGTTCCTACCCATGAGTAAACTCTCTATCCAAAGAAAAGCCCTAGTTTTCGAGAATTCTTGCCTATTGAACTGAGTTCCCCAACCTTCCGGGATTGTGGGAGCCATCATGAAGTGAATGGCTAGGACTGGAGTGAGGATCCTGTGGCCTTAAGTTCTCAGGAGGCCTGCTAAGTCCTTAAGGGAGGCTTTTTGCCTAAATACACATTTTACTGACCAAATCCTTTTATTTTTATTAATATATTTTTGTTAGACTTTTATACTTTTACTTTATTTTAGTAACTTTAAAATAAAGGTTTTTTGAAATTATTAAGTACATGTTGACTTCCAACAGGAAAATATTCCCTACTCCTGGGTGAGGATCTCTTCTCTAAATGGGTTGCAAAGAATCAGGCAAGTAACAACTGAATAGTGCTTACAACTACCTATTTTCTAGAATACCACATCTGAAATGCCCTTCTCCCTGAATTTTTCCATGTTTGTCTTTTTTTATACCTTATGATTGTTCACTTTATGCTTTGAAAGACATTGAAAATGTTAAAGATACCATTAAGGGTCCCATAGCTGGTCACCAAAAAAGACACTTCAGAGAAGGACTTATCTCAGAAAGTGCATTGCTTGCAAGCTCCTACGTTCAAACCATGACCAAGAAAGCTTGGGAGAGGCTCTGACAGCTGTGATAGGTATAACAGAATAAGACAGATCCTATTGCATACAATTAGGGGGTTGATTAAGTCTGAGATGCTTTTGGTTGCTGTGAGCAAACTGGAAGACAATACACAGGGGAAGTATTCCTCTTTAAATGCATTATATTAGACATTTAATGTTGTGCAAATAAACATACCAGGCTTGCAGGCTTTGTGCACTTTGGTTAGCAATTGCACACACTGTTCATCATTCCAATTATGCAGGACCCTAGCCAAAATATACAGGTCAGCATCAGGAATTGGATCTTTAAGAATGTCCCCTGTAATAAAATTGCCACAGCAAATTATAGATAAGCATTTTGTTTAAAAACATTGTTAACCGGAATGTGTACACATCTTATGATCAATCCATTTTCCCTCGATACAGATACATGCCTTAGCAATTAGGTTTGCAAATTATGTCTGTCTACCTTTCAGTGAATGGTCAGTAAAACCAACTATACCAAATGCATTATGGCCTTTTACCATTTAAGGAGCACCTCTGCAAAACCAGCAACTGAACATATTTATATTACTACAAATTTCATTTATATACTGCTCATCTGACTGAATTGTGAATCTGTCTAGTCCAGTTGTTCTCAACCTCTTTTTGGCCATGCTTCACCTAAACATCTCTAAAATTCTGATGCCCTGCTCCCGTGACATATAATTTTTATTATTCAAAAAGTGATCTCCTATTCATATGGAGTAAGCCTAAACACAATTAACTTGGTCTAACTCATTTTCAACACCTCCTCCCCGCACTTAAAAATCAAATTGCTCCTCTATGGGGTGTGGGTCCCACGTTGAGAACCACAGGTAGTGTCTGTGTTTTAAATGAATAATTTCTTCATTTCAGAAATTACCAGTTATCTTAATGTACTTCCTGCTGTCTGCTATCTTATTTGTGGAGGCAAATATGATCTAGAATTTAAACTTATATTGGATCTCAGAAGAAGCCACATTTTACCTTCTTGAAAAGTAATCCGGCATTTTTCTGAGGACAAAAATGGCTTCTTTGCTTTTTCCACTACTTGAGGTAAGTCCAAAATGATTGCAGTAGAATTAGGGTATAAGGAAAGACATTCTTTAGCCAAGGCACCACTACCTCCTTTAAAAAACAGAACAAAGAAATGTTGTAAAAGTTATTATGATGTTATGCTTTTCAAACTTATTTTAAAACACCATTTTTATAGTAAACTAGCAGGGGTACCCAGGTTGGATCCAATCCTGGGCGAAGAGTGTCCCTTTTCAGGAGCCATGCTATGCTTTGTGGGTGGCAGGTGGTCTGTGTGCATGCGTGACTGGCACCCCACCTCTCTCGCTCTCTGCCTGGCCTCCCTGATTGGCCGTGGTATGCTGCAGTGTCTGCTGGGAGTTGTAGTTTTTACGTTTTGTTGTATTTGTGGGGCACAGGCCCCACCCTTGGCCTCGGGACCCTCGCAGTGCTGACACCAGTTGTGAAACATATGTGTGTGCCAAGTATCACAGGATTTGCTCCAGGGGTGTGGAAACGTATTCCGCGTTCATACGTCCACACCTCTTCCTTATAGGTATAGATTCCAATTTTTATTGTAAATAGCACAAGGTGTATTAATTTTCCACCACTTGAGGTAGGTCAAAAATGATCCCAGTATAATTAGGGTATAAGGAAAGACATTCCTTAACCAAGGCACCACTACCTCCTTAAAGAAGAACAAAGAAACGTTGAAAAGTTATTATCATTATTCAAAACAATAAAGTATTTCTTGACTATTTGTTTATCAATCTCAAGGTGCAAACCTGCCCCTTCCTGCAGCCCTCTTCTGGGACCCATGGATGGGCAGGACCTATGTCGGCAATTTCAGGATCGCCCTCTCACTTGCTTTTTCCAGTTTGCTCCTCTTCTTTCTCTCTTCTTCCAGGTTAATTCTTCACTCTGCGGAGGTTGAAGGTCCTCCTGGTTGGCCACAGCTTCCTTTACTGGCCATGGGAGCACATGGCAGTTGCCCCTGTGGGTCATCAGCTGGGACTACAGCAAGAGGCCATCCTGCAGTGGAGGGGGCATTACAATATGCGCTGGGCGGAGCATTTGCCATACCTCTTCTGATCTTGAAGGGGGTCTCTCCCTGATGTGCTGCTGTTCTACCTGGGCAGTAATGACCTGACTCAGATGGGTAGCAGGGAGCTTTACTGCAAGATCTGGCAGGACCTGGAAGAAGTCAGATGGTGCTGGCCCTGGATCCAGATGGTGTGGTTGGATATTGTCCCCTGGCTAAGCTGGTGGGCTGATGTGGGCCCAGTCTTCATTGACCAAGCATGGTGTGAGTTTAACCTCGCTGTGATACAGATGTTTTTGGACGGCTGCGGGGACCGTGATTGACCACCGGAGTTTCATGCAAACAGGCAGGGCATTTTCCTCGTGGATGAATTCCACCTCACCAAGTTGGGGTTGGCTGTGTTTCTCACAGGACTGCAGTGTGGCCTCCAGTCCGAGGTAGTCGGTCTGGGTGGGTCAGGTGGCTTGTGAGGCACAAGTTGCCTGTGGGATTGTGGGGCAAGGTCAATTTGTAGATTGCCATTTTAGTGGCTTTGCTGATTTCTTCCTTCCTGGGGAACCCACGATTGATCACAAAGCAGAGTCTGACAGCAGCTGCTACCTTCTGATTGATCTCAGGACTCATTTGTCCCCCTTTATTAACTATGACACCATGGTACTTGATGTCTTCTACCTGTTCTAGGACTTGCCCCTTCAGCTGGATGATATGCTGCTTCTTGCTCCTGGAAATCACCATGGTCTTAGCCTTCACCACATTAATGGACATCCCTCTTTTCTCCATCTCCCTGTTCCACAGGTTTAGATTCTTTGCTGCTTGTCTGTACTTTTCCTTCATAGCCTAGCTTTTCTTCCACTTTTTTGTTATCCTCCACCTTTTTAAATTGAAATTGTTTGTGCCTTTAGAATTTCCTTTTTTAGAAACTTACATCCATCTTTGACTTCTTTTTCGGTTAGGATCTTCTACCATGAGACTTAAGATATTATTGCTCTGAGTCTTTAAAAATTACCTTCCTGAATACAAATGATAATAATCGTGTTCCATGAAATCAATTTGATCTTACAATGACCCTTTCCAGGGATTTCTAGGAAGAGAAATGCTTAGATGTGCTTTATCATTGTCTTTTTCTGGGTATGCTCTTGGACTGTGCAGTTTTGCCAATGACTACACAGGCTGCCTCTTTTCCTAGGAGGTACAGTGGGGAATTGAACTACCAACCTCTGGCTCTATAGCCAGAGATCTGTACCACTAAACTCTCTAGCCAGCTGATTCTAAATGACCAATCACAAAGCAAACACACTAAATACAGCATAGAGAACTGAGGGGGGAAAACATGTCTATGCTCTAGGCTGATCAGCAGGCAGCTAGTTTGCTTTTTTAAAAATTCCATCCATGCATTTTTGGATAGTAGAGAGTTTAGGGTTGCCATACATCCTGGAAAAAATATTTTTATTTGATATTTTGTGTGTGTTTGTGTGTTTGTATATGTGTGTAATGCCATTTAGCTCCTCCTCTGTCCTCAAACAACCGAAGCATCCCAATGTATTCTGCACCAACCTGATCCGAACTGCACAACAAGGGCCAGTGTGGCCAAGGCCTCAATTTTGGTCTTTAGTGCAAGCCTTTGCAACAAAAGTTTCATAAGGATGATTGGTAAATCATATAATAGTATGATTTCAAGCTATGCATAATGGAAGACAGCTGAGAATTTATGCTACTTACCTCCCAGATCACAAATGAGTGGGAAATTAGAAAGGTCAAATGCAGACATCACTTCTCTACCAAAAAGTTTCCAAGCATCATCCATGGCATCAGAGAATTCTTCCACCTTTTTGTCTGATCTAGTAATTCAAAATCAAAATGGCAGATAACATTCTTACAATCAAATGTACAACTAACTCTTGCAACCTCTAGCCACGTTTAGAGGCTTGGGACAGGTATGAAAAAGAATTCTATTGGATAAAACTGTCTTGATAAAATAAGTATTTTTGCACCTCTTATGAATGAAGATTTCCAAATTTGCAAGGCATTCTGTAGAAATAAAGAATGCACAAAATAAGCCTACATTTTGAAATAGAAGCAGTCAAAAATATGCAGTTGATGAATATGCATTGAAACAAGCAATAGTCAACATAATGCTTTAGTAATGTGTAAATAAGTTGTGAGTTTATGAAAAGTGCATACAAATTTGTGAACCTTGATATGGGAAAGAGAACAGTGGGTCAAGAATGGATATAAAGCAAAGTTGAGAAGCATGAAACGAAATCAAGACTGAGACATTTATAGCCATCTCTAAGCCTATATCTAGCCAGCCATCTCCCAATAACCTATCACAAATCAGAGCATATGAAAAACAACACAGAGAAATGGGGAAAACGTTCGTATGCTGATCCACATATATAAAATTCCATGAAAATGAATCATTTCTCTTTACTGAGACAGTGGCAATATTTGTGTAACTATGTGAGTACATGGCAGGGGTGGCCAACCTTGGTGCTCCAGGTGTTTGTAGACTCCAATTACCAGAAGCCAAAGTCAGTACACCTGGAGCACTAAGGTTGCCCTCCTTATATGGTGATTTGAGTTATAGACAATTGTCCTACAGCAGCACATGAAGATGATGACTTAGAGGAGCTTAATTGGCATGAATTCCCACATTTGGATCATTCTCTGAAAAATAATACAGAAAAATATTGCTCTTTTTACCAGAAGCCAGAGTCAGCACACCTGGAGCACCAATGTTGCCCCCCTCCCACATGTATATGGCTTCCCCCTCCTCCCTCTGCCTCAGCCTTGAGCAGGGGCTTAAAGGGAGGCTATACTGGAGGGGCTTCTCCATTACCTGGGACTCTGGAGGTCAGCTGGAACAACTGCAGGCATCAGGGCAGCCTCCAACACCTGGGGATTCGAGATGGCTTTGAAAAGCCGCCCCACTGCTATCGCTGCTGCGGGTGGAATGTCTCACCACAGTTGAGCGTTCGAGGTGGAAGACTGCCCCACCACTTCCATCACCGCTGGAGCCTTGTGGAGGGGGGTGATGGGAGTGGGTGGGGAGGTTTTATATGGGGGGGGAGGGAGGGAGGGAGAGACTGCTTGGCCAGCCAGGAAGGAGAGGCAGCGTTCTGTCCGAGGCAATCAGGGAGGCTCCAAGGGGCCAATATAGAGGTTGTGATGGGCATGGGGCGATATAGTGGGTACCGAGGGGCGGGCCGCACTCAGGGAACGCGTGACAGATGCTTAGTATCTGTCCCACATTCCGGCCCCCCGGTTACACCTCTAGGTCCTGAGCAGCTGACTCAGGGTGACCCTGCCCTTAGGCTGCTGCTGATGAATGCCAGGTCGGTCTGTAATAAGGCCCCCCTGATACAAGATTCCATTATAGGGGAGCGGGCCGACCTGGCATGTATCACTGAGACCTGGCTGAGACCAGAGGATGGGGTTCCTCTGCCAGAAATGTGTCCAGCTGGGTTCAGTATTTGGCACCAGCCTACAGATGAGGGTAAGGGCGGTTGCATTGCCATCATAGTCAGGGAGTCACTGGGAGTCGCTAGGGCTACCGCTCCACAAATTCTGGGTTGTGAGGCCCTGCTTCTGCGTCTGGGCTCTAAGGGTCAGTTGGGAGTCTTACTCCTGTACCTGCCCCCTTGCAGGGTAAGGGGACTCCCTGCCTGAGCTCCTAGAGGCCGTCTCAGCATTGGCATTGGAGTTCCCTAGACTGATGGTTCTGGGGGACTTCAATTTGCCTTCGCTGGGGACTGGCTCCGAGGTGGCTCAGGAATTCATGGCTTCCATGGCAGCTATGGACCTGATTCAGGTAATTCAGGGCCTGACCAGGGGCAGTGGCCACACAACAGATTTTATCTTTTTGTTGGAGTGGTGGCAGAGTGATCTGAGACTACAGAAATTAGACATAACACCTGTGCCATGGTCAGATCATTATTTGGTGGCTCTAGAGTTCCTGGGTGCGACGATTCGACGATTCATCGTAGGGAGGCAGGGCCTATTAGAATGGCCTGCCCCCAGCAACTGATGGATCCTGATGGATTCCAGAGGGAACTGGGAGATTTTCCTCTGGATGGGGAGGACTGGGTTGGAGCGTGTTATGTACTGAATAGATTGTGACAAGTACCCTTTAACTGATTGTATCCAACAATTGTATCCATTGTAAGTAATCAATGACACATTGTAGTAAGCTGTTAAGAATGACGTCACGCAGACAGTAACCAATGAACTATCACCCGGGTTATTCAAAATGTATAGTGTACTATAAATAGAGCTGTTTGGTCTACTTTTACCTCATGTTCACTCTGACTACCATGCAATAAAGTTGTGTTTTAGCCCTTACTGTGGCTCCTTCTTTGTCTTCCATGCAAGACACCAAAGAGCGCCACCCTCGTTTGCAAGGAGGGTGGTGGCCGTCGAGGCCCCACTGCGGCAGCCCACCTTGTTGTCAACCCGGCTGCCTGCCACCCATGGGACCAAATGGGGGGAGGTTGCTCCCTCGCCCTTGGGTGGGAAGGTGGCAGCCTCGCTGCATGACACCCCCACCTTGGCTGTTTCCCGGCTGGTTCCTGCTTCTGCCCCAGATGGGGTAGATTGGAAGGAGGTTTCTACCTCCCTCATGCAACGGGTGGCAGACCTCGAGGCCTCCTCCGTCCACGCTGCTACCTCTTTGGCTTCTCCTCCCTCCCACGGACCTTCACAGCCACAGGCCATGCCTGTGGACTTCCATCTTTTTTACACCCGGGCCCCGCTCCCTTGGGGACGGTAGCTCCGGGTGCCAGTGAGTACTTAGTTGCACCTAGCACTACTGCCTCACATCTTCTCTCTGGATCTCTGCCTCCCACTGCTTTCAGTTGGCCATGGCCCTAGGCCACATACCCATCTCCTTTACCCTCTGGTTGTTTCTGGCCTCATTTTAGCCCCACTGCCCAGGCCTCGCTGTCCGGCCAGCCCCAGCCCACCCCGCCCCATGCCGCCCGGTGGGCCAGCCCTGTAGGGCCTGACCATGGCACTGTCTCAATTTCTGCCCTGCTACCTTTCGAAACATCCCTTCCTCTTGGGGACCATCTGTTACAGGCCACCTGGGACAAGATTGTCCACGGGGAATATGTGGACCTTGTTGGACTCCTTAATTGAGACGTCCCCAGGGCGGATCATGACAAGTTAGATGATGCTGATAAGGAACTGGCTCGGCACAAGAAACCAACACGTATGTGGGCCAACTGGCTTCGTGCCTTCCTTATTTATGTGGGGGTGGCCATTAGGGCCCGCCCTTCGCTGGCTCTCCCTTTGTCCAGTATCTCGATTTGATATACTGTGCCCAAGTCGATTTCCCCGGTGATGGTTAGCTGGCGTAGGGCCAGGATTTCTGCATGCACATCACCTTACAGCCCAACATGCAGTGGGATGAGCCTAACTCACTTCTATGGCTCCAGTACATGACCCCTTCCTGCCTGAATTCTGGAACCCGGTATGCCTGTGGTCATTTGGTTCAGGCCTCACCTGGCCTCAAGCCCCTGCCACCTGTGGTGTCCACCGGCGCCATACCGTGCACATTCTGCTGGGAATTTGCTGCACAGAGCCGTCACGCCAAGAGGCAATGCCGCTTCAAGCATGAGTGTCCCATTTGTGTCGGTCCGCACGCGGCCTATTCCTGCCCCCTCCTGTCCTCCACCCGCTCTGGACAGGGCCCTCATGGCAGGACACAGCGCCCTCCTCTGCCTCCCTCTGGTTCTGTTCCCACTGGGGCGACACCTACTGCTTGAATTGTCGTGTAATTGGCTCCTCAACAGTTTCTCTCCTCTGTTCTTTTGCAGGCTTCAACCGTGTTTGGCGTCCAATTGTCCCTGGCTGCACTGTTTTTGCCCTGCATTCTGCCCTCCGGGGGCACTTTTTTCTCTTCCCCTATGCACGGGGGTCCCTAGTCCACTTGGCCAGGCTGGGTGGGTCAGATGTCTGTTTCTTCCCTCCGTGTGGCGGTTAGTGCGGGTCATTCCAAAAGGTATGGGCTGGGGGTTTTCCAGGGGCGAGAAGGGCATTACTTAGTGGTGTGCCCTACGGCTTCAGGATTAACCTTCCAACCAGTTCAGCTTATCAGTAAGCCTTACCAGTTCCAAAACTTGGTGTAGGCATCATGATGATCCGGCACTTCGGCCTGCAGTCCATGTTCCTCCCTTGGATAATGTTGTGTTATCAATTACATAGCACCCACACTATTCTCCCCCCCCCCCATGCATTTAATTGGTTATTAATAAAATGGCCATGTTTTAAATCCACTCCTCCATAGTCTCTTTCTTGGGGGGGGGGGCAATAGGCAATGGACGCTTGCTACCCGTGCATGCGGGTGGCACGCACTTTGCCTGGGCCTCCCCAGGAGATGGGAGCGTGCTGCTCTCCACCCCTCCCAGTCGGGCAGGGAGGAGCCTCCAACCCCTATTTAAGGGGTGGCTTGTCCCTGCCCAGCCCTCTTTAACACTCTTCAGAGAAGCTTTACCCTCCCTCCCTCCGTTTCAGCAGTGTGATTTCTTGGTCGTTCATGGGCCGGGTAGGAATTTTTCCCTTGACACCTATTGTCCCCTGGCATCTGGGGTGTTTTCGCCCACCCCATCCTGCTGTGCTTGGAAGAGTTTTTTACGGAGGTTCTTTCGGCCACTTGACGGTTAGTGCGGGTCATTCCTTAATCCGGTATAGCCAAAGGGTATGGGCCAGGGTTTTTCCAGGGGCAGGAAGGGCATTACTTAGGGGTGTGCCCTACAGCTTCAGGATTAACCTTCCAACTGGTTCGGCTTATCAGTAAGCCGTACCAGTTCCGGCACTTGGTGTAGGCACCATGATGATCTGGCACTTCGGCCTGTAGTCCATGTTCCTCCCTTGGCTAATGTTGTGTCATCAATTACATAGCGCCAGCACTATTCTGCCCCCGTGCATTTAATTGGTTATTAATAAAGTGGCCATGTTTTAAATCCACTCTTGCATAGTCTCTTTCTTGGGGGGTGCATGGGCAATGGTCCTACAACAGCACATGAAGATGATGACTTAGAGGAGCTTAATTGTGATAAATTCCTACATTTGGATCATTCTCTGAAAAATAATACCGAAGAATATTGCTCTTTTTACCTTTTAAATGACTCATAGAAGTCATGTGTTTTTTCAAACGGGCCTTTCCCTTTCCTGAAAGAGATCATTTGCATTAATTAAAAGAGAAATATGCAGTTTAAGCAGCAAATACAACGTCACACTCTTCTCCCACCCCAACGCACTGAGTGCAACAAAATCTCTTTTTCTAAGGCAAACTCTTACAATACACACACCCCATGGATTAGGTGCATCTCAGCTTTCTGGTATTTAGGTGCTGGATACAGGCAAAGGAGGATCAGAGGAACATGCAACAGTCCCATCTGCCATTTTGATGGCTTGACTGCAGCCCCCATTTTGTTAGCCAACCCTTCCTTGAGATCCTTTCATATAATAATTGTATAATTGTAAAGATTTAAAAGTGATAAGAGCCAAATTGATTACACTATTGATCAGATTTGGCTTCTACTTAGTGAGTAAGACATTTTAAATTCATTGGTTAATATAAGGATTAATATCTTAACCTATAAAATCGAGGGTTAACCATTGGAACTTTGCATAGGCTCCTTAGCCAGGCCCTACTAGCCTGCACTCACCATTCATGCACACGCCCAAACTGGGCACGCAGGTAAACGCAAGATTGAAAAATGCGCCAGTGGGGCAAGAGCCCCACAAACGCGAAAAAGGGAAACAACTTCATTTCCCAATGTTCTTTGCGCCACACCACAGCCAATCAGGCTGAGAGCTGAGAGCACAAAGAACATTGAGAAACGTGCCGCCGCCAACCAAAATTGAGCCGCAGAAAAAAAACGCACCACAACCACAATTCACAAGCCCCAGAGTCCTGCACGACATGAGCACGCAGAATGATGAGGAAGCTGGCACCCAAAAAAATTAAAAACAAACAACTCACCACCTCACAGCCATGAAAACACCAACCGCCCTTCTTTCCCTCACCAATGGCGCCTGAAGGTTCCGACTGGAGTTTCCCCTTTAATATCAGTAGGTGGGGGGTTGCGATCCCCCTCTCCGCTGGCTGCCCTAGGGTTGGGAGGTTTGTGGGGACAAAAGTGGTATGTCCCCCCAACCCTTCTGGACCCAGGAGACCAGGGAAAGGGGTTTGATTTCCCCCCCCCCAAAAAAAAACCCCTCCATCTTTAAAGAGAAGAAACCAAGCAGTTTCTTCTATTTAAAAACGGAGTTGTTTTAAGGAATCAATCCACTCTCCCTGGTCTCCTGGGTCCAGAATGGTTGGGGGGGTCATACCCCTTTTGTCCCCCCCCCAACCCTCACGGACCCACAGGACCCAAGAGAGGAGGTAGATTCCAACCCAACCCCCTGATACGAAAAGGGAAAATCCGATCGGAGTTTCCCCTTTAATATCAGTAAGTGGGGGGTGGCCATCCCCCTCTCCGCTGGCTCACCTGGGGTTGGGAGGTTTGAGGGGACAAAAGGGATCTGTCCCCCCAACCCTTCTGGACCCAGTAGACCAAGGAGAGGGGATCGAATACACCTCCACCCCAAAATAACTCCGTCTATAAAGAGAAGAAACCAAGCAGTTTCTTCTCTTTAAAAATTGAGGTTTTTTTATTTGGAGGGGGTTGGAATCGATCCCCTCTCCCTGGTCTCCTGGGTCCAGAAGGGTTGGGGGGACATACCCCTTTTGTCCCCCAAACCTCCCAACCCCAGGGGAGCCAGCGGAGAGGGGGGTCGCAACCCCCCACCCACTGATATTAAAAGGGAAACCACAATCTACTTTCATTACTCCACACAATCAAAGCACCATAACACAATAAAGACCCCCTCCCCACCACCTAGCCCACCCTTCCTAACCCCCACCGACCATGCTCCCCTCCCCACCACCTAGCCCACCCTTCCTAACCCCCACTGACCATGCCCCCCTCCCCACCAGCTAGCCCACCCTTCCTAACCCACACCGACCACGCCCCCCTCCCCACCACCTAGCCCACCCTTCCTAACCCCCACTGACCATGCCCCCCTCCCCACCACCTAGCCCACCCTTCCTAACCCCCAATGACCACGCCCCCCTCCCCACCACCTAGCCCACCCTTCCTAACCCCCAATGACCATGCCCCCTCCCCACCACCTATCCCACCCTTCCTAACCCCCAATGACCACGCTCCCTCCCCACAACCAAATAAATAAATAAATTTTAAAAATTATTAAAAACACAGTCAAAAACATCCAAAAATACACAAAAACAACACCAAAAAACAATATGAACTGAACAAAAACACAATCAAAAACAAAACAGACAAAAATACAAATTCCCACCCCACCCACCCCCCCACACACATACAAAAGAAAGAAAACAAGCAAACTTACCAAAAGATGTCCTACCTCCACGAGGACCGGAAATGAAATGAATAAAGAAAGAGACTACTTACCAGAAGAAGCTCCACCCAGAGGCCAGGAGAGAAAAAATAGTCAAAATACAATAACCCCTACCAGCACCACCTGCTGGCCACAATAGTAAAAACAATTCAAAAACACACAACAGCCCCAAACAAAAGGCCACAAGAGTAAAAACAAATCAAAAACATAACACAAATTCACAATTTTACACAAAAGGTCACACCAATAAAAACAAGTCAAAAAAATTACACTAAAACACACTTTAACACAAATCACAAAAATATGTCAATAAAATACAATAGAAACTTTTAAAAATCCTGTGCTGAGTTTTAACTCAAATTAAAACCCAAAGCATCTAAACACATTTTAAAAACATGGAATGCAAAAAACATTTACTTTTACATTATTAAAATTATTACCTACGGTACAACTAATTAAAAAAATTCCAAAAACTAAAACATTATTCGCGTACATAAAACAATTTGAAAAAATGATATCATACTTTGCTCTTTTATTAATCCTCAAAAAAAACCAAAAAATGCAGATCACAGTTAATAACAGCCAAGCCAAAAAAAATTTACATAAAGAAACATTTTAAAAATTAAAATTACAGACTAAGCAATTTTTTAAAAACATTAACACAATTTAACCTTCCAAGACAATTTAAAACAGCCCGGCAATGCCGGGCAACCTCTGCTAGTTTATTATAAATAAATTAGTAATTCATGATTGGGTCTTCACATCTTTTGGGGGTCTGCCAAGAGGTCTTTTTTCTCCTCAGAGATGACTGTAAATAAAAGAAAAATGGCATACTACTATCAACGTCAATTCTAAGGAACTTAGTAACTTATATTTTTTTAAATGAATGAACAGTAATGTGTTTTTTATAATTATTAAGATTTTAAAAAATTTATAAGTTACCAATTTTCATAGAATTGAAGTTGATAGTAGGTATAAAATTAAATACTTTTATTCAGTTTTTGGTGTGTGTGTGTGTGTGTTTGTGTATGTATCAAAACCATACCTCAAGGAAAGATGGAAAATTAATACTAAAACAATCATTATCAGAAGACATGCCATTTTTCTTTTATTTACATTCTTTCATTTGTTTTTGTGTTCGGTGGTTCAAGAAAATAAATGAAAATACCAAGAAATACCAGTTACTTTATTGGCTTAATGCTTAAGACAGTGATCTTGACTACTGGAAGTTCAGCAGATCAACATTTTGAGACACAAGTGCTACACGACAGAGTGCTCTCCCATCTCTGTCCCAGTTCCTGCCATCCCAGTAGTTAAAAAACAGAAAATTGCAATTAGAAATTAGGTACAACTTTGGTGGGAAGATAAACAGCTTTCCTTGTCTATTCGTGCCTGCCACACATCCATGGAAATGTCTGCAAAATCAGACAGCACTGTAAAGCAGTGTTTCCCAACCTTTAGTTCTTGGACCTCAATTCCCAGAAGCCTAAGTCAGTACATGGACTGGCCAGTACTTTTGGGAATTGACTTGAGCTTCTAGGAATTGAAGTCCTAGAACCAAAGGTTGGGAAACATTGCAAGGATGACCTTTTCCATTTTTTGAGACCAGAAAATACACCCAAACCGAATTGATGGAGATGTGCTATATAAGTCTTGCCAATAGTAAACACAGAGGCTGATTACATAATCATTCAGCTCACTGTTTGGTCCTCTGCATGGATGGGATGGTTCACTCTAAAAGCCAATAATGAGACAGCATCTTTGCTGCAGCAAACGAGCCCACCTCCAGAGGAGTCCTATCAGCACCTTTCCGGTCCCTCTCAAGGGCTTCTACTTTTTTTGGTGCAGGTAGGATCAATCTGGTTTAGTCCATTTCCAGGGTCTGTGATCACTGGAAACTAGCCAAAGAAAGCATTCCTTGTTTTAATTTGCCTATATAATGATAGCAATAAATACAATACTTTTTTGATGCCATGGAAGGGCCGAAGACATAAAAAGCAGTGAATATGTTCTGCATCAGGAATGTTTATTACAAATTAGGTATGTTTGTTATACCTACCTATTGCTATAATGCTATTTTGAAAGTGATGCAGCATTTATTCACAGTTCTAAAACATAATTTTCTTTTCAGTTATTTGGCCTCTCCATGGAGGCAAAGAGGTATTTAATTGGCCAATATCGTTAAATGGGTCTCTTCTTCAAGCCTGGCAAATTGACAGCAGCATGCTATAGACCAGGGATGCATGTGCAGACATGTCCACTTCCATGTGTGGCACAGGTGAATTTACACATGCACAGGCACATCTTGGTGCATCACAGGCACATTTTTGCATGCATGGGTGCATCCACTACCATTGCCAGGCATAGCAGAGGCACATTTATGTATGCGTGGGCATGTTGGCTACCACTTCTGGTTGTGGCGTGGGCACATCTGCTACCACTTCCAGGTGTGTTGAGAGTGGTGGTGGACAACATTGTTTGGGCACCCCTGCTGTAGACCATACAGGGTCAATTAATGTCTGTATGTCATTAGAATGTTAGGATTGGACCAAATGTCATACTAAACCACCTAGTGACCCTATTCAGCTGGATCTAACAGGCTCCACCCATCTATGTGGACAAGCCCTAAATGTGTTTATTCCACACAAAATGTTGAGGTATAAATTCACTTGCTACTGCTGATTAGAGTAGAACCTAGTGAATCAATGGCAGAATACTTACTTAGTTCCATTCACACTACCAAATGTCTTTAAACCCTAGTCTGGAAATATTCCTAATACATTCAGCAATAAACTCCTGGACACATGACATGATCCTATATAGCTTGTTCAGTGTTAGTACTGTTTTAACCTGCTCACCTCACAAAATCAGTCATGTACCGCAGATCTGAATAAGCGACTTCAGACAGGAACTTCGTGAAACAACTCTGAGACTTCGGGCTTGATTTAGCAAGGAAGTGATTAGCAAGGTTGGTGTTTCCATAAAGACCTAAAAATGAAAGGAGGAGAAAGAAATTTGTAATGGGAATCCTGGGAAAAGTGGGATAACAGATTGTTGACAAGCTGATGATACACATTTCCTCTACACAGGAACAACTTGAGTTGCTTCCTTCTCCCAACACAGATACCTTCATTGTCCTTTCTCTCCATCTTCAGGAGCTTAAAGCCCACACAGGCCTGTAGCAGCTTCTCCGTTCCACTGGGGCTAGTGCCCAGGCATTCTGCAATGGTTGCTGAGCTCAGGGGTTCTCCTGACTCCAAGAGCAGATCAAACACTCCCAGCTCACAGGTAGTAAACATAATCTAGAAAAGAAGTAGGGTAATGTGGGGAAATAGTAGTGTAGACATTTTTTACTATTGTTGTTGAAATTATTTACAAGTTTTCAAGATCAGAAGTGAACAAATGCAATAATAAAAATGAAGATGTTTCTGAAGGAAAAGATAAGACTGATAGCTTCACGTCTATTACTATATGTATACTGTTGGGTTTTATTCAAAGCTGAGCAATTCCATTCAGTTTCTTACTGAAAAGTCAAATTGAATTATTAAATGAAGTTGTAGTTCATGACTGGATAGTTTATTTTGTTTAAATTTTATTTTTACATTCTGTCATTTATTTTATTTGACTGCTTGTACTATTATGTTGTTTTTGTTTATTTCTTTGTGCACCACTCAGAGTGGGAAATATCCCAAATAGGGGGTATAAAATGTAATAAATAAAATATGAGTCCTGTGACATTTTAAAGAGCTGACTGACTGTTGAAAGGTAAGTGCAAATTTAAGCCAGCTCTATACGAACAGTAGAAGGACAAAAGTAAAGGTGCAGAAAAGATTCAAGAATAACCAATATTTTTTTTATTTTAAAAGATCTTTATACAGCAGGGGTCACCAACCTTTTAAAATCAGAGGCCGGGTCACACTCCCACAAACAGTTGAGGGAGCCATATGAGTGGTCCCCCTGCCATTTGCTACTGCCTTAAATGAGTCTATGGCTGATTCCAGTGACAGGAGGAGGAGCTGGAGCGAGAGCGGGTCACGGATTATTTGATGCTGTGGGCCGTAAGCTGCCTACCCCTGTTATACTGTGTACTTTAGAAGTATAACATTTTATGTATTGGCTTCCTATCTGCTTTATTCTCACATGATTTGTGATCAAAACAAAACAACTCCTCAAAACTACCTAGCATTAGAGCAAGAGAAATAATCTACTAGTATCAAAGGAAGCATGTCCAGATAATAATCACTTTTTAATTCTACACACCTGTGAACAAGTTGACACTTTGAAAATCATTACAGATGTTTTAATATTTGTATAGACCAGTGGTTCCCAACCTTGTTTTGGCTATGCCCCACCTAAGCATCTCTAAAATCCTGATCCCTCCCTGCAACATATAATTCTTATTATTCAAAAAGTGAACTTCTATTCATGTGGAGGAAGCCTGGCAGGCCATTCACTGTTAATAACTCATTCTCAAATTGCCCCATTTAAAAATCAAATTGTCCTCCTGTGGGGCATGTACCCCACATTGGGAACCATGGGTATAGACATTGCCAGTGGATCTTACCTTTGATATGAGAAAGCCATACTGGTACTGAAATAAGGTTTTAAGAATTTCTGGGTCTTCTGTAACACTCATACTTATTCTCTGCTCTCCCAGTGTGTTGGAGTTATTGGCAAGAAGGAGACAGAGCTGCCCCTTAAGTGCTATAAGAAAGACCAGTCTGAGTACTTATACATATATATATACATACACAGTATGTATTTGCATTGCAAAATACCTAGTCCTTGAAGGCATTGTTAACTGTTTGGTTTCCAAGTCAGTGAACTCCTCCTTCAAAAATGTCTCATATCCGCACAAATAATTATCTTCTAAAACTAAAAGCTGTAAAAAAAAGTCAAAGAGCAAAGCAATATTTTTTAAAAAACAAATAATAATGATGATGTTGAATTAAATAAGTAAGATGGGGAAAGGCAGATAGGTCAACCTTTCCCTTACTGGACTGAGGGAAGCTTTGTGAGTTGTAGTAAAAAGAAAGAAAGAAGGACAGAAATTTTTAAAACTCTAATAAAATGTGTTGAAATGTTTGATGTTGGCAGATTGATATGCAGCAGTCAGCAGTTACAAAGCTAAACACATCTTTATTTGGTGGTATGCAATCTGAACATGTAGCAATGGCGGAGGTACAGCTCCTTTTATACAGCAACAATACATTTGAATATGGATACACGGTAACCCATTGGCCACTGCCTGCGTGACGTCATTCTGAGCCACGCCCTTCTTCACCGGTTGTAGCCGTGGCGGGAATGTTCCCGCAGTTGACAGTAATTGGGGAATTTGTACCATGTGAGCTGAATGCTCGCAGCTGCCCTCTATGGGTAGCTAGCTCGCATTCCATTACAGCTGAGAACATTGTATTCATTGCAAGGTTACATTCTTACATTGAAGTGGTTACATTCATTCTTAAAGATATAGTGTTTCCATACACAACACCCCTTCCCCCTAGGATGGGACGAAGTCCCTCAACCATTGTGGTTTTTCACATGTGCGCTTGGGGCATATGGCAGCTTGGCCGAGCTCGGGGGTACTAGGGGTTCCGTGTTCCGCGGATTCTCACCCTGCAAGGGGAGAATGAGACTCGTTAGTGATCTGCTGTGGACTCGCTGTCCTCAATGGTTCTCATTGAGTAGTATGGGTGAATT
Organism: Bradypodion ventrale; assembly: GCA_035047345.1. NCBI lineage: Eukaryota > Metazoa > Chordata > Lepidosauria > Squamata > Chamaeleonidae > Bradypodion > Bradypodion ventrale. The sequence continues at coordinate 226,750,802 of JAWDJE010000003.1, read as the reverse complement.
ACAACCCTGAGAAACTGGGGGCACCTGGGACTAAACAAAAACCCTGGTTTCGCTCAGACGGGTGGGGGACTACTCCGCAAAAAAAAACCCGGTTTCGAAAATCAAAATCAAACTCCTCAAACACTTCGTCCTCCTCATCCACCCCTGATGCTTCCAAAAGATATGGATTTGTATCAACCCCCTCCCCTCTTGGTGGGAGTCGAGGATATGTATTTGTACTCGGGGGGCCCAAAGGATATGGGTTTATACTCGATGGGTACTCTGTGTCTCCCCCTTGGGATAATCGGGTGGGGGAGGACCCTAACGTTGAATCTCCTTGTTGGTGCTCTTTGCCCTAGCTGCTGGTGACCCGACGCCTCAGTTGGTCAGCGTGTCTCCTCCACAGTAGACCCGTACTGGTTTCTACCCTGTATGACATCGGCCCCGTTTGCTCAACTATCACTCCTGGAACCCATGTTGGTCCCGAGGTCACGTAGTTTCTACAATGCACTGGTTCCCCAGCCGCCTTCCGTCAAGGTCATTCTGTTGAGCCTTTGTCCTCCGTTCGCCATCACCTGCACACCTTGGTGATGTGGCCTCACCGCCCGCAGTTGTGGCACTCCGCTTTCCGAAAAGGGCACCTTTTCCGCTCATGTGATGCTCCACAGCCATCGCATCGAGTGTGACTCTCTGCCGACTTTTTCCGCACATTTTGCACATCGTTGTCTTCGCTGGAGCCCGAACCCACGGTAGCAGAGGCCTCCGATGAGGATGGTGGACTCTTCAGGGGTCGTGGTGTACACCAGGCCACCTTCACTGTGGCCGCTGGACCTTCGAGAGCCAGGGGTCATGCCTTAAACATCTTGACCCCGCTCCTCGCTGCTTCAGCCACCTGGGCTTCCTTCATCACGTCTTGGAGCCTGCCGCCAGTCGCAGGGCTGCCGCGTAGTCAGCCACGGACTCTCCCAGTTGCTGGTCCCTCCTCAGGAATGCTTCCCAGGCCGGAAAAATGGACACCGTAGGCTGGAAGTGTTCCCGCAGCGTCGTCAGGATCTGTTTGAGTGGAACCGTATCCACCTTCCTTGGTGCCAGCAGGTGTACCAGGAGCTCTAGCATGGGGAACCCCATGCTTGTGAGGCGACGCGACCACTTTTTTCCCTCGTCAGTTATGTCGGCAACGTCCATTGCGTGCCGAAAATGTATCTCGAACAATCCCCATCTTTCGGGGTGCTTGATGTCGAAAAGAGATACATGTACCTTCTGGGATTCCATAATCCCATCCTCGTCGCCAATTTGATGTTGGCAGATTGATACGCAGCAGTCAGCAGTTACAAAGCTAAACACATCTTTATTTGGTGGTATGCAATCTGAACATGTGGCAATGGCGGAGGTACAGCTCCTTTTAAGCAGCAACAATACATTTGAATATGGATACACAGTAGTCCATTGGCCACCGCCTGCATGACGTCATTCTGAGTCACGCCCTTCTTCACCAGGTGTAGCCGTGGCGGGAATGTTCCCGCGGTTGACAGTAATTGGGGAATTTGTACCATGTGAGCTGAATGCTCGCAGCTACCCTCTATGGGTAGCTAGCTCGCGTTGCATTACAGCTGAGAACATTGTATTCATTGCAAGGTTACATTCTTACATTGAAGTGGTTACATTCATTCTTAAAGATATAGTGTTTCCATACATAATAAAATGGCAGTCAACAAGGTACAAAATAATCCATAGTCATACTTTGTGTTCAGTCATTAAACCTAGAGAGCAACCATAAGAATCCTTTAGCTTAAAAAAATTGTGATACAATGTTGTTGGATAAAAAGCCCAAATAGCTTTATAAATAACTAGCAGGGGTACCCTGCTTTGCTCGGGATGGACTCAATCTGGGACAAGGTGACTCCAGGGCCTGGCACCCCTGCCCCACTCTCTGTCCCGCATTGGCTCATGTTGCCATAGCTTCAGCTGGCCCCACTCTCCCAGGCCTACCAGCAAGGCCGTGGCCACCGGCAGCATGCCTTCTGTGCGGACCCTCTTCCGCCACCGCCTCCTCTCACCTCCTCTTCTTCCTTCATAGGACACACACTGTCACACATACACACAGAGACACATGCTTTTTCCCTCCCCCTCTCACACAGAGGGAGCACACAGGCTCTCTGTCTCTCTTCCCCCTTTCTCCCTCTCTCTCATGCGCATGCACACAGACACATAGACCAGTGGCATAGTCTGGATCAATTCTTTCACGCACTCTGTCGCACACAGGGACACTAACTCTGCCTCTCTTTTCTATACACATACACACTGTCTACCTGTCTAGGGGCAGGTTCTGTGTCCTCCATCATTTCCGGCACCTGTGCAGTCGTACAGGCATTCCCGGGACTGGTCCGGTTCCTGTGCCGCTGCGTGCACAGCATGTGCAGCAGGGGAGCCTGCAGGCTGGGCCATGCACCCATGCATGGTGGTGTAGAGGAGGGAATCGTCTCCATCACCTGGCTCACTGCCATCTCACTGTGTGCCTCATCATCCAGCAGGGCCAATTAGGCTGTGTTTTGGCTGCACATCTGCACCACCTTGTGCACAACACAGCCAATGGCTGTGCACGTGCCCACTCTCCCCTCTCTATTACTGCACGCATATGCAGCACATTCTTGGCCAAATGCAGGGTCATCCCCCCCCCTTCATTTTCGGGATCTTGACATTGACAATCTTTCAACCTTAATGTAGGTCTGCATCATCCCACAGCCACTGAGGGGTCGTCTTCCCTCTTCTGCTGTCTCCTCGTGTGCTGCCCTCTGTTGACTCCACCACCACCATGTTGTCTACTGGCATAGGTGCACGGACCTGTGCACACAAGAGCTGCAGTGCAATGGTTCTGCATGTGACCATTCCTCCCCTGTACCTTCATGCATGTGCAGTTATTTTGTCTCAGTTTTTGGGGGCCTGTACCCCACCTCTGGGACCAGGACACAGATGGGGCCCATCTCGGGAAGGAAATGTAAGTGTGTGCCAAATCTCATGGGGTTTGGTCAAGGGGTGCGGGAGCCCATTCTGGACACGGAACCCATGTCTCTGCTTTATAGGTATAGATTATTGAGAATAAAGTAAGGCGACATTAATTTCTTCTCAGTATGGCATCATAAGAGCTTCCTTGAACTCATCAGCATTTCCTTTAGCTTGTAGCAGCAGTGCTCCAAGTGGAAATCCAGTGGACCACTTGGCCTTCATCAGAAACTATTTCCACAACAAATTCTCTACCACCCATTTCAAAATGAAAATGATCAATATTCATTAAAACCATATTTTAAAGAGTATAAGAAAGTTTTACTAAGAAATTGAGTATCAGAAACTGATGAGGAAGAGGATGCAGGTTTCAAAAATTGTCCTGGCCAGTTCAATAAAAATCATGTTAAAATTCCGCATTTGTAAAACATACTGGTTGTGTATTATAACGCACCATTAAAATAAATTCGAACTCTTGCCATCAAACAAGCAATTTCCTGCCACGTTGGAGTTGGAGCATACCTAGAGACAAATCTTAACATCCTCGCCTAACCAAGGTTGCACTCAGTTAAAAAACAACAGAGCAAATGGCTTACATACAGCAGCTTCATTATCAGGGAAACATTGCTTTCTTTCAAATCAGCCAAATAAAAGATAAAGGTGTGGCATCTTCCTTTGAATTTGTTAAACATGATCCATTTCAAGGGGGGGAATTGTACTCCAGTGGAGGAAAAGTGTACAGTATGTGAGGAGCAAAAATGTGAGGCCTATTCTTGTGAATAATCCTAGTAGGAAGCTTCAGATCCTGCATTTCTTTTCATATGGATGCAGATACAGTCTATGTGTTGCTTTCCACTCTCGAAAAAACTGCTCCGCCACCTTGCTTCGTTTTCCTGTCAGGGCTGAGGCTTTTTATGGATTTTGAAAAACATCTGAGAATCAGTTGTGACTGAAGGAAAGCCCTATATGGCAGTGGGCCAGGATACCTTAGAGACCGTATTGTCCCAAGAGTGTCTGCCCGTCAAACCCCAGTGGACCGGAGGGGCTCTCTAATAGTGCTATCAACTAGTGGTGCACATCTATCCAGCACCCGAAGGAGGGCCTTCTCCGTGTCTGCACCAACCCTCTGGAACCTCCTGCCAACAGATCTAAGACTTCAAAGAAAACATAAGAACATAAGAACAGCCTTGCTGGAACAGGCCACAGCCCATCCAGTCCAGCATTCTGTCTCACACAGTGGCTCACCATTTCCTTCAGGGTATTCCCAAGCAGATGCCAGCTTAGGATTCCCTGGAAATGATATTGAGAGATATCCTGCCTACCTCTCCAACCCGGAGGTTGTCCTTAAGTATCCATAAATATAGCCATTGATACACTTGTCCTCCATGAACTTGTCTAATCCTTTCTTAAAGCTGTCAAGTCTGACAGCTGTCACCACTTCTTCTGGCAGGGAGTTCCATAGACCAGTAATCCTCTGGGTGAAAAAGTACTTTCTCTTATTTGTTTGAGAACTAGTACCCAAAAGTTTCATGGAGTGTCCCCTAGTTCTAGTGTTATGCGATAGGGAAAACAGTTTTTCCTTATCTACTTTGTCCACACCGTGCATGATTTTATAAACTTCAATCAGGTCACCTCTTAGACGTCGTCGTTCAAGAGTGAAGAGGCCCAACCGTTGCAGCCTCAGATGGTAAGGAAGGTGTTCCAGTCCCCTAATCATTCTGGTTGCCCTCCTCTGCACTTTTTCCAGCTCCATAATATCCTTCTGGAGGTATGGCGACCAGAACTGTACACAGTATTCCAGATGGGGCCTCACCATAGATTTATAAAGAGGCAAAATGACACTTGCTGACTTATTTTCTATACCCTTCCTAATGATCCCTAGCATTGAGTTTGCTTTTTTCACTGCTGAGGCACACTGGGTTGACACTTTCATTGAGTTGTCCACCAGGACACCAAGGTCCCTTTCCTGGTTTGTCGCAGAGAGTTCAGACCCCATCAGTTTATAAATGTAATTGGGGTTCTTTGCCCCAACATGCATCACTCTGCACTTACTAATGTTGAAACTCATTTGCCACTGTTTTGCCCACTCCCCCAGTGTCGAGAGATCCCTCTGGAGCTCCTCACAATCTCTCACAGTTTTCACTACCCTGTATAATTTAGTGTCGTCAGCAAATTTGGCTACCTCGCTTTTTACTCCTACCTCTAAATCATTTATGAAGAGGTTGAAAAGCAGGGGGTCCCAGTACTGAACCTTGGGGGACCCCACTCTTAACTTCCCTCCACTTGGAGAAGTGTCCATTTAGTGCTACCCTCTGTTTCCTGTCCCTTAGCCAGTTGCTGATCCAGGACAAGACCTGTCCCTTTATTCCATGACTGGTAAGTTTATTCAAGAGCCTTTGGTGTGGGACCTTGTCAAAAGCCTTCTGAAAGTCCAGATAAACAATGTCAACTGGATCCCCCTTATCCACATGCTTGTTGACACTCTCAAAAAATTCCAACAGATTAGTGAGGCATGATTTGCCCTTGCAAAAGCCATGTTGGCTCTCCTTTAGCAGCACCTTCTCTTCTATGTGCCTATTAATTCTATCTTTTAGGATGGTTTCCATCACTTTACCTGGGACACGTCAAACTGATAGGTCGGTAATTTCCTGGATCACCCCTGGATCCTTTTTTGAAAATTGGTGTTACATTCGCTACCTTCCAGTCATCAGGCACAAAGCCTGATTTGAGGGAAAGATTATATATTTTGGCTAGGAGATCAGCAATTTCATCTTTAAGTTCCCTGAGAACTCGTGGATGGATGCCATCTGGTCCTGGTGATTTGTTAGTGTTTAGTTTAACAAGACATGCAAGGACCTCCTCCCTGGTTATTTCTATCTGGCTTAATTCTTCGCTTTCCCTCTCTACGAAGATAGGCTCTGTTTTGGGCATGTGGTCTCTGTCTTCTTCAGTGAATACTGAAGCAAAGAATTCATTGAGTCTCTCTGCAATCTCTGTTTCCTCTTTAATAACCCCTTGCCTTCCATTGTCATCTAATGGTCCAATGGCTTTCCTAGTTGGGTTCTTACTTCTAATGTACTTAAAGAAGTCTTTGTTATTTCTCTGAGTATTTTTATATATACGCTCCTCAAAGTCTTGCTTTGCTTTCCTGATTGTTGCCTTGCATTTGTTCTGCCAGAATTTATGTTTCTGCCTGCTGTCCTCATTCGGACAAGCCTTCCATCTTCTAAATGAGCTTCTCTTGCTCTTGATCACTTCCCGAACAGCTCCTGTAAGCCACATTGGAGTCCTCTTGGACCTGGCAGTGCCCTTTTTCCTTTTGGGTATGCATTCCAATTGAGCCTCTGTTATTGTTTTTGTAAACAGCCTCCATGCCTCTTGGAGTGTTTGGACTCTCTCAATTTTCCCTTTCAGCTTCTTTTTTACTAGTTTCCTCAACTTTGGGAAATTTCCTTTTTGAAAATTTAAGGTCTCTGTGTTAGATTTTATCAGTGACTTGTGGTCTATGATCAAGTTAAACATAATTGAGTTGTGGTCACTGTTCCCTATTGGATCAGTCACATTAACATCTTGCACCAGATCCTGAGTATTACTCAGGATCAAGTCAAGGATTCTTGTACCTCTAGTTGGGTCTTCAACCATCTGTCCCAGGGAACAATCATTTAGCATATCTAGGAACTTTATCTCTTTATCATGTGCTGAACAACAGTTCACCCAGTCTATGTGAGGGTAATTGAAGTCCCCCATTATAACCAGGCTTCCCTTCTTGGATGCCTCCTTTACAACATTCTCCAACTGCCAGTCTCCCTCAAGAGTTTGGGTCGGAGGCCGATAATATATGCCTACTGTTAGACCATCCTTGTGGCCTGGTACTCTTACCCACAGAGCTTCTAATGGTGACTCCAAATCACCTAGATATTCCAATTCATACGATTTTATCACTTCTTTGACATACAAGGCCACACCACCTCCCATTTGCCCCTTCCTATCCTTCCTGTACAGTTTGTAGCCTGGGATAACTGTATCCCATTGGTTATCATCCGTCCACCAGGTTTCAGTGATACCAATAATATCAATATTCTTATCTAGTGCTAAGTATTCCAGCTCCCCTATTTTGTTCCGGAGGCTTCTGGCATTTGTATACAAGCATTTATATATGCTTTTCTGACACAGTCTTTTGTGTCCAGTTGCATTGTTAGACTGCCTCTTGCATCCTTCTGATAGAATGCTAGTGACTAGCTCCTCGCTCTGCTCAGTAATTTTTGCATCCTCCTCACTACTCAAGTACACACTTTTCCGAACCGGATGCTGCCCAGCTCCTGTCGGCTTTCCCCCAGTTATCAGTTTAAAAGCTGCTGTGCAGCCTTTTTGATGTTGAGTGCCAGCAATCTGGTCCCATCATGGTTCAAATGCAACCCATCCCTCCTGAACAGATTTGGCTTGTCCCAAAATGTTCTCCAGTTCCTGACAAATCTGAAACCCTCCTCTCGACACCACCGCCTCATCCACGCATTGAGGCTTCTGAGCTCTGCCTGCCTGGTAGGTCCTGCACGAGGGACAGGCAGCACTTCTGAAAATGCTACCTTGGAAGTCCGGGACTTCAATCTTCTTCCTAACAACCTGAATTTGGCTTCCAGGACAGACCGCTTAGCCTTCCCAACATCATTGGTACCAACGTGTACCATGACAACTGGCTCGTTCCCAGTTCTCTCTAACAATCTATCTAGATTTCTTGTGATGTCTGCAAGTTTTGCACCTGGCAGGCAAGTCACCATACGGTTATCATGTGCATCACAAATCCATTTCTCTGTATTTCTAATTATTGAATCGCCTAGTACAAGGAGCCTCTCTCCTGCAATCTGTTCATCTACATGCACCTCATCAACCATATTAAGGGAGAAAAACTCAGTTTGTTCCTGTTGTTTATCTTCCTGGATCTCATCAAGTGTGATGAAGGAGAGATCATCAGGTGGAACCAGTTGTTCCTCTGTGTGTTCCTCATCAGGTGTGATGAGGGAAAGAGCCTCAAATTTATTCTGTAATTTCAGACTCTCAGAGTGATCCCCTACTCTTCTCCTCCTTTGAGTCACATTCCTCCAAACATCTCCCTCCTGAGTTAGTGAAGGGCCTTCTCCCTCAGAACTGTGCCTTGTCTCTACTTTGTCCAGCATAGTCTGCTCTGCTCTGTCCAAGAACAGCTCAAGCTCCTTAATTTGTTGATGGTTTGATATGCGGGCCTCTAGCTGCTGGACCTTCTCTTCTAGTAGTGCAACCAGCTTGCACTTGCTGCAAGTGTAGTTCTCCATATGCTTTGGCAAGAACACAAACATGGCACAAGTATTGCAGGTAACTACAACTGTTCCCTCAGAATCCATTTTAACAAGTGCAGTATTCTGGGCCTCAAAAATGTACACGTTTACTACCTTTTTACCTAGTAAGACTATATCCTTCCTTTGTTACTAGTTTGCAATCTCGCGCGCCGTTAGAGAATTGCTGCCCTTCAGGAAAGGATTGAAGACCTGGCTGGCAGGGCAGGTGTGGGGCCTTAATGGGAACACGGTCCCCGCCTGCTGGCTTATGTAAACAATTAAGAACTCTCTCTTCTTTTTTACAGTGGGTGGGATGGGTGGGTGGGATATGGGTCTTTTAAAGTGGGTGGGAAATGGGGTTTTTTTAAAAGTGTTTTTATGTGTTTTTATAACTTGTTGTAATGCCGCCCTGAGTCGGGTTCTACCTGAGTGGGCGGCATATATAAATATGACTATTAAATTAAATTAAATCAGTTTGCATATTAAGGCATTTAGAGTCGAATACAACTGGCTTTCAAGTGGCTTTCAAGCAAGGGCAACCTTTACCTTTGCCTTACAAAAGCTCTCAATGGGTAGGCTGGTCAAAAATAATAAAATAGTGAAAATTGCAATGAACAGAACTTATATATACCTCAAAAAACCAAAAGGAACATAAATTATATAATAAAATTGTTTAAAATTATTCTCTATATCTTTCATAGACAGCCGCGCACCTAAGAAGAAGTAGAATAAATGTTTTCCATCTACCAATTCAAAACTTGATCCTTGAACAGCTGTTGCTGTGTTATCCGCATAGATCAGGAGTTCCCAACCTTTACAGGCTGCAGGCTGGTCACATGGTTGAGTAGGCCGGTCATGTGGTTTCTCCCACCCAAAAGCAGAAGAAAAACATGCCCGTGCATGCATAGAACCCTGCCATAAATGACCAGCAGCTGTCACAAACACATTTACAACAGCCGCAGGTCATTTATGGCATTGTTCTGGGCATGCGCGGGGAAGTTTTACCTCCAGTTCCGGAAGCAGAGCGGGCAGCATGGGCTAGATGAATTTGTTTCAGAGGCCAGACCGGCCCAAGGCCCATAGGTTGGGAACCCTTGACATAGATGAACAATTTTGTATTGTCAGGAACTGGTTGATCATGGTATATACAGTGTTGGGGACAATAAACTTCCTTGAGCCAGTCCATTCTTATGCAACCTCCATTTTCTCTTTTCCATTCATCATCACATAATCTCCAGTTCTGGAGGAAGCTGCCAATGACCCCAGTAAGCTTGTTATCTTTAGTAAGATTATTTACTTTAGGGAGCAGAATCCTATGATTGACAGTATCATATGCTGCAGTTGGGTCAATGAACTCCTATAATTAGCTTTCTTTTGAAGCCATCTACAATGTGTTGCACAAGGGTAAGAATTTGACCATATCATGACCTGCCCAACCTAAAGCCTGTTTGCTCATTCATGATATTTCCATCAGTAAATTCAATTGTGAGCCATCCATTCCAGTGTCTTATAAAGGTGGCAAAGGAGTGACACTGGTCAGTAGCTTTTGGGTCAACTGGGTCTTTTTCAATTTGTTGACCCCATTGCTAGCAGGGCTCTTTACTTGCATAGATAAGTCAAGTCATATTCCACTAGGGTGGGAACTTTTTATTATAGTCCCCATATATAAAAAAGGAAATAAACCCCCGAAAATAATAGACCAATAAGCCTTATTGACATTACAGCTAAGATGTATGCCAAACATATTTTGGATAAAATAGAGGACTGAGTGACTGAAGGAAAAATATTAGTATAAAAGGCTGGGTTTAGAGCTGGCATATAAATGAAGAACCAATTGAACAAATAGACTGTTTTTCATATTTGGGGTGGTTTTTACAGACACTGGGTCCTGGGTTAACCATTACAAAGAATTCTCTATAAAGACTGCACCAAGTCCTACAGCATTAACTAAACTACAGTAGAACCCCAATTTATGAATGCTTTGTGTTATGTAAAAATTGTTTTATGTAACAATTTTTTGTGGAAAATGCATCCCATTTTACCAAATAAATTGTTTTATGTAACAGGTTTCCCCAGTATTCCCTTGCATCTTGTAAGTGTAAAATGGTGGCCCTGCCATTTTAGATTCTAAAAAGGTGGCCCTGCACCATTTTAGACTTTAATATTCCACCCCATGCCACTCATCCACACCACTGGAAGTCGCAAGGTATCACTTACCGTGGCAGCGGTGGAGGCAGCGGTGGCGATTGTGGTAGTTTTGCCACACTTTCCATAGTCCCCGCTGCTTCTACCGGGACTGGGAGAGTGTAGGGGGCATATACGCTTGGTTGTGCTCTTCATCCGAAGTTTCTCTGCTGCACGCTTTAGCTGAGAAAGCGTGTTAGACAAAGACCACTCCATTCTGGTCTTTGTCCGACGCACATTCCCAGCTAAAGCACACAGCAGAGAAACCTTGGACAAAGAGTGCAATCAAGCAGATATGCCCCCCCCCCTCGCACTCTCCCAGTTCCGGAAGAAGTAGCAGGGACAGTGGCAGTGGCACCGCTGGTGGTTCCTGCACTCCCGCGGTCTTCTTCCAATGCACATCCCCAGCTAAAACACGCTGAGGAGAAAACTCAGATGAAGAGTGCAACCAAGCAGATATCTCCCCCAATGTCTAGACAAACCACTCAGGAGGAAGAAGCAGCAGCATGCAAAAGGTAAGGAGATCGCTCCATCAATCTCTTTGTGCTCATTATTATTTTTGGATTTTTGGGGGGTCCAGTCAGTACCGGTTTTTTATTTTTAAATGCATCCCTATGGGAATGCCATGTTGTACATTAAAAAACCCATTTTACGTAAAAAGCTACAAAATGGACTTTTTACATAAATTGGAGTTTTACTGTACTTGATTACAGCCACACAAGTTCTCTGTGCCAAGAATGTGCCTTGAAGAACAGAAGGACATGTTCTCATCTACCATATAGAGTAAACAACTCTTTCAATTCATCACGCATCTTGGTTTCTCAATTCAATATTTACTACCAGCTAGTGAGAAGCCTAAGGCAACATTTAAACAAAGAGTCCTGGACATTAACACTCAAACCAATATTCACTCTCAAAGATTAGATCCTGGAAATGATTGAAGGAAAACAATGTTTTTTCAAATAAAGAAATACTTGACAATGGGTCTGGCTCAGTATCACAGAATAGCATTTACTGGAACAAGATTTGAGATATTGGTGATATAACTATGTCCCATATTCCAAGAGAACACATGTCTGTGGAACCCCAGAAATAGAAAACATTGCACATTGTGCCGGCCCATCCAGGACAGCTGCTTCGTGGCATAAGCGAGGTCATTTAGAGTCAGATACAACTGGCTTTCGAGCAAGAGCAACCTTTACCCATACCTGTCAAGTATCCTGTTTTGCCCAGGAAAACCCCATAATTTAGAGCCCCTAATCCCACCATCACAGTTTGTGGTTTTTTTTTGTAATTTCCCATATTTTTTTTCAAAAAATCATGGGCATGTAAACCTCCCATATATTATTGTGTTATATATTTATGAGGTATGCAGCTCATACCATAGAAGAGGAGTGTCAGGCTCCCCCCCCCCCCCCCGTGGAGGAAGAACCACCCCACAAGCACAACTGCACGGGGGATAATGCAGTTAGCAAGGCAAGCTTACTAATAATTCTATTCTACATTTCCCCCTACTCTTCCCCCCCCCCCCCCAATTCGACTGCATTTCATATTATGGTGATTTTTCATGGAACTGTTTTTTACACTTTAATCAGTTGTCTCCTGTCTTAGTGTTTTTTGGAAGTATCCTGTTTATGCTGTATGCAAATATACTTGAAGCCAATTGGCTCATTGACTTCCCTTTAACACCCTCTTTCCCAGGAGAGAGTCCAGTTGAGAGGCTGGACTTAGTCAGCCAGAGAGGGATGTTGTTGCAGCAACTGCCCCTTCTTCTGAGAGCAACAGCATGCCATTACTGGTTTTGCACCAGTCCGGTCATAACCGAGTGGCTGACAGGAAAGTCAGACCAAAACAGCCAGTGCGGGAGTGGTTTATGGCCAAACCACAGCACCACAAGGGTCTGGTGGGGAAACTGCCGTGTCAGTTTTCTTGGCTCAGCAGAGCCCTCCCACTGTGCCAAGGGTCTCTGTCCAGTCAGGGCAGGACCAGGGTCTCAGCAGGGGAGCTGATTCCCAACAGCCAGTGGAGAAGACTGCCGTGTCACTCCTTCTGGCTCTGGATTGCATGCCCACTGAGCTGACGGTTTCTGATCCTGAGGTTGGCAAGGAAGCCAAACCTGTGTGGACAGAACCACACCCGATTCAATTGGAAAGCAATTCCTCAGGAGAGGAATCAGAGGAGGAGTTGTGGGGAGATGATCTTCTTTCCCCTTCTTCCACAATACTCCCAAGTTTGGGCCTGAGAGAGGAAGAGCTGGAATCAAAATTGGACCTGGAGCAGTCTAAGTCTGGTATGTACTGGCTGGAAATCCAGCAGTTAAACAGAGAAAGGTCCAACTTTGTAGACTGCAACAAAAGTCTGTATATGGAATGAGCTAAAGACAGAGAGGAGCTCTTGATGGGAAGAGCAGCCTTTCTGAAGGAAAAAGCCCGCACAGACCAGTTAAGTTAGCAAAACTCCATGTTACAGGCTCAGCTTGACGCTTTGTGGACTTTCTTCCAAACGCTGCTAAATAGTAGTCAAGTAAAATTGTCACATGAAAAGAAATTGGTTGAGCAATACCAAAAAGATGAGGAACAATTGAAAAATGACTCTATTCCAGACTTATTGCTGAAAGTTTGCAGCTTGCAGTGGAGAAAGAGCAGCTGGAAATTCGAGTTAAAAATGAGGTGGGAAGAGTCTGAGACAGAAGAGTTAAAAGAGAGGAGGAATTATCGGCTGAGAAGACTCGATTGCCACTTTGGAGAAAAGGCAACAAAAGGAGGAGAAGACAGCTGAAAGAATGCTGATTGAAATGCTAACGAGGGAGGAGGACTTTCCACAGCCTCAGAAACATCAACTTAAGGGAAGAGAGCAATTTCAAGTTTACTGGGGTGATTTGGCAAGCACTTGTGTTGAGGCAAAAAAGGAGGTTCTGATGAGATGTTGTATAAGGCAAACAGAGATGTGGATAATATGGATGAGGAGGCTCCTGTGGAAGCGGATGTCATTTCTGTAACCGGGCAGGTCAGCCCCAGGGCTGTAAATCCAGAAAGTGGAAACGGAGCCAGGATGAGTGAAATACCTAATCTCGAAAGTTTGCCAAATAACCCCCCTCCAGTGCAGTCAATTTCTACCCAGTCTGTCTCGTATTTGCCTCTGTCTATGTGTAATCAGCCGGTCCTGCGGCCCTACTGTTGTGTATGTAACTCAAGTGAAATGTGATTGAAAGTGAACATGTAACGCAAGTGAAATGTGAGTGAAATCGGATCTAGCGATCCTCCATTTTCCCCTCCCTTTTTCCCTAATGTAAATACTCCTCTTGTGTAAATATCGCGGGACTGCATTCCCACCGTAGCTGTAGCTATTGTTTACTTGTTGGATCTGGGCCGCGAAGCGGGTAGCGGAAGCTGGATCGGAACCTCAAAGCGGCCGTTGGGTCCCGGAGGAGACTGGTCAAGCAAGACACACGAGGCAAGATGGAGCGAAGACCATTAGTTTAATGATGACAAATCATGAGTATATATCCTGTTCCAGCTGCATGCACAATCATAGCAATCCATTGTAAAACCAGGTTTCACACATTATGTTTACACGAGTTAATTGGGGAAGTCTACACAGGGGAAGTTCATTAACTAACTTAATTAACGGCAGGGGAAATACATTGTTCCATGTTATCGGAAGTAAACAAGTGGCCAACATTGATTCTAGGGCTTAAAGGAATCGGCAGACGCGAGATTACCTATTACGTGCCTAGTGAGTTAGTCATTAGCTCTTCATTGTCCGAGCTGCCTGTCAGATCAGCAATTGGTGAATTAAGCTCTATCAAATATCCATTTCCCAATTTCTGTCCCCTCAAAGCCGAAATAGCTCGAAGGAGTGATCTCCCAAACCGGGGTTCTGTCAGGGACAGTTGACCAATTGAGTGTGTGGATCCCACACTCCCCATTTATTGTTTAATTGGACCTGACAGACGGCTCGACGTAGGAGCGGCATCAACTGACGTGGAGTGAGGACATCCGGGGTTCTCTCCATGGGGGACACCTTGACATCAGTGAGGGAATACATTGCATGAAACAACATATAGCTGTTCCTAGTATTATCATCCCCACAACCACCTTGAGTGTCGTTTGTAACCAATTCCATGGGAACCCGAACCATAATGAATCCCACCACCCCCACGTGGCATCTTCCTTGATATTTTTAACCAAGGTATGGAGATCTGTGAGTTGACTTTGTACCTTGTGCGAGTTGTCCGTGAGGTTAAAACAACACATGCCATGGACCGACTTGCAACCGAAATGATGTAACAGTAGGAGGTAATCGATAGCTGTTCGATTATCCAATATGGCATGGCGAAGCTCCATCTGCTCTTGATTAAGCAGCGCTATTGCCGAGGAGGTGTGGTTAATGGCTTTTGCCAAAGCGCAAGCCAATTGACCAATTCTCCGAGCATTGCCTACGGCTAAGCCTGGCATGCCAAACAAGCTGACTGCTAATGAAACATACTCAGCTTTACTCAGAACCCTGATTTTGCTACTACATGAGCTGTCTAACTGGGTGGCACAAGCATGCCGCATGTGTGAAGATACATTTATGCTTGGGGCAATCATGTCTCTAGTGGGAAGCAACAATGTCAAATGACTGATACAACAAAGGGAATCAGATACATTTACAGGAATGTAGTTCCAAGTATACTGGTTACATGTAAAAAACCATCCTGAAGGCAAAGTAATGTGAGCAAACATTGAGTTAATAGTCTCTGGGTTATTACAAGTCCAAGTGCTGTTGTCGGGGTCGAGGCAACGGCCCTGTGGCCCTTCGACCGCGGAACAGCCGGTCATGCGAGCACAAGTTGAGTTCGGGCTGACCGCCACTCGGGGTGTGTACAGAGTGGCCGCATCAGCTGGTAGGATTTTCTTGACTTGGGTTCCCCAGTGCGCATATGTTGAAAAGGCAGTCTTGTAAAATGGACCAAATATCTGCTTCACCAACCAGTCACCGTCCCTGATGCATGCATCTGGGGAGTGATACACCGGGATGAGACAAGTACTCAGAAGAGAGGCAGAATCGGTGGTCTGCCTCAGGCAAAAAATGGACTGATTGAGGAGGTTCGCCAATCTTTCCCAAACGTTGTAATGCAGCCAGGCAGAGAGATCTCCGCCTGGCATCAGGTTGTCAGCTTCCAATGAAGCTGCTTGACCCCCTCCCCCGCAAGCAAGGAAAGGATCAAGATGATGGTCGTCAAGGAATTAAAGGTGATCTGGGACAAGATTGCAGCCATGATGTTCTCCGGCGTTGGTTCCACGTTCTCCCGCCGGACGGTGTTCGCCGCCTCCTGGCACAGGGACTTGGCCATCCCCCAGGTGATCTTTGGCGCTGGCATCGGCTGTCGTCGCCTCCTCCGCTTGGCTTTCCCAGTCAGGGTTATTCCCTCTATCTCTGGTATCGGATCCGGGAGTGCCTGGGTCCACGCCATTGGATTCGAGGTGAGGCTTGACACACAGGGCAGGAATCCAGATGATGCCTGTAGGAGACATAATTGCAGCATACCCTCTTCCCCATGTTATGAGTGGCACCGGGCCCTTCCAAAAAGGATCCAGTGGCACTCGGTAATGCACCATCGGCCGTGGGAGAACCTCCGTGTGACGGAAGTGCTTCTCCTGCGGAGTGTAATCCAAAAAAACATTAAGGTGATTGTACGTAAACAATACCTTGTTCAAACAATGTTGTGCCTGACCCTGATTTTTGGGGAGGGCTAGTTCCCCCCTTTCTGTTTGTTTGTCAATGTAGGACTTGAGCATCCGATTCACCCGCTCCACAATCGCTTGCCCTTGCGGATTGTATGGAACGCCAAAGGTATGCTTAATGTCCCAGGTGGCCATGAAGGTGGCCAGCTGCCTGGAGCTATAAGCCGGACCATTATCGGTCTTCATGTGCCATGGTTTGCCCATGGCCACGAAGCAGGAAAGGAGATGCTGCTCCACATGGGAAGCCATTTCTCCCTTCTGTGCTGTAACCCAAATGAACTGTGAAAAAGTGTCAATGCAAACGTGCATGTACTGCCATCTGCCAAACTGCGGAACGTGTGTGACATCCATCTGCCACACCTGGTTGGCCTCTGTCCCTCGTGGGTTGACCCCCCACAAGGGCCTCCCTACCGCCCCTGCCCTGGGCTTGGGAAAGTGGCAGGTTGAACTGCCGTGCAAGTGCTTTAGCATTTTGATGAAAAAATGCATGACTTTGAATCGGAGTCGTGAAGACTCCCAAGACTGACCATTGCTGAATTTCCTTTGCGGCCGCATCTGCTCTGCTATTGCCCATGGAAATCAGTCCAGGCAAGTCCTGGTGACTTCTGATGTGGGCGATATAGAGCGCTTCGGTGTAGTTCCGCAAATGAAATTGAGTCGTGAGGAAAAGACTTAACAAATTCTTGTCTATCGCGGGAGTGATGTACGCTCCCGGTAGACTGTGAAGCAGATTCCTAACATACTGGCTGTCAGTTATGATGTTTAAGCGTTCTTTGGCAAAGGTGTGCAAGGCGAGGTTCACAGCTGCCAATTCCGCCCGCTGTGTGGATTTCTGTGGAAGAGTCAGAAGCTTGCGTCAAGCCTGGCCGTCTTGCCAAGTAAGAATACCATATGTACGACCCCCATCAGTGAAAACTGTCATAGCCCCCTGAAGTGGAACCAGGGACATTAACTCACACAAACTGACTGTCTGCGTTTGAAGCGAGAGGAGTCTGGGGTCTTTCGGCAAATGGTATGCCAAACATCCAGTGAATCCTTCCAATGCAATTGGAAGTGAGTCACCGAGCTGCATCAGCTGCTGAATCTGATCTTTTGTGAATGGAACAACAATCTTAGCTAAATCGTGCCCTGAGATATCCCTTGCTCACAGCCTTCCTCGGTAAATCACCGTGGAGACCAGTTCCTGTGGAAGAATGATGTTTTGGGAAGAGGTGTGTGGTAAATATACCCATTCCATGATTTTGCCCCCCCCCCCCCGCTCGGAATCTACTCCCAGAGCTCCGGTGAACATGGTTCCTGTCTGGACTATGTACAGGTTTAGAACAGGAGCATATGGCCCCTGACTAATCCTGTCCACCCATCTCTGGCTGAGAACTTGGTTGACCTTTTCAAGAGTCAAGCGCGCCTCTCGAGGGATGTGTATCCAGTCTGCCGGCTGCTTACTTAGCGTTAGCAGCGAGAAGAGCGGCTTCAGAAGTTCCATATCTAGGCTGAAATACGGTCTGGCCCAACTGATATTCCCCAGAATCTGTTGCAATTCTACAAGGGTGACTGAATTTTTGAGATTTATCTGTGGCTAAACTGGTCATGCGAAAGAACGGAGAAGCCGATGGCCCAAGTATGAAAAGGGCTCAGTTCTCTGAACTTTCTCCGGGGTGATGAGTAATCCTTTTTCCCCCAGAGTGGTCTGGAGGTCGTTAAACATTTCGCTGCCGAGTTGCGGCGCTGTGACCAAGATGTCATCCATGATATGACACACTAAGACTGTGGCGTGAAGGTTTCGGAATTTTTCCAGCGCATCATGAACATAAATTTGACACAGGGTGGGTGAGTTGAGCATCCCCTGTGGCAAAAATTTCCACACGTAACGTTGCGTGGGCTCTCTGTGCTTCACGACTGGCACTGTAAAAGCGAACCTTTCCTGATCCCTTACATCTAAAGGAATGGTATAAAAACAGTCTTTTAAGTCTACGACCAAGATCTCCCAACCCTCGGAGATCATGTTCGGATTCGGGATGCCGCATTGAAGCGGACCCATTGGCTGAATACATTTATTGAGCTCTCTTAGATCGTGAAGGAGTCGCCACTTCTCTGACTTCTTTTTGATAACGAATATGGGCGAATTCCAAAGACTGGTGGACCATTCTATATGTCCTGCATCTAGCTGTTCTTTTACCAGCTGTTTCAGGGCGACTAATTTCTCCCCTACTACTGGCCATTGCTCTACCCAGACTGGCGTGTTGGTAAGCCATTTAAGCGGTAAAGCCATTAACCGAAGGTAAGAGTGGCACGGTACTGCTGCAGAATGTCTCACCCCCAGAAGTTGACGTGCACGTCCAAAAGGTGCGGCCAGAAAACCGCTGTGCCATCAGCTTCAGGGATCGTGACTTCTACCCAATCTTGGCTTCTAAACGCTTCTTGAACACTGCCTCCCCCACATCAGAGACCAGATGGAGAGCCCACTCGCGCGGCCACTGACTCTGGCTGACCACGCTGACGTCAGCTCCCGTATCTAAGAGCCCATCAAAAGGTTTTTTATTTAAAAATACCTTTATGACTGGCCGCCGTTTCCACTCTATGTTGGTTTCCACTGCCGCTAAGACCTGGTATCCTTGCACTGCCCCTTCTGCGCTCGAGCGGTCCCATCCCCTGGGGTTCTGTCAGGGACTGGGGTTCTGTCAGGGACAGTTGACCAATTGTGTGCGCAGATCCCACATTTACACATTATCCAATCAATTGTTGTCACCTGGCTGTTTACCTTACTGACCAATCATGTGGCTCCATGCCAGGTTTGAATTGTACCTGTTGTATATAAGGAGCATTGCTCCGCCATTGACCTCATGTTCAGACTGACTACATTCTAATAAAGATGTGTTTAGCCCCCTGACTGCTGGCTACTGCGTAGCAAGCTCCACCGTTGTCTGTCCCTGCAATTATCTGCACCCCTTTGCCGGGGACTCCTTCTCTTTCAGCTCTGCAGGCGATCCCATCCCCTGACTTGCCGGGGTTTGATGGCAACAAACCGGCAAGTCAGCCAGGAAAGGGAGAAGGTGCACAGCCAGGAGCCAGCCATTTGGAAGTGTTGTTTGGGAGTTATCTGGAGTCCCAGATTGAGGCTATGGAAGTGCCTGTGAGGCAATCAATGCACCAGTCCGAGAGTGGCCAGGCTTGTTGGGGACCCAGCTAAGTGGTCCAATTGTAGATTACTTTGCTGATCTGAGAAATAGAAAGTTGCCATGGCCTGAGATAAAAAGTGCATTGAAGAAATATTTTGCCTTAGTTCCTGATGTCTTGAGACAGCAGCTCTGGGAACTCTGTTGGGATGAGGCAGAGCCCTTCGTAGCTCTTCTAATGAGATTGTCCCAGGCACATGATAGATGCATGAGAGCATCTCGTGTTGAGGTTACGCCCAGGGCCAGAAACTATGCTTTGAGGGAGCAGTTTATGACAATACTTCTCCCTGCTTTGAGAGTTGATTTGGCAGACAAAGAAATTGATGACCCACAGCTGTTGGCACAGAAAGCTGGTATGATCTGGGTATGCAAGGAGCAAGTACGGAAGTCCATGTCTGAGACTTCTCATTCCTTGGGCAGAGCCAAGGAAAGCCAAGGGCAAAACGCGGCTAGGAGATTGGCCGCCTGTTCTTCCAAAGAGCATTTTGATGTAGGCAGATTGATTGCACACGGAGCCGGCAGGCGGGCCAAACACTTCTTTATTTCAGCATGGTCAGTCTGTACATGGGGTTACACTAGGAGACGCAGCTCCTTTTATAATGCATTTGAATTCCCCGCCACAATACCCATTGGTTGACGTCACTGTATTCCTGCCCATGATCACCCATTGTGTTGTATTCCCGACAATGAACACCCTGATTACCTATTGTGTTGTATTCCTGACCATGAACACCTGGAGGCGGGGAGTTCCCCGCGCTAGCTATTAATTGGGTGATTGGAGCCGCATGGGCTTGGTTCCGTCAGCTGTTATCTCCTTTGGTTGCTACCTGCTGAATTCCGTGCAAAGGCAGCAGAACTAGCTACTTGCATACACAATATCCCTCCCCCCTAGGATGGGATGAAGTCCCTTAACCATTGTGGGTGCCAGTCATTCCGTTATGGCCAGCCCTCTGGTTCAGAAACACTTCCTGGAGTGCCGGGGCTTCTCCCTCTGGAAAACTGAAGGGACCCATCAAATCCTGGTAGTGGAAAAGGAGGGGTATCCCTGGGTCAGGGGGGGGGGGTGAGGAGACAGTTGGGAGAACTCAAAGCCCCGCTGCTCACTGGGACGAGTGGGGGAACACTCGCGAAAACTCCCCTCATCCAGAAACAAAAATTCAAACTGGGGGTCCGCTTCCTCGGCTGAAAGGCTGCCTCCGGTGATTCCGTGCAGCCTGTAATGCTCAATCCTGTATCCCCCCTTGGGTTAAATGGGGGGGGGGGCAACTGTAACGTTGAACTCTCCCTATCACTTCTTTCAGTGGGTTCCTCTGGATCAGTTCCCCGGGTGGCCTCCGTGACCCTTCTCCTAAGCTGGTCAGCGTGTCAGCACCACAGTAACCCTGACTCTGTTATTACTTTGTATGAAACTGGCCCGGTTTGTTCTACCACCTCCCCAGGCACCCATGCTGTCCTGAGCTCACATAATTCCTGCAATAGATTGGGTCGCCTGCCTCGAACACCTTTCTCTGCTCTACTGACACATTTGTACCCCTATCCTCCACCCTAGAAGGATCCAGGTGGTCGAGCAAAGTTGGAATTCTCCTCTGCATTAGGAGTTCTGAGGGGGATTGCCCCAAGGCTAGTGGGGTGACCCTATAGCATATGAGGAATTGACAGAGCTGTAGCTCCAGGTCCCCCGGACCCATTCTCCTCAATGCCTCTTTTGTGGTGCGGACCATGCGCTCCACTTGGCCGTTCGTGGCTAGGTGAAAAGGGGCAGAGGTGACGTGCCTGACTGCGTTCCGCTCGAGGAACGCCTGGAATTCCGCAGACGTGAAAATGGATGCGTTATCCAAAATTAGCACGTTGGGAATACCAAAACAAACGAACATCCTTCGTAGGTGTTTGATTTTGGCCGCGGAGGACGTGTTACACATTGGAATGACCTCAAGCCATTTCGAGAATGCGTTGACCACAAGTAGAAACGTTGTACCCCCGAAGGTCCCCACGAAGTCCACGTGGAGTCTGGACCATGGACCGCGTGCTGTTTCCCACTCCCTGGGGGGTAGCCTATGCTCCTTGGGCCGTGATTGCTGGCAACTCTCGCACCGGCCCACCAGTTTCTCTATGTCCTCATCTATCTTGGGCCACCAGAAGTAGCTCCTTGCTAGAGCTTTTGACTTCACGATTCCCAGGTGGCTCGTATGGAGCAAACGGAGCACCTTGGCTCGCAGGACCTTGGGAATTACTACTCTCTGCCCCCAGAGGAGACATCCTCTATCAAGTGACAGCTCGAAGTGCTTCCTGAAGAACGGATCAAGTTCTTCGGAAGGAGACGTTAGGAGCCAGTCCTTCTTAACCCACGCCAACGCTTGGGACAAGATACTGTCTTTGGTGGTTACCTTGGCAATATCTGCAGGCACAATCAGGGGCGATTCAAGTGACTCGATGAGCAACACCTGGTGCTCTTGCTCAACCTCACACTCGGGCTTTCCCAGCTCTGGTAGGGGAGACCTGGAAAGTGCATCCGCGTGTGCAATGTCTTACCCTGGGTGATGCACCGGCGTGAGCTGGTATGCGTTTAGGAAGATCGCCCACCTTAACATTCTAGGGGACAAGATCTATGGGATGGGCTTGGTTGTGACAAAGATACCTAGGAGGGGCTTGTGATCCGTGATAATGGTGAACTCCCTCCTGTATAGGAAGTCATGGAATTTCCTTGTCCCTGCGATGATCGTGAGGGCCTCCCTGTCTGTCTGGGCATAATTGCACTCTGCTTTCGAGAGGGATCTTGAATAGAATGCAATTGGTGTCTCCCTCCCATTCTCAAACACATGGCATAAGACAGCCCTGACCCCCACCGGTGTGGCATCACATACTAACACTATGGGTTTCTTGGGGTTGAAGTGAGTTAGAATCGCCTTGGAAGAGAGAAGCCTCTTCAACTCACTGAATGCTCGTTCCTGAGTCTCCCCACCACCACCAGACTGCATCCTTTTTCAGTAGGCGGTGCAGCGACTCTGCCACAGATGCCTTTCGTGGGAGGAAGGAGTGGTAGAAATTCAGGAGCCCCAAGAACAACTGCAGTTCTGCCTTAGTAGCTGGCGTGGGGATGTCCTGAACAGCAACAACCTTTGATTTGGATGGCTTTACCCCATCGGGGGTGATCCGAAACCCCAGGAACTCTACCTCGTTTGTGTAAAAAACGCACTTGTCCCTTCTCAGGTATAACCCAGCCCTCTCAAATACGAACAGCACCCTGTCTAACCTTTGTGCTAGCTCTGACTCCCCCCAGCAGTTATCAACACATCGTCAAAGTATGACAAAACCCCGGGGAGTCCCTTAAGTAGGCGTTCCACAAGCACCTGAAAAATACCAGGAGCTGAATTTACGCCGAACTGGAGGCGTGTCACTTTAAAGGCACCCTTGTGGGTCACTATTGTCTGGATAGCTGCGGCCGCAGGTGTGACTGTTAACTGCTGGTAAGCCTGTGCTAGGTCCAGCTTCACAAAACACCTCCCCCCATGTAACTTGGCCAGCAAGTGGCTAACTACCGGCACCGGGTAGGCATTGGGGTGGATTGCCTTATTGATAGTACACTTGTAATCAGCACAAATCCTAACCTCCCCGCTAGTTTTCATGGCAGTTACAATCGGAGTTTTCCACTCCGCGGAGTCCACTGGTACCAAAATCCCCTGACCCACCAGTTTGTCCAACTCCGCCTCTATTTTGTCCTTTAGTGCGAAAGGCACTCTGCACGGCTTGAGGCGCACGGGGCAGACGGAAGGGTCATATCAAAGTCCACAGGAGGCCCCTTGTATTTCCCAAGTCCTTTCCTAAAAACTGCCAGGTGTGCATTGCACACGTCTTGGATGGGGTCGCCTCAGACGGCATTGATTCCAGTCAATGCAATTCCCAGCGGTTCAAACCGCTGGGTCCCCAAAAGGTAACTGGACCCCCCCTTAAGGACTACTAAGGGCAACTTCCTAGTGAAGTTCTTAAAACATCCAGTGAAGTCCCCCACCCCCAGGACTGGGATGCAGCTTCCCTGGACATCCTGCAAGTTCGTTTGGAGGGCTCTAAGTTTGGGGCGGTCCTTAGGGGAATGCACAGAAACTCGGTCTAGGAGATAATGGAGTAGGCAGTCCCTGAGTCCACCTCCATCTTCAACTGGACCCCCTGCAACAGTACCTTAACAAAAAAAACGGGTGCACCAGTCCAGCACACGTCTCACCACTGTGTCCTCCGCGTGCACCTTCCCCACGTCCTGTTCCTTCCAGCAGCTGGTCTGGCCAGGGTCTCGGCGTTTTCTGCACACCTTGACGATGTGGCCCAAATGCCCGCAGTTGTGGCACTTGGCTTTCCTGAAGGGGCACTTCCTCCGGTCGTGTGTGCCCCCGCACCCCTCACAGCATCTGCTTGCTTCAGCGGTGTCTCTCCTCTCGGAAGGTCGTTTCCTCACCTTCTGGACCTTGGGTTCACTTTCACTCTCGCTGAGGTTGGATGAGGATGCCGCCGCGGCTGCCGCGGCTCTTGGCTCTTGCTCCCTGCGAGGCGAGCATCTGTGGGCCTGCACGGCAGGCAACAGGTTCTCTGAGGCACCGGTTCTCGCCCGACATGTCCGCACCCCATCTTTTACCACCTCTGCAGCCTGGGCAGCCTGAGGATCTGCTCAAAGGTGATGTCCTCGTCCTGGGCCAACAGTCTCCATTGGGCCTCCTTGTCCCGTATGCCGAGGAGGAGGCGGTCTCGCAGCACCTCACTCAGGTAGGTGCCCCAGCAGCAAGGGACGGCCACCAGTCTCAGTGTGGCGACGTACTTCACCATGCTCTCTCCGGACCACTGGTCGCGCCAGTGGAAGGCCAGCCATGCCAGGAACACGGACACCTTCAGCCGGAGGTGTACCCGCAGCGTGTTCAGGATCTCGTCAAGGGGGACCGACCTTAGGCCCCTCGGCATCAGGAGGTTCCTCGCCAGCTCCAGGGTCAGCAACCTGCACTGAGCCAGGAGGCAGGCTCGTCTCTGAACCTCATCTTCGATGTCCTCCGCGTCCATGGCATACAGGAACTGCTCCTCATACAGGTCCCATGACTCGGGCTTCAAGGTGTCGAATGGTGCAAGGGTTACTCTGTGGGAGGCCATTATCCCACCTTTTTTTCCAATTTGATGTAGGCAGATTGATTGCACACGGAGCTGGCAGGCGGGCCAAACACTTCTTTATTTCAGCATGGTCAATCTGTACATCGGGTTACACTAGGAGATGCAGCTCCTTTTATAATGCATTTGAATTCCCTGCCACAATACCAATTGGTTGACATCACTGTATTCCTGCCCATGATTACCCATTGTGTTGTAATCCTGAAAATGAACACCCTGATTACCCATTGTGTTGTATTCCTGACCATGAACACCTGGAGGCAGGGAGTTCCCCACTCTAGCTATTAATTGTGTGATTGGAGCCGCATGGGCTTGGCTCCATCAGCTGTTATCTCCTTCAGTTGCTACCTGCTAAATTCCATGCGAAGGCAGCGGAACTAGCTGCTTGCATACACAATAAGCATGGTCCCAGGAAGGGAGATCTTAAGCAGAAGTTTAAACCAGCTTCTTGTGAGGTGATCTGCTTCAATTGCTCCAAAACTGGTCACACGTGTCAGTACTGTCCCCAGTTAGAAGGTGAAGCATCCCAGTCATCAAATGAGAAGCCTGTGAGCCATGTTTCTAGTTATAGGAGTTTGCTAGCAGTAGTTCAGGTTTCAGGGCAACCTGACACTCCATCACCAAGGGCAGGAATTGCCCCGCTCAATATCTGAACGCTTAGATGATTTGTAAAAGGAGCTGAATGAATTTCGCTCCTTGGCATAGAAACATCTTCAATCTGATCAGGAGTTCACTATACAATGCCGTGACAGGAAAACTAGAAGTAGAGATTCCCAATCAGAACAACAGGTGTTAGTTCTACATCCACACCCAATTGGGGAGTTACAGGTCCAAACCGAAGGTCCTGCTAGTATCATCAGGAAATGTAGTGAGTCTACCTTGGAGATTCAATCAGAAGATGCCCATGACAGCCAAACTGTCTATGCTAACTTTCCAAAACTTTTTGTGGCTAGGGAGAATTCAGAAATGTTGAAGATTACAGGTCCTAATCATTCAGGAGAGGAATGGGACTGGATAAAAGTATTGGAAGGGTATCAAATCACAAGAATTTTTTCTGAAAGTGTTTCTGTAACAAAGCAGGCAGCTTTGAAAGTTTTGTTTGGGAAGTTCAGAAACCTTCTCACTCTTAAACCAGATTCTACAAGAGGACAGCATTGTTTTACTAACATGTTACTCTGGTTGGAAAACAGCCCTACTTCTTTCAAAAAGAAGTTTCATATTGTCCTTTAACAGAAACACATCATTTCTAATAAATATATCTCTCATTCTTTCATCTATATTTAAGGGAAACATCTTAAGATCTTCTATTTCTATGATCGGAGAAACCTCTGGTGCCAATTTTCCCTTTACATTCTTCCATACCTCTAACATTGCTTTAGTCATCTTATTTTTTGTCTTTATTCTCACGTTCTTATCCAAAAAAATCACATTACCAAATCGTTGTAATTCTTTTATCTCAACTTCTATGTATCTTTCTTGGTTATAATTTTAACAATATTTTAATTGAAATGCCCTATAGTAATTTTTGGTATTTGGAAGACACAATCCACCTTCTTTTTATGATAAATACCATAAGCTCTTTGAAACTCTTTGTCTTTCCCCCCGTTACAATAAGTATTTAATATATTCTGAAATATCATTATTTCTTTTTCTCTTATTTGAATTGGCAGGGCATCAAATATAAAGTTTAGTTTAGGTAATAATTTCATCTTGCATAATGCAATCCTGCCAAACCATGATAATTTTAATTTATTATATTGTTTTATTTTTTCCCTTAATTTCCATTTTTTGCTTATTGTAATTCAGTTTCTTAAGGTCCTCTATTTTATTTGAAATTTTTATTCCCAATTATTTAACACTTTAAAATTTGTATATTGTATTTTTCCTTTATCTTCTTTTGTTCTGCTTCATCAACATTACTGAATATTGTTTCTGACTTATCCCAATTTACTTTTAATCCTGTCATTTCTTCAAATTCTCCAAGCTGGATATAATCCGTTCCATTGCTTTTACAGGATTTTTCATTATAATCATCGTATCATCTGCATATAGGCTTATTTTTATATTTTCTATCCCTTCAATTTTTTTATCATCCCTTATAGACATGGCTAATAATTCCATTGCCATTACAAATAATATTGGAGATAGTGGACATCCTTGTCTGGTTCCTGCTTCAAGTCTTATCTCATCCATAAATACTTCATTTACTCTCACCCTAGTTGAACCTTTATGATATAATTGGTCTATTAATTTGATAAATTTTATACCAAATCCATAGTTTCTTATAATATCTTTAATTGTACCACATTGAAGTGAGTCAAAAGCTTTAAAAATAACTAAAGAAAAAAGTCCAATTTTTTCCTTCTTATGACCGGCAATATCCAACAAGTCCACAACTCTCCTTGTAAGATCTGTCATATATCTACCCTTCAAAAAACCTTCTTGATCTTTATCTATATAATCCCTCATAAATTCATTTAACCAATTCACGAGTATCGCAGTAAAAAATTTGCATCTTGGTTTATTAATGAAATTGGTCTATAAGCATCTACTTTCTCTGGATCCTTTCCAGGTTGAGGAATTAAAACAATTACTGATCTATATCATGAAGTTGGTATTGAGCCACCTTCTAATATGTAATTAAACAACTTCAAGATTCTTGGGATCACCAATTCCTTATAAAATTCTGCGGAGAAACCATCCTCTCCTGGTGTTTTATTCACTTTCAATTTCTGTATAACTACCTTAATTTCCTTCTCTGATATTAATTCTTCCATCCTATCCCTATGTTCTTGAGTTATTTTAACCCCTTTTTTCGTTTCCAAATAAGGATTTGTGATAAAATTGAACAAAGAACTGAAATGTACAAACAAATGAAATTAAATTGGTTACAAATGTTTCTGGTAGATAAATGGAACAAAAAATATAGAGAAGAGTTTAGTTTAGAGAGAGCTAAAACCAAATTTGAGGAGTTAATTTGTAGAGTAAGGAAAGGGGAAATGCCGATAAAGGGATTAGTAAGCAAAATATATAAAATTTTAAATAATGAGAAAAATTCACAAAATATATTGAGAACAAAATGGGAACAGGAATTAAATATAAAGATTCCAGAAATTAATTGGAAAAATAAATGAAAGAGAAGAATTATGAGAAATTTGTCAATCAGGGTTAACATAAGAACATAAGAACATAACATAAGAACAGCCTTGCTGGAACAGGCCACAGCCCATCCAGTCCAGCATTCTGTCTCACACAGAGGCTCACCATTTCCTTCAAGGTATTCTCAAGGAGATGCCTTCACCTGCTTAGGATTCCCTGGAAATGGCATTGAGAGATATCCTGCCTATCTCTCCAACCCGGAGGTTGTCCTTAAGTATCCATAATTATAGCTATTGATACCCTTGTCCTCCATGAACTTGTCTAATCCTTTCTTAAAGCTGTCAAGACTGACAGCTGTCACCACTTCTTCTGGCAGGGAGTCCCATAGACCAGTAATCCTCTGGGTGAAAAAGTACTTTCTCTTATTTGTTTGAGAACTAGTACCCAAAAGTTTCATCGAGTGTCCCCTAGTTCTAGTGTTGTGCGATAGGGAAAACAGTTTTTCCTTATCTACTTTGTCCACACCGTGCATGATTTTATAAACTTCAATCAGGTCACCTCTTAGACGCCGTCGTTCAAGAGTGAAAAGGCCCAACCATTACAGCCTCAGATGGTAAGGAAGGTGTTCCAGTCCCCTCATCATTCTGGTTGCCCTCCTCTGCACTTTCTCCAACTCCATAATATCCTTCTGGAGGTATGGCGACCAGAACTGTACACAGTATTCCAGATGGGGCCTCACCATAGATTTATAAAGAGGCAAAATGACACTTGCTGACTTATTTTCTATACCCTTCCTAATGATCCCTAGCATGGAGTTTGCTTTTTTCACTGCTGAGGCACACAGGGTTGACACCTTCATTGAGTTGTCCACCAGGACACCAAGGTCCCTTTCCTGGTTTGTCGCAGGGTTAAAAGAACACAATTATAAAATGTTATGGAGGTGGTACTTGACTCCAATTAGACTTCATCAAATGGATAATACTAAAACAAGGAACTGTTGGAGATGTAAAAGCAATCTTGGGACATATGAACATATGTCGTGGAGCTGTAAAGTGACAAATGCTTTTTGGAAACAAATAGAGAAGGCGACTATAGAAATTTTTAAAGTGGATATAAAATTGGAGTCAAGTGCTGCCTTATTGACAGAGATAGATGATATGAACATATGTACAAATAAAAAATTATTGCTTTCTATATTGTTGACCGCCGCAAGGCAATGTATAGCAAGAAATTGGAAAAATGATGTAATTTTAAATGTGGAAGAATGGTACAGTATAAAGAAATGTGGGAAATTGCGTTAAATGGTAAATTGACATGGGAATTGAATATAAAAAAGGGATAATGAAAGAAAATAAGTTTTAGGAAATATGGAGACCCTTTGGAAATATGTATTAGTAGATGATAAAGGAAACAAACCAGTAACATTCCATATGAGTTTTTGGAGAGATTAGAAATATAAAAGGTTGTGATCCTCAAGGCTTGTAAATATCACTCGGTGTTATTATTATTTTATTTAGTTTACTAAAAATAATATATGCTCCTTTATATAATATTAAAGTAACAGATAAATATAAGGAAATGACAAAATATGAATTTAAATCTATAAGAGATAAATAATAGAAATGTTGTTTATTAAAAGAGGATATATTTGATATGATGAAACAGTTAAAAATAAGGAAGGATAGAAATTGAGGAGCATGATAAACATAATCTGTGTAATGTTGGAATATTTTAGCATAAATGTTTTTTCCCTTTTTCTTTTTATTTCATTTTTTGTTATTATTATGCTATTTTTATCGTACAATGTTTATTTTATGTATGTTTATTCATTTGAAAATTAATAAAAATTATTTTAAAAAAAGAAGTTTCATATTGTCATTTATGTAATTGACAGGTTAGCTAATTACAGTTAGTCATTTGAGGAACAGCAGGTTCACGTCGAAGTGTTAACCAGACTGAAAACATCACACCTCGCTGTTAAAACCAAGACAAATCAGTGGGCCCAGGCTAAAGAAATTTATTTGGGTTTTGAAGAGGGAAATGTTATGATTGGTTAGTTGTGGTTGTCCAGTGGGTCGCTACTTTGTATCAAGGAGCCACTGCCGGGGAGACACTATATAAGCCTTTAGTGTTTGGGAATCAAGACAATGGAAACGGCTGTAAGCTAGCCTAGCACATCTTTATTGCATGGAGTACAGTACGAACATGTGGTAATGGCGGACAAACAGCTCCTTTTATACGGTGGCTATACAATTGAATATGGCTCTTCGACAGGCATTGGCTACTGTCCAAGTGACGTCATCCTTGGTCACGCCTTTCTTGTCCAGGTGAGGTGAGCGCGGGAATCTTTCCCGCGCAGCTGAGGGCATTTGAGGAATGTGTACCATGTGAGCTGAGCGCTCGCTACTGCCCCCGGTGGCCACTAGCTCGCGTCCTCATACAGAAGGTTACAGTGTTACATGAACCCATTCGTGTGGTTACAAATACATTCAATACACAACATCCCTCCCCCCTAAGATGGGACAAAGTCCCTCAACCAAACTGGTTTCCCGCATGTGCGTTTTGGGCGTGCGGCCGTTATGCTTGACTCGGCCGTGCCCCCTCGTCTGTGTCCTCCTGGCTCTTGTCCTGCAATTGGAGAGGATGACTCGTTAGTGACTCACCGCGGACTTGCAGCTTTGGAATGGGCAGGAGAAGGGGGAGGAAGGGTTTCTGATGCAGATGTGGGAAAACCGGGGGCACTAGGGGCTAAAGAAAAACCCCGCTCTTTGCTTGGACGGGTGGGGGAACACTCCGACCCCCCCCCCCGGTTTGGAAACTCAAGATCTAATTCGGGGGCAACAGGGGCAAACTCATTCCTTTCTTTCAAAGGACTGGGTGGAACTACAGGGGCAAACTCATTCCTCTCTTTCAAAGGACTGGGTAGGACTGGCGTATCAAAAGGATACGGATTTGAGCCTATGCTTCCCCCCCTTGTTTGGGACTGTTGCCCTTCGTTTTCTCCCCCTTGGGATAAGCGGGTGGAGGAGAACCCTAACGTTGAGTTTTGCTGCTGGGCCACTCTGTCCGAGTTTTGCTGCTGGACCCCTCTGTCCGGCCCCCCAATCACTCGATGCCTTAGTTGGTCAGCGTGCCTTCTCCAGAGGAGACCCGTGTTGGTCTCGACACAGTATGACACTGGTCCCGTTTGATTAATGACTACACCCGGCACCCAGGCTGGCCCTGTAGTAGCGTAGTTTCTGCAATGTACAGGTTCTCCTATCTGGAAGTTTTTTGTGGGGCTGAGCTCAATGTTTCTTCCCCTATCCTCCACCCTGGTGGGATCCAATCTAGTTAACAATGAGTGCAATTTCCTTTTCATGAGGAGTTCAGCGGGGGAGAATCCCGACGCCAATGGCGTCACCCGGTATGCCAACAGAAACTGGCAGAGCTGCCGGTCCAGATCCCCTGGACCCATGCGCCGCAGCCCCTCTTTCATTGTGCGCACCAGACATTCCGCCTGGCCATTTGTTACAGGGTGAAAGGGGGCTGAGGTAATGTGCCGAATGGCGTTGGACTCTAAGAACGCCTGGAACTCGGCTGACGTGAAGGAACTCGCATTGTCACTAATAATGACGTCAGGTATCCCGAAGGTGCTTATCAGCCTGCGCAGTTGTTTTATGGTTGCAGCTGATGAGGTGTTGCGCATTGGGATTACCTCTAACCACTTGGAGTATGCATCCACCACCAGCAGAAAGAATGAACCCCTGAATGGCCCTGCGAAGTCTATGTGGAGGTGGGACCACGGGCCCCTAGCTGTGTCCCATTCTCTGTGTGGAAGGCGGCACTCCTCAGGTCGAGAGCTCTGGCAGCTTTCGCAGGTGTTCACCATGTGTTCAATGTCTGTGTCTAGCTGTGGCCACCAGAAATAGCTTCGGGCCAGCGCCTTAGAGCGCACAATCCCTGGGTGGCTGACATGTAAAAGCCGTAGCACCCTCGCTCTTAATGTTTGTGGGACCACCACCCTCTCCCCCCACAAAAGACACCCCCTTTCTGTGGACAACTCAACCCTCTTCCTGAAAAATGCAGCAAACTCGTCTGCGGGGGGAGCCGTGGGCCACCCCTTCTGTACCCAGGATCTCACAAGGGCTAACATTTTATCCTTGGCCGTGGCTGCAGCAATTTCCACGGGAAGTATGGGGGGTGCATCTAGGGCTTCTATGAGAAGGACTTAGCTGTCTTGCTCTACCTCACACTTTGGGTCTCCCAGGTGGGGAAGAGGGGACCTCGAGAGTGCGTCCGCGTGGCTTATGTCTTTCCCGGGGCGGTACTCTAATGAACCCTTGTATGCATTGAGGAAAATTGCCCACCGAAGCATCCTGGGGGAGAGGATCTGTGGAGTGGGCTTGTCTGAGGTGAAGATCCCCAATAGTGGCTTGTGGTCGGTTACAATGGTGAATGGGCGACCATACAAAAAATCATGGAACTTCTTTGTGCCCACCACAATAGCAAGGGCCTCCCTATCTGTTTGGGCGTAATTTCGTTCTGCCTTGGACAATGATCTCGAATAGAATGCAACAGGGGCTTCTCGCCCGCCCTCTAACATGTGGCACAGGACCGCCCCCACCCCCACTGGTGAGGCGTCGCAGACCAAGACTACCGGCTTCTTTGGGTCGAAATGGGTTAGAATCGCCTCTGAGGAGAGGAGCTGCTTGAGTTCCCTGAAAGCCCGCTCCTGATTCTCCCCCCACCGCCAAACCGCATCCTTCTTCAGCAGCCTATGCAGGGGCTCTGCAATCGATGCTTTCCTGGGCAGGAAGGAATGGTAAAAATTCAGCAGCCCCAGGAAGGACTGCAGCTCCGGTTTCGCAGTGGGGCGAGGGGCGTTTTGAATGACTGAGACTTTGGACTCAGCGGGTTTCACCCCCTCAGAGGTTATGCGGAACCCCAGAAACTCAACCTCCCTGGCCAGAAACACACATTTGTCCCTCCGCAGCCTCAACCCCGCGGATTCGAAGGCTGTAAGGACCTTATCTAATCTCTGGGCCAGTTCTGATTCGCTCTCCCCAGATATCAATATGTCATCAAAAAATGGCAAGACCCCCGGTAACTTCTTTAACAAACGTTCCACAAGAGACTGAAATATCCCCGGCGCCGAGTTCACGCCAAACTGTAGGCGCGTTACAAGTAAACAAGGGTGGGGCCTGACCGGATTTATACTACCCATTCCGTAGGTAGCCAGCAACGTGCTAAGCCTGGGTCTCCTCCATTATGCTACCGCTTCTAAAGTAGCTAGTCATTGCCTTCTTCTATGGCAGAATCCGTAGGGACTGATTTCATGGGATTCTATAGCCATCTCTGTGTCCGGAGCACCTTGTAAGCATAGCCTGAAAGACTGTTGAATAAATCTAGTTGTTGTTCTGTTCATCATTGTCTAGACTATTGCTTATATGGGCTGGACACAACAGGTTGGTCCTAAGCAGCTTCATTAATATGGAGAAGGGGATTGGGCCAGGCTGTGCAGATGCACCCAGAGGAGAAGCCAAGCCCAGATCCATGGCCAAATAGGCCAATTGAGAAGGCTCTGAACTGAAGCTGGCTCAAGGTTGAGCGGCTTTCTCATTCCTCTTCCCCCTTGGATTTACAAGAGACACACAATTGTACTCCACTTCTCTCATCCGCCCCCCTGCCCCCAGTGCTATTTTCTTCCATCACACAAGAAAAAGTGTGTTGAGACCAATTTTCTTCTTCTGCTGCTGCTGCTGCTGCTGGGGGAGATTTGGGGAAAGGGGCTTCTGTACTTTCTAAATGGTTGATCAAATCATGGGTGGTTGGTTGGGTGTGAGTGTTTGGGTGTGTGTCTGCACCATGTGTGAGCGAGAGCCAAAGGTAGGATGCTAGGAGGTGGGTCGTGGTGTGTGTTTTAACCCATAGCAGAGAAAAGCCTCCCAGGAAATAATCCCTTTGCACTCCTAACCCTCACCCACCCTCCCAGGACTTTGAAAAGGAAAGAGGCAGAAAAAAGAGGGAGGGAGAGGGGAAGATTTGGTGAAAGTGAGGTCTGGAGGATGAACTGGGGCCTCTTGGAGGATGAGCTAGTCTGCCAAAGCTCTCCCCCCCCCCCCCCGTCACCCCAAGCAGCAAAGGATAGAGATAGAGAGAAAACTCGCCACCACTGCCAGACTGCCATTTCCAGACTGGATCAAAATCCACATGAATGACCCAATACCCACAACGACAACAAGAACAGCCTAGCCAGCCTAGAAAGAAAAGACAACCCAAGAACTGGCCGATGGAGCCAGGGTGTGGTAGATGAAATTTGAAATGTCAGTCTACAAACATTCATGAGACTGCAGTGGCTCAAGTGGTTAAGACACTGACTGGAAAGCAGGAGGTCAGCAGTTTGATTCCTGAGTACTGCAGGACGGAATGAACTCCCGTCTTTGTCCCAGCTCCTGCCAGCCTAGCAGTTCAAAAGCAAGAAATTGCAAGTAGATAAATAGGGACCACTTCGATGGGAAGATAAACAGTGTTCTGTGCGCTCTGTTGTCTACTCATGCCTGCCACATGACAACGGAAATTTCTGCAGAAGCAGACAGCACTGGCTCTTCGGCTTTGAAACAGAGATGAGCGCTGAACCCTAGAGTCGGATATGACTGGCTTTCAAGAAAGGGAAACCTTTACCTTTACTAAACATTCATATTTTATGAAGAGAAAAATTATTTAGATTAACACGATACTAAATCTTCCAGGTGATTGTTGTGTTCTAAGGGTTTTACCTTCCACATGGATTACAATGTATCTGAACCAATGTAACCTTGCCTATAGCAACAATGTAACCTTCAGCTGTATCATATGAACCCTGCATGAGGACGCGAGCTGATGACCACCAGCTGGCAGCAGCGAGCGTCCAAGCTCTCTTGGTCAGAATCATCAAAGGCAACAGCGCGGGAAGCTTTCCCGCCACCACCTACACCTGGACAAGAAGGGCGTGACTAGCAATGACGTCACGCAGGCAGTAGCCAATGGGCTACTATGGCACCACGTTCAAATGTATTACTACTGTATATAAAGAGCTATCGATCCGCCATTACCTCATGTTCCCTCTGTCCACGATGCAATAAACCTGAGTTAACCCAGCCCGAGGCTGTGTCCTGTGTCTTGGTTTTCATACACCAAATTGGCGACGAAGGTGGGATGATGGATTCCCAAAGCGCCAGGACACAGAGCGGGTTCAATATTATCAAGCCGCAAGACTGGACCATCTTTAACATGGATTTCAAGGCGGCCTTGGTGGAACTCAAAGTCAAAGACGACGAGGAAAGGAAGAGGGCCATCCTCACCCGGATGCTGGGTGTAGAGACCAAGCGGACGCTGGTGGGCATGATCGAACCGAAGACGTTGGATGACTTCAAAACCGACGACATACTGAAGTTGCTGCGTGAGCGTTTCCAACCATCGAAGGCAATGTTTCCTGCGAGGAGTGCGTTTTGGAGGCGAGTCCAAGCGCCGGATGAGTCGGTAGAGGCGTTCGTGGAGGCCCTGAGGGTAGCCGCCGTTCCCTGCAAGTGGGACAACCTGGAGATGATCATGAGGGACGTCGTGCTGTGTGGCCTGAAGGACAAGGAAGTGCAGCGCCGCCTGATGAACAGGGAGCCGCCACCCACGCTGGCCGAGGTCGTAGAGACCGCGGAATCCGCGGAGTCCACGAATGCGGGAGTGGACGAAATACACGAGTGGCGTGAGTGGCGCCCTAGGGCCAGCAAAGCGGAAAGCTCGGTGCGCGGCAAGTCAGGACAGCCGGTGCACGCGACCCGGCGAACCTCGAGATCCTCCACAGATGGCAGCGACGGCGAAGAGGTACAGAAGGTCCGGAAAGGGGGGCGCCGCTGCGATGGTTGTGGGGCGGCCCACGAGCGTGCGAAGTGCCCTTTCAGGAAAGCCGAATGTTACAGCTGTGGCCGGCGCGGGCACATCGCCAGGGCATGCAGAAATCGGAAAGAGGGCCGGAGGCAGTCGAAAGACCGTTCGGCCAGACCGGACCATCCAGCGAGACCCCAAGATGGCGCCCGAACCACGAGGAAGCAGGACAGCGTGGGTCGCGTCTCGGACGGCAGTGAGGACGACGCCCCCGTGTTCAGCGTGTCCGCGGGACAAAACCATTACTTCATTGAGGTAATAGTACAAGGGGCCCCTGTTAGGATGGAGATTGACTCGGGGTCCTATTATTCCATAATTCCCCAGAAAGAGTTCTTGAAGATCGACCCCCAAGCGCGGCCCAAACTTAAGACTCTGAGGTCCACGCTACGGGACGTACAAGGGAACAGCATTCCAGTGCTGGGGGTCGGAAAATTTCGGGTTCGTTATAAAAGACATTCCGCAGAACTCCCTTTAGTCGTTCTCAAAGGGGGGAATTGTAGCCTCCTAGGGACGCAGTGGTTTCAGCCCTTGGGTTTGTTCATAGGGGGGGTGCATGCCGTGGGCGCGGATCCGATACAAGCGGTGTGTGACGCGCACCCCGCCGTTTTTGAAAAAGGACTGGGAAAATTCAAGGGACCCCCTGTAGCCTTCGACCTGGACCCGGAGGTCCGCCCGATAAGACTCAAACCGCGCAGGGTGCCTTTCGCACTAAAGGACAAGATAGAGGCGGAACTGGACAAATTGGTGGGCCAGGGGATTCTTATTCCTGTTGATTCCGCGGAGTGGGAAACTCCAATCGTAACAGCCCTGAAGGCTAACGGGGAGGTGCGCATTTGCGCTGATTATAAGTGTACAATTAACAAGGCGATTCGCCCTAATGCATATCCGGTGCCAGTGGTCAGCCACCTTTTGGCCAGGCTAAATGGGGGAAAGTGTTTCGCTAAGCTCGATTTGGCACAAGCCTATCAACAACTCCCCGTAACTCCCGCCACGGCCGCGGCACAAACGATAGTCACACATAAAGGAGCGTTCCAGGTGTCGCGTTTACAGTTCGGCGTGAACTCGGCACCCGGTCTTTTTCAGTCGCTTGTGGAACGCCTCCTGAAGGGGCTGGAGGGGGTGTTGCCTTATTTTGATGACGTATTGATAACAGGGGGGAGTGAGGCCGAACTAGCCAGGAGATTGGATAAAGTGCTAACTGTGTTCGAGAAAGCGGGGCTGAGACTGAGGAAGGACAAATGTGTTTTTTTCGAAACCGAGGTCGAGTTTTTAGGATTTCGGATCACACCCGAGGGGATTAAGCCGTCCAAGTCCAAAGTAGCAGCCATTAAGAAGGCCCCTCGCCCCACATCCAAAACCGAACTACAGTCATTCCTGGGGCTCCTCAATTTTTACCATACTTTCCTCCCGCGGAAAGCCTCCGTGGCCGAACCGCTTCATCGGTTACTGAAAAAGGAGGAGACATGGATGTGGGGTGACGAGCACGAGAAGGCGTTCAACGAACTAAAGCAACTGTTAACATCGGATGCAATCCTTACGCACTTCGACCCCAAACGGCCGGTGGTCTTAGTCTGTGATGCATCACCGGTGGGAGTGGGGGCGGTGCTGTGCCACGTGTTGGATGACGGGCGGGAGGCCCCAGTTGCGTTTTATTCAAGGTCCCTGTCCCAAGCAGAGCGAAATTACGCACAAACCGACAGGGAGGCATTAGCAATAGTAGCGGGGACCAAAAAGTTTCACGATTTTCTGTATGGCCGCCCGTTCACAATCGTGACGGATCACAAGCCCCTGTTAGGGATCTTCACGGCAGGCAAGCCAACGCCACAGATACTATCTCCGAGGATGTTGCGATGGGCCATTTTTCTTAACGCATACCAACACGAGTTGGAGTACCGGCCCGGAAAGGAGATCAGCCATGCTGATGCGCTTTCGAGATCTCCTTTGCCTTTGTCGGACGACCAAAAAGCCAGAATAGGAAGAGACCGCCAGGTGTTGCTAATCGAGGTTTTAGACGAACCCCCAATAGTACCGGCTGATATAGCTAGGGCGACAAGCAAGGACAGGACGCTGGAGAAAGTCAGCTCATGGGTGCAGAAAGGGTGGCCAACATCGTCCCCAAGCAAGGAATTCGACCCATTCTTTCGGAAGAAGCTAGAGTTGTCCATAGAAAGGGGGTGCCTGTTGTGGGGCCAACGGGTGGTGGTCCCGACACCCATGCGGCCGAGGGTTCTCAAACTGCTGCACGTCAGCCACCCGGGCATCGTTCGCTCAAAAGCGCTGGCCCGCAGTTACTTTTGGTGGCCACAGCTGGACGAGGACATTGAGCACATGGTAGGCACTTGTGAGGCGTGCCAGGGGTCCCGACCAGAGGCGGCCCGCCTCCCGCATAGGGAATGGGACACAGCGAGGGGGCCATGGTCCAGAGTGCACGTAGATTTCGCTGGCCCTTTCCGAGGAACCATGTTTCTCCTGGTGGTGGATGCATTCTCAAAGTGGCTGGAGGTCATTCCTGTAAAGAGCACGTCCTCCACCACTACAATTAACCAACTACGGAGAGTTTTTTCAACGTTCGGTTTACCCGACACTTTAGTCAGCGATAACGCGAGTTGCTTCACCTCCTCAGAGTTCGGGGCATTCATGGAGGCGAATGCCATTCGGCATGTCACGTCCGCGCCGTTTCACCCGGCCACGAATGGCCAAGTGGAACGGTTGGTGCGTACAACAAAGGAAGCGCTTCGGCGCATGGGCCCTGGGGACCTGAACCACCAAGTATGTCAGTTCTTATTAGCGTATAGGGTGACCCCCTTAGCGTCAGGTTACTCGCCGGCAGAACTATTGA
Organism: Bradypodion ventrale; assembly: GCA_035047345.1. NCBI lineage: Eukaryota > Metazoa > Chordata > Lepidosauria > Squamata > Chamaeleonidae > Bradypodion > Bradypodion ventrale. The sequence goes on along the minus strand of JAWDJE010000003.1, from coordinate 226,712,452 downwards.
TGCGGCGGAAACTGACTACACTCCTGTCCAGGCTGGACCCCACAAGAATTGAGGACAAGGGAAAAAACGTGGGGCTGGCAGTCTCGAAAGGTTTCGCCGCCGGCGACCCTGTGCATTGCAGGAACTATGCCAGCGCGGGGCCAGCCTGGGTGCCGGGGACGGTTGTAGAACAGACGGGGCCAGTGTCGTACCGGGTCGAAACCCACACCGGTCTCCTCTGGAGGAGGCACGCAGACCAACTGAGGCACCGAGTCAGTGGGCCAGTCAGTGAGGATTTCCAACAAGATTCAGCGTTAGGGTTCTCCCCCACCCGCGTAACCCAAGGGGGAGACAGCAGCGGACAACAGTCCCAAGCAAGGGGGGAAGGAAGAAGCAGCGGCCCCGACTCATATCCTTTTGATAAGCCAGTTCCGTCAGAGGCCGGGGAAGGGGGAGAGGAGTTCGCGACCGCTGCCCCCGAATGGAATCTTGGTTTTGATTTAGCAAACCGGGGGGGTTTTCAGGAGTGTTCCCCCACCCATCCAAGCGAGAAGAGGGGTTTTTCGTTAGTCCCCAGTGCCCCCGGTTCCTCCCTAAGTAAGAGCACACCTCCCAACAACGCCGCGGAGCCGCGGCAGATCACTAACGAGTCTCCCTCTCAAATTACAGGACAGGAAACCAGGGGACAAAGAGAAGGTAGCAAACCCGGGGAGAGGCAGCCCGCATCGAGACCCCAGCGTGTTCGAAACAAGCCATCTTGGCTGAAAGATTTTGTCTCCTAGGGGGGGAGTGTCTAGAAGCATGGGCTCGAGACATTGTCTCGTCCTAGGGGGGAGGGATGTTGTGTTCTAAGGGTTTTACCTTCCACATGGATTACAATGTATCTGAACCAATGTAACCTTGCCTATAGCAACAATGTAACCTTCAGCTGTATCATATGAACCCTGCATGAGGACGCGAGCTGATGACCACCAGCTGGCAGCAGCGAGCGTCCAAGCTCTCTTGATCAGAATCATCAAAGGCAACAGCGCGGGAAGCTTTCCCGCCACCACCTACACCTGGACAAGAAGGGCGTGACTAGCAATGACGTCACGCAGGCAGTAGCCAATGGGCTACTATGGCACCACGTTCAAATGTATTACTACTGTATATAAAGAGCTATCGATCCGCCATTACCTCATGTTCCCTCTGTCCACGATGCAATAAACCTGAGTTAACCCAGCCCGAGGCTGTGTCCTGTGTCTTGGTTTTCATACACCAAAGTGATATTCTGGGGTCCAATCAGAGAGAGGCACATGTTCTCTTTGTGCCTTCTGTATAAAATAAAATATTCCTTTTGCTTGAGAATGTTTGTTGGTTTGATCGAAACTTTTCAGTGTCCTTTTCCACAGGCAATCCAAATCTTGGTGAACAAATATTTGAGGACTGTTTCTGTAAATAGGCATCCCAAGAAATTCAGGTAACAGTTTGAATCAGAGAGATCTTGCAAAGCCCTTTCCCCATTTCCAGCTGCTGCTGATCTCTCCACACTCACTCACTCACTCACTCACTCACACACACACACTCACACACACACACATTTTTCATTTTAGAAATTCATGAAAAAAATGTAGAAAATTATTTTTCCCTATAAAATGTGAATAAAAATTGGGTGCGTCTTATACTCCGATGCTTCTTATACACTGGCAAATACCGTCATTATAAAGAGGAAGTGTAGTCTATGTTCTTGATCATTCCAGAATGTAGGATGCATAATAAGAGGCTCAAACGAAAGAAAGCCAGATATAAGCTGAATATCAGGAAAAACATTTTACCAATTAGAGCAGTGTGTCAGTGGAAAAAACTGCCTCAAAAGGGGGTGAGCATTCCAACATGGGAAACATTTAAGAGAGAATTAGACCATCTGTCAGATCTGATTTGATTTGGATTCGTGCATCGAGCAGGGGGTTGGACTCAATCACCTAAAAGGCCCCTTCCAATTTAGTGATTCTATGATTCTATAAAATGACATTTTCACTCTTCTGAGAAATAAACTGATATCTAGAAAAATAGTTTGGTATAGTCACAACTTTTATTATTTTAGTTTTCTTTAAGCTCTGACAAGAACAAAGCATGGACAATATTATTTTCTCCCTAGAATTATATCAAAACTTGTTACTTTCTTTACTTGAATCTTTTTTAAGCCAGCAGCAGTGAAGAGTGCTTTGTACTCAGATGAAGTCCGTTCTCTTCCCTCAGTGTAAGTCATTATCAGCATGGAGTACATGAGGGATTCTAAAGGTCCACATTTGTCATCACTGAGGAACTTGTCAATGGCTAGCACTCCGCCACCTGTTTCAAAATATTCGTTTCACTCATTTAACCCAGAAGAGACATCATATATTTCTACAACATTTTTGAAGAACGCAAGTTAATTGTTCCCAGTGAAAACATAAAAAGGAAAGTAGTTTAATTCAATTGATACTGAAATACAAGGAGGATCTATCATACAGGTAAAAAGGGTTTGTATGATAATTATGGGTGAAATGTTTTCTGTGTTTTGCTATTTATAGACTCACACTTCCTTGCCTGTTCTCATTTTTTTTATCCCTACTTATAAACCAGAATGGAATTACCAGTTGCTCCTCAATCCCTGTATCTGTGGGGGATACATTCTGAAACCTACTGAAGATCCCTGAAACCACAGCTAACACGCAACCCTATGTTTAATCATTTCCCTGAGTTATAAAACCTGGGTTGGGAGAGAGTATTAAATACCTCATTGTATCTACATGAATGCAGCCATTCTTTGTAAATATTGCATGCAGATTGTGATTTCTTAGGGACATTGCTGGTAATGCACTATAGAAATGCATATATATTATTTATTAATATTTTATAGACCCACAGATAACTAAAACCATGGATATTGAACCTACAGATAAAGAGGGGGTGACCTGTACTAAATTTACACACTAGGGCTGGTCTAATTCTATAAGTGAGGAAATTAGAACAGCCCTAATATGTAAAAGGATAATATGGGGTGCAGTACATTAAATCGAAGATCACAGCAGATGGTGACTGTAGCCATGAAATAAAAAGACGACTGATTATGGGGAGACAAGCAATGAGAAACCTGGGGAATATAGTGAAAAGCAGAGACATCATCTTGAAAACAAAAATTCGCATAGTCAAAGCAATGGTATTCCCAGTGGTAATGTATGGGTGTGAGAGCTGGACCATTAGGAAAGCTGAGCGCAGAAGAATAGATGCCTTTGAGATGTGGTGTTGGAGGAGAGTCCTGAGAGTCCCCTGGACAGCAAAGAGAACAAATAGGTCAATACTGGAAGAAATCAACCCTGACTGTTCATTGGAGGGACAAATAGTGAAGATGAAGCTAAAGTACTTTGGACATCAAATGAGAAGGGAGGACTCACTTGAGAAGGCCTTGATGCTGGGAAAGGTGGAGGGAAAGAGAAGAAGGGGGCGTCCAAAGATGAGATGGATAGATGGTATTGTGGACACAATGGGCACAGAGCTTGGTGGGCTGAGGAGAATGGTGGAGGATAGAGGAGCCTGGAGGAAAATGGTCCATGGGGTCGCAAAGGGTCGGAATCGACTGTGCGACTGAACAACAACAAAACATGAAATTAAACAGTTCAGGGAAGGACTTATCTCAGTAAGTGCATTGTTTGCAAGCTCCTACATTCAAACCACAACCAGGAAAGCTTGGGAGAGGCTCTGACAGCTGTGATAGATAATACAGACTGAGAAGGATCCTATTGCATACAATTGGGGGGGGGGGGGGGGGGTGTGATCAAATCTGAGATGCTTTTGGTTGCTGTGAGCAAACTGGAAGACAATACACAGGGGAGGTATTCCTCTTTAAATGCATTATATTAGACATTTAATGTTGTGCAAATAAACATACCAGGCTTGCAGGCTTTGTGCACTTTGGTTAGCAATTGCACACACTGTTCATCATTCCAATTATGCAGGACCCTAGCCAAAATATACAGGTCAGCATCAGGAATTGGATCTTTAAGAAAGTCCCCTGAAATAAAATTGGCACAGCAAATTTTAGATAAGCATTTTGTTTAAAAATATTGTTAACCGGAATGTGTACACATCTTATGATCAATCCATTTTCCCTCCATACAGATACATGCCTTAGCAATTAGGTTTGTAAATTATGTCTGTGTCTACCTTTCAGTGAACGGTCAGAAAAACCAACTATACCAAATGCATTATGGCCTTTTACCGTTTAAGGAGCACCTCTGCAAAACCAGCAACTGAACATATTTATATTACTATAATTTTCATTTATATACTGCTCATCTGACTGAATTGTAACTCTGTCTAGTCCATTTGTTCCCAAGCCCGTTTTGGCCATGCTTCACCTAAACATCTCTAAAATCCTGATGACATATAATTCTTATTATTCAAAAAGTGATCTCCTATTTATGTGGAGTAAGCCTAAAACACAATTAACTTGGTCTAACTCATTTTCAACTCCCCCCTCCCCCGCTTAAAAATCAAATTGCTCCTCTATGGGATGCAGGCCTCACTTTGGGAGCCACAGGTATTGTCTGTGTTTTAAATGAATAATTTCTTCATTTCAGAAAATACCAGTTATCATAATGTACTTCCTGCTGTCTGCTATCATATTTGCAGAGGAAAATATGATCTAGAATTTAAACTTATACTGGATCTCAGAAGAAACCACATTTTACCTTCTTGGAAAGTAATCCGGCATTTTTCAGAGGACAAAAAAGGCTTCTTTGCTTTTTCCACTACTTGAGGTAGGTCAAAAATTATCGCAGTAGAATTAGGGTATAAGAAAAGACATTCTTTAGCCAAGGTACCACTACCTCCTTTAAAAAATAGAACAAAGAAATGTTGTAAAAGTTATTATGATGCTATGCTTTTCAAACCTCTTTTAAAACATCACATTTTATAGTAAATTCCAATGTTTATTGTAAATAACACAGGGTGTATTAATTTTCCACTACTTGAGGTAGGTCAAAAATGATCACAGTATAATTTAGGGTATAAGGAAAGACATTCCTTAGCCAAGGCACCACTACCTCCTTAAAGAAAAACAAAAAAAATGTGTAAAAGTTATTATTATGCTATGCTTTTCAAACTTCTATTTAAACACCATTTTGTAAAACTCCAGGGTAAGAAAATGGATCTGACAATTTCATAAACATGAGGAGGTAAAAAGCCATGAATCCCACTTTATTGGCTCTGAGAATTTATGCTACTTACCTCCCAGATCACAAATGAGTGGGAAATTAGAAAGATCATATGCAGACATCACTTCTCTACCAAAAAGTTTCCAAGCATCATCCATGGCATCAGAGAATTTTTCCACCTTTTTGTCTGATCTAGTAATTCAAAATCAAAATGGCAGATAACATTCCTACAGTCAAATGTACAACTAACTCCTGCAACCTCTAGCCACGTTTAGAGGCTTGGGACAGGTATGAAAAAGAATTCTATTGGATAAAACTGTCTTGATAAAATAAGTATTTTTGCACCTCTTATGAATGAAGATTTCCAAATTTGCAAGGCATTCTGGAGAAATAAAGAATGCACAAAAATAAGCCTACATTTTGAAATAGAAGCAGTCAAAAATATGCAATTGATGAATATGTATTGAAACAAGCAATAATCAATGTAATGCTTTAGTAATGTGTAAATAAGTTGTGAGTTTATGAAAAATTCATGCAAATTTGTAAACCTTGATATGGGAAAGAGAACAGTGGGTCAAGAATGGATATAAAGCAAAGTTGCAAAGAATGATACAAAATCAAGACTGAGACATTTACAGCCATTACTAAGCTATCTAGCCAGCTATGGGTGTGAGAGCTGGACCATTAGGAAAGTTGAGCACAGAAGAATAGATGCATTTGAAATGTGGTGTTGGAGGAGAGTTTTGAGAGTCCCCTGGACAGCAAAGAGAACAAATAGGTCAATATTAGAAGAAATCAACCCTGACTGATCATTGGAGGGACAAATAGTGAAGATGAAGCTAAAGCACTTTGGCCATCGAATGAGAAGGGAGGAGTCACTTGAGAAGGCCTTGATGCTGGGAAAGGTGGAGGGCAAGAAAAGAAGGGGGTGTCCAAAGATGAGATATATAGATGGTATTGTAGACGCAATGGGCACAGAACTGGCCGGGCTGAGAAGGATGGTGGAGGACAGAGGTGCCTGAAGGAAAATGGTCCATGGGGTCGCAAAGGGTCGGAATCGACTGTGAGACTGAACAACAACAACATCTCCCAATAACCTATCACAAATCAGAGCATATGCTAAACAACACAGAGAAATGGGGAAAACGTTCGTATGCCCATCCACATATGTAAAATTCCTTGAAAATAAATCATTTCTCTTTATTGAGACAGTGGCAATACTTGTGTAACTATGTGAGTATATGGCAGTGGTGGCCAACCTTGGTGCTCCAGGTGTTCTTGGACACCAATTACCAGAAGCCAAAGTCAGCACATCTGGATCACCAAGGTTACCCCCACACACACACACACCTGTATATGGTGATTTGAGTTATAGACAATTGTTCTATAACAGCACATGAAGATGATGACTTAGAGGAACTTAATTGTGATGAACTCCCACATTTGGATCATTCTCTGAAAAATAATACAGAAAAATATTGCTCTTTTTACCTTTTAAATGACTCATAGAAGTCATCTGTTTTCTCAAACTGGCCTTTCCCTTTCCTGAAAGAGATAATTTGCATTAATTAAAAGAGAAATACTGTATGCAGTTTAAGCAGCAAATACAATGTCACACTCTTCTCCCACCCCAACACACTGAGTGCAACAAAGTCTCTTTTTTGAAGGCGAACCCTTACAACACACACACCCCATGGATTAGCTGCATCTCAGTTTTCTGGTGTTTTGGTGCTGGTTCCAGGCAAAGTAGGATCAGAGGAACATGCAACAGGCCCATCTGCCATTTTGACACCATGGCTGCAGACCCCATTTTGTTCGCCAACCCTTGCCTGAGATCCTTTCATATAATAACTGTATAATTGTCAAGATTTTAAAGGGGTAACGGTCAAATTGATTACTCTATTGATCAGATTTGGCTTCTACTTAGTAAGACATTTTAAATTCATTGGTTAATACAAAGATTAATATTTATTATAAATAAATTAGTAATTAGGTACTGTACTATTATACAAGCAATAGTGAAAAGGACAATTGTACTTCTTTTTTGATTCCTTGATTGACCAAACTATCAAGGGATAAGTTCCAGGTTAGACCAAATTTTTCATGATTGTGTCTTCCCATCATTGGGGATCTGCCAATAGGTCTTTTTACTCCTCTGGGATGACTGTATATAAAAGAAAAATGGCATACTACTATCAACATCAATTCTAACAAACTTAGTAACTTATACTTTTTAAAATCAATGAACTGTAAAGTTTTTATTATTAAGATTTTTTTAAAAATTACGTTACCAATTTCCTTAGAATTGAAGTTATAAAATATAAAATTCCTTAGAATAGAAGTAGTTATAAAATTAAATAAAATTAAATAATTTTATTCAGTTTTTGTTGTATGTGTGTGTGTTTGTGTATGTATCAAAACCATAACTCAAGGAAAAATGAAAAATTAGTACTAAAACAATCAATATCGGAAGACATGCCATTTTTTCTTTTATTTACATTCATTCATTTATTTTTGTGTTTGGTGGTTCAAGAAAATAAATAAAAATACCAAGAAATGCCAGTGACTGTATTGGCTTAATGCTTAAGACACAGATCTTGACAACTGGATGGTCAGCAGATCAGCATTTTGAGACACTAGTGCTGCACAACAGAGTGTGCTCTCGTCTCATCCCAGTTCCTGCCATCCTAGTAGTTCGAAAGCAGGAAATTGCAATTAGAAATTAGGTACAACTTTGGTGAGAAGATAAACACCTTTCCTTGTCTATTCGTGCCTGCCACACATCCATGGAAATGTCTGCAGATGCAGACTGCACTGTAAAGCAGTGTTTTCCAACCTTTGGTTCTTGGACCTCAATTCCCAGAAGCCTAAGTCAGTACATTGACTGATCAGTACTTTTGGGGATTGACTTAGGCTTCTGGGAATTGAAGTCCTAGAACCAAAGGTTGGGAAACACTGCTATAGTCAGATAAAACTGACTTTCAAGAAAGGATGACCTTTTCCTTTTTTTTGAGACCAGAAAATACACCCAAACTGAATTGATAGAGATGTGCTATAAATGTTTTGCAAAAAGTAAGTCAACACAGAGGCTGATTACATAATCATTCAGCTCACTGTTTGGTCCTCTGCAGGGATGGGATGGTTCTCTCTAAAAACCAGCAATGAGACATCTTTGCTGCAGCAAACCAGCCCACCTCCAGAGGAGTCATACCTGCACCTTTCTGGTCCCTCTCAAGGGCTTCTACTTTTTTGGTGCAGGTAGGATCAATCTGTTTTAGTCCATTTCCAGGGTCTGTGATCACTGGAAATTAGCCAAAGCAAGCATTCCTTGTTTTAATTTGCCCATATCATGATAGTAGTAAATGCAATACTTTTTTGATGCCACGGAAGGGCCGAAGACATAAAAAAGCAGTGAATATGTTCTGCATCAGGAATGTTTATTACAAATTAGGTATGTTTGGTATGCCTACCTAATAAACATACCTAACTTGAAATATCCATATCTAATGCTATTTTGAAAGTGATGTATCTTTTATTCAGTTCTAAATCATAATTTCAGTTGTTTGGCCTCTCCGTGGCCAATATCATTAAGTGGGTCTCTTCTTAAGCCACTTCACAAGCCTGGCAAATTAACAGCAGCATGCTATAGACCAGGGGTGAAGAAACTTTTTGGGCCATTGGCCTGACCATGCCCCCGGACAAGTAAGCAGGCCTTACCATGCCCCCTGTAAACAGAGGTGGGTGTCTTGATGCATATGCAGACATGTCCACTTACACTTCCGTGTGTGGCGCATGTGAATTTACACATGCACAGGCACATCTGGGAGCAGCATGCACAGGCATATTTTTGCATGCACGGGTGCATTCACTACCATTGCCAGGTATAGCAGAGGCACATTTATGTACGCATGTTGGCTACCACTTCTGGTTGTTGCATGGGCATATCTGCTACCACTTCCAGGTGTGTTGAGAGCAGTGGCAGACAACATAATTTTGGCACTCCTGCTGTAGACCATACACTGTCATTTAATGTTTGTATGTCATTTGAATTAGGATTGGACCAATTGGCATACTAAACCACCTAGTGACCCTATTTAGCCTGATCTAACCTGCTCCACCCCATCTCTGTAGATAAGCCCTAAATGTGGTTATTCCACACAAAATGTTGAGGTATAAATTCACTTGCTACTCCTGATTAGAGTAGAACCTAGTGAATCAGTGGCAGAATACTTACTTAGCTCCATTCACACTACCAAATGTCCTTAAACCCTAGTCTGGAAATATTCCTAGTACATTCATGTTGTGTATGTAACAGTATTACTTTAAGAATGTATGAATGTAACCTGACAATGATTACAATGTAACCCAGCTGTTAAAGGAACACGAGCTAGCTGCCCATAGAGGGCAGCTGCGAGTGTTCAGCTCACATGGTTGAAATTCCCCCAATCACTGGCAGCCGCGGGAACCTTCCCGCCCAAGGAACACCTGGAGAAGATGGGCATGACTCAGAATGACGTCACGCAGGTAGCAGCCAATGAGCTACCGTGCAACCCTTTTCAAATGTATTACTGCAGTATAAAGTGAGCTGTACCTCCGCCATTACCACATGTTCATTCTGACCATCATGCAATAAAGCTGTGTTTTAGCCCTCTCTGCGGCTCCTTCTTTGTCTTCCGTGCAAGACACTAAAATTCAGCAATAAACTCCTTGACACAATCCTATATAGCTAGTTCAGTGTTAGTATTAACCTGCTCACCTCACAAAATCAGTCATGTACCGCAGATCTGAATAAGCAAATTCAGACAGGTACTTCGTGAAACAACTCTGAGACTTAGGGCTTGATTTAGCAAGGAAGTGAATAGCAAGGCTGGTGTTTCCATAAAGACCTAAAAATGAAAAGGAGGGGAAAGAAATTTGTTATGGGAACCCTGGGAAAAGTAGGATAACAGATTGTTGACAAGCTGATGATACACATTTTTTCTACACAGGAGCAACTTGAGTTGCTTCCTTCTCCCTACATGGATACCTTCATTGTCCTTTCTCTCCATCTTCAGGAGCTTTAAGCCCACACAGGCCTGTAGCAGCTTCTCCGTTCCACTGGTGCTGGTGCCCAGGCGTTCAGCAATAGTTGCTGAGCTCAGAGGTTTTATTGACTCCAAGAGCAGATCAAATACTCCCAGCTCACAGGCAGTAAACAAAATCTGGAAAAAGTAGGGTAATGTGGTGGAAATGGTTATGTAGAAATTTTATTGTTTTTAAATTTATTTTCAAGATCAGAAGTGAACATATACAATAATAAGAGACTTCATCACCCCAAGGATATCTGCCCATCCCACTAGAGCGGACTAGAGGGGCTTTCTTATAGTTCCATCGGCTAGAGAGGCTTGCTTCTCTAGCACAAGAAAGAGGGCATTCTCTGTGTCCGCTCCGGCCCTGTGGAACCTCTTGTCTACTGAACTTTGCCTCCAGGTGGAGCTTTTACCCTTTCATAAGGGCGTGAAGATGTGGCTGGTGCAGCAGGTGTGGGGGGCGGCAGGGGAAATAGCCTTGAAGATCCGGATGTGGCTTTGGTGGGTTTTTTAAAAGAATTTTAAGGAGATTATTAAAGATTTTAATTGTTTTTATATGTTGGTGTGTTTTTACTGTTTTATTGTAAGCCGCCCAGAGTCGCCTCAGCGAGTGGGGCTGTGTTAGAAATCCAAATAAATAAATAAATAAAATGCAGATGTTTCTGAAGGAAAGGATAAGACAGATAGCTTTACGTCTATTACTATCATACCTGTCAAGTTTCAGGATTTTCTGTCAAACCCCTGTATTTTACCCTCTTTCCTGCCATCATCCCATTTTAGTTAGACTGCAATTAGACTGGAGTTAGACTGGAGGCCAGCACAGGATAAGCATAGCTGTCCAGTTTCCCAGTTTGGCCGGGAAATTTCCCTTATTTGACAGAAGTTTCCCAAAACTTGACAGGTATGATTACTATATGTATACTGTTGGGTTTTATTCAAAGCTGAGCAATTCCATTCAGGTTCTTACTGAAAAGACAAATTGAATTATTAAATGAAGTTGTAGTTCATGACTGGATAGTTTATTTTATTTAAATTTTATTTTACATTCTGTCATTTATTTTATTTGGCTGCTTGTACTATTATGTTGTTTTTGTTTATTTCTCTGTGCACCTCTCAGAGTGGGAAATATCCCAGATAGGGGGGAAATGTAATAAATAAAATATTTTTATTTATGTGACATTTTAAAGAGCTTCCTGACTGTTGAAAAGTAAGTGCAAATTTAAGCCAGCTCTATACAAACAGTAGAAGGACAAAAGTAAAGGTGCAGAAATGATTCAAGAATAATCTTTTTTTAAAAAAAGATCTTTATACAGCAGGGGTCACCAAACTTTTAAAGTCAGAGGCCGGGTCACGCTTCCTCAAACAGTTGAGGTGGCCATATGGGTGGTCCCACTTCCATTTACTACTGCCTTAAATGAGTCCATGGCTGATTCCGGTGGCAGTAGGAGGAGCTGGAGCGAGAGCGGGGACCAGATTATTTGATGCTGTGGGCCGTAAATTGCCTACCCCTGTTATACTGTGTACTTTAGAAGTATAACATTTTATGTATGGTGTTCCTATCTACTTTATTCTCACCTGATTTGTGATCAAAACAAAACAACCCCTCAAAACTAGCTAGCATTAGAGCAAGAGAAATAATCTACTAGTATCTAATGAAGCACGTCCAGATAATAATCACTTTTTAATTCTACACACCTGTGAACAAGTTGACGCTTTGAAAATCATTACAGATGTTTTAATATTTGTATAGACCAGTGGTTCCCAACCTTGTTTTGGCTATGCCCCACCTAAGCATCTTTAGTGTCTTGCACGGAAGACAAAGAAGGAGTCGCAGTAAGGACTAACACAGGTTTATTGGTTGATGATCAGCATGAACATGTGGTAATGGCGGAGGTACATCACATTATATACAGTAGCACAATACATTTGAATCTGGTTGCACGGTAGCTCATTGGCTGCTACCGGCGTGACGTCGTTCCAAGTCACGCCCCTCTTCTGTAGTTGTTGATAGTGCGGGAGAGTTCCCGCGGCTGCCGGTGATTTGAGGAATGAGAACCATGTGAGTTGAACGCTTGCAGCTGCCCTCTATGGGCAGCTTACTCGCGTTCCTTAACAGCTGGGCTACATTGTAATTGTGGTCAGGTTACATTCATACATTTCTTAAAGCAACATATACATACATACATACATACATACATACATACATACATAACATCCCTCCCCCCTAGGATGGGACGAAGTCCCTCAACCATTGTGGCTTGCCGCACGTGCGCCTGGGGCGTGCGGCTGCTTGACTTAACACAGGGGAGCCGGTGGCTCCTGGTTCCGCGGAGTCTCATCCTGCAACGGAAAGGGGGGACTCATTAGTGGCTCGGTGGGGACTCTGTGGCAACCTTGCATTGGGGGACGGGAATGGAATGAACAGTTGGGAGGTGAATCCTTGCCTACCGCTTGAGGAGCCTGGGGTCCAACCCAGTACGAACCTTGGGACCGACGAGGAAGCCCTCGTGGTCTCGCTACCCCCTGCTGCCTGTCCGGGGGCTCTATGTGCTGAGGTGGGCGAACTTCCCCCGGCTGCCTGTCTCGGGGGTGTCTGTCTCCGGGGGGCTGGAGCTATGGTGTACTCTAAAACAAAAGGACTGGGGGGACTGGAGGTACCAGGAGCTGAACTGAAACCCCTCTTCTAGGACGGGTGGGGGACCACTCCGCGACACCCCCCTGGTACTGCAAATCATAATCGAACTCATCCCTCTCTTCTGAAGTACCCTCCTCTGCTGCTGAAAATCGAGGGTATGCATTTGTATCAGCAGATGCCGCCGTGTCTCCCCCTTGGGTAACGCGGGTGGGGGAGGACCCTAATGCTGATTCCCCTTCACTGGTGACTCGCCTTCTGAGTTGGTCGGCGTGCCTTCTCCAGAGTAGACCTGAACTAGTCTCGACCCTGTAGGATACTGGCCCCGTCTGCTCAATGATCGTCCCTGGTACCCACGCTGGCCCCGAGGCCGCGTAGTTCCTGCAGTGAACTGGGTCCCCTACTGAAAAACTTTTGGAGCTCTCTCCCCCTATATTTATATTTCTCCCTTCATCCTCTACCCTGGCCGGATCCAAAAAGTGTTACCGGACGCCTCCTCATGAGGAGTTCAGCTGGGGAAAATCCCGAAGCTGGGGGGGGTGTGTCCTGTAGCAGATGAGGAACTGACACAGATGAAGGTTCAACTCACCAGGACCTATGCGCCGCAGTGCGTCTTTCGTAGTGCGCACTTGGCGCTCTACCTGACCATTTGTGGCGGGGTGAAACGGGGCAGCAGTAATGTGCCTGATGGCGTTTCTCTCAATAAACGTCTTGAACTCCGCAGACGTGAAGGTACTAGCGTTATCGCTAACAAGGACGTCTGGCAGGCCGAAGCAGGCAAAAAGCTTGCGCAACTGTTTAATGGTTGCCGCGGATGAGGTGCTGTTCATGGGAATTACTTCCAACCACTTGGAGTAGGAGTCGACTACCAGCAGAAACATGGACCCGCGGAAGGGGCCAGCGAAGTCGCCATGTATCTGGGACCATGGCCCGTGGGCCGTGTCCCATTCCCTATGGGGTAGCCTGGACTCCTCGGGCCGAGAGCTCTGGCAGCTCTCACACATGCCCACTAGGCATTCTATATCCGCGTCTATCTTGGGCCACCAAAAGAAACTCCTGGCCAGTGCCTTGGAGCGCACTATTCCTGGGTGACTGGTATGCAGTAGCTTCAGCACCTTAGCCCTTAACTTCTCTGGGATGACTACCCACTGGCCCCAGAGTAGGCAGCCCCTTTCCAGGGAAAGCTCTACTCTATGCCTGACAAACGGCTTGAAATGCTCCTCGGGGGTAGTAGTGGGCTACCCTTTCCTAACCCAGGAACTAACTTGGGCCAGTGTCTTGTCAGCTGCCGTGGTCTTGGCGAGGTCGGCCGGGACGATGGGGGGTGAGTCGAGGGACTCAATCAGCAGGACTTGGTGTTCCTGCTCTACCTCGCATGCGGGATCCCCTAAACTAGGGAGGGGAGACCGGGACAGTGCGTCCGCATGGGAGATCTCCTTCCCTGGGCGGTAGACCAGCTCATACTGGTAGGCGTTGAGGAATATGGCCCAACGCAGCATTCTGGGGGATAGAATTTGCGGGGTGGGTTTGCCGGTAGTGAAGATCCCGAGAAGCGGTTTGTGATCCGTCACTACCGTAAACTCGCGGCCGTATAAAAAGTCGTGGAACTTCTTCGTTCCCGCGATTATGGCCAGGGCCACCCTATCTGTTTGCACGTAATTGCGCTCGGCCTTTGAGAGGGACCTTGAGTAGTACGCCACTGGGGCTTCCCGCCCGCTCTCCAACACGTGGCACAGGACCGCCCCCACCTCCACTGGGGACGCATCACAGACTAAAACCACTGGTTTTCTCGGATCAAAGTGGGTCAGGACAGCATCTGAGGATAGGAGTGTTTTAAGCTCCTTGAAAGCTTTCTCCTGCCTGTCCCCCCACCACCAAACCGCATCCTTTTTTAGTAGCGCGTGCAGCGGCTCCGCGACCGATGCCTTCCTAGGCAGGAAGGAGTGATAAAAATTTAGGAGCCCTAGAAATGACTGCAGCTCCGGTTTCACGGTGGGACGAGGGGCGTTTTTCACGGCCGCAACCTTGGACTCGGAGGGTTTGATTCCCTCCGGGGTTATCTTAAAACCGAGAAACTCGACCTCCCTCGCAAAGAATACACATTTGTCCCGTCTCAGTCGAAGCCCCGCTCTCTCGAACACTGAGAGGACCCCGTCTAACCTCTTCGCTAATTCTAATTCGCTCCCCGCCGTTATCAACACATCGTCGAAGTATGGGAGAACACCTGGAAGCCCCTTTAAAAGGCGTTCCATGAGGGACTGGAAGATTCCGGGGGCCGAATTCACGCCAAACTGAAGGCGCGTTACCTTAAACGCCCCCTTGTGTGTCACAATCGTTTGCGCAGCGGCAGCAGCCGGGGTTACTGAGAGCTGCTGGTATGCCTGCGCCAGATCTAGCTTGGCAAAACACCTCCCCACATGTAATGTGGCCAGTAAGTGGCTGACCACGGGCACCGGATATGCATTTGGCCGAATGGCCTTATTGATCGTACATTTATACTCCGCACAAATCCTGACCTCCCCGTTTGACTTAAGGGCTGTAACAATCGGCGTTTCCCACTCCGCCGAATCAACTGGAACCAAAATCCCCTGCCCCACCAATTTGTCCAGTTCCGCCTCGATCTTGTCCTTGAGGGCGAAGGGCACTCTCCTTGGCTTGAGGCGGATGGGCCGGATTTCTGGGTCCAGCTCAAAGGAAACTGGGGGGCCCTTGTACGTCCCGAGCCCCTTCTTGAAAACGTCCGGGTGTGCGTTGCACACGTCCCGCATTGGGTCAGTCTCGATAGCGTTAATGCCGGACAGTTCGATTCCCAGGGGAGCAAACCACTGCGTTCCCAAAAGGCAGCATCTCCCCCCTTGAGGACTACTAGGGGCAGTTTCTCAGAGTAATTCTTGAATTTCACCTTGAACTTCCCCACCCCCAACACTGGGATCCCATTTCCCTGCATGTCCCGTAAGTGTGACTTCATGGCCCGCAGTTTGGGCCGCTTATCTGGGGGAATACGCATAAACTCTTTTTGGGACAGGATGGAATAGGATGACCCCGAGTCTATCTCCATCCTCACTGGGAGCCCCTGTAACAGTACCTCTACGAAAAACGCCGGTGCTCCAGGCCCACGCGGTTCACGCCTTCCTCGTCATGGTTGGTTGAGACCTTCCTGGTGCCGGCCGCTTTCCGTTGGTGTGTTTGGGGGTGGCTCGAAGCGCCCTTGTCCTCGGCTCACCCGCGCCTGCATACTCTGGCGATGTGTCCCTTTCGGCCGCAGTTGTGGCACTCGGCCTTTCGGAACGGACACCTTGTGTGGTCGTGGGCTGCCCCACAACCGTCGCAGCGGCGGTCTTGCCGTTCGCTGGAGCAGGAGTCTGCCGTCGTGGACGACTCCTCGGATGTCGCTGGTGTGCCGGCGGGCGGCTTGGGGGCCCGCCAGGCCGTCTTCGCTGATGTCCGCTGGGCCGCCTGTACTGGTGACTTGGCCCTTTCGGACGTGGCCCCTCGGGACTTGAACACTCTGACCCCGCTCCTGGCCGCCTCGGCCGCTTGGGCCTCCCACAGTACCTCATTGAACGTGAGGCGGTGGTCGTGGGTCATCAGCTTCCTCTGGAGCTCCTCGTCCCTCAGACCACACAACATGCGGTCTCGGAGGGCCTAGTCCAGGTCATCCCACTGGCAGTTCACCGCTGCAAGCCTGAGGGCCGCCGCGTAGGTGGACACAGATTCGCCCGGTCGCTGGTCTCGCCTGTGGAACGCGACCCAGGCTGGGAAAATCCAAACGGGCGGCTGGAAGTGTTCGCCCAACAACTCCAGAATGCGGTCGATGGGCACCACGTCCACCTTACGGGGAGCCACCAGGTTCATCAGGATACGCAGCGTGGCCGGCCCCACCTGGGCCAAGAAGTGGGAGCGCATCTTCGCGTCGTCGTCGACGCCCACGGCTTCCATCGCGTGCCGAAACTGGCACTCGTACAGCTCCCACTGCTCGGGCTCGCTGACATCGAACTGGTACGGCTTGACCTTGGGATTTGCCATCGATCCCACCTTCGTCGCCAATTTAGTGTCTTGCACGGAAGACAAAGAAGGAGTCGCAGTAAGGACTAACACAGGTTTATTGGTTGATGATAAGCATGAACATGTGGTAATGGCGGAGGTACATCACATTATATACAGTAGCACAATACATTTGAATCTGGTTGCACGGTAGCTCATTGGCTGCTACCGGCGTGACGTCGTTCCAAGTCACGCCCCTCTTCTGTAGTTGTTGATAGTGCAGGAGAGTTCCCGTGGCTGCCAGTGATTTGAGGAATGAGAACCATGTGAGTTGAACGCTCGCAGCTGCCCTCTATGGGCAGCTTACTCGCGTTCCTTAACAGCTGGGCTACATTGTAATTGTGGTCAGGTTACATTCATACATTTCTTAAAGCAACATATACATACATACATACATACATAACAGCATCTCTAAAAACCTGATCCCTCCCTGCAACATATAATTCTTATTATTCAAAAAGTGAAGAAATGTGGAGAAAGCCTGGCAGGTCATTGACTGTTAATAACTCATTCTCAAATTGCCCCCCTTAAAAATCAAATTATCAAATTGTCCTCCTGTGGAGCATGTACGCCACATTGGGAACCATGGGTATAGAAATTGCCAGTGGATCTTACCTTTGATATGAGAAAGCCATACTGGCACTGAAATAAGGTTTTAAGAATTTCTGGGTCTTCTGTAACACTCATGCTTATTCTCTCCTCTCTCTAGTGTGTTGGAGTTATTGGCAAGAAGGTCAATCCTTTGCTGGAGACAGAGCTCCCCTTTCAGTGCTATAAGAAAGAATAATCTGAGTATTTATACATATATACACACATAGTGTATATATACATGCACAGTATGTTGAACTCCTGCCTTGCATTGCAAAATACCTAGTCCTTGAAAACATCAATGAACTCCTCCTTCAAAAATGTCTCATAGTTGTACAAATAATTATCTTATAAAACTAAAAGCTGTAAAAAAATTCAAAGAGCAAAGCAACATTTTAAAAAAGGAATAATAATGATGATGTTGAATTAAAGAATGAAGATGGGTAAAGGCAGAGAGGTCAACCTTTCCCTTACTGGACTGCAGAAAGTTTTGTGAGTTGTAGTAAATAAATAATTTTTAAAAACTCTAATAAAATGTGTTGAAATGGCAGTCAACGAGGTACAAAATACTGTAATCAATAAATCAATATTCATACAGTACTTTGTGTTCCATTCTTGAACCTACAGAGCAACCATAAGAATCCTTTTGTTGGATTGGGGCCGTGAAGTGGCCCTTGAGGTCCCGGAGGAGACTGGTCAAGTAACGACACGAGACAAGATGGAGCGAAGACCAGTGGTTTATTGAGGGGAAATCATCATCATATATAGGAATTCAAGGCAGCGTGTGATAGAATCATCATCTGACAGAAAATCATATCACCCATTTACCCGGGTTAATTGGGAACTTCTCTTGGGGAAGTTAATTAACTAAGGCAAATACTGACAGGGGAAGTCCATTGTTCATGGCTTACACAAGAGTAAATATGGCCACTATTTGCACTCGGGCTTGGGCTAATCTGCAAGTGTGGAATTACCTACTAACTAACTTGAGTTAGTTATTCAACTTCCTCCTGCCGCCTGCCAGGTCAGATATGAGTGAATCAATTTTATGACTATTAATCCGCACCCCAATTTCTGTACCCGCAAAGGCCAGTGACCAGGAGCCTCCCTCGACCGGTGTAACCTTTGTCAGGGACAGTTAATGCCAATTGCGCCCGCGGACTCCACATCCTTTAGCTTAAAAAATGTGATACAATGTTGTTGGATAAAAAGCCCAAATAACTTTATAACTAATTGATGAGAATAAAGTAAGGCAACGTTAATTTCTTCTCAGTATGGCATCATAAGAGCTTCCGTGAACTCAGCAGCATTTCATTTAGCTTGTAGCTAGGGTTACCTCCCGGAAAACCTGATTCAAGGTCAGAAAAATTGTCCTGGCCAGTTCAATAAAAATCATGATAAAATCCCGCATTTGTAAAACATACTGGTTGTGTATTATAACACACCGTTAAAATAAATTCAAACTCTTGCCATCAAACGAGAAATTTCCTGTCACATTGGAGTTGGAGCATACCTGGAGACAAATCTTAACATCCTCGCCTAACCGAGGTTGCACTTGGTTAAAAAATAACAGAGCAAATAGCTTACATACAGCTGCTTCTTTCTGTCAGGGAAACATTGCTTTCTTTCAAATCAGCCAAATGAAAGATATTGGTGTAGCATCTTTCACCCAGAGGATTACTGGTCTATGGAACTCCCTGCCAGAAGAAGTGGTGACAGCTGTCAGTCTTGACAGCTTTAAGAAAGGATTAGACAAATTCATGGAGGACAAGAGTATCAATGGCTATAATTATGGATACTTAAGGACAACCTCCGGGTTGGAGAGGTAGGCAGGATATCTCTCAATGCCATTTCCAGGGAATCCTAAGCAGGTGAAGGCATCTCCTTGGGAATACCCTGAGGGAAATGGTGAGCCACTGTGTGAGACAGAATGCTGGACTGGATGGGCTGTGGCCTGTTCCAGCAAGGCTGTTCTTATGTTCTTATCTTCCTTTGACTTTGTTAAACATGATCCATTTTAAGGTGGGAAATTGTACTCCAGTGGAGGAAAAGAGTATGTGAGGAGCAAAAATGTGAGGCCTATTCTTGTGAATAATCCTTGTAGGAAACTTCAGATCTTGCATTTCTGTTCATATGTTACCTAATGTTAAGAAGTTACATTTTTGTTTTGATATTAATAGAGGTTTCCCTGTTCGTTCACATATCTGTGCAAGGGTACATGAGCACAGAAGCCCTGAAACAGCTGTTTACAGAGGCACTGCACCAAGGGGATTCATTTGGGAAAGTTCTGGAAGAAATATTATGTGTAGATATATCTTAAACATTGGCTTTTCTTATAAATTGCTATAGAAGAGGTAAGAACTAACATGTTAAATTGTTTCCTGTCTTAGAAGGTGTTATGTATGATAACTGTGTTAATGACATGTCAAACATTCAAATCACTGAATATCCCGCACAAACTACTGTCAAACAGCGTCGCTGTCTGACAGTCGCGAGATCTCGGCAGATCGCGAAGTATCGCGAGATTTCGAGCACGTAAAATTCAAATGCCGAGAGGCGCGCTCCTGAACTGTCAAAATGTATATACTATGTAACATGTATTCAAATTATCCAAATATGTTTGTTCCCACTCAATTGTATCTAGTTTGTTGTGTATATAAGTCCCCGTTATTCCCCTCCAGAAAAAAAAGAACTGTATTCACATTGATCTCGAATTTCTGAACACCAAAGAAGGTCAAACTGAAAAGGTCAAATTAGGAACAAAAGCCACATTCCAGGAAAGCTACCTGGAAGCAAGAGAGAACAAAAGGTGCCATTTACGCTCCTCAAGAATTGAAGGAGACCTCTTTGTTAAGGAAATTTGCTATCTACAGTTGCCTGCTTTCTACTCTCAACCTGGAACCACAGAGATTTCTACTTCCTCAGGGATCACATCAGACACCTCCCTGAAGATGACATCACACATCCTGTTCAGCTCTACCTCCTTCATTCTGACAGACCTTCATGTTGAGCACATGGCAAGCTCCCCACCACCACCTCTCCATGTGACAATCTGGACCAACCACTTGGGCTTCTCCTCTTTCATGTGGACACTTCTAAGCAAATCAAGTAAGAGGGACTATTGTGTATTGGGGCATATTTGCAAAGAAGCACAGGAGCGCTCTTGCAAAGGGGAAATGGCGGTTTCCCGCCATTCTAGCAAGAAGCCCAAAGTGGTGTGAAACCCCTGCAAAAGGGCGTGCTTGTTAAGCTAAACGAAGCCCTATGATTGATTACACTTTTGGATCCTGTTCTCCATTGGTTAATCACACTTATCCGCAGTTATGATTGGTTAGGTACGTCCATCCGGTGGGTCACTACCTTGTATCCAGGAGCTACCACTGGAGAGACACAATATAAGTCCCATGGCTAGACCAGGGTGGGGCCAGACCAGATCTATACTTCCCACACACCATTTAGGTAGCCAGGTAGCATTATGTCCTGGGTCCCTCCACTGCTGTGCTTCATGGTAGCACGTATATTGCCCTAGGTGGGGCAAGAGTCTGGAGGGACTGAATACACTGGGATTGTATAGCCATCTCGGGATCCGGGAACGCCTTGTAAGCTCATCTCTATTTTGACTGTTAATAAAGCCTGTTGCTGTTTGTTACATCATTGTCCTTTACTAGTGCTTATAAGGGTTCAACAGGGGCAGACTCACTCCCCTCCCATGTGATGCCTTGGACCAGAGGATGTTTGTGCAAGCCCTTTCTGCTCTACAGTAGAACCTTGAATAAAGTCCAAACTCCGTTCCACCAAGTTTGGACTTTATCCGATTTTGGACTTTATCCGAATTAAATCGGTGATGCATCGGATAACGTCCAAAAATGGACTTTATCAGAGGTTCCTATACCAAATACCTCGGATAACATTCTTTTTAAAGTGGTTTTGGACTTTATGCGATGCATCACGTGTGCATGAAAACTGCAACTTTATCCGAATTGGACTTTATCCGAGGTACCACTGGGAGAATGCATATAAACCTGCTTTCCCCATTGTTCAGTGCAGAACTCCTTTGCAGGCGCACCCCCCAAAGAAAGACTCAGACACCGGTATATGGATAAAGGCATTGGGCCACTTTTATTGAATAATGCCCTAGTCCGAATTATAACTTTCAATTGGTACTCATCCAATTATAATTCTTTAAGGCAAGCAGGCTGCAGTAACACTGGTAAGGTTCCTCCCAAAATTGCCAACGGCAATTGGCTACAATGTATCCATTTTGTATCAATTTGTTTGTTGACACAAACAAATTGTTGACCGTAGTCAATAAACTATCTACTGACCCCACCCTCTGACGTGTATCCGTCAAATCACGGGGTGATGCATGCTGAAAAGCTCGTGCCATCACCCCTTGCCTGGTTCGTCGTTGACCGGTCAACGTTATTACACCTGTACCTGTCTAAGTGTTGGCCAGTCAATTGCGAACCTGCCAGATACCTATGGGTCATAAATATTTACCTTACCAGTGCTACCCGCCTAAGTGATCAAAGTCAAGAACAAGAAAAACCCCTATATCAAACCTCAGCAACAGTGTGGGATGGGCAAAAAAGCCAGAACCCAAGGGCCAATTGTGGGTTCCAACCAAAAATTCCCACCCGGCCCTGAAGCGACCAAAATATCACACTGTTCACTAGGGAGGGGGTGGAGGGAAAACTTCTCCTCTCCGTCGCTCTTTTTAAAATGGCAGCTCGGCTGCCTCGTGGCCACCCCTTTAATAGAGGGGTGGCCACGCCCCCTAACTCACCTGGATGTCTGAGTCCGGGTGGGGTGGGGCTGCAAAGAGCGCGGTGGCCATTTTGGCGCCGCGCTTTCATTGCAGGCGCACCCCACAAAGAAAGACTCAGACACCGGTATATGGATAAAGGCATTGGGCCACTTTTATTGAATAATGCCCTAGTCCGAATTATAACTTTCAATTAGTACTCATCCAATTATAATTCTTTAAGGCAAGCAGGCCGCAGTAACACTGGTAAGGTTCCTCCCAAAATTGCCAATGGCAATTGGCTACAATGTATCCATTTTGTATCAATTTGTTTGTTGACACAAACAAATTGTTGACCGTAGTCAATAAACTATCTACTGACCCCACCCTCTGACGTGTATCCGTCAAATCACGGGGTGATGCATGCTGAAAAGCTCATGCCATCACCCCTTGCCTGGTTCGTCGTTGACCGGTCAACGTTATTACACTTGTACCTGTCTAAGTGTTGGCCAGTCAATTGCGAACCTGCCGGATACCTATGGGTCATAAATCTTTACCTTACCAGTGCTACCCGCCACACGGGGAGGCTTCAATGAAGACTCACCGCCCCCCCCCCCCCCGACCGTCAGCTCGGTCAACAGGCCTGCTTGCAAATCTTCCAAAAAGAGGTTCATACCTCTATCCGACAGGTGGACCCCATCCCCTGCATACAGATCGTAATTTTGTAAACTAATGGTGGGGTGTCGGACGACCATCCCCAAACCCTTGTCTGCCACGAACCGGGCAACTGCCCTGTTCACCGAGCGACGAGCGCGGTCAAAGGCACGGAGGTCAATACCTCCCCTGTAAGCGTGACGTCGTATGATGTCCGACCATAGCAGCCTGGTGAACGGCCACACATAGTGCAAATAAGCTAGGTCTCTGCAAATCGCGAATTTTAAAGAAAGGCCAGTGACCTGGCCTAGGTCATTGCCCCCGAGGTGCAGTACAAGGACATAAGGCGGTTCAGCATCCCTAATGGAGAAAAGGAATGGCAACAGTTCCCACCATCTCATTCCATGCTTACCGTACCAACGTATGCATGCGGCCGCACGCAGTCCAAGCTGGGGTCCCCACTCTGTCGCCGCAGCATACTGAGCTGCCCAGTGCATGTAACTGTGGCCCACCAGCCATACTGCCACCGGTGTGCGGGGACACACAGGGTCTGTAAGAGAAAAAAGAGAACAGTGACTTAAATGGTACTCATGTCTGAAGAGGATGAACATACAATGCAAAACGCATAGATCCCCATCTTCCCATACGGCGTATATCATCCTCAGAGTACCCAAATGCAGCTGCAGTTGAAGCAGCACCTATTCTAAATGAATGGGTGCCGTAACGAGCCCCAGGGAGGCCAACACTGGAAAGTGCCATACCGGTCACCTTCCAAAATTGAAATTTAGTAAGGGGAGACCCATCCTGGTGGCAGAAAAACGGGCCAGGGTGCGTGCCACGCACTGCCAAGAACTCCTGTAGGGCACCAACCGGACAGATGTCTGCAATGGAACATCGTAGCAGTCTAACTCCACTGCCTACGCAGTGCTGATCAACTTTTGAGGACCGTATCCTCAACTGAGCCCACTCATTAGAAACATAGACATCGTCGAGTTCCAGTGCCCTACGAGTCGCATCCGCCTTAGACAGCAGTACCAACTCACTGATGTGGAGCGCTCCAAAGAAGGCCACCGTGGTAGCCACATGAAAAAGAGCTGCCTCATACCTGTCAAAACATAGGTTAGGCCAGCCTCGTGCAAGGTGTGTGAGCACCCCTGGGGAAATTGGGTGCTGAGTGTCCGGGCGGCGGCCACGTTCCCGTGTCCACCCCTCCAAAACATGCCGTATGCGAAAATCGTTCATGCTGTCAGCAAAACCCCCCACCTTGGCAACAAATGCCAATGCTGACAGCCTTGATGCTATAGTGCGGGGAGCGAGGCCCTGACTGTGTAAATGAACCATGAATTGTAAAACCTGTTCCACTGGAATGGGCCACACCTCTGGCAACTGAAGTTGCACACGAAAGCTATTAAATTGAACGAAAGCATGATGATACGCCTTACGCGTGCGGGGCGCCAAGGACATGCCAATCGCCCGGTTCACCTCTCCTTGCCAAATGTCCAAATCTCGGCCGGAAGTGGCGAGGGGAATTCCTCTGCGTCCGGAGCCAAGGCGCGGAACCGGGGGATCTGCAGGCGGGATAAAGCATCAGCAATATCATTATCAATGCCTGGTACATGTCTGGCCCTGAAGAGCACGTTGAGGCGTAGGCTACGTAACACGAATTGGCGAACTAAAGCCATCACCCTGGGTGATTTAGATGTCTGAGCATTGACAATGTGCACTACTGCAGCATTGTCACACCAAAAATGGACCACTGAGTCGGCCCACTCCTTGCTCCATAGCATCAAAGCTCCCAGGATTGGAAAAAACTCAAGGAATGTAAGATCGTGGAGGCGATCCGTGCCCCGGCATTCTGGAGGCCATTGGCCATAAGCCCACCTCCCCTGGAAGTAAATCCCATATCCCAGGGAGCCGGAGGCATCCGACTGCACTTGAAACCTAGGTGAAACTAAAAGGTTGGACCTCCAAAAGGATACCCCGTTGAAGTCCCGCAGGAATGAGAGCCAAACCAAAAGGTCAGCCCGCATGCCCCTGGTTAGTCGGACCCTATGATGGCGCCTTGCCAGGCCAGACATGGCATCGCACAGGTGCCGAGCAAATGCCCTGCCAGGCGTAACCACCCTGCAGGCAAAGTTAAGATGGCCATGCAGTACCTGAAGCTCACGAAGTGACACCTTACGTTTGGCCAGCAAGGCCAAAATCATCGCAGAGATCCGGGTAACCTTGTCAATGGGTAACCGGGATGCCTGTGCGACCGTGTCGATTTCTATACCCAGAAATGTGAGGGTAGTGGATGGGCCCTCGGTCTTTTCGGGCGCTAAAGGGACACCCAGTTCCTGCATTAGCGTCTGAAATGTGGTGAGGAGACGCGTGCACGTGTCCAAGCCCCATTCACCCCCGAAAAAAAAGTCACCGAGGTAATGGGCTACAGACTGAGACCCGGACCTGCGAACAAAGGCCCACTGAAGGAAGGTGCTAAAACGTTCAAATGCTGAACAGGATATAGAGCAGCCAAAAGGCATGGCCTTATCTACATAGAACTTCCCCTGGAATCTAAAACCCAACAGCTCAAAGTCCTCAGGGTGCACTGGCAACAATCGGAATGCCGATTTGATGTCACATTTTGCCAGGAGGGCACCCGGACCACAAGAGCGCACCATCCGTAGGGCTTGGTCAAAGGACGTATACCTGACCGAACAAAGGTCATCAGGGATAGCATCATTGACAGAATAACCCGCCGGGTACGATAAATGGTGGATTAAACGAAATTCCCCCGGGGCCTTCTTGGGTACCAACCCCAGAGGGGAGACCTTCAGGTTGGGAAAGGGTGGCACAGAAAAGGGGCCTGCCACCCTCCTGGCCCCAACCTCCTTAGCAATACTCAGGGCAGCCACCTCCTCTCTACCCTTCAGGGACAGTAAATTGGGTGCATCTTGGGGTCCCCACACTCCTTTGAATGGTATTCGAAAGCCCCACTGGAAATCCTCAAGGAGGTACTTTGCATCCTCTCTCCGTGGATAAGTTGAGAGCCATCGCTCCAACATATACACATTAACTGGGGAGGGGGCCTTTTGCCTGGCTAGCTCCCTCAGCAGCCGCTCTGCCCGCTCCCTGTCCACCTCTACCTCTGCCCCATGACCCGCCAGCTCGCGGACACGCAGCGGCGGCGTGGAGGCCAGCGCAAGAGGGACACTCATGTTTGTATCGGCACTGCCGCTTATTGCACACACCGCTGGCCGAGAAGCTCCAACACAGGAAGCGGGCTGGAACCCCCTGCCCCACCAGCTGGCGGGAAGCCTGCTTTGGAGCAGCTCACTGAACGGCATGGCCATAATGGTACCTATCCCCAGGCGCCGGACGCGTGGGGGTCATGTACAATAACCACAATTTCTGACAGGGCTCATCCCATCTTATCTCCGGGTGCAATGGCACCCTCATTCTGAATTCCTCATTGTAAGCCAACCACGATGGGCCAGGAAAATCCACCATCGCCCTGTAAATATTGTCCAAATATTGGACCATAGGAATGGCCAGGTCTGGCCGGGCCCTGAGATACACCGCCATATAAATAAGATATGCGGGCAACCAGTTGGCCCAGGTGCGTGGTGGCTTACGACGGCGGGACAGCTCTTTGTCTTTGTCATCCTGTCCCTCTCTCTCCTCCTTAGTGGGCTCACGGTTCAATAGGGAGAATATATCCACGTACTCCCCCTGCCAAATCTTTTCCCTCGTGACCTGGGACAAATGATCACCAAGGGGCAACGAATAACCAGCTGTCGGCAAAGCCGTCACCGGCACATTAGGTACCCGGGGCATACGCAGTGGAACCTGGACAGTCCCTGCGATGCCCGGCACTGGCCCGGGGGCAGAAACCCCCACCCCCAATGTTGCACCAGTATGGAACCAAGGGGCACTGGGATAAGGTGGCAACTGATGCCCACTCGCCTCGACATTACGAGGCCATGGCCACTGAACCCCACCATTGGAAGTGGACTGTGATGTGGGTGCATTAACTTGAACCTGATACTCACTAGTTGCACCCCCGTGAGCCGCCCCCACTGGGGGTTCCGGCCCACGGCGGGCGTCGGAGCTCGTGACCAGAATCGAGCTCTGGGCCGCACCTGACCACTCTCCTGCTGTATCTCTGGCCGAACAGGGAGCTGCGAGACACCGGCTGGGGTAGGCCGGAGCGTCTCCAGCAGCTCAACCCGGCTAGCTGCTTGCTGCAGTGTGGCGGCCATTGAGGTAGGCGGAGGACCCAAAGGTGCCCCCGCAGCAAATGAAGGGCCACAAGGCACAGGGTTGTGTGCCATCCCTAACGATGCCTCGAGCACAGCTAAACGCGTTAGCAATGCATCGACTGCCACAGTTCCCCCACTATAGAGTGGGCAGGGTGGGCTGGACGGCCCACCAGGCATTGGACCAGGAACCCCGGTATGAGAGCCTGGGCCCGAATAGGGCCATGCCCAAAACTCCGGCCCATGAGGGGCAGGAGGTGGAACGTGCTGCACCCCAGCACCGGACCCACCCCCGCTGCCCGGGCCCATGGCCGGTATCTGCGGGCCGAGGGCTGAAGCCCCAGAAGGGCCAGCTGAAGGCTGACTGGCCAAGGGCCAAGCAGCCTGCATCGCCCCACCGGTATCGGTGGGGGTAGAGCCCTGGCGCGTGGGTGCAGCCCTGGTCCTCCGACCCGAGGGCTGGCCCCGCGCAGGGTCAAAAGTCCTCCCCGTGGGCCGCGGCTTCGTCGCCGAGGCCCTCTGTTTGGGAGGCATATCAGAAGGAGCAGGATCCCTTTCCAGGGATCGAAGAGCACAAAAAGGCACAGAGGAGCCAGCAAGCCAAGGCTCCGTGCGAAATCCTTCCTTCCCAGCCGGGAAGGACCAAGGGGGAAACAAACAGCGATGGAGAAAACTTCTCCTCTCCGTCGCTCTTTTTAAAATGGCAGCTCGGCTGCCTCATGGCCACCCCTTTTATAGAGGGGTGGCCACGCCCCCTAACTCACCCGGATGTCTGAGTCCGGGTGGGGGGGGCCGCAAAGAGCGCAGCGGCCATTTTGGCGCCGCGCTTTCATTCCTTTCTGGTTCTGTCCTGTGTTAGCAATATCTCACAGCATAAAGGCCACATGTTATGGGATGGTTTATTTGCCTCACAGTTCTTTGTTTTTCTTTCTCTATCCAATGTTTAATTTACTGCTTTGTTGTGTATGCAAGGACACTGTTGCTTTAAGTAAATGAATGTAACCAGCCCCATATCACAATGTATCACAGCTGTTAAAGGAACGCGAGCGAACCGCCCATTGAGGGCGGATGCGAGCGTTCATACTCACATGGTTCAATCCCCAAATCACGGACAGCCGCGGGAACTTCTCCGCATGAAGAACTACAGAAGAGGGGGGGGCGTGCCTCAAGTCGACGCCCCCAACGGTGGCAGCCAATGAGCCACCGTGCAACCAGATTCAAATGTGTTTCGTTACTGTATATAATGTGATGTACCTCCGCCATTACCACATGTTCACCCTGGCCATCCAAGAATAAACCTGTGTTAGTCCTTATTGCAACTCCTTCTTTGTCTTCCGTGCGCGACACTAAATTGGCGACGAAGGTGGGATCAATGGCGAATCCCAGAGTCAAGACGTACCAGTTCGACGTCAGCGAGCCTGAGCAGTGGGAGCTCTACGAGTGCCAGTTTCGGCACGCGATGGAAGCAGCCGGCGTCGACGACGACGCGTTGATACGCTCCCATTTCCTGGCCCAGGTGGGACCGGCTACGCTGCGCATCCTAATGAACTTGGTGGCGCCTAAGAAGGTTGAAGCAGTGCCGATCGACCAACTCCTGGAGCTGCTGAGGGCACACTTCCAGCCCCCAGTATCGATTTTTCCGGCCCGGGTCGCGTTCCACCGGCGGGACCAGCGCCCAGGCGAGTCCGTGTCCGACTACGCAGCGGCCCTCAGGCTGGCGGCCGTGCACTGCAAGTGGGACGATCTGAACCAGGCCCTGCGAGACCGCCTGCTGTGCGGCCTGCAGGACGAGGAGCTACAACGGAAGCTCATGACCCGTGACGAGCACCTCTCGTTCAATGAGGTGTTGCGAGAGGCGCAAGCGGCTGAGGCGGCCAGGGGCGGGGTCAAGGTGTTCAAGGCCCGTGGCACAACGTCCGAGCGGGCCAAGTCCCCTGTCCAAGCGGCCCGGCGGACTCCGGCGAGGGCAGCCTGGCGGGCACCGAAGTCGCCCGCCGGCACTCCAGAAACCTCCGACGACTCCTCCGCAACGGCAGATTCCTACACCAGCGACGATGACGGCGTCCAGAAGGTACGGAAGCGTGGGGAGCGGCGGCAACACCGAGAGCGGCAAGACCGCCGCTGCGACGGCTGTGGCGCGGCCCACGACCGCACGAGGTGTCCTTTCCGCAAGGCCGAGTGCCACAACTGCGGTCGAAAGGGACACATCGCCCGAGTATGCAGGCGCGGGCGAACCGAGGACAAGGGCGGCTCCAGCCATCCCCAACACCACCAACGGAAGGCGGCCGGGTCCAGGAAGGTCTCCACCGTGCACGGCGAGGACGACGTACGCCGCGTGGCCCTGGAGCACCGGCGGTTCTACGTGGAGGTACAGTTGCAGGGGCGCCCCGTAAAAATGGAGATAGACTCAGGGTCGTCCTACTCTATACTGTCCCAGCGGGAGTACATGCGCATTCCCCCAGAGGCCCGGCCCAAGCTGCGGGCCATGCGGTCCCATTTGCGGGATGTTCAGGGAAACGGGATCCCGGTGTTGGGGGTGGGGAAGTTCAAGGTGAAGTTCAAGAATTTCTCCGAAAGACTGCCCCTAGTGGTCCTCAAGGGGGGGAAGTGTTGCCTCCTAGGAACGCAGTGGTTTGCTCCCCTGGGAATAGAACTGTCCGGCATCCACGCCACTGAGACTGACCCAATGCAGGACGTTTGCAATGCACACCCGGACGTTTTCAAAAAGGGGCTCGGTACTTACAGGGGGCCCCCAGTTTCATTCGAGTTGGACCCAGAAATCCGGCCCATCCGCCTTAAGCCAAGGAGGGTGCCCTTCGCACTCAAGGACAAAATCGAGGCGGAACTGGACAAATTGGTGGGGCAAGGGATTTTGGTTCCAGTTGATTCGGCCGAGTGGGAGACGCCGATTGTAACGGCCCTTAAATCAAACGGGGAGGTCAGGATTTGTGCAGACTATAAATGTACGATTAATAAGGCCATTCGGCCAAATGCATACCCGGTACCCGTGGTCAGCCATCTGCTGGCCACACTTCATGGGGGGAGGTGTTTTGCCAAGTTAGACCTGGCCCAAGCCTACCAGCAACTCTCAGTGACCCCAGCCGCTGCCGCTGCGCAGACCATCGTGACGCACAAGGGGGCATTTAAGGTACCGCGCCTTCAGTTCGGCGTGAACTCGGCCCCCGGGATCTTTCAGTCCCTCGTGGAACGCCTTTTAAAGGGGCTTCCAGGAGTTCTACCATACTTCGACGATGTGCTGATAACAGCGGGGAGCGAGGTAGAACTAGCGAAAAGACTAGATGGGGTTCTCTCGGTTTTCGAGAAAGCGGGGCTTCGCCTAAGGAAGGACAAGTGTGTGTTTTTTGCGAGGGAGGTTGATTTCCTAGGTTTCAAAGTAACCCCAGAAGGGATCAGACCCTCAGAGTCCAAGGTTGCGGCCGTACAGAACGCCCCTCGCCCCACCGCAAAGCCGGAGCTGCAGTCGTTCCTGGGGCTCCTTAACTTTTATCATTCATTCCTGCCGAGGAAAGCATCGGTTGCGGAGCCACTGCACGCCTTACTAAAAAAGGACGCGGTTTGGCGGTGGGGGGATAAACAAGAGAAAGCTTTCCGAGAACTGAAATCACTCCTCTCCTCAGACGCGGTCCTAACACATTTTGACCCAAGGAAGCCAGTAGTACTAGTATGTGATGCGTCCCCGGTGGGGGTGGGGGCGGTCCTGTGCCACGTGTTAGAGAGCGGGCGGGAGGCCCCGGTGGCATATTACTTCAGGTCCCTTTCAAAGGCGGAGCGCAACTACGCGCAAACGGATAGGGAGGCCCTGGCCATAATTGCAGGGACCAAAAAGTTCCATGATTTTCTATACGGCCGCGAGTTTACGGTAGTGACGGATCATAAGCCGCTTCTGGGGATCTTCACTACCGGCAAACCCACTCCCCAAATACTTTCCCCCAGGATGTTGCGTTGGGCCATATTCCTCAACGCTTATCAGTACGAGCTAGTCTACCGCCCAGGTAAGGAGATCTCCCACGCGGATGCACTGTCCCGGTCTCCCCTCCCTAGCATGGGGGACCCGGCATGCGAGGTAGAGCAGGACCACCAGGTTATGTTAATTGAGTCCCTCGACTCACCCCCCATTGTTCCGGCCGACCTCGCCAAAGCCACGGCGGCCGACAAGATCCTAGCCCAAGTTAGCTCATGGGTGAGGAAAGGGTGGCCCACTACTCCCCCAGAGGAACCGTTCAAGCCGTTTTGTAGGCGCAGGGTAGAACTTTCCCTGGAAAGGGGCTGTCTACTCTGGGGCCAGCGGGTGGTTATCCCAGAAAAGTTAAGGGCAAGGGTGCTGAAGCTACTGCACACCAGCCACCCAGGGATCGTGCGGTCCAAGGCCCTAGCTAGAAGCTTCTTTTGGTGGCCACAGATAGACGCGGGCATAGAGCGCCTAGTGGGCACGTGCGAGAGCTGCCAGAGCTCCCGGCCCGAGGAGCCCCGGCTACCCCATAGAGAGTGGGACACGGCCCGCGGACCGTGGTCCCGTATCCATGTCGACTTCGCGGGGCCCTTCCGTGGGGCAACGTTCCTACTGGTTGTCGACTCCTACTCCAAGTGGTTGGAGGTAATCCCCGTGAGCAGCACTTCCTCCGCGACAACAATAAAGCAGTTGCGTAAACTCTTTGCGTGTTTCGGCCTGCCAGACGTCCTCGTGAGTGACAACGCGAGTTGCTTCACGTCGACCGAGTTCCAAACCTTCATGGAGAGGAACGCAATCAGGCACATCACGGCTGCCCCATTCCACCCCGCCACAAACGGTCAGGTAGAGCGCCAAGTGCGCACTACGAAAGACGCACTGCGGCGCATGGGCCCCGGCGACCTGAACCTACACCTGTGCCAGTTCCTAATCAGCTACAGGACCACCCCCTTAGCTTCAGGATTCTCCCCAGCCGAGCTGCTTATGAAGAGACGCCCGGCAACGCTGTTTGACCGGATGGATCCGTCCAGGGTGGAGGATGAGGGGAGGAATATAAATTTAGGGGGGGGGGGGAACTCCAAGAACTTTGCCACAGGGGACCCGGTTTACTGTAGGAACTACGCGGCCTCGGGGCCGGCCTGGGTACCGGGGTCGGTCATCGAGCAGACAGGACCAGTGTCCTACAGGGTAGAGACTAGCTCAGGGCTACTGTGGAGACGGCACGCCGACCAGCTCCGAAGAAGGGTCACCAGTGAGGGGAAATCAGCGTTAGGGTCCTCCCCCACCCGCATTACCCAAGGGGGAAACACGGAGGCGCATGAGGGCGAAATTAAAGAGAGGAATCAGTTTGTCCCCGACTATGACCAGGAGCACGAGTTTGACTATGATTTTTCGTACCAGGGGGAGTTAGCGGAGTGGTCCCCCACCCGTCCTAGCGAGAAGAGGGGTTTCAGTTCAGCCCCTGGTACCTTCAGTCCCCGCAACGCGGGCATGCTAGAGTACACCATAGTCCCGGCCCCCAAGAGACAAGCGCCACAAAGACAGGCAGCCAGCGGAATCTCGCCAGCTGCAAGTCCCCGGACCCCCGAACAGGCAGCGGGAGACAGCGGGTCCACGAGGGTCTCATCGTCAATCCCGAAGTTCGTGCTAGGGGGGTCCCCGGGCCCTGCAGGCGGTAGGCAAGGGTTCACTTCCCAACTGTTCATTCCATTCCCGTCCCCACAGGCAAGGTCACGGCAGCCTCATCACAGAACCACTAACGTGTCCCCACCTTACATTGCAGGACAAGACCGCGCGGGACCAGGAGCCACGGGCTCCCCTGTGTTAGGGCAAGCTGACACACGCCCCAGGCGCACGTGCGGGAAGCCACAATGGCTAAGGGACTTCGTCCCATCCTAGGGGGGAGGGATGTTGTGTATGCAAGGACACTGTTGCTTTAAGTAAATGAATGTAACCAGCCCCATATCACAATGTATCACAGCTGTTAAAGGAACGCGAGCGAACCGCCCATTGAGGACGGATGCGAGCGTTCATACTCACATGGTTCAATCCCCAAATCACGGACAGCCGCGGGAACTTCTCCGCATGAAGAACTACAGAAGAGGGGGGGCGTGCCTCAAGTCGACGCCCCCAACGGTGGCAGCCAATGAGCCACCGTGCAACCAGATTCAAATGTGTTTCGTTACTGTATATAATGTGATGTACCTCCGCCATTACCACATGTTCACCCTGGCCATCCAAGAATAAACCTGTGTTAGTCCTTATTGCGACTCCTTCTTTGTCTTCCGTGCGCGACACTAAATGCTTGCAATCTTTCCTGTCTCTCTTGATCCTTAGCTTCTCCAGTCTCATTCTTTCCCCTGCCAGAGAAACATGTACTAAAATAAATTTATTTTAATTGTTACTGCAAAGTGTTCTCCTAATGTTTGCTTATATATTGTTATGTATGCATGTACAATGTTACTTTAAGAAATGTATGAATGTAACCAGTTCATAATTACAATGTAGCCCAGCTGTAAGGAACGCGAGTAAGCTGCCCATAGAGGGCAGCTGCGAGCGTTCAGCTCACATGGTTCACATTCCCCAAATCACCGACAGCCGCGTGAACCTTTCCCGCGCTAGGATCACCTGGAGCAGATGGGCGTGACACATATGACGTCATGACGGTAGCGGCCAATGAGCTACCGTGCAACACAATTCAAATGTATTTACGACTGTATATAATGAGCTGTATCTCCGCCATTACCACATGTTCATCCTGATCATCAACCAATAAACCTGTGTTAGTCCTTACTGCGACTCCTTCTTTGTCTTCCGTGCAAGACACTAAATATATGCTCCAGGGTGCTGGCACCTCCACCAAGGTGTTTCAGCCCTTGTTTCATTGCAACCAAATCACCATAAGTGCTACAAAGTTTGGGCTTCAAGTAACACAGGTAATGGGGAGCTCCGTGCCAGGGACAGCCCCCAGAAATTCAGGTAACATATGGCTGCAGATACAGTCTTCATGTTGCTTCCCACTCTCAAAAAAAAACCTGTTCCCCCTCCTTGCTTCATTTTCCAGTCAGGGCTGAGGCTTAGTATGGATTTGGAAAGACTTCTGAGGACCAGTTTGCATATTAAGGCATTTAGAGTTGAATACAACTGGCTTTTGAGCAAGGGTGACCTTTACTTTTGCCCTACTAAAGCTCTCAATGTGATGGCTGGTCAAAAATAATAAAATACAGTAGTAACGTTGCAATGAATGGAATTTATATATACCTCAAAAAACAAAAGAAACATCAATTATACAATAGCATTGTTTAAAATTATTCTCTAAATCTTTCATAGACAGCCAAGCACCCAAGCAGAAGTAGGAGAAATGTTTTTCCAGCTACCTCATCAAAGCTTGATCTTGAACAGCTGTTGCTGCATTGTCCACATAGATCAGGAGTTCCCAACCTTTTCAGGATGCAGGTTGGTCACGTGGTTGAGTAGGCCAGTCATGTGGTTCATCCCACCCAAAAGTGGAAGTAAAACATCCCCACGCATGCACAAAACACTGCCATAAATGACCAGCGGCTATCGCAAACACATTTACAACAGCCGCAGGTCATTTACATTGTTTTGTGCATGCGTGGGCAAGTTTTACCTCCACTTCCGGAAGCGGAGCAGGTGGCATGGGTTAGATGAAATTGTTTCGGAGGCCGGATCCAGCCCATGGGCCATAGGTCAAGAACTCTTGGCATAGATGAACAATTTTGTATTGTCAGGAACTGGATGATCATTTGTATATACAGTGTCGGGGACAATACACTTCCTTGGGCCAGTCCATTCTTATGCAACCTTATCTTCTCTTTTCCATTCATCATCACATAATCTCCAGTTCTGGAGGAAGCTGCCAATGACCCCAGTAAGCTTGTTATCTTTGGTAAGATTATTTACTTTAGGGAGCAGAATCCTATGATTGACAGTATCATATGCTGCAGTTGGGTCAATGAACTCCTATAATTAGCTTTCTTTCGAAGCCATCTTCAATGTGTTGCACAAGCAGGGCTGCCATCAGAAATTTCTGGGCCCCATTTGAGCAATCCTATTGGGACACACACACACACACACACACACACGCACGCACGCACACACACACACACACACACACACAGCGGCAGGGCCCCTGTCAGCTCCGGGCCCTATACGGCAGTACTGATAGTACTGCCCTGATGGCGGCCCTGTGCACAAGGGTGAAACTATGACCACAACATGACCTGCCCAACCTGAAGCCTGCTTCATGATCTTTCCATCAGTAAATTCAATTGTGAGCCATCCATTCCAGTGCCTTATAAAGGTGGCAAAGGAGTGACACTGGTCAGTAGCTTTTGGATCATCTGGGTCTTTTTCAATTTGTGGGCCCCATTGCTAGCAGGGCTATTTACTTGCATAGATAAGTCAGGTCATATTCCACCAGGGTGGGAATTTTTTATTATAGTCTACATATAAAAAAAAGGAAATAAGCGCCCGAAAATAATAGACCAATAAGCCTTATTGACATTACAGCTAAGATATTTGCCAAACATATTTTGGATAAAATAGAGGACAGAGTGACTGAAGAAAAAATATTATCAGAAGAGGCTGGGTTTAGAGCTGGCATATAGATGAAGAACAAATTGAATAAATACTCTTTTTCATATTTGGGGTGGTTTTTACAGACACAGTGTCCTGGGTTAACCATTACAAAGAAAACTCTATAAAGCATTAACTAAACTACAGTAAAGCGCCGATTTACGAACGCTTTGTGTTATGTAAAAATTGTTTTATGTAACAATTTTTTTGGGAAAACGCATCCCATTTTACCAAATAAATCCTTTTATGTAACGGGTTTCCCCAGTATTTCCTTGCATCTTGTAAGTCCAAAATGGTGGCCCTGCACCATTTTAGACTTTAATATTCCACCCCATGCCACTCACCCACACCACCGGAAGTTGCAAGACATCACTTACCGTGGCAGCGGTGGTGATTGCGGTAGTTTTGCCACATGTTCCATAGTCCCCGCTGCTTCTACCAGGACTGGGAGAGTGGGGGGGGGGGGGCATATACGCTCGGTTGTGCTCTTCATCCAAAGTTTCTCTGCCACGCGTTTTAGCTGGGAAAGCGCGTCAGATGAAGACCATTCCATTCTGGTCTTTGTCCGACACGCATTCCCAACTAAAGCACATGGGAGAGAAACCTCAGATGAATAGTGCATACCTGTCAACCGCGGCTCCGGAAAATCCAGGACCTGCGCAGAACGGTTCTGCGCAGGTCGCTTTTTACGCATGAGTAAAAGCCTTCTACGCATGCGTAAAAGCAACTTGTGCAGAACTGTTCTGCGCAGCTCGTTTCTACAATCCCCTTCTGCACAGAAGCCTTCTACGCATTCCAGGGTTTCGGCAGCTCCGGGCAGGAAATGGCGAAAATCAGCACCGAAAAACAGGAAATCCTGGCCAATCCGGGAAGGTTGACAGGTATGATAGTGCAATCAAGCAGATATGCTCCCCGCACTCTCCCAGTCCCGGTAGAAGTACATCCCCAGCTAAAAAGCACTGCAGAGATGTTGTGTTCTCAAACACTGTACCATTATACAATGTACCTATTCATGTGTAACCAATGTATCCTTCTACTTGTAACATGATAACCATCAGCTGCATCACTGTAACCCTAATAGGACGCGAGCTAGTGACCACCAGATGGCAATAGTGAGCGTCCAAGCTCATTGGTCCAGACTCACCTAAAACAACAGCGCGGGAAGATTCCCGCCATCACCTTCACCTGGACAAGAAGGGCGTGACCTGCAATGACGTCACGCGGACAGTAGCCAATAGACTGTCAAGGAGCCACATTCAAATGTATAGCCACTGTATATATTGAGCTGTTCGTCCGCCATTACCTCATGTTCCCTCTGACCAGCATGTAATAAAGTTGTGTTAAGCCAGCTCTTCGGCTGTCCTGGTGTCTTTGGTCCCATACACAAAATTGGCGACGAAGGTGGGATGATGGCTGCCCACGGGACCAAGACATACGCCGGTTTCGACATCAAGAAACCACAAGATTGGGAACTCTTCGAAATGGACTTCCAAGGCGCGCTGGTGGATTTCGAGGTTACGGACGAGGCGAAGAAAAGAGCCATCCTCACCAGAATGCTCAGGCACGACGCCAAGAGGGTATTGATTGACCTCATCGCACCAAAAAAGGCGGCTGAATTCAAGGCCAAAGAGCTCCTGATGGTGTTGCGAGACCATTTCCGGCCCTCGGTGGCGATGTTTCCCGCTCGGAGCGCGTTTTGGAGGCGAGTCCAAGCGCCTGGAGAGTCGGTCGCCGCTTTCGTAGCGGCCCTGCGTCTGGCTGCCGGCCCATGCAAATGGGAGAACTTGGAAGTCACCCTCCAGGACTGCGTGCTATGCGGCCTGAAGGACGCCGAGATTCAGCGCACGCTGATGAATCAGGAGCCACCCCCCACATTGCAGGAGGTCCTGAAAGCGGCACAGGCCGCGGAAGCCACAAAGGCCGGGGTGCAAGAGCTCCAGGACTGGCGACCGAAGGCCGACAAAACAGAGAGTTCGGTGCACGCAGCCCGGCGAATTTCGAAATCGTCCTCCGAAAGCAGCGACGACGAGGACGTCCGGAGGGTCCGGAAGGAGGGCTGGCGTTGCGACGGCTGCGGGGCGGCCCACGACCATGCCAGGTGTCCGTTCAGAAAAGCCGAGTGCCACAACTGCGGGCGACGGGGCACATCGCCAAAGTCTGCAGACAACGACGCAAGGACCGGAGGAGCTTGCCCGACCGCTCAGCGAGGCCAGATCGCTCGTCGAGACCAAAGGATGGCGCTCGGCCTACGAGGAAGCAGGACGGCGTGGGCCGCATCTCCGACGACAGCGACGACGACGCTCCAGTTTTCAGCGTGTCCTTGGGACACCCCCATTACTTTGTTGAGGTACTGGTGCAAGGGGCCCCTGTTAGGATGGAGATTAACTCTGGCTCCTCATATTCCCTCATTTCCCAGAGGGAGTTTTTGAGAATTGCCCCCCGCGTACGGCCCAAGCTCAAAGCGTTGAGGTCCACGCTGCGGGACGTGCAAGGGAACAGTATCCCGGTGTTGGGGGTTGGGAAATTCCAGGTCCAGTATAAGCGGCACGCCGCGGAACTCCCCCTAGTCATTCTCAAGGGGGGTAATTGCAGCCTCCTCGGGACTCAATGGTTCCAGCCCCTGGGTCTATTCATTGGGGGGGTGCACGCCGTTGGGACTGACCCAATACAGAGGGTGTGCAACGCGCACCCTGAAGTCTTCAAAAAGGGACTTGGGAAATTCAATGGACCCCCAGTAACTTTCGACCTGGACCCGGAGGTCCGCCCAATAAGACTCAAACCGCGCAGAGTGCCTTTTGCACTAAAGGACAAAATAGAGGCGGAACTGGACAAATTAGTGGGCCAGGGGATTCTTGTTCCTGTTGATTCTGCGGAGTGGGAAACTCCAATTGTCACGGCATTGAAGGACAATGGGGAGGTTCGCATTTGCGCCGATTATAAGTGCACCATTAATAAGGCAATCCGCCCTAATGCGTATCCGGTGCCGGTGGTCAGCCATTTGCTAGACAGGTTACATGGGGGAAAGTGTTTCGCTAAGCTCGACCTGGCACAGGCCTATCAGCAACTCATGGTAACCCCTGCCGCAGCTGCTGCACAGACCATAGTCACGCATAAGGGGGCGTTCCAGGTGACGCGCCTCCAATTCGGCGTGAACTCGGCGCCTGGAATTTTCCAGTCGCTCGTGGAACGCCTCCTCAAAGGGCTGGACGGCGTTTTGCCATATTTTGATGATGTTTTGATAACGGGGGGAGTGAGGTTGAGTTGGCTGAAAGGCTAAACAAGGTCCTGGAGGCATTCGAACAGGCGGGGTTGAGGTTGCGAAAAGACAAATGCGTCTTCTTCGCGAAGGAGGTTGAGTTCTTAGGGTTCCGAGTAACACCCGAGGGGATCAAACCGTCCAAATCCAAGGTGGCCGCCATCAAGAAAGCCCCTCGCCCCACCTCCAAGCCCGAGTTGCAGTCGTTCCTAGGGCTCTTAAATTTCTACCACTCCTTCCTTCCTCGGAAGGCTGCGGTGGCTGAGCCGCTTCACAAGTTGCTCAAGAAAGATGCGGCATGGAAGTGGGGCAATGACCAGGAGAGGGCATTCACGGAACTGAAACATCTCCTGGCGTCTGACGCCATTCTGACCCATTTCGACCCCAAACGGCCAGTGGTACTGATCTGTGATGCATCCCCGGTGGGGGTGGGGGCAGTGTTATGCCACGTGTTGGAAAACGGGAGGGAGGCCCCAATAGCGTTTTACTCCAGGTCCCTGTCCCAAGCGGAGAGGAATTACGCCCAGACAGACAGGGAAGCGCTGGCGATAATTGCAGGGACCAAAAAATTTCACGATTTTCTATATGGCCGCCCCTTCACCATCGTGATCGACCACAAGCCCCTACTAGGCATTTTCACCGCAGATAAGCCCACGCCACAGATCCTGTCCCCGAGGATGCTCAGGTGGGCCATTTTTCTCAACGCCTACCAGCACGCATTGGTGTACCGGCCCGGGAGAGAGATCAGCCATGCGGACGCCCTGTCGAGGTCCCCCCTCCCCCAGACACCCAGCCACGTGGGCGAGGAGGAGCCGGACCGCCAGGTGCTCATGATTGAAGTCTTAGATTCGCCCCCCATAGTACCTGCCGATATCGCTAAAGCGACAAGCAGAGATAGGACATTGGCGGCGGTTAGCTCCTGGGTACAGAAAGGGTGGCCAGCGTCTGCCCCAGCGGAAGAATTCGCCCCATTTTTCAGGAAAAAGTTGGAGCTGTCCCTAGAGAGGGGGTGTCTCTTGTGGGGGCAGCGGGTGGTGATCCCCACATCCCTCCGGCCGCGGGTGCTTAAACTGCTGCACGTCAGCCACCCCGGAATTGTGCGCTCCAAAGCGCTGGCCCGGAGCTACTTTTGGTGGCCCCAGTTAGACGCCGACATCGAACACATGGTCGGCACTTGTGAGAGTTGCCAATGCTCCAGACCAGAGGAGGCCCGTCTTCCCCACAGGGAGTGGGACGCGGCTAAGGGGCCATGGTCCCGGATACACATAGATTTCGCGGGCCCGTTCCGAGGAACTCTGTTTCTCCTTGTTGTGGACGCTTTCTCCAAGTGGTTGGAGGTCGTCCCAGTCACGAGCACCTCCTCGGCCGCGACAATAAAGCATTTGCGGAGAATTTTTTCCACGTTCGGTATACCCGACACTCTAATTAGCGATAACGCTAGTTGCTTCACGTCCGCTGAGTTCAGGGCATTCACAGAGATTAACACCATCCGGCACATCACCTCCGCCCCTTTCCATCCGGCCACCAATGGCCAAGTGGAGCGCCTCGTACGCACCACGAAGGACGCGCTGCGGCGCATGGGCCCCGGGGACCTCAACCTGCAAGTGTGTCAGTTTCTGCTAGGGTACAGGGTGACCCCGTTGGCGTCAGGATACTCCCCCGCGGAGCTTTTAATGCGCAGGAAACTGGCCACCATTCTCACCAGGCTAGACCCCACGAGAGTAGAAGACAAGGGGAGGAACATCGGGCTAGAGGCCTCAAAGAGTTTCAGCGTAGGCGCCCCCGTGCATTGCAGGAACTACTCCAGCGCAGGGCCAGCCTGGGTGCCGGGGGTTGTCGTGGAGCAGACCGGTCCCGTCTCATACCGCGTGGAGACCAGCACGGGTCTACTGTGGCGGCGACATGCGGACCAGCTCCGGAGCCGGGTCCCAGAGAGGCAGGGCGCAGAACGCACAGACACGGATTCAGCGTTAGGGTTCTCCCCCACCCGTTTAGCCCAAGGGGGAGGAGAGGGGGGTCATGGGTCCCCACCGAGGGGGGAGGAAAAGGAATTTGTCCTCATAGATACCCCGCGGGATCACCCAGCAGAGTTTGATTTTGAGTTTCAGAGCCGGGGGGGGGTTTCGGAGTGGTCCCCCACCCATCCAAGCGAGAAGAGGGGTTTTACGTTAGCCCCTAGTGCCCCCGGTCTGCCCACAATGGAGTTTGTCCATTCCCCTAAAGCTGCAAAACCGCAGCAAGCCTCTAACAAGTCTCCCTCTCCCATTACAGGACAAGGGACCGGGGAACACGGAAGCGGTAGCGCCCCCAGGGCGGGCCAGGGCACATCGCAGCCCAAACGCAATTGCAATAAGCCATCTTGGCTGAGAGACTTTGTCTCATCCTAGGGGGGAGGGATGTTGTGTTCTCAAACACTGTACCATTATACAATGTACCTATTCATGTGTAACCAATGTATCCTTCTACTTGTAACATGATAACCATCAGCTGCATCACTGTAACCCTAATAGGACGCGAGCTAGTGACCACCAGATGGCAATAGCGAGCGTCCAAGCTCATTGGTCCAGACTCACCTAAAAACAACAGCGCGGGAAGATTCCCGCCATCACCTTCACCTGGACAAGAAGGGCGTGACCTGCAATGACGTCACGCGGACAGTAGCCAATAGACTGTCAAGGAGCCACATTCAAATGTATAGCCACTGTATATATTGAGCTGTTCGTCCGCCATTACCTCATGTTCCCTCTGACCAGCATGTAATAAAGTTGTGTTAAGCCAGCTCTTCGGCTGTCCTGGTGTCTTTGGTCCCATACACAAAAAGAGAAAACTCAGACGAAGAGCACAACCAAGCGGGTATCTCCCCTGATGTCCAGACAAATCACTCAAGAAGAAACAGCAGCAGCATGCAAAAGATAAGGAGATCGCTCCATCATTACCTTTGTGCTGATTATTATTTTTTGTGGGTCTTTTTGTCCGGTTGGGACCAGTTTTTTTTTCAATGCATCCCTATGGGAATGCCATGTTGTACATTTAAAAAAAAAATCTTACGTAAAAAGCTACAGAATGGTTTTACAGTACTTAATAACAGCCAGACAAGTTATCTGTGCCAAGGATGTGCCTTGAAGAACAGAAGGACATGTCTTCGTCTACCATATGGAGTAAACAACTCTTTCAATTCATCACACATCTTGGTTTCTCAATTCAATATTTACTACCAGCTAGTGAGAAGGCTAAGGCAACATTTAAACAAAGAGTTCCAGACATTAACACTCAAACCAATAATCACTCACAAAGATTAGATCCTGGAAATGATTGACGGAAAACAACGTGTTTTCAAATAAAGAAATACTTGACAATGGGTTTGGCTCAGTATCACAGAATAGCATTTACTGGAACAAGATTTGAGATATTGGTGATTTAACTATGTCCCATATTCCAAGAGAACACATGTCTGTAGAACCCCAGAAATAGAAAATGTTGTACATTGTGTTTGCCCATCCATGACAACTGCTTCATGGCATAGCACTGGTTTGAGGCGAGGAAAACAAGCAGCGGTTTGTCAGTAAGAGTTCCATTACTCACAAGCCATAGTGGAAGAGTCCAACTGGTGCAGTCAAAGTCCAGTTCCGAGGTTGGAGCAGGATAATTTGATAAGCAAAGCCAAGTTCTTTTCAAGGCCTGTAGTCAGGTCAATGGTCAGTTTGAAGAGTCAGGGATGGCACAAATATGGGTCATCACACTTGCATTGTTCTGACAGGGGACTCAGCCCCAGAGAGGGCCTTAAATAGCTAGCCGAGCGCAACCACTAAGACAGCTGGAGACTTCCTTTGAAGCTTCCCATGTGCAAACCTCCGCCGTTTCTGTAACGTCTCCCTCAGTTGTTGCCAATGATGCTCAGAGGTGGAAAGGTCAGGGTCTGAATCACTGGAACTGTCAGATTGCAACTGACATGACTCCACAATCACAGGCTCGGTCGCTGCTACATCTGACAGTTGATTGGCTGGAGCTGTTTTCAAGACCTGGCTCTTCTTCTCCCTCAGAGTTATCCGAATCCAAGAGGACACACACGTTCTATTTAGTTGTTAATTATATGCCACAATAACAGCCCAGTATCTACAGACATTATTGGAAAAGCAAAATACTGGGACTCTAATAAAAGACTGATTTCCTTCCTTTAGGGCACAAATAAATATGTAAATATTAGAATGGTCAAGTTTATAGTTGAAGTCATTCAAAAGAGAAGATGTTTTATTAATTAGATAGTGGTTGCATAGAAAGGTGATGAATTTTCTTGGTAAATTATTTTGAGTAAAATTTATATCTAATTTTATTGTGATTGTATCATCCTATTTTTAACCTGTTTTTATCCTATTTTGTGTAATCATGCTTTATCTGATATATTTTATTTTAGCCTTATATGATCAGATGACTAATGAGTTAATAAAGAATGACGATTCTTTCTTTATTCGTCTCAGAGGCACGACCAGCATATAATAACATACAAAGCTAATATTAATACAACTAAAACAAAATAGAATTAAAAGGACTAGATGACACCCACCCAATATTGGGCCACATTTCCTCAACATAAGGCCCTCCTCAGTACACAGTGAAGGGCATTGTGTGCATTGTATCATATGGGAGATAGTTTGTTCTCCGCATTCACACAGGCTATCATCTACAGGGGAACACCACTTTCTCAGATTAGCCCTTAATCATCCTACCCTGGCACACAGTCTGGTTAAATCTTTCCACACAGGCCATGGTTGTTCTTGGCCAACAGGTGGTCATGTAGTTCTGCCCAATTATCTGGTAGCTCCTTGCTTACCTTACATGGTTCTAAGGTGGTCTGTGGAGGGTGGTTGTTTGAGTGGGGGGGGAGATGTTTTGAGGAAACTGCCTTGATTTCAGTCTCTGCTTTGGTGGTTGATGATTAAATAGCAGGTGTATTTCTGAGGATCTTGCTTTGACCCAATCTTTCTGAGCAGCACTTTCTCAATGGAATTTTGGTGGAGAGATGCCAGCTAAGTAATGTACTTTTTGTATTGGAGTTGGTTTTAAACATCCTGTGACCAATCTTGCTGTTTCGTTTAAGGCCACTTCCACCTGTTTTGCATGTTTTGATCTGTACCACACTGGACTAGCATACTCTCCTACAGAGCTAGTGGAATCAGCTTAGACAGCTGGAAGGCTTCGATAAATATCATTCCGAGCTGCCACAGACATTTGGGAATGGCATATATAGCAGTGTGCTTGAAATAGCAGAATCCCTTAATAGGTATTCAACAAGTGCTCATTGCAAGGCTGTACTCACTCTACTATCCAAAATGTATGGATGCCATTTAAAAAAAAGCAAACTAGCCTGCCTGCAGATCAGCCCAAAGCTTAGGCATGTTTTTTTCCTTACTTCTCTATGCTGTGTTTAATGTGGTTGTTTTGAGATTGGCCATTTAGAAACAGCTGGCTAGCTAGGTAAGTTAATGGTACAGGTCTCTGGCTACAGAGCCAGAGGTTGGGAGTTCAATTCCCCACTATACCTCCTAGGAAAAGAGACAGCTTGTGTAGTCATATTTTAGACCTATTTCCAACCGTCCCTTTGTGGGGAAGGTGTTGGAAAAAGCAGTGGCTTGGCAGCTCCAGGGCCAGGGGGTGCTGGATGATGCGGATTACCTGGCCCCATTTCAGTCAGGATTCAGGCCCGGTTATGGTACGGAGACTGCATCGTACCTGTCAACTTTTGGCTTTGAAAATAAGGGAAATTTTGTGGGCATGGCCAAATCGGTGGGTGTGGCCAAATCGGTGGGTGTGGCCAAATCAGTGGGCATGGCCAAAACAGTGGGCGTTGCCAAAT
Organism: Bradypodion ventrale; assembly: GCA_035047345.1. Lineage (NCBI taxonomy): Eukaryota > Metazoa > Chordata > Lepidosauria > Squamata > Chamaeleonidae > Bradypodion > Bradypodion ventrale. Next base: position 226,667,651 of record JAWDJE010000003.1, on the reverse strand, counting down.
CCCCCCAACCCTTCCAGAGATAGGGGAACTGGCAGAGAGGGGATCCCCCCAAAGGATACCCGTTATTAAAGAGAAGAAACCAAGTGGTTTCTTCTCTTTAAAAATGGAGTGTTGGGGGGCGTGGCTAAGATGGCCGACGAGTAACATCTTGATCTGGGCGCTCGCGCTTATCAAAGTGGTAATTAATGAGAATGAGTAAAATGGGACAATTTTAAAGAGATATTTTGAGGTGATAAGACTCCTGCTTGCCTGCTTGGAAAGTTTGCAGTTGGGCGGTCGAAGTTTGGGAGGTATCCCCGGCGGGAGAGGCACGCAACGGAAGCCACGGCTTCCCTGCCGAGGAGCCGAGAATGGGACCAGCGAGACGGCGGAGATCCGAGGAAGTAGTAAAATCGGCAAGAAAGTGAGTTAATGAAAGTTTATGTTGATGGGAGCTAAAGGCAATTGGGGATTTTGCTTTGAAGAGCCTGGACTTGGCAGTGTGTGCAGAAGCGGATAAAAGGGGATAGCTGAACCGATAATGGCGGCGGTCCTGGAAAACGAAAGTGGTTGTTTTTTGGACAATGGCTTTCTTGCGTCCCAGGAGAGCCGCAAGCATGGTTTGGAGGCAGTGAGAAGCGGTTAAAGAAGAAACTGACTGGGCTTAAGTTTTTGATTACTCCAGTGCTTTTCGAGGTTAAAATAAGGGAGAGCGGTCCTTAAAAAAAAAAGAAGGGGAAAGTTTGCTGATTTGTAGAGGAAGAATGGGGGGGTTTCCACCTGAAGCCGCCGCAGCCACTGGGAAAAGGGTGCTTTGTTTCGTTCGTTCCAAGAGAAGGACTATCAATTTATTTATTTTTTTACTCCTTCGCTGTGTGGATTACAACTCTCAATTTATTTTTTATATACACTTCTCCTCTTCTCTTTTTTTTTATTACTACAAGTTGGAGTTTGGGATTTTTGGCTTCCCTTCCCTGCGGTCTCAACTCAAGTGGATATATTTGGGCATCTGTCTCCTTGGAGTTCCTGTCTTTGCGGTTGGGAGCGTTGATACCTGGGCTGATTATTTTTGGGAACGGGCTTCCTGTGGATTACAATATTTTTTGTCTGGGTTGTTTTTGGTTCCTGCTCCTTTATGGATTACAATAATTAAATTCTTTGCTGGACCTCTTCTTTTCTTCAAGCTCTAACAGAATTAATGGGACTGTTGTTAGTTTTGGCTGCATCGGAACAGGTTTAAGTGGAGTGTGTAGCGATCTTACAATACGCTGCAGCGTTAAAACTCTTTAGGGGTCGCTACTATGGATAAGGGCACAAGAGGAAAAGCAAAGGAGGAGGAGCCAGTGGTGAAATCTAAGAGGAAAGAAAAAGCACCAACGGAAGAGGTCCCTCAGTCATCATCACCACCACCCGAACCCTATGATCATACTCAAATTATGGTGGAAATTGGCAAATTGTTTCAGAAGATGGAGAAAAATGAGGATTCAAGGGTGAAAAATAGAAATGAAATGATGAAAAAACAGGATAAGGTGGTAACATCTGTTATGGGTTTTACAAAAAAAGTGCAAAAAATAGAAGGAAATGTGAAATTGGTTCAAAATGAGGTGAATGTCATGAAAAAGGAAATAAAAGGGACTCAGGAGGCGGTGAGGGAGAATAAGCTGAAAATGGATGAGCATGAGAAAAGGATTGATGCTGTGGAAGATATGATGAGAAAGCAGAACATTGTGATCTGTCAGATGGTTGAAAGGACGCCAGACCAGCTAGAGTGGTTCAGTGGTTAAACAGTTTGAGCATGGGAAAGGAATTTGTACAGGAGGACATTGTAAGTGCATATAGGGTGGGTCCAAGAAGAGGGAAGGTGGCTCAAAGAAATGTTTTGGTAAAATTTGCAAATTGGGGAGACAAACTTAGAGTAATGGCTTTGCAGGCGCACCCCCCAATAAAGGACTCAGACACTGATGAAAGTGGATAACGGCATTGGGCCACATTTATTGATTCATGCCCTAGTCCGAATTATAAATTTCTATTGGTAATTGAACAATCATAATTCTTAAGGCAAGCAGGCCGAAGTAACACTGGTAAGGTACCACCCAAAATTGCCAACGGCAATTGTTACAATGTATCTATTTGTATCAATTTGTTTGTTGACAACAAACAAATTGTTGACCGTAGTCAATATCTAACTAATGACCCCACCCTCTGACGCGTATCCGTAAAATCATGGGGTGATGCATGCTGTCTAGCTGTAGCCATCACCCCATCGCCTAGTTCGTTGTTGACCGGACAACGTTTAACCAACTTATGCCTGTCTAGTGTTGTCCAGTCAATTGCGAACCTGCCGGATACCTGTGGGTCATAAATGTTTACCTTACCAGTGCTACCCGCCACACGGAGGGGCTTCAAAGAAGGCTCGACGCCCCCCCCCAGACCGTCAGCTCGGTCAACAGGCCTGCTCGCCAGTCCAGTAACCAGAGGTCCATACCTCCCTGCGACAGATGGGCCCCATCCCCTGAGTAAAGCTCTTAATTTTGCAGACTGATGGCGGGGAGGCTAATGACGCGTCCCCCACCCTTGTTGAAAAGGAACCGGGCAATAGCCCCGTTCACGGAGCGTCGGCTCAGTCAAGAGCCCCGAGGCCGAACGCTCCCCTGTAAGCGTACCGCGGTATCGTGTCCGACCAATTGAGGGTTGTCGCAGGCCACACAAAATGTGAGTAGGGCAGGTCACTGCAAATCGCAAGGTGCCGCGATAGGCCAGTGACATGTCCCAAGCCATCGCCCCCAAGGTACATAACCAGGACATAGGCGAGTCAGCATCCCTGATGTAGAAAAGGAATGGCAACAGTTCCCGCCATAACATGCCGCGCTTACCATGCCACCTGAGACGTGCGGATGCACCCAGTCCCAGTCGGGGTCCCACTCTGTCGCCGCAGCGTAACGCGCTGCCCTGTGCAGCGTAACGCGCTGCCCCATGCAGCGTAACGCGCTGCCCTGTGCACGTGGCCATGGCCCACCAGCCATACTGTCACCGGTGTAATACGACACCCAGGGTCTGTCAAGGAAAAAAGGGGGGGGAGAAACAATGCAGTGACTAAACTGGTACTCACGGTTGAAGAGGGCGAACACAAAACTGAAAACATTGTGATCCCCACCCTCCCATGCGGCGTTTGTCAGCCCCGGAGTACCCAAAAACAGCTGCAGTAGAAGCCACCCCTATCCTGAACGAATGGGTGCTGCAACGAGCCCCAGAGAGGCCAACACTGTCTAGTGCCTTCCCGGCACCTTCCAAAATTGAAATTTAATAAGGGGAGACCCATCTTGGTGACAGAAAAACGGGCCATGGTGGATGCCACGCAGTGCAAGAAACTCCTGTAGGGCACCAACCGGACAGATGTCTGCCAAAGAACACCGTAGCAGTCTTACACCACTGCCTACGCCATGCTGATCTGTCTTAGAGGAGCGTATCCTCAACTGAGCCCAGTCTTTGGCAACATAGACATCCTCGAGTTCCAGTGCCCTACAACTTGCTTCCGCCTTAGACAGCATCACAAGCTCGCTGATGCGGAGCGCTCCAAAAAAAGGCCACCGTAGTAGCCGCATGAATTGGGCTGCCTCGTACTTATCAAAACAGAGTCCATGCCAGCCCCGGGCCAGTTGGGTAAGAACCCCTGGGGAAATCGGGTGGCGGTCGTCCGGGCAACGCCCACGCTCCCGCACCCACCCCTCCAAAACATGTCTCACACGGAAGTCAGCGGTACTATCCACATGACCGCCCACCTTGGCCATAAAAGCCAATGCTGACAGCCTAGATGCCATGGTGCGAGGTGTAAGGCCCTGGGCATGCAGGTAAACCATGAACCGAAGTACATGGGTCACTGGGATCGGCCAGGTCTCTGGCAGCCAGAATTGGGTACAGAAATCTCCGAAAGAATTGAATGCGTGGTGATACGCCTTACGCGTGCGTGGCGCTAGTGACAGGCCAATCGCCCGGTTCACCTCTCCTTGCCAATGGTCCATATCTCGTCCGGGAGTGGCGAGGGAAATTCCTCCACATCCGGGGCCAAGGCACAGAACCGGGAGATCTGCAGGTGGGACAAAGCGTCAGCGATATCATTATAGACCCCCGGGACATGCCTGGCCCTGGAGAGGACATTAGGGCGCAGGCTGCGCAACCAAACTGGCGCACTAGATCCATGACCCTGGGCGGTTTGGAAGTCTGTGAGTTGACAATGGGTACAACGGCCGCATTGTGACACCAGAATTGGACAACCGAGTTGGCCCACTCCTCGCCCCATAGCATCAAAGCCCCCAGGATAGGGAAAAATTCCAGGTACGTGAGATCACTCAGGCGACCAGTGCCTGCCCAGGCTGGTGGCCACCCACCATAGGCCCACTCCCCATTGAGTACATCCCATAACCCAGGGATCCCAAAGCATCGGACTGTATCTAAAAGCGATGGGAAGCCAGGAGGTCAGACCTCCAACTGATACTCCATTGAACTCCCTCAGGAACTGGAGCCAGATAAGCATATCTGCCCTGATACCCCGGGTGAGTCTAACCCTATGGTGGGGCCTAAATAAGCCTGTCATGGCGTCGCACAAGCGCCGAGCAGATGCCCCGCCCGGTGCGACGACCCAGCAAGCGAAATTGAGGTGACCATGTAGCACCTGCAGTCCCCTCATTGATGCCTTGCGTTTTGCAAGCCAGTCCGAGATAAGGGCCACTATCCTTGACACCTTATCCCCCGGTAACCTAGAAGCCTGCGCTACCGTGTCAATCTCCATCCCCAGGAATACTAGCTTAGTAGATGGGCCCTCGGTCTTTTCGGGCGCTAAAGGGACACCGAGTTCCTCCATTAGCGTCTGAAATGTGTTGAGGAGACGTGTGGACGTGTCCCAGCCCCGTTCACCCCCGAATAAAAATCATCCAGGTAATGGGCTACAGACCGGGACCCTGACCAGCGGGCGAAAGCCCACTGTAGGAATGTACTGAAACGCTCGAAGGCCGAGCATGATATGGAACAGCCAAAAGGCATGGCCCTATCAAAGTAATATTCACCCCGGACTTAAAAACCCAGCAACTCGAAGTCGCCCGGGTGCACCGGCAGGAAGCGAAACGCCGACTTGATGTCGCACTGAGCCAACAGCGCACCCAGGCCCCATGAGCGCACCATGCGCTGCGGTCGGTCAAAAGATGCACACCCAACTGAGCAAAGGTCATCAGGGATAGCATCATCGACCGATCGGCTGGCTGGGTGGGACAAGTGATGAATCAGGCGAAACTCGCCCGGTGACTTTTTGGGCACTAAGCCCAAGGGTGATACCTTAAGATTAGGGAACGGGGGTGTCGGGAAAGGGCCAGCGACCTTGCCCGCATCGACCTCCCTAGTAATGCTGGCAGCAGCTACCTCCTCCCTTCCCCTAAGGGACAAAAGGTTGGGGGCATCCTGGGGGGACCTATCACCCACGAAAGGAATACTGAACCCCCATCTAAAACTCTGAAGGAGGTAAACCGCATCCTCCTCCCTCGGGTACAATACGAGCCAACGCTCCAACATGTCCACATTAATTGGGGAGGGGGCCTTTTGGCGAACCAGCTCCCTCTGCGGCAGTGTTGCCAATCCCGTGTCCACCCCTTCCTCTGCCCCACATCCCTCCAGGCCTGGGACAGGCGGAGGCCACCTGGGGGCCAGCACAGGAGGGACACTCATGTCTGTACTTGCAAGTCTTCCTGTTGCAGGAACCATTGGACGAGAAAGTCCAGCACAGCAGGCGGGCTGGAACCCCCTGCCCCGCCACCTGGCGGGGTGCCTGTGCTGGGGCCGCTCGCTGGACCGCATGTCCACAATGGTATCATTCCCCGGGCGCGGGGCACATGGGAGTCATGTACAGGAGCCACAGCCTCTGGCAGGGCTCATCCCACCTAATCTCGGGGTGCAGGGGAACCCGCCTACGGAGTTCCTCGTCATTAGCCAACCACGACGGGCCCGGGAAGTCAACCATCGCCCGGTAATATTGTCCAAATACTGGACCATTGGAATCGGCAAATCCGGCCGAGCCCTAAGGCAGACCGCCATGTATACGAGGCAGGCCGGCAACCAGTTGGCCCACGTACGTGGTGGCATGCGACGATGCGCCTGCTCCTTATCCTTCTCATCTTGCCCCTCCCTCCCCTCCTTGGTGGGCTCTCTGTTAAGGAGGGAGAAGATGTCCACATACTCCCCCCGCCAGATCTTCTCTATGGGGGTCCGGGCAAATGGCCCCTCAGTGGCAAGGAATACCCTGCTGTCGGCAAAGCCGACACAGGTACGGTGGAAACTGCGAGCATCTGTAAAGGAGCCTGGACTAACCCGGTCACCCCTGGAAGATTCCCGACTGGGTAATAAGCACCCCCCACCACGGGGCCCTGGGTGGTAGTTGAAGTCACCAAGTGGGGCATCAGCGACTGAACCGCCGCACCACCCGTGCGAGGCCAAGGCCATTGAAAAGCCCCCCCCCCAAACGTGGCCATGTGTGTAGGTGCACTAGTTTGGACCGCATACTCACATGCTGCACCCCCATGGGCCGCCCCCACCGGGGGTTCCGACCCACTGGGGGCATCGGAGCTCACGACCGCCATAGAGCTCGCCGACAGGGCTTGATCAGCACCGGCCTGTAGATTGGGGAGCTGTGAGGCAGTGGCCGAAGCCGGGCCACGCGCCTCAGGCAGCTCGACCCGTCCCGTAGCCTGCCGCTGCCCAGCAGACGATGCATCGACCTGCACCCCAAAAGGGGCCCCAGGGTGACTAACCCGGGCCAGGGATGCCTCAAGGGCCGCAACGCGGGCCAGGAGGGCCTCCACGCTGACATAGCCACCTAACCAAGGGGGGCAAAGGGGAGCGGTGGCCACCGCTTGCGGGCCGAGGGCCACGGCCCCTACTGGGCCCGTACGCGGGCCCCCGGCCTCCGGCCAAGGGGGAATTAACCCCATCCCACCGGTCCCGGTGGGCTCAGGCATAGGAGGCTGCTGGGGAGGCGCAGCCGCGGTCCTCCGACCCGGATTGCGCCTCCGCGCAGAACGAGCCGCGTTCGCAGTCGCCTTCTTCTTTGAGGGCATTGCAGCTAGCCGATGGGAAGCCAAAAAGGAGAAAATCAGCAGCCAAGAGGCTCCCCGGTGAGGTAAAAGCGACGGAGGTAAGAGGGAAAAACTTATCCGCTCCATCGCGTCGCAAAATGGCAGCTCGGCTGCCTCATGGCCGCCCCTTATATAAGGGTGCTGGCCACGCCCCCTAACTACCCGGATGCCTTCGTCCGATGGGGGGGCTGCAAAGGGCACGGCGGCCATTTTGGCGCCGCGCTCGCATTCTTGAAACAAGCTGGTTCTGGCGCCCTGAAAATTGATGGTTCTGATGTGGAAGTATATAATGATATTTCAATGTAGGAAAGAATTTGGAGATATAAGATGAGTCCCGTAACTAAATTGTTGATGAGTAAAGGCGTAAGGTATAATTGGAGATTCCCACAGCAATTGCAATTTTATGAGAAAAGAATGCAGGTTATTGATGAGGGGACTGACCCATTGGAATATCTGAGTCTGCTGGAGCTTGTTAAAGCGGGTTCGGAAGAGTGGTTAACTTTCAGGAAAGATTTGTTGGAATTGGGGGTATAAGAAGGGAGTATGAGGGGGCAGAGGCCAGTGGTGCTACAGGTGGAACCCCGCAGGGAAGAGAAGAAGAGGAGTTGTCATTGATCATGGTGGAGGAGGAGGCAAGTAAGGAGCATTGAGCAATAGAACAAGATTTTTTTTAAAAAAAATCACTTAAGTACTATATAAAGGTGGGTGGCGTGAAGCACTAATCTGTACGTACATCTTCCATGTCCCCCCTCTCCCCTCTTTGGTCATCGAAGGCATCTTTTTTTCCAGAAAAAGTGGGGAGAGAGATATTGTGTGTTTTGTGTATAATTTTGTGTTTTTGGGGTAAGGGGTTGGTGGTGGCACGCCCAATGGAGAGTTTAGAAGTTAGAAAGGAAATAGATTATGGGAGATATTAAAGTACTAACCTGAATGTAAAGGGTACTGGTTCTGTTCTTAAGAGGAGGAGGTTGGAACTGGCTCCGAAGAAAGATAGACCTGATATAGTGTTCTTACAGGAAACGCATCAAAAGTCAAAAGATACAAACAAACTTTTCTTGGGATGGATACAATATTATGAGATGGCATTTGGTACTTCAAAAGCAAGAGGAGTGGCAATTATGATTTCTAAAAGATTAGGATTTGAGATAATAAAAAGCGTTGCCGACCAAGAAGGTAGATATTTGATCGTAAGAGGAAAAATAGACGATGAGGAAATAATGTTGGTGAATATTTATGCTCCAAAATGAACACCAAGCGGAATTTTTAGAAAAAGTCCGAAAAGTTGTGGAGCTAGAAAACGTTGCAAAAATGATTGTGGCTGGAGATTTTAATTTGATAAGGTCAAATTTAGACTGTACGAATTTAGCAAGGTGTGGAACTGGACTGAAAGGGAAGGTTTTAGATAAATGGATGGTTGCGATGGGTTTGAAGGATTCTTGGAGAGAGATCAAGGGTTCGGAAAGGGCATATTCTTACTTTTCACATGTTCATGGGTCCTATTCTAGAATAGATTATGTTTTGTTAATGGAAAATTTGATTAAAAATATTGAGGGAATGGAAATAGGGATTGTCAAGGAATCAGACCATGCTAAAGTATAAGAAAATCGGTAAAATGATTTTTTGGGGGGCTAAGGTTAAAATGATAAATACAAGTAACACTATGATGAGGGGACTCATGAGGGTGTGGAAAAGATTAAAGAAAGATTTGATCCCAGATCTCTCTCCAATTTTGGAATTGGCAGATATGGTGTATTTTTCGATAAAAACAGACAAAAAAAGGAAATATTGGATAAAAATGAAGTTTTCCTGGTGAAGGAATGGCTAAGGGTTTGTGAAGATGAAATTAAGAAGAAAAAATTATTTGAACAGTTAAAATTGGATTGGTTTCAAATACTGAAGGTTGATAATTGGAATAAAAAATATAGAAGAGAACTAGATATAGACAGAGAAAAGACCGAATTTGAAGAATTGGTTTTAAAGATTAGAAAAGGCGAGAATAGTGTCAAGGGTCTAGTAAGTAAACTTTATATTTTAATAAACAAGGGTAGTGATCCACAGGAAGATTTGAAATTGAAGTGGGAACAGGACTTGAATATAAAGCTAGGAAATGAGGAATGGAGAAATAAGTGGAAAAAGAGGATAATGAGGACAATGTCATTAAGAATTAAGGAACATAACTATAAAATGTTGTGGCAATGGTACTGGACACCACTGAGGTTGCATCAGATTGATAATAAAAGGGATAATTTATGTTGGAGATGTAAAGAAACTGTTGGAACTTATGAGCATATGTGGTGGAGTTGTAAAATGATAAATGAATTTTGGAGAAGAATAGAAGGAGAGATAGGGGAAATAATGGGTAAGAAAATTAAGCTGGCGTCAGGTACCATTTTGCTAACAGATGTGGAAGGTATGTGTTTGAACAAGGCGGAAAAAGAGCTATTAGAAATAATGTTAACTACTGGTAGACAATGTATCACTAGGAATTGGAAAAATGATGTAATTATATAGACGGGAGAGTGGTACAAGGAAATGTGGAATTTAGCATTGAATGACAAATTGACATGGGAGATAAAAGTAAAAAGGGATAAATTGAAGGAAAATAGATTTTGGAGTATTTGGAAGCCATTTGTTGATCACTCTCTTATGGGTAGGGATAGTTTTAGACCTGTACCATCTCAAAATGGTTTTTGGAGATGATACAGACACTAAACTCTCCGGGGCAATGTAAATATTCACTGGGTTATTTGTAATTTGAAAAGAAGGAGTTTGATGGTTGTTAACAAATACTTGCAATATTGATAGCTTTTGTGTAGGTTATGGTCATAGTACTAACTTACAATGTGGACATTTAATTGTTTGTGTACCATGACAAATAATCAGTTCAACTATCATGTATGCGCTATTTTTTATGAGTTATATGTATTATTGTTATGATGTATTGGGTTTTTTCTGTATGTTTGTTTTTTCTTTTGAAAATAAATAAAAAATATGTTTAAAAAATGGAGTGTTGGGGGGGATGGAATCGATCCCCTCTCCTGGATCCCCTGGGTTCAGGGGGTTGTGGGGACAAATGGGGTCTGTCCCCCAAACCCTTCCAGAGCTAGGGGAGCCGGCAGAGAGGGGATCCCCCCACAGGACACCTCGTAATTAAACAGAAGAAACCAAGCGGTTTCTTCTCTTTAACAACGGAGTTTGGGGGGGTGAGGTGGATTTGCGCCCTTCTCCCGGGTCTCTCCTCTGGGAGAGTTGGTGGACAAAGGGGGTCTGTCTCCCCAACCCTCCTGAACCTACCACCCTCTCCGCTGGGTCCCCTGGGTTCAGGAGGGTTTGGGAGACAGACCCCTTTTGTCCCCCCAAACCCTCCCAACCCTAGGGAGGGGTGGGGTAGATTCGATCTACTCTCCTGGGTCCCGTGGGTCCAGGAGGTTGGGGGGACAAAAGGGGTCTGTCCCCCCAACCCTTCTGGCCCCAGGGGAGCCAGCAGAGAGGGGGATCGCAACCCCCCACCCACTGATATTAAAGGGGAAACCCTGCTTGGGTTTTCCCTTTTAATATCAGGGGGTGGGGTGGATTCGATCCACTCTCCTGGGTCCCGTGGGCCAGGAGGGTTGGGGGGACAACTCCGGAGCTGGTTGGGGGCCGCCCATACCAGAGACCACCACCCCCAGCCGGGGGTGAGGAGGAGGAGGAGGACCAGCTGAGCGGCCCCTGGCTCCGGAGCTCCTACGGCGGTGGTGGTAGCTGGCCTTCCCGCCGCTCAGCTGCTGCTGCTCCTCCTCCTCACCCCCGGCTGGGGGTGGTGGTCTCCAGTACGGGCGGCCCCCGCCCGGCTCTGGATGGAGGGAAATAAGGGAAAATACGGGGAAATTAATAAAATGGGAGGGGGCGGGAAGAGGGGTAAAAATAAGGGGTTTTCCCGGGTAAAATGGGATGGTTGACAGGTATGCCCCACTCATCCGAGCGAAAAACGGGGCTTTAATTTCTCTCCAGTGACCCCTCATCCTCCTAGGTTCAAATCTATCTCTACTCCCATCCAGAAGAGGCAATTTTTTGTTGAGTCACCCCCTACTCAAACTTCTCAAAGGAGGGACTTTTCGTCGAGTTTTTCCCCCTCTGAGTCAAGTTTTAATTTTGACTGATCCACTGCTCCTGCTTCATCTAAATGGGGTTATGATTTGGTTTTTCCCCTCCCTGGTTCCAGTTCAGAGTCGGGACAGTGCTCCCAAAATGTTAATAGCTTTAACAGAAACCCCAGTGCTGGGTATCATTCAATGGAACCAAGTCTCCCTAGGTCTACCGAACCCAGTCAAGGGTCAGTCCTGCCCAAAAGAGTCTGTGGGCCTTCACAATGGTTAAGGGACTTTGTCCCATCCTAGGGGGGGAGGGATGTTGTGTATGTAACTTTAATTATTGCTGTAACATTGTGTAATTGTTATTATTGGATCGGGGTGATCCTCCATTTTGTCTTCTTCTTGGTACTGAACTATCCTGGGACTTGCGTTCCCACCCTTTCTAACAAGACACATGAAGTCTTCACTCAGGTCCAGTAACCCCACAATCACCCCACTCCTCTCCTAACCAATCATATTGTTTCCCGCCAAATGTATCCATTGTACAGTGTATATAAAGAGCTGTTGCACCATTGATGTTCATGTTCGGTTTGCTTACAATAAAGTTGTGTTTGGCCCTTTTATGCTGGCTGCTTCTCTTCAATTCCCGAACATCAAAATTTTTCAATATTCCTTTCTCCCAAGAAATATCAGGTTCAGCAAATTCAGGGGTAGGGAGCATTCTCGAGCCCCTCGGTCAATACATCGTTTACCATATCAGAGATTTCACGAAGGATACCAGCTCTTACATCAGGGATTCTTCAGATTTTATTAAACAGGTGGAGGGCTTTAGGGTGGTCTGCTCACTATGGATGTAACAGCCTTATACATCAATGTGCCATTTGATGAAGCCAGGACAGTGGCCCAGGAAGTACTTGAGAAACGGAAAATTCAGCAACCACCTACTCATTTTTAATTGATTTATTAGAAATTTGTTTGGAAAAGAATTATTTTAGATTTGATCAAGACTTGTTTTTACAGATAAAAGGTGTGGCCATGGGGTCCCCCATGGACCCCAGTTTAGCTAATTTGTACATGATTTCCTTTGGGGAAAAACATTATTTTGAATGCACAACTTAACCCTTTTTTTCAGAACATTTTTTGTTTAAAAGATTTATAGATGATTTGTTTTTCGTTATAGATGATTTTTCTATTATACCAGAATTTGCCGACTGGTTGAACACTCAGAACCCCAATTTAAAGTTCACTTATAATTTTGATAGGAATGCTATTCCATTCTTGGACCTGACAGTCTTTATTGCCAAGGATCATCAGTTGTGTGTAAGACTCTATAAAAAAAGTACGGGCAAGAATGCCTATTTGCCATATGAATCGTATCACCCCATGCACTTGAAAAACAGCATTCCATTTGGGATATTAGCCAGGGCTAAACGGAACTCTTCATATGATGAAGATTTTAAGCAATCTGCAAAAGAAATCAGGAATAATTTGATGGATAGAGGGTATCCACAGCATATACTTGAGAACTCATTAACGAGGGTTAAACAAACTTCCAGACAAGCATTACTCATAAGGCAGGATAGATCCAGTGAGTCTAAGATTTACTGGTCAATAGAGTATTCTCCCAGGGCTAAAGAGATAAGAAACATAGTACATAAACATTGGTATTTGTTGTCAGATATTCCTGGGTGTCAGAACAAACCCATGATCGGGATGCGTAGAACCAAAACAGTGTGGAATATGGTAACTAGGGCAGATGTCGCACCTCGATGTTCGCTAAGAACTAGCTTAGTCAAAGGACATTACAAATGTGGTCAGTGTATAGTATGTAGGTTCGCATGGGAGACAAAGCAAATCAGTTTTCCTGAATCTAACTTTTACAAAACTCTCAATTTTTTCAGTATTTGCAGCGGCCAATACTGCGTATATCTATGGATATGCCCGTGCGGACTTAAATATGTGGGCAAATGCTCTCGCAAATTGAAAATTCGACTGACGGAACATCGCTCCAGGATTAGGGGGCAGGTGGAACAGGCACCATTAGTGAGTCACTATCTTGAAAAAAATCACCAGGATACAGATTTTACCTTTGTTGTATTGAAGCTGACTGTTGTTAGTGGAAGTGGGATCGATATAGAACAATTATTACTACAAAAAGAAGCATACTACATCCATAGATTAAACACCATGCACCCCAAGGGACTGAATCAGGAATCCGATCTTTCGTGTTTTCTATAAGAAATTCATTATGACACAGATGTAGGGATATGCGGGGCCCCAAAGTAAGCACAGGTGAAGCAACACAGGTTGATCTATTTAAGGTCAGCAAACAGATTGAAGGTAACGTCCCGTAAAGAAACTGCTTAAATCAGAAGGACGCGATAGAAAAAACTGGTAAGCTGCATTAGGTTGATAGTGTATACCGAGTTGCATGTTTGTTTTGGGAACCAATTTATGAAACGTGTTAATCTATGTAATTTTGGAATTTTTCAGATGTTATAAATACTCCCCTGATGAAAATTTGAAATGTCTAAAATTAACCGGTTAGACATCGGGAGTGTTGAATGATTTAAAGATATCCAAGAAAGGACATAAGTTGAAGAGGATTTATCTGATTTAAAACATACAAGAAGAAAATTAAGTTGAAGAAAATATATCTGTTTTTGGTTGATATCGGACTTCTTAACCTATAAAACCAAGTGTTAACCATTGGAACTGGCTATAGGTTGCTATGCCTCGCCCTACTGACCCACACCCACCATTTGTGCACACGGCTGAAGTGGGTCTGCAGGTCAACGAAAGTTTCAGAAAACCAGCACGGGGGCAACAGCCCCACAAACGGCAAGAAATGGAAAGAACTTCAATACCCCAAAAACATTGCGTTTTGCCGCAGTTCGCCGAGCAGCAGCCAATTACGATGAGAAACAGAACGTTCTCAGTCATTCTCAGCCGCGCCGCAGCCAATCCAAACATACGTTTTAAAACATTGCCGAAGCACGAACGCTGAAAACAGAGGTAAAAATACATATCCCAGTGTCCTATCCGCATTATTACCATTTAAGGAGGTACACTACAAATCACACCATGCAACGCATTCACAGTAATATAGCCAATCAACTGCTTTGGAGCGAACGCGTCAAACATGATGAAAAATAGCAACACCAAACGGTACAAAAGGAGCTGCATTACCTTGCTAACCCCTCATAGTTACGTACTTTTGCGATTGCGTATTGGTACGGAGCTAAAACAATTGTGAGCTTTGAGCAGAGAATGTTGACTACGAAAAACCTACTTCTTCCTATCTAATTAATTTATTATTTAACATTTACCTTCGACTTTTCAGTTTGTCTTTTGCTTTAAATTAATTATAGTTTTTTATTTTGTTGAGCATAAACCACAATTACGCTTATTATCAATTCATTTAGTATTTAATTTGTTTACTTACCTTTGCTTTGATTTCTTTTTATTTAATTTTGATTTACGAATATACTATCAAAACACATATAGTTTAAAAACACACATCCCGAACCAATTCTCAACACACATAAGCAGAATGCATCAGATCCATTCCTACTCAACTACAAATCGTTACACAAACCGTAACGCATCGGAGCTATTGAAAAGCAAACTATTGACGGAGCACACTCCATTCTCTAAATTAATCATTTAAGTTCAAAAAACTATTGAAAATAATAGAACCATCGAAAATAAATTAAATAACCTTTAATACACGTTGAAATAAACCAAATACGTCCGGGGAAAACGTTACAGAAAAGAAAAGCGACACAAATTTAAAAGAGGAAAGGAGCAGTTTAAAGTAAAGACAATTACGGAACAGAATACCTTAGCAAAATCAGAAATAACCCAGGGAAAATTACAATACATTTAAATTAACAAACATATATATATCTTAAAAATATTAAAAGTAATATTGAACGTTTCAAAAACACTTTGATAATTTAAAAATATTTAAACCACACCATACTATTCCTTTAAGACAACAACGGAGCACTTTACACTCAAATTGAAAGAGAAAATAGCCTTTAAATACAGAAAACTTCCACTTCATACCATAATATTATACGTTTCAAAAATACTTTTCAAGTTTTAAAACATTGAAATAATACAACACTTTCTTTAAAACAACAACGCAGGAGTTCTCACTCATTTTAAAAGATACAGCCCCATTTAAAGATTGCAACCTTCTACTTCAGAACATAATATAAACAAGTTTAAAAAGCCAAAATACTTTACTTTAAATGAAACCTAATTCAGTAAAAATATTACAACAAACAGGAAAGGATCAAAACTATTCGCTGTCCAGAATCTATTTTGTCTGCTGCACACTCCATTTACTCTGCTGAAAATTAAATACCAAATAACCAAACAGCCTTTAAATACAGAAAACTTCCACTTCATACCATAATATTTTAAAACAAATATAAACAGTAATATTATATGTTTCAAAAATACTTTTCAAATTTTAAAATATTGCAAAAATATTTTTCAAGTTTTAAAACATTGAAATAATAGAACACTTTCTTTAAAACAACAACGCAGGAGTTCTCACTCATTTTAAAAGATTCAGCCCCATTTAAAGATTGCAACCTTCTACTTCAGAACATAATATAAACCAGTTTAAAAAGACAAAATACTTTATTTTAAATTAAACCTAATTCAGTACAAATATTACACTACAACAAACAGGAAAGGATCAAAAATATTCACTGTTCAGAATCCATTTTGTCTGCTGCATCCTCCATTTACTCTGCTGAAAATTAAATACCACAAATATTACACATTATTTTAAAATACTATAAAAATCAAATAACTCCATTACATTGAATATCAAAATGCCACCAAAGAAAAGAGTAAATATAGTGCAAAGAACAAGTGAAAGATTAAAAAGAAAAATGCAAACCACACAACAGACAGCACAAGAAAGGGAAGAAAATCTTAGTAAATGTAGAAAGGCATATTCAGAAAAGGCACAACAAACAAATTCTGAGGAACATGAAAGCATGTTAACACAACGTAGAGAAATAGATAGTACTTCAAGGGCAAATGAAACTAACAAAAGACATGAAAATAGATTAAAACAGAATAAAGAGACAAGAGAAAAAAGAAAATAGAGGCGTAAAGAAGAGAAATTAACATTAAAAATGGCTGCCTTTTCCTATGATCCAGAAACTGATTATTCACAACAATATAATTTACACATTGGAAATCTAGACAACATTTGCAAATTCTGCCAAGCCAGAAAATTTAAAACTGAAACAAAATCCTTATGTTGTAAGGAGGGAAAAATCAAAATACAGCAACAATTGCCACCACACCAATTTATAGAATACACCAGTGGAGAAACACAAGATTCAAAACATTTTTTAAAGAACATTAGAAAATACAACTCATGTTTTCAAATGACCTCATTTGGAGCCACAAATATTATACAACACAAGGGTTTCAATCCAACATTCACCATACAAGGACAAGTTTACCACCAGATTGGATCACTTCTACCACTACCAGAAGAAGATCCAAAGTTCCTTCAAATTTATTTCATGGGAGATGAGGAAAAAGAAACAGCCCAACGATGTACATACATTGAAGGAACCAAAAACATATAGTACTAAACATACAGAGAATGCTACATGAACACAGTAACCTCATCCGCACTTTCAAGAATGCAATGGAAAATATGCCACAACATGAATACCAAATTGTCATAGCTGCAGACAAAACACCAACAGGAGAGCATATACGCAGATATAATGCTCCAGAAACAAATGAAGTGGCAGCCCTCATTTCTGGAGACACTTTCCATCCAAGAGATATTATACTTAAAACACATGATAAAAAACTCCAACGTATTTCAGAAACACATCGCTCTTATGATGCTCTTCAGTATCCCATTCTTTTTCCATATGGTGAAGATGGGTATCACTTTAATTTTAAACACATTGATCCCAAAACAGGAACAGAAACTTGCAAAAAAATATCAGCAATGGACTGCTACTCATACATTTTAATGATTAGAAATGAAGAACAAAATCATATACTGCACTGCAAAAAAATGTTAAACCAGTTTGTGGTTGATATGTATGCAAAAATTGAGTCTGAAAGACTACTTTACATTAGAACCAATCAAAAATCACTCAGAGCAGAACAATACGTACACTTAAAAGATGCTGTGGCACAAGATGGAAACCCAGCTAATGTCGGAACACTACTCATACTGCCAGCAACATACACTGGAAGCCCAGGACATATGCATGAATACACTCAGGATGCCATGACTTATGTTAGGAAACATGGAAGACCAGATTTATTCATTACTTTTACATGCAACCCAACATGGCCTTAGATCAAAAATAACCTCAGAAATAATGAAACATCTAATGACAGACACGATTTAATTGCAAGAGTATTCAGACAAAAACAAACACAATTAATTAATCTGATCACCAAAAATGAATTATTTGGAGAATGTATTTGTTATATGTACACCATAGAATGGCAAAAGCGTGGACTGCCACATGCGCACAATTTAATATGGCTAAAAAACAAAATACATCCCACTGAAATTGATAAAATAATATCTGCAGAAATACCAGAGGAAAATGAAAACATTGAATTGCATGCAATAGTGAAGAAAAACACAAGCACCATGTATGAAAGATAAAAGCTGCACCAAAAGATATCTCAGAGCATTATTGAAAGAAACGCAAACATCAGAAGATGGATACCCACAATACAGAAGACGTTCTGTAGAGGATGGAAGGAAAACAACAAAAATAACAATGAAAACACAAGGAGAAGTAGTAATTGACAACACAGATAGTCCCATACAGTCCTTTACTATCAAAAATATTCAACGCACACATAAATGTGGAATATTGTAATAGTGTTAAATCAATAAAATATGTCTGCAAGTACATAAATAAAGGCAGTGACATGGCCATTTATGATATCAGAAACCAAAACAAAAATGATGAGATATTACAGTACCAATGTGGAAGGTACATTAGCACAAATGAAGGTTTCTGGCGTATTCTTGGCTTCCACATTCATGAAAGACATCCCACAGTCCTTCATTTAAGTGTCCATCTGGAAAATGGCCAAAGAGTTTATTTCACACCAGAATCAGCAACAAGTGTGGCAGAAAATCCAAAGGAAACAACTTTAACAGCATTTTTAAAATTGTGCCAGACTGATGAATTTGCACAAACGATCCTATATAATGATGTGGCTACTTATTATACATGGAATAAAACTAAGAGACAATTCTTCCGCAGAAAAACTGGCACTTATATACCAGAACTTGACATGTATCAAAGTGATGCAATAGGAAGAGTATATACTGTGCATCCGAATAATAGCAAATGCTTCTATCTCAGAATGCTACTCCACACAATACCTGGTCCTAAATCTTTCCAGGAACTAAAAACTGTGGATGGAAAAATTATGGAAACATACAGAGAAGTTTGTCAGCATATGGGATTATTAGAAGCAGATCAACATTGGGAAACAACTTTGGAAGAAGCCAATATATTTTCTATGCCACAACAAATAAGAACATTGATAGCTATAATACTGACTTCATGTAGTCCATCAAATCCACTACATTTGTGGGAAATGTTTAAAAACCCACTAAGTGAAGATCACCTACTCAAAGCAAAGAAAGAAAATCCATCTTTAAACATTGACTATACACATGGCCTTAATAGAAATTGAAGACCAATGCATACGCATGGCAAACAAAACACTAAAACAAGTTGGCCTTCCAGAAGCTACAAGGAACGAAGGAGATGCACTAAATGCTGATTATATAAGAGAGACCACATATAACATAGACAGATTAAAAGAATACATAACTGAAAATAAACCACTACTAAATGATGAACAGAAAGCTGCCTATGAAAAAAATAATGACACAAATAAATTCAGAAAGTGGAGGAATAATATTCTTACAAGCAGCAGGAGGAACAGGAAAAACATTCCTTACAAATCTAATTCTGGCAGAAATAAGATCAGAAAGCCAATGTGTCATTAGCCATAGCATCATCTGGAATAGCAGCCACATTAATGGAAGGGGGTCGAACAGCTCATTCTGCACTCCAAATACCACTTGACATAGCAAAACACGAAACACCCACATGTAATATTACAAAAGATAGTGCACGTGCCAAAGTACTTAAAGAAGTGAAAATAATAATATGGGATGAATGTACCATGGCACATAAGAAATCAATTGAAGCTTTACACAGGACTCTACAAGATAGTAATGACAATCAAAAAATAATGGGAGGACTTCTATTACTTCTTTGTGGAGATTTCAGACAAACACTCCCTATAATTCCAAAATCTACACCAGCAGATCAAATTAACGCATGTATAAACCAATCCTTTCTATGGAAACATGTGCAAAGCATAACATTGAGAGAAAACATGAGAGTAAGACAGAACAGTAACACTAAAATATTTACTGACTTTCTCCTAAAGATTGGTGAAGGGAAGATGCCCAAAAATGAAGAAAACAACATTACATTTCCAGATTACTTCTGCACCATGGTACCCTCAGAATCTGAACTAATCGATGCCATTTACACAGACATTACCAACAATTATCATCATCATGAATGGCTAACAGAAAGAGCAATCTTAGCAGCCAGAAATGATGATGTTAACAATATTAATCACGAAATTCTAGACATGTTGCCAGACCAACCAACTGTATATAAATCAATTGATACAGTGGTTGACAAAGATGATGCTGTAAATTTCCCCACAGAATTTTTGAACTCATTAGAACTGCCTGGAATGCCATCTCACCACTTATTACTAAAACAAGGTGCACCAATCATTTTACTTAGAAATATGAATCCACCAAACTTATGTAATGGCACAAGACTATGTGTGAAAAACCTAATGCCAAATGTTATAGAAGCTATAATTATTACAGGGAAAGGAGCAGGTGAATCAGTATGCATTCCTAGAATACCACTGATACCAACTGATCAAACAATTCCATTTAGAAGACTCCAATTCCCAGTTAAACTAGCATTAGCAAATACAATAAATAAATCACAAGGACAGACACTACAACATTGCGGAGTTCACCTCACCAAACCATGTTTTGCTCACGGACAATTATATGTTGCCTGCTCTAGGGTTGTTTCAGCAGATAACTTATTTATACTAGCACAAAACGATGAAACCAAAAACATAGTCTACCAACAAGTACTGCAAAAAATAAAAGAATAAGCAACACATTTAATCCTTTGAAGAAGCAACAGAAATTACTTATTTAACATTTTAAATAAAGGCATATATTTAAAATCAGAAATAGTGCAGCACCATTACAAACAATTAAATTAAAACACTCACACTTAGCAAAAGATGAGTAAAGACTCCACGGCCAATCTTCACACAGTCTCAAAAAGGAGGAACATTATCCTTTCAAAAATACAAACCCCATTTCATTCTTCAAAAAATTATAAAAGGTACAGCACAAGAATAAAGAAAGGGACCAAAGAATCGTGTCTGCTAACCTTTAAAAAGCGAGCCAAAGTACACTCACGGTGACTCCAATAGGAAGCAAGACACGCCTACTTAAACACCAAAATACTCACTCACTTACAGCAATGCCTACTCCAAAGCCAAACAACGACGTGCAAACGAGACACACCTCCACACATGCAAAACAGCGAAGCTAACCTAGCTCTGGCAACATCGCAAAACAGCGAGGAAAAATAATGCGAGAACGAGAACTTAAAAACACACAGACTACAAACAGCAAAGAAACGAAACCAATCCAGCCACGGAACCTTGGCAAAGTAGGGGGGGAAATTGAAACTACGGAACTCAAACTCACAGCGACATTTAATACGCAGTGATGGAAGCAAGCACGGAAAAAACTGCAAACGAAAGACCTGCCAAAATGATGATCTTGGGGAAGCTCAACTTTCCGAAGAAAATTACAAAACAGGACCCTTAAGCGCAACGAAACAAATACTCCATCACTCAAACGGAAAGGAATGGTGTAAAATTATTACACATGTCGAGTTTGAAATGGAAGACTGTCAAATTATTTGCATGCAGGAATATGAGCCAGACAGTGAAGAAGGTGAAGAAGAAGAAGATCAAGAGCAAAAACCAGGTGAACAGCTTTACAATAATAATCCTGAGCCACCATATGCATCTATATCAGAGGACTCTCAAAGAAAACTAAAAGAAATAATTGAAAAAATTAATCAAAAACAAACAGCAGCAACTGATTACCAACAATGCACAACAAGACCACATGAACAAAACAAAACAACAAATAAACAATTACCAAAAAAAGAATTAGAAAAATCTAACACTGAAGACACTACAATAGTTAGAAAAAAGGAAACACAGAAAATAATTGATCAAATCAATCAAAAACAAACAATAACAAATGAATCCAAAAATTACAGAGCAAACACAACTGAAGAAAACCAAAACACAACCACAAACAAACAAATTTACAAACAAGAAATGGAAGAATCTAAAAATCCAGAACTACAAGTTGTGAGGAAAAAAGAAATACAAACAACATCCAAACCAAAATTAATTTTGCCATGGAAACAACAAACAACAGAAATCACAGAAAATAATGTTCAACCAACAAATCAGTTTGAAAAAAACATAAAAGAAAAGGACACAGAATTAAAACAACATCAACAGAAACAAACATTAGAAGAAATAATACAGCAAATAAACAACAAACAAATACAATAAAATGAAACAAATTACAAAAACAATGACAAAATATATGAAAAAGAACAACAACAAGAAAATAACCCACAACTACAAATAAACCAAAATATGCTCATAGATTCCATACTACAAAGACATCTGCTCATGATGATGAATCCACCCAACCCATTCAACCTGCCATTAGCATTATTAATGCTAAACCATTTAATAAACATTAAATTTCTACAGAGTCAAGAAAAAACAGGTAAATAACAATAAATATTTATTTACAAAAGAATTTTTTTAACAACAATACAATTGATTTCTCTAATTCTTCTCATTTCATAGATGCCACAACAAAGCCAAACTCCCAAAACTTACCTGCAAAAACCAACCACAAAGATAAATGAAGGTAAATAAAAATATATTGATAAACTAATTTATGCAAATATATATATATATAACAAAATGTTTAACAATAACAATTATTACACTTACAAATCAATCTAAAAATACCTTAATTACAACTACTCAATAAAAAAGATAAACCATCATTACTAAAATCTTGCATGAAACTAGACAAATATCAATATCTCTCCCTATGTATTCTCTTTTTCAGATGCAACAGACACATGGATGGAACAAAAAACAAATATAAATATTTGAAAGTTACAAACAGTTAAATTTATAAAAATGTTTAACAAATTTAATTAACAGAGTTTAGTATGCACGTTTAAGTAACATTACTACAGTTTAAAAAAGTTTCAGTGTTTAAAATATATTTTTGTAACAAAGCAAAAAAAGCATTATGAACACAATGTACAATTACATACAAAAAAAGTTAAGTATAAATAATAATTTAAAAGTAAAATGATTCCTAATTTATTAAAAAAAAGCCCGGCAACGCCGGGCAACCCTTGCTAGTATGTTATAAAACTACTGAAAACGATTATAAGAGGCTTATTATAGCATGTGTATGGATTCAATACAATTTTTATTTCACTGAAGTCAAGTACATCATTATTGTAATTATTTTCACTGCGCCAGCACCAACGGTTTTTTGTGTCTGTACCCAGTTATACTGTTTGGCCATTTCTCTGAGAACCCCTCTGTAAACACCATTTCAAAACTGTTTACATTAAAAAGGAACCATACATGTTACAGCTTTCAGTACCGGGATCAAGGGCTGAGGGTCACATAAAATACCGTGTTTCCCCGAATATAAGACACTGTCTTATATTTTTTTAAATTCCAAAATCAGCATAATGTCTTATTTTCGGGGACGTCTTATTTTTCCCAGCTGGGGGTGTGGTCTCCAGGTCCAGGCCAGAGGCCACGCGGCCGCGGAGGTAGCTGGTCTTCCTTCCCGCCGCGGCCCAGCTCCTCCTCACCCCCAGCTGGGGATGTGGTCTCCAGGACCGGGCGGCCCATGCCCGGCTCCAGACCGCGGCCGTGGCGGTAGCTGGCTTTCTTTCCCATCGTGGCCCAGCTCCTCCTCACCCCTGGCTGGGGGTGTGGTCTCCGGGTCCGGGTGGCCCACGCCCAGCTCCGGACGGAGGCTACGCCGTGGCAGCGGTAGCTGGCCTTCCTTCCCGACTGGGGGTGTGGTCTCCAGGTCCAGCCGGGGGTGAGGAGGAGGTGGGCTGCAGTGGGAAGGAAGGCCAGCTACCACCACGGCCGCATAGCCTCCGTACGGAGCCGGGTGTGGGCCACCCGGACCCAGAGAACACACTCCCAGCCGGAGGTGAGGAGGAGCTGGGCCGCAGCAGGAAGGAAAGCCAGCTACCGCCACGGCCACAGTCCGGAGCTGGGCGTGGGCCGCACAGACCTGGAGACCACACCCCCAGCCAGGGGTGAGGAGGAGCTGGGCCACGGCAGGAAAGAAAGCCAGCTACTGCCATGGCCGCGGTCCGGAGCTGGGCGTGGGCCGCCCGGACCCGGAGACCACACCCCCAGCCGGGGGTGAGGAGGAGCTGGGCCGCGGTGGGAAGGAAAGCCAGCTCCGCCGCGGACACGTGGCCTCCGTCCGGAGCCGGGCAGGAGGTAAGGGGGTCTTATTTTTGGGTGGGGCCTTATATTTCAAAGGCAGGGGGGAAAAGGGGGTGTCTTATTATGGGAGGAGGTCCTATAATCGGGGAAACACGGTAGCACTGTGGGGGGAGAACTGTTGGGCTCATGGCCTTGTCTGCCCCAACCCACCCCTTCCAGGAACCCAGCCCCACCTTGGAAAGACTAGCAAGCCGTATTCACCCTTTCCCCAAGCAGGCAATTCAACTCAGTCAGGGAGGGAGGTCCAAAGCCTCCTTTGAGGGTTATTGTTTCCCTCCCAACTTCGAGGGAGAAACAATTATATTCTGTCATTTCCTAATGGCTAGGAAATGAATGCAACAGAGACAAGCACAGCATGGAGGTGTACCAGGAGCGGGCATAACTGGCAGATCACATGAAGTTGTGCAAAAGCCCTCCTAGCCATGACTGCCACCTGCTCTTCGAGCAGTAGTCATGAGTCTAGGAGGACACCCAAGTTACACACCGGGTCTGTCTGGGTCAAAATAGCCCCATTCAGAATCAAAGATGGTTGCTCCTGAGATAATGCATGGCCCCTAATCCATAGCCACTCAGTCTTGCCAGGATTCAGTTGTAGCCCGTTGTCCCCCATCCAGACCCTGACAGCCTTCAGGGCCCGACCAGGGACAGTGGCCACACACCGGATTTTATATATATAAAATATATATATATATATATATATATATATATATATATATATATATATATATATATATATATATATATATATATATATATATATATATATATATATATATATATATATATATATATATATATATATATATATATATATATATATATATATATATATTCAAATTTAAATGCCGCCCAATCAGGTAAACCCGACTCTGGGCGGCTCATAACAAGTTAAAACACACATAAAACAGTACAACCAATTAAAACCAATTAAAACCCAACATACCCACCCACCTACCCCATTCCTCTTAAAACCCACATAAACCCACATTAAAAAAATAGACAATTAAAAGAAATGGGGGCTTAATTTATAAGCCAACAGGCAGGGGCCACTCTTCCATCTGAGCCCCACACCTGCCCTGCCAACCAGGTTTTTAGGTCTTTTCTGAAAGGTAGCAGCTGCATCTACTCCCACAACAATACAGGCGGTAGGTTCCACAAGGCCGGTGCGGACACGGAAAAGGCCCTCCTTTGTGTGCCAGAGAGACGAGCCCCTCTGGCAGATGGAACAATCAGGGAGCCCCTCCAATCCGCTCTGGTTGGACGGATGGACATGCGGTCTCTAAGGTATCCTGACCATAAAGGTCAAAACCAGCACCTTGAACTGCACCCGGAGGCAAACTGGTAGCCAGTACAGCTTCCGAAGTAATGGTGAGGCACGAGCATAATGCCCGTGCCCCATCACCACCCGGGCTGCCGCATTCTGGACCAACTGCAGCCTCTGAATGGTTGACAAGGGCAGCCCCATGTAGAGCGCATTGCAATAATCTAGCCTGGAGGTTACCAGAGCATTTGTGACCATGAGCAGGGAGTCCCGGTCCAGGAGCAAATGCAACTGACGGATGACACGAAGCTGTGAGAAAGCCCTCCTAGCCACAGCCACCACCTGATCTGCTAGTAGCAGCCCTGAATCCAGGAGGACCCCTAAGTTGTGTACCAGGTCTGTCTGGGGCAAAGCAGCCCCATCCAAGACCAAAGTCGGCAGCTCCCTGGATAACGCGGGACCCCCTATCCAAAGCCACTCAGTCTTGGAGGGATTCAATTGTAGCCCGTTGTCCCCCATCCAGACCCCAACCACCTCCAGACATCTGGATAGGACATTGACTGCATCACTGGGGTCCCCATGGGCCAAGATATATAACTGGGTATCATCAGCATACTGATAATACCTTACCCCATGGGGACGGATAACCTCGCCCAACGGCTTCATGTATATGTTAAATAGGAGAGGAGAGAGCACCGAGCCCTGAGGCACCACATAATGTAGGGGCCTAGCGCTGGACCTCTCACTCTCCAACTGCACCGACTGGGTACGACCCTCCAGAAATGAGGAAAACCAGGACAGCACAGTGCCCTGGATCCCCAAACCTTTGAGCCGTTCCAGAAGGATACCGTGGTCAAGGGTGTCGAAGGCCGCTGAGAGATCCAGAAGAGCCAGGATGGATGGATGACCCCCGTCCCGCTCCCGCAAGAGGTCATCAACCAGTGTGACCATATCCAGGCCTGAAACCTGATTGATAGGGGTCCAGATAACCCGCTTCATCCAGGACCCCCTGCAACTGCCGCATCACCACCTTCTCCAGTACTTTCCCTAAGAAAGGGAGGTTGGAGACCGGCCTATAATTAGCTGGAACTGCTGGGTCGAGAGATTGTTTCTTCAGGAGGGGGCGCACCAGAGCATGTTTTAAAGGTGCAGGAAACACCCCCTCCCACAATGAAGCATTTATTATAGCCCCGACCCAGCCTCCCATCACCCCCTTGGAGGCTTTCACCAACCAAGTGGGACAGGGATCCAAAGGGCAGGAGGTGGTGCAAACAGCTGCAAGAAGCCTGTCCACTTCCTCAGGGACAACTGGATCGAACCGATCCCAGATAACACTGCCAGACTGAGCTCTGATCCCCTCTGGACCCTCCCCATCCACGCCGGGATTAAACCCCAAGCGAATCCAAGTGATTTTCTCCACCAGATTGTCTGCAAAAACCTCAGCCGAACCAAGCCAACCGGGCACCGGCCCCTCTCGGCCAAGGAGAGACCTGGTAACCCGGAACAGAGTGGCTGGGCGATTATCCGCAGAGGCAATGAGGGCGGTAAAGTATTGTTGCTTCACCACCCCCATCGCCACCAGGTAGGTCTTAATAGCAGCCCTAGCCAGTGTCCAGTCGGAATCACTTTGGGTCTTCATCCAGCGGCGCTCTCGGTATCTCTTTGCCCGTTTAAGCTCCCGCAGTTCTTCTGTGAACCACAGGGAAGATCGAACCCCACGGGCTCGGAAAGGCCGTAGTGGTGCGATTTCATCCAAGGCAGCCGTAGTCATCCTGTACCACAGGTCAACGAGTGCCTCGGATGAATCGTGTAGCCGATCCAGAGGAAAATCCCCCAGTTCCCTCTGGAATTCGTCAGAATCCATCAGTCGCCGGGGGCGGGCCAATTTAATAGGCCATGCCTCCCTGCAGTGAACCGCCGCCCCCAGGAAGTCCAGAGTCACCAGATAGTGATCTGACCATGGCACAGGTATAGTTTCTAATTTCTGTAGTCTCAGATCACTCTGCCACTGCTCCGACAAAAAAACTAGGTCCGGTGTGTGACCACTGCTTCTGGTCGTGCCATGAATTACCTGAGTCAGGTCCATGGCTGCCATGGAGGCCATGAACTCCTGTACAACCTCTGAACCAGTCCCCAGCGAAGGCAAATTGAAGTCCCCCAGAACCATCAGCCTACGGAACTCCAACGCCAACGCTGAGATGGCCTCGAGGAGCTCAGGCAGGGAGTCTCTTACCCTGCAAGGAGGCAGGTACAGGAGTAAGACTCCCAACTGACCCTTAGGGCCCAACCGCAGGAGCAGGGCCTCACAACCCGGGACTTGTGGAGCAGTGGCCCTGGCGACTCCCAAGGACTTCCTGGCTACAATGGTGACGCCACCGCCCCTTCCCTCATCCCTTGGCTGGTGCCAGATACCGAAGCCGGCTGGACACATTTCTGACAGAGGTACACCATCCTCTGGTCTCAGCCAGGTTTCGGTGATGCATGCCAGGTCGGCCCGCCCCTCCTGAATAAAGTCTTGAATTAGGGGGGCCTTGTTGCAGATCGACCTGGCATTCATCAGCAGCAGCCTAAGGGTGGGGTCACCCTGTATCAGCTGCTCAGGACCCAGAGATGTACCTGGGGGACTGGAACGAGAGACAGATACCAACCATCGGTCCCGTGTTCCCCGAGTGTTGCCTGCCCCTCGGTACCCGCCATATCGTCCCATGCCCGTCACAGCCCCAATTTGAGCCCTGAGAACCTCCCCACCCATCTCAGATGGAGTGCTACCCCTCCTACCCAGCTGACAAGGCCTTTTCTCCCACCCTCTCTCCCCTCCAGACCCAGAACCCACCCCCACACTCCCCCTACCTTCCTTGGGGCATTTCCAAGAGCCCCTTATCAGAGGTGGGGGGTGCCGGCCATCCATCCCCAAACCCAATCCCATTCCCTTCCCACCCCTCCAACCCCTACAATTACTCAAAAGGGGGGGTAAGGGCCCTCACTGCTGGCACCACCTCCATCTCTCCTCCCTAACCCCACAAGAGGTGAAGAAGGGGGTGGCAACGTGCCAGTCCATCAATCCGCCAAGGCTTCCCCGGCTGTGACCAATTCCCTCCCACTGGAGCGGCTAGGAGGAAAGGCAGTGTCTGTTCTCCATGGCTGGAATTGGGCTGCAATTCTTGAAGCCGTCTGCCTGGTCCAGCGAAGGAGGCCTTTGGGAAAGGGGGTGGTTGGAAGGTCTTTTGCAGCCACCTCTCCCTGCCTTGACACAGCTGCTGGCCCTCTCTTCTCCTTCCTGGTCCAGCGAAGGAGGCCTTTGGGAAAGGGGGTGGGTGGGTGGTCTTTTGTAACCACCCCTCCCTGCCTTGACACAGCTGCCAGCCCTCTCTTCTCCTTCCTGGTCCAGCGAAGGAGGCCTTAGTCTTCTTTTGCCCCAGACAGACCTGGTGCATAACCTGGGGGTACTCTTGGACTTGCGACTACTGCTCGAAGAGCAGGTGGCAGTCGTGGCCAGGAAGGCTTTTGCATAACTTCGTGTGATCCACCAGTTACACCCGCTCCTGAACCGGGACTCATTGCTCATGGTCACGCATGCTCTGGTCACCTCTGGACTAGACTACTGTAATGCACTCTACATGGGGCTGCCCTTGATGACCATTCCGAGATAGTCTTGCCAGGATTCAGCTGAAGCCCGTTGTCCTCCATCCAGATCTGGACAGCCTCCAGACATCTGGTTAGGACTTTGACTACATCACTCAGATCCCCATGGGCTGAGATGTACAATTGGGTATCATCTGCATACTGATGATACCTCACCCCATGGGAACGAATGATCTCACCCAGTGGTTTCATGTAGATGTTAAACAGCAATGGCGAGAGTACTGAGCCTTGAGGTACCCCACATGGGAGCGACCTAGGACTGGACAACTCGCCCTCTAAAGACACCGACTGAGTCCGGCCCCTCAGAAATGAGGAGAACCAGGACAACACCATGCCCTTGGCTCCCAATCCTCAGAGACAGCCCAGAAGGATACCATGGTCGACTGTATCGAAAGCTGCTGAGAGGTCAAGAAGAGCGAGAACAGAAGGATTGCACCTGTCTCGCTCCCACCAGAGAGCATCCAAGAGTGTGACCAATGCAGTCCATACCTGTCAACCATCCCATTTTACCCGGGAAAACCCCTTATTTTTACCCCTTTTCCCGCCCCCTCCCATTTTATTAATTTCCCTGTATTTTCCCTTATTTCCCTCACTCCGGAGCCGGGCGGGAGCCACCCATACTGGAGACCACCACCCCCAGATGGGGGTGAGGAGGAGGAGGAGCAGCAGCTGAGCAGCAGGAAGGCCAGCTTCCACCGCCGGTGCAGGGCCTCCAGAGCTGGGGGCCGCTCATCTGGTCCTCCTCCTCCTCCTCACCCCTGGCTGGGGGTGGTGGTCTCCGGTCCAGGTGGCCCCCAACCGGCTCCAGAGTTGTCCCCCCAACCCTCACGGACCCATGGGACCCAGGAGAGGGGGCGAATCCACCCCACCCCCTGAAATTAAAAGGGAAAAGCCGATTGGGGTTTCCCCTTTAATATCAGTGGGTGGGGGTGTGTGATCCCCCTCTCCACTGGCTCCCCTGGGGCCAGAAGGGTTGGGGGGACAGACCCCTTTTGTACCCCAACCCTCATGGAACCCACGGGACCCAGGAGAGGTGGTCGAATCCACCCCACCCCCTGATATTAAAAGGGAAAAGCCGATTGGGGTTTCCCCTTTAATATCAGTGGGTGGGCGGTTGTGAACGATCCCCCTCTCCGCTGGCTCCCCTGGGGTTGGGAGGATTGGGGAGGGACAAAGGGGGTCTGTCTCCCTAACCCTCCTGAACCCAGGGGACCCAGCGGAGAGGGTGGTAGGTTCAGGAGGGTTGGGGAGACAGACCCCCTTTGTCCCCCAACTCTCCCAGACACAGGAGACACAGGAGAAGGGAGCGAATCCACCCCCGCCATACTCCATTGTTAAAGAGAAGAAATCGCTTGGTTTCTTCTGTTTAATAACGGGGTGTCCTGTGGGGGGATCCCCTCTCTGCTGGCTCTCCTAGCTCTGGAACGGTTTGGGGGACAGACCCCTTTTGTGCCCACAACCCCCTGAACCCAGGGGAACAAGGAGAGGGGATTGATTCCATCCCCCCCCCCCAACACTCCATTTTTAAAGAGAAGAAACCACTTGGTTTCTTCTCTTTAATAGCGGGGTGTCCTGTGGGGGGATCCCCTCTCTGCCAGTTCCCCTAGCTCTGGAAGGGTTGGAGGGATTTGGCCATGCCCACCGATTTTGCCACGCCCACTGATTTGGCCACACCCACCAATTTGGCCACACCTACCAATTTGGCCACGCCCACCTATTTGGTCATGCCCACAAAATTTCCCTTATTTTCAAAGCCAAAAGTTGACAGGTATGCTTTGTATGAGGCAACTTTTTTCAAGGAATTAGGCGATGTTGTATGAATTCGATGTTGTATGAAGCGGACTTTATATGAGGTATTACTGTATTAGATAAGCAAGAAGGGAACTAAGATTACAGGCCAGCATCCTCAGGTGTACATGAGTATGACTCATTACATGTAATCATATGAATCCAAAAATTGAACAAAGAACTCTTTAATTATCTCATGATGCCATTCCTATCGCACAGGTGGAGGTATACAGCGCTATGCAATGCTATACGACATGCCATTGTAGAAATAAATGGATATTGCAGTGAAATAAGCATGAAACATGATCCAGCCAAAATGAAACACTTCTAGGCTGCAATCCCATAAATAAATCTATTGGGTTTAGATGTCACAATAAATAAACCGCAGGTCAAAAGTTAATGATCTGCTCCTAATAATGGTAGGAGAGATTGTATACTGTGCACTAGCACACTGTTCATCTGCAAACATAATGCTCATGATGCAGGAAAAGTGTATAGATGTTTACTCAGAAGGAAGCCACTCTGGCCTGTATCTTGTTGCTTAGTGCAGTGAATCACATTAAAGTAGGCCCACTGAATCAATAGGGATCAAGAGAGTTAAGCAGAGCCAGGGTGGGTGGTCGGACCCTCCCACTGCCGACATGCATGGGCCCGCCAGGAAGGGCACAGGCAGCCGCGCCTTTGGTGGGAAGGTAAACACAGTGTTCCATGCACTCTTGTGTCTAGTCATGTCTTCCACATGTCCATGGAAACATCTGAGAATGCAGACAGCACTGGCTCTTTGACTGTAATCAGAGATGAGCACTGAACTCTAAAGTTGGATACAACTGGCTTTCAAGCAAGGCTTAAAGACTAACTGCTGTATTTTAATGAGAGCTTTTGTGGATCAAGGCCACTGGCTCTTTTGTGGTCAGAACAAAAAAAAATCTGAAAACTAGCTAGCTTTTGAACAAGGTAAATAATCTGCTAGCAACTAATGAAGCACTTCCAGGTAATAATCATTTTTTTCATGCTACTCACCCATGAACAAGTTGAAGCTTTAAAAGTAATTGCAGGTTTTTATATTTGTATAGACATTGCCCACGGGTCTTACCTTTGACATGACAAAGCCATACTAGTACTGAAATAAGGTTTTTAGAATTTCAGGGTCTTCTGTAACACTCATGCTACTTGGCTGCTACCTGCTATGCTGCTATGCTCTATTTCATGTTTCTGTTAGTTTGGAGTGACAGTCTGCTAGTCTCCGGAAGACTTGTCTGTCTTAGAATGGTATATTTGTGTTGCCAACTTATCTGGAACTAAACTACATAAACTCACTGGATCCTGTTTCCAGATAAGCAACAAGCAGCAGCACTGAGCCAGGAGGCTCAGATATTTTTCCTCTTGCAAGGACTATATGCTTTGGACTGTAACTTTGCCAAGTGCCAGCCATGGAGGAGGCTGGAGTATCTGTTTGTCTCCAAGGCTTACTGTGAGTACATTTATCTCTCTGAGATAGCCAAGAGCCAAACTCTATAATTGTCTGGGACACTGACTTTGAGAACTACTATTTACAAAGACTTACCACCGCAGATATTGTTTTGCATTACAGAGAAGAACCTATTGTTTATGTCTTTTACCTAATAGAGTTATTAATAGCATGCTGTAGTAAAAGCTTTCTTATTCGCACTCCATTAACTGTGTCTTATTATCTGGGTGTGAGTGAAATACTGTTCAGGCACCTCTGCTGTTGCTAAAAGCCAACTGCTTCACTCTGCTGAATTCGCACCCAGACCCCCAATACCTAACAAGCTTCTTTACACTGTTGGCATGTTTCTGAAACCTCCGCTGGTGCTCTTGGCTCTTTATGTAAAATTATTCCTGCCTTGACCTGGTTCTTTGTCCTAAGCAACCCATGCTCTGAAAACCACGGACAATGCTCTCCTATAAGCTGCACAAAGTGCCTTAGCTTATCATGGGGTACCCGTTTGCATGTCTTCCTCAACAAATAACTAAGCTCCTTAGCATACTCTTGCTGCAGAGCTGCCAGAGAGGTACCCATACTCACGAGGGCGCACCCTTTGGAAGAGTGAAGTGGTGCACACCTGTAGTCCTTTCTCCGGACAAATAGTGAAGTATGGGCCTGAAGATCCATCTGGTCTGGGTCAGCTTCTAAATTGCCCCACAAGCTTCTAAATTGCCCCACGTTGGGCGCCATTTATAGGGATCGGGGCTGCTCGCGGGGATGATATCACACGCACACACGGGTCAGGGTGCAAGTGAGGCAACACCCAGGAGTGCTGAGTGGTCTCTTTTATTGACTGCCCCAAATACCTTGGATCGCACGATCCTAAAACTACCGCACATCCATCACAGGCTAAAGGAAATAGGTAGAACAATGGGTTTCGTGTATGTTGGTTATAAATTAGCAAACCTATGTGCCAGAGAGGGCAACTAGCAGACAGAGCAAACATGGGTTTGTGGAGAGGGGTAATGAAAGATGGTCTGGTAGGGAAGATAAGGAGTTTATGACTAGGGGAGCAGTCTTTGTGGATCTGATAAGGGACTCGCACTTATCAGCCTCCTCCAGGAGAGGATAATGCTGTGGTCATGCCTTTGGGCACAACCTCTAGGTCATGCGGCCTGCGGACCTGGCCTCCTCCTGTCAAAGGCTGGTAGGGGCTATGGGCTAAGGTCTAAGGGCAATTCTTGGGGCAGGCTTAGGGATGCTATGGTGGTGCAGGCTGGGCTATCCCTACAAAAGAGACCAATGTGGTTCCATAAAAAGCTCAGAGAGGAGCTAAAAACAAAAAAGAAATATATAGGAAGTGGGAGAAAGGCCAAGCTACAAAGGAAGAGTACAGACAAGTAGTGCATACCCGTCAAACGCAGCTCCAGAAAATACGGGAACTGCTCCGGCCCGGGCATGCATGCACAGCAACAACTCCTTTGCACATGCACAGAACCCCTTTGCACACGTGCACCACTGCCTCTGATGGGTGTGCATGCGCAGTAACCCCTTTCCCTGCCATTCAAAATACGGGCAGATGGAGCCCAGGGCTTGGCAGGCGGGAGCATCCCCAGACTGCTAAATGGCCACAGCTGCCTCAATCCTCC
This sequence comes from Bradypodion ventrale, assembly GCA_035047345.1. NCBI lineage: Eukaryota > Metazoa > Chordata > Lepidosauria > Squamata > Chamaeleonidae > Bradypodion > Bradypodion ventrale. The sequence continues at coordinate 226,633,926 of JAWDJE010000003.1, read as the reverse complement.
ACTTGAGAAGGCCGGAGTCAAGCACGCAAAGGTGCACGAAGCCTCGGCGTGGTGGCAAGAAACATCTTTCTCCTCATCAGCCGCCCCAAGCTCCGGTGGCCACCTCCTCTCTCTCCTCTCACTCCGAGGTGGGGCAGCTTCAACTGCTGGGATGCACTGCAGCTGGGGTCAGGTCCAGTCCTCCTCTTCTCTCTCTGGCGATGATGGGGCCAGTCATCGCTTACATCCCTCCAAGTAAGTATAAGGTACAAGAGGAAGGAGCAGGATTGCAGCTTGAAATTGATAAACAAACACTTAAGGAATACCTTATTACATTGAATGAATTCAGAATCCCAGGACCAGATGAACTGCATCCAAGGACATTTCACTGGCTGAAGAGATCTCAAAACCACTGTCTATTGTTTTCTTGAAATCATGGGAGAAGTACCCAATGGTGAAGTACCCAATGATTGGAGGAGGGCTAATGTTGTCCCTACCTTCAAAAAGGACAAAAAGGAAGAGATGGTGAGCTACAGACCAGTCAATGTGATGTCAATCTCAGGGATAATTCTGGAGCAGATTATGAAGCATTCACTCTGCAAACAACTAGAAAACAATGCAGTAATAACTAGATTTTTCAAAAACAAATCCTACCAGACTAATTTGATTTCTTTTTTCAATCAGGTATCCTGTAATGTCCATGGTAGACAGTGGGAACACTATCGATGTAATATATCTTGACTTCAGCAAAGCCTTTGACAAAGTGCCCAACAATATTCTGATTAGCAAGATAACAGGGTGTGACTTGGGTAGCACAAGTGTCAGGATATACAGTTGGATACAGAATTGTACTCAGAATTCCAATGAATAGCTCCTTCTCAAGTTCAGAGAGGGTAATAAGTGGAATATCACAAGGCTCAGTCATGGACCTTGTGTTCTTCAAAATTTTTATGAATGGCTTGGATAAGGGATTGCAGGGAATTCTTATAAACCATGTAGATTATACAAAACTAGGTGGAATAGCTAATACCTTGGAAGACAGGAGCAGAATTCAAAAAGATCTTGATAGGCTTGAACACTGGGCTGAAACCACCAGAATGAAATTCAACAGGGCAAGATGTAAAGTTTTATACTGAGGGTTAAAAAAAACAGCTGATTATTGAGTTTCCCCCAGTGTTTTGGCTTGGAGCATCACCTGGGGGGGGGCACAGGGGGTCGAAAACAATGTGGATTGCCTCCCTGGAGCCTAACAGAGGCTCCCGCACTGGCGGAGAAGCCGAAATGGGTGAAAAAATTCCGTCACCACAGATTTTTTTTCACCTATTTCGGTTTCTCCGCAAGTGCAGGTGCCTCTGTTAGGCTCCAGGGAGGCAATTCTCATTGCTTTCGACATCCCACAACAACAACACACACACACACACCCGGGCGATGCTGCAAGGAAAAACCCCAAGCTGACGATTGAGTTTTCCCCAGCGTTTTGGCTTGCAGCATCGCCCGAGGGGCGTGGGGTGTCGAAAACAATGCTGATAGGGTCCCTTGAGCCTCCCAGAGGGGGCAGAGGCAGCGGAGAAGTGAAAATGGGTGAAAAAAATTCCATGGTGACACGCTAGGCCGGTTTTCCCTCTGGAGGGTGAGTGTTTATCTGTCTCCTGGACAACAAAAACTGGACAACGACACAACTTGTGAAAACCAAGTTTTGTCGTTGTCTGGGGTTCCACTGTATTTGCTATCAAATGCCTGATCATCTGCAAAAAGTAAATAATTGATATTGTTTCCATTCATGGGCTAAGCTTTTTTACTTACGCTGTCTATGTAGCTGATGGATAATACTGGTAGTGGCGATAGTACACATCGCTCCCTCACTCCATTTTGTTACTGCAAAGGGTTCTGAAATTTCCTGATTTGTTCTAACTACACTTCTGCAGTCACTATAGCAGACCAGAGGGGCTCCTTAAAAGTGCCATCAGCTAGAGAAGCTCATCTCTCTAGCACTAGAAAGAGGGCCTTTTTAACATTTGCTCGGCCCTATGGAACCTCATGTCATGAAAATCCTTAAGGGTCATTACTATTTTTTGAATTACTTTATATTCATTTAAGTTACACTATGGTTTTTATATTCTCTTTAAGGTTGAGAAAGGCTAACTCTCAAATAAAGAAGGCATTCATGTCATTTACATTCCAATACACTCAGCACACTCCACACATTAACACGTGATTGAGAATAGGGATGTCAATCAAGAAAGGGGAATCCCGGGAATGGGTACATTGTGAAAAATAACACCTGAGAATTTCAATTATTATGACAATAGTCAAAACAATCAAAACATCTTACATCTTTAACATTCTAAAGGAAGGTGTGAGGAGTGGGGGGGGGGGGGAGTATTTAAGATCAAGGTTTTTAGTGATGGAGAGGGATCTTTCCCCAGATATGCGAGAGCCCTTGTCATTCTCAACAGAGGCCATGGAAATGTAAGTCTCAAATAAGGGCTATTAAAGCCTATGATTTACTAGCTAGTGAGGTTAGCTATATTCTCAATTCATTATTTTCTTAGTTTTTAAGTCAGAGTACAATAGATTAGTTCTTAGCAATGTTTATCCTGCATATTATGGATGAATATTATGCTTCAATAAAAACTCCATAAAGGCAAGTCCGGAGTTGCGTCTTTGCTAAGAAGAAGGGGAGTTTTCGCTGGAGAACTGATAACAGGTTTGCAAGTTGGGAATAAGGCTGCACATTCACACCAAAATAACCTTGGAGAGCAAGTTTGCTCAAAGGGGACATTAACTTGGAGATAAAGGATTGCTCCCGTGAATCCCAAAAAGGGAAGTTGCTTTCACTTTCATCAGCCTGGGAAACTTTATCAGTAAGACATTCCACCCTTGAAGGTAAAAGTTACTTTTTACACTATGTCCCTTTCCCAGGGCTGGACACTCTCTGTGTGTTTGCGTGGTTGTTTGAGTTGGCAATATAAACAGGACACTTGCTTTGCCACAATAACTGCTACCACCATGGGTTAGCCATCTTCCCCAAAAGACATTATCTAAACTGGGCTTGAGGTCTATGCCGGCGGTAAAACATGCGGAGAGTGGAGAAACCTCAGCCTGGGCCACGAAACATCAGAGGAGAAGGGGGAAGCGCTGAATTTGGGTGAGGTGCATGACCCCGGGTTTGATGTTCTGGTAGAAATACGAAGCAGCCAGCATAACAGGGCTAAACACTTTATTAGGCACTCAGAACATGGAGAACAGTGGCGCAGCACTGCTCAATATATAAACTCAGAAGTGGATACATTTGGGTGGGAAGAGACAGGAAGGGGAGTGGGGCAACTTGGAGGTTATCGGACCGGAGTGAAGACTGTACAGACTACATAGGTTAAGCGGGAACATAGTCCCGCGATATTACAAGACCAAGAAGAAGGAGACAAAATGGAGGATCGTAATGATCCCAATTAGTTCACAAACGTTACAGCATAAAATGTATTTAAACACAACACCGGGATATCATACCTCATGCTGATGGAGCTGCATCTCCAGACAGAGCTGTTGCCATTCAGGAAAGAGCTAAAAACCTGGCGGGCGAAGCAGATGTGGAGCACTGGGGATCTGGTAACACACACAACCCTTTGCTGGTTTATATAATGAGAGCCACTTACACTTTTAGTTATAATTTTAACTGGGTGGGGTGGGGTGGAGTGGTTGTTTTTGGTGTTTTTAATGTTTTTTTTATGTTTAAAGTGGGTAATTTTATGTATTGACTAGCATAGGTTGCCCGGCGTTGCTGAGCTGTTATAAACTGTGATCAGCTTTTTGGGCTTTTTTGGTGGATTAAAAAAAGAACAAAGGATGATATATTTTTTTCAAATTGTTTTATTTAACCAAATAATGTTTTAGTTTATGAGGTTTTTTTTAATAGTTGTACCATAGGTAATAATTTTTAAAATGTGAAAGTACATGTTTTTTACATTCAATGTTTTTAAACTGTGTTTAGATGTTTTGGGTTTTTATTTGAGTTAAAACTCAGCACAGGACTTTAGAAATATTTTTATTTTATTTTATTTTTTGACATATGTTTGTGATTTGTGTAAAATTGTGATTTATTGTTATGTTTTTGACTTGTTTTTACTCTTATGGCCTCTAGGTGGGGCTGTTGAGTCTTTTAAAGTTGTTTTTACTATTCTGCCCGGCAGGTAGGGCTGCTAGGGGTTTTGCTTTCATTTCACGTGTTTTTTCTCTCCTGGTCTCTGGGTGGGGCTTCTTCCGGTAAGTAGTCTCTTTGTTTTTTCATTTCTGTTCCAGTCGTCGTGGAGGGAGGACATGCTGGTTAGTTGTATGGTTTTCTTTCTTCTGGGGTTTTTCTTTGTTTTGCTTTGCTGGACCCACTCCCCAATAACGAGACGGACACTTGTAATGGATTTAAATTGAACCACTTTATTAATTCATAAACTATGTTGAGGCAAACGGGCCACAATGGCGCTGGTAAAGAGTAAACCTAATTGCCAATCAAAATTTGGCAACATTGTATCCATTTGTTTTGCCAACTGTATTTGGCAACATTGTATCCAGTTGTTATGCCAATCATATTTAGCCACATTGTATCCATTTGTTTACCATTGAAATGAATTGTTTACCCCAATCAGATGTTACTTGTTGACTCCAGCATCTGACGTATATCCGGTAAATTTCAAGGTGTTGCAGGCTGTATAGATCATAGCATCACCTTGTTCCCGGTCCACCTTTAATTGGCCAGCCCAAGTTTCATTGTACCTTGTCCTTCCGGTGGCCAATCAACTGTGTCCCTGCCGGATTCCTAGGGGTAATCCCCTTTCTCTTTACCAGTGCCACCCCCCACTGGTGAGGCGCCCTGCCTCATGCTGAAAGGAAGAGGATCATGCCTCGGGTACACTGAGGAGGCGCAATGCCTCGTGCCAAAAGGAAGATGACCATGCCTCGGGGAAAATGTAGAGGGGCCATGCCTCATGCAAAAAGAGGAGGGGCATGCCTCGGGGAGGAATAGGGCCAATGCCCTGTGCCAAAAGGAGGAGGACCGTGCCATGGACAAAAGGAACAGGACAATCGCCTCATGCAAAAGGCAGAGGACCCTGCCCAGGGCGACCAGTCTGGGAATTCCATACCACCTCCGGTGCGCTACGCATGCATCCCCCATGTGCCTGGGCCAGGTAGCCGAAGAAGCCTATGGGCGGCCTGGAACTGTAAATGTGGCCAATGAGCCACCCTCGTATAGTGGGCCCCGAGGCTCAGGAGGTGAAAAAAGAACAGAAAAAATGAGTGCCAGCAAAGTGTTTAACGTAACACAGGAAAAAACATATGAATGCACTCAGCAGATCCCCACAGGTTTGTACTACTGACGTCATAGGCCGCGGATCCAGAAGATGCAGCCAGCGGTGCAACATTGATTTGAGGTAATGACTAGGTGGATTGACCCCGTGCCACAAGCAGAGTGGCGATACTGCCCCTGCCCTACCGGTGACTCTAGGACAACAAATGTTCAATTGAAGAAATCAGCAGTAGCATAGTTGACAATGGCCAGAAAGAGCCCAGTCTCAAGGAAGCAACGTTGATTAGTAGGGAGGGCGATACCAGACTGACGTACCAGTGCCGCGACCCTGGGGGGAGAGACTTTTAGGTGTTGGTTATGTGTAGGACAATAGCAGTATCCCCAAGTGTGAACCACAGGACCGATGCGTATCCATGACTGAAGTGCCCAAGGAATTTTTTTAAAGAAAGGTAAAGCCCCTGAAAGATTCGGTGCCCTGCAATATATCAGGCCAATGCCAAAGCCTCATTGGCCATAGAAATAATCGCCATACCCCAATGGTACCGGCACATGGTGGACCTGACAGATGGGTGCGATGTACAGTCCAGGTTTCCAAGGGCAACCCCCGTGAAGTAGGCCGGAAATGCTGTCCATACCCGCATATCGGCCTTAGGGTAGTTAGTAAACTCTATGGTACGTCCATATAAACCCACCAAAACATCGCACGGGAACCCCGCAAAAACCCGGCCAGGTGTAATTGCCCTGCTAGGAGATTGAAATATCAACAAAGCACCATGAGATAACGGGGTTAAACCCAACGCTCCACTAAAATGGACAAGTTCATGTCCTGATTCGGACTACATATCCCCAGGTGAACCAGGGTGACTAAGACTGAGTCAAATGCCATCCGGAAATTATTAGAGTCATGGCTTGGCCTTCAGTCTTTCGAAAGCGACTGGTATGCCCAGTTCGGCATGATTTCTAAAGAGTGACCAGGGGTTGTGAACGTGTACCGTGGTCGTTCCCTTCCTGGAAACAATTATGCAGATAATGGGGAAGTGGTAAATTAAGTTTACCATGGGCGTACATTGGTGCCCCCCCTTTTTTTAAAAAAAAATGCAGAATGGTACAGGAGCCAGAGCAATCACGTCAGTTCGCAACTGTATTGGCAGACATCGTCGGCCAGCCCCACCCGTGGCAAGTTGACCCAGTCAAGCTATGATGCAGATATTGGGAGCCCCATATAAACATTCCACGCTGTCTGAAGGCAAGGCACTAGTCGAGCTCGTAAACTCCATCGCCAATGGCAAATTACGCTCACCCCCAGACTCCCCCCACCTATGCATGTATATAGGATGCATACCGACAGAGTTAGCCACAGTTTATTGGCCACTCGGTGATCCTAGAAATGAGCGGATACCCTCCTCCCCCCCCCCCATCCAGCCCGGAGTAAAGACGAAATGTGTTTTCTTTTCTTTTTGATAGGGGGGGCATGATGTGAATTTATTTGACAAACATACTCACCAGATGCACTCACAGCATCGGGGAACCGTGTTCCAACATCTTGGTGGGCTGAGTGGCTCGCCTGCTGGAGGGCAGCCAGCATGGCGTCCAGGCCTGCAGCTCTCTCAAGGGCGGCAGCGCGGGCCAGCAAGGCCCAAGGTGTTAGAAGTTCTAGGCCCAGAAGTGAGTGGGCCAAACTGGGTGCAGGCATAAAGGTTTCCCTTGCTTGAAAGCCAGTAGGTCACAGTGCTCATCTCTGTTTTGAAGCCGAAGAGGCTAGCGCTATCTGCTGCTGCAGACATCTCCGTGGTCATGTGGCAGACATGACTAGACACCAGAGCGCATGGAACGCTGTTACCTTCCCACCGAAGTGGTCCCTATCTATCTACTTGCAATCTCTGGAGCTGGGACAAAGACAGGAGCTCATTCCCTCCTGCAGTACTCGGGAATCAAACTGCTGACCCTACGCCTCCCAGTCAGTGTGTTAGCCACTTGAGCCACTGCAGCGAGGGGCCCACATGGGACCCGCAGGCCCACGAAGTCGGGCCCCCAAAAGGAGGCAGCGGGGGTGAGGCCAAGGACCAGGCCCCTGGAAGGTCGCAGGGGCCGCGGCTGAGCACCCTAGCAAAAGTGCGGCTCCAAGGAGGGCCAATCCCAAAGCCCGGAAAGAGGCAAGGCCGCGCTGGCGAAGGCTGGAGCAAGCCTGCTGCAGAGCCGCGGCGGATTGCTGTGACTGTCCTCCCAAGCGGCGCCATAGCATGCGGCCCAGCCGCTCGGGGAAGCTTGGATCGGCTGGGCGACGAAGCCAAATGCGCGCTTCGCCCAACCGATCTGCGCCAAATGCCGACGAGGCTGTGCGGAGCTGGCCCCCTTTAAACGGGAGCTCGGCTCCACCCCTCACCCGGCTCCAGTGCCCGGCTCTATGGGGGCAGGGCCAACATACCTGTCAACCATCCCGATTTTGCCAGGATTACCACGGAATTTGACGCCGATTGACGTCATAACCCGCCCCGCACTGCCAAAACCCCGTAATTTGCGTGGAAGCGCTACGCCGCTTGTGTAGGGGCTGCGCAAGCGGCGTAGCGCTTCCACACATGCGTGGAAAGCGACCTGCACACAAGCGATCGGCGCAGGTCCCGTTTTTTCCAGAGCCGTGGGTTGACAGGTATGTGTTTGTTCTTTTTTGTTTTGGTTTAGTTTTAGGTTGGTTTAATTGGTTTGATTATTTCTGGTTGTGTTTAAATTGTTTTATTTCATTGTTGTTTATTTATGTAATTAGTTGTTGTTTGTTTGTGTAATTTGTGGGTTTTTTCATGTTGTAGTTAGGTGTTTTGTATGTGGTTTTGTGTCATTGTGGATCTTTTTGTTTGTGTATTTTGTGGTTTTTTTGTTTATTAATTGTTTTTTTAATTATTGATTTATTTTTGGTTTATTATTTTTTAATAATTTTGGTGTTTGTTTTTGTTGTTTACTTTAGTTTGAAGAATGGGCTGGCTGTTGGTTCCTCTTTCCCTATTGCTGCTTTGAATTTTGGTTTAGATGCAGCAATAGGGGGGAAAGGAGGGAGGAGGCAGTCAGCCTGTTCTTCTCTTGGGAAGGTTCATTAGGTAAGTCGGGGAAGAAGAAGGAGGAGGCAGAGAAGAGCTTTCTGTGCCTAACGATGGTTCTCTCCTCTCTGTCTCCTTTTTCTCCCGGCTTACCTAACCGGAGATCGGCAGGCAGCAATCCGTAAGGGGTGGGGCTCTTCTTTGTGGATTGCTGGCTGTTGTTTTTGTATTCTGAAATACAAGGGCATCAGTCAGTCATCTGCCAGGGAGGGTGCTTCCGCTGACGAAGTGCTGCCTGTTTTGGGGGTTTTTCCCCCACCCCAGCTCAACTTTACTTGAGGCTGGTAGTGGTCTCTCTGTGTCTTCGGCAGGGTAGCGTGGAGGAGAGGGAGTCCCTATTCTCCCCGTTGCTCCGGGAAAGAAGGGTGGCGGGTGACTCGCGGTGGCGTTTTATGGCTTTTTATTTTGCGTGGCTGTGAGGCACTGAGTCTGCCTGCTGGGGACTTGCACTCCTGTTGCTTTTTGTAAGTTTATTTTTCGCGCGCCGGCTTTCTCAGCGTTCTGCGTGCTCAGTGCGCACAGGACACTGGGACTTGTAGTTTTACGTTTGTGGTTTGCGCTCGTGCAGGTTTTTTTTTTCTGCGGCTCAATTTCAATTGGCTGCGACGCGTTTCCCAACGATCTTTTTCCTCACGCCTCACAGCCTGATTGGCTGTGGCGCGGTGCGGTGCAAAGAACGTTGGGATTTGCAGTCCTTTTTCTTTCTTTGCGTTCGTGGGGCTCTTGCCCCACTGGCGCATTTCTCAACCTAACAGTTACCTCCGGACCTGGTTCGGGCGAGTGCAGGAGGCTCGGTATGGGCTAGTGTGGCCGGGTGCGGGAGCCTTTGTCACATTCCAATGGTTAACGGTTGGATTTATAGGTATAGATGATCTTGGTGTTGTGAACCGCCCAGAGTCACTTGCCGAGTGGGCTGCAATATAAATTTGCAACATAATAAATAGCTGAAAAATCCATTATGAGAGAGAGAGAGAGAGAGATATTCTTTATCACCTTAGACTTCTGTTGTGTCCAAATGTTATATTGCTTTAAAAGTTATATTGCTTTAATTATTAAGAGTAATTATGTATTTGCAGCAAAAGCACACCCTTTCTTTAAGGCACTTAATTTGTATTGCTATCATCTGTATCTAATTGGTTTCCCGCGTTTTCGGAAGACCGCGCAAATATATCTCTTTAACTGCAGTTTTGTCTGTATATAAGTAACTACCTCATCCCCTGTTTCCCCAGTCCGATTTACTCCGAACTGAGCTCTAATAAATGACTTGTTGGTTAACCCCCGATCTGCTGTCATGTTGCAATTAATACTCGGACTCAACAACATCCTTGATGAAATCAGAATAAAGACAACAACCCTCATACTATGGTAGATATGAAGTGGTGATGACAATGCAGCTAACACATATGGAATCTGTGAGGTCTTTAAGTATGGAGTAAGAGTAAGGAAGCAAATAAGTCCTGAGAGCCAAGCCCTTGGAAGCATAGATATGGCTACTGGCTTTTATCTCATGATGGCAAACTAGATTTCTCCTATCACAATTAGCCTTTTATTATGTCACATGGTCCTAGGTTTTTCATCTTTATTGCTTTAACTTTTGTATACAGAACAATTAGCAACTAATCACAAATTATCTCTTTGTTGACTTGCCCCTGGCAGATACGTTTGGAAAGTCTGATTTTCTCACATCATCTTTTAACTTTATCCATTTATTTAATCTGTGACTGAGGTAGAAGTGTTGCGCCAGATGGATAAAGAACAAGAACTGTTTAAGACTATTAAGCAAAGAAAGCTCCAATACCTTGGTCATATCATGAGGAACAAAATAAAGTATAAAGATTAGGATACTCCAATTCGTTCTGCAAGGAATGATCCCTGGCAAGAGAGGCCTTGGACATAGACAGATTTCATGGCTGAAGAACCTGAGAGATTACTGTGCCATGTCCTCAGAAGAACTGTTCCGAGGACTTAAGAACAGGAAGACTATCGCCATGATGATAGCCAATATCCGGAACGGATACGGCACTTGAAGAAGTTATTTAATCTTCTATTCTCTTCTTCTTCCCTTAAGTATTTCAAGTTGTTGTTTCACTTTGCTGAATAATGTGGAGAATAGACTCTACCTTAGAACGGTTGTGTGAGAGGTAAGTTACCGGGCTAGATACATAAACAATTCTGAATGTTCCAGTCACAGTATGCTTAGAACAGGGATTGAAATTCTTTAAAAACCTGTAGCTGAGGATTTAAAAGAGTAATTAAGATCACAAAATCATGCGTGCACCTAGCAGTATGGCTCATCACAACATTGCTTGCAGGGAGTTTGGCTAGCCACAAAAATCTGGACATGCCTTTACTTTCTGTGTGTGTTTGAATTTTGTAAGGAAATATGGAGCAGGATAACACAGGTAAACAGAAATATAGGGTTTCGAGAAAACATTTCACAAAAGCACATATTATGTGCTCCTTTCTATATCCATGTATTTGTATTTTGTTTACTCTTTGTCTTTCTTTCACACACAGGATAAAACTGGGAGGAAAAGAGAGAAAAAACATAAGACACATGCAGAGAAAAGAGTGAAAAAAGATGGAAAGTGCTGATTCAGTGAGAAGGAAAGAGACCCTATAACTGTGATGATGAACCTTGACACTCCAGGTGTTCTTGGAGTTCAATTACCAGAAGCCCAAGTCAGCACTCCTGCTGATAAGGGCTTCAAGAACAGCTGGAGTGCCAAGGTTCACCATCACTGGCCTAGAAGTTCATTATCAAACTGAACATGCAATGCTGGCTGATTTGATAGCTCAGTGAGTTATGTACCTGACTGCAGAGCCAGGGATGGAGAGTTCAATTCTGCACTGTACACTCTGGGAGAAGAGCTAGCTTGTGTAACCTTGGGCAAGCTGCATGGTTGCAGTGTACCGCTAGAAAGGAATGGTGAACCATTTCTTAGTTCTTTGTACTTAGAAAACCCTGGAAAGAAGCCTCAAAAGTTGGAATAAATTTGATGGCATGCAAACAATGCCATTAATTAACTACATAATTAATTCCATGCAATCCAGTGTTTTGTTCACTCCAGTTTCTGGCCAATCTCTGTTCCTCCAGGTGTCAATCCCTATCCTGCCTTCAACATCTGTGTACTGCTCTCCCACTCTGTCATGTCACCTGAAGGATCTCCATCTTTTTCTCCACAAAGCAGTTTTCAGAGATGTAAGTCCCAACTACCATTAAAATAAAGAAAGAGAATGTCAAAGTGGCAATGGGGCCAACAGATTTAGACAATCTCCATGAGAGAGATTAGCAGCACACCTTGGTTCACTAAAAAGCTGTAAAATGTAAGTCCCAACTACCATGAAAATGATATGAGTGTTCACTTAATTCAGTGCCTAAGCATTAACTGGAAGATATAAAAACCATACAACAAAAATAGGCAATATTGTAGAAGGTGTTGTTCTCATAGCTGTCAAGTATCCCTTATTGGCCGGGAAAACCCCTTATTTTACCCTCTTTCCTGCCATCATCCCTTATTAATTAGACTGCAATGTCCTATTGCCACCATTGGAAGGCAGCACAGGATAAGCATAGCTGTCAAATATCCCGTATTTGCTGGGAACTTTCCCTTATTTCCAAATCCAAAACTTGACAGGTATGGTTGTTCTAGTTCCTAACCCAGGGGTGCCCAAACTTTTCACGCCGTGGGCATGACCATGCCTCCAGATAGCTGAGCGGGCCTGACAATGTAAATGTGCCCATACATACATAAACATGGTTACAACAGCTGTAAATGCACCCACTTCTGCATTTATGACAGCCACAGGCTCATTTATGTCTGATATAACTGCATTTACACATGCACAAGCGCATTTACGTCTGACATAAACACGTCCACTTCCACTTCTGGGTGCAATGAGGGTGGTGGCAGGCCACATGGAATGGTACTGCCAGCTGGGTCCCATTGACCGGGTCCAGCCCGTGGGCTGTAGTTTGGGCACCCCTGTCCTAACCCATATTTCCCAATTTGCAAGCCTACAGAGTGTCTGGAATATGATCAAGGGACCTATTTTACACACACACACACACACACACATGTTGTGTTGTAGTGGTAAGGATTATGTGTGTGACTGAAGTTAAGACATTACTGTGTAGTCTGCCTCCACCCCCCATGGAAAGATTCCTGAGGATACCCTTGCAAGCATGTCTTTAAAACTAGCACATAGATTTTAAATAAGGAGAGACACAGCAAAGAAGAAAAATGTGGGGGAGATGACAGAAAGAAGCAGCACTGTACTGGTTGAAGGGTTAATCTTCTAAATAGTCGGAGGGAAGTCAGATTAATAGGTTTTAGTTATATTGGAAAAACAAAATGCTCTCCCACTGGCCAATCTCTGCTGGGAAATATTGCCTACAGAAGTAACCTTTCAAAGTTCTGCTGTAATGAAAAAGAAATATTACAAAATACGTCATTATTGAAGCAGCAGGATCAATATAGATATATTGTGCATTTTCCAAAATCTTTATACAGTGGAGCTTAACTTATTTTTGTAGAGTTCTGTTCTGATTTATTTTATCCTTATTTTCATTGCAATCAGAACAAAAACACATGTACAACTAGTACAATTGGCTAAAAAAATATGAATCACACACATGCTTCATTCACATGCTATTAACAAGATAAAAAAATTCAATTTCATTGTGACTTCTGGTGGGGAGGATGGCGAACCCCGATTTAGTTGTTAAGTGAGTTTTTGGTTGGTTTTAGTTGTTAAGCGAGGCGACCATTCAGAGAAAATTGTGCTCTTTAAGCGAGTTAGTCTCTAAGCGAGGCGCTCTTTATGCAAGGTTTTATTATATATGGTTTATTTCAAGCATCCAAACTTGTGTTTTTTTTTTTTCAGTAATCCTTGCAACATCCTGGTAAGAATGTTATTAATAATAAAAAACGAGTGCTGTAGGTTTTTCTAGGTGTAGCATGGGTTCCCAACCTAAAGCCTGCTGGCCAGACTCAGCCTGTGGCACCATTTTATGTGGCCCAGCACCACCACCACTGCACCTGGAAGTGAAAGTGGACACGTTTATGTCAGCCATAAAAAATGCCCACACATGTGTAAACATACTTGGGACTTTCATAAACGCAAAAGTGAGCATCTACACAGACTGGCTCTTCTCACAGTAGGCACAGTGGAGAACTGAACTTCCAGCCTCTGGCCCTGCATCATCGATGATAATATTATCCACAGTAACATTACCCTATACCTGCGTGAGGTAGCAGAGCTTTGTTATTGTTCAGTTGCACAGACGAGTCTGACCTTTTGTGACCCCATGGACCACAGCATACCAGGCTCCTCTGTCATCTGCCATCCTCTATAGTCCATCCAGACAATACTGTCTAACCATCTCATCCTGTGCTGACCCCTTCTCCTTTTGCCTTTGATCTTTCCTAGCCTTCTCCAGTGAGTCCTCTCTTCTCAGGTGGTGGCCACTGTATTTGAGTTTCAGCTTTAGTGTTTGTCTTTCGAAGGAGCATTCAAGATTTATTTCCTTCAGGATAGACTGATTTGCTCTCCTTGCAGTCCAGGGGACTTTCAAAAATCTTCTCTAGCACCACAGTTCAATGGTGTCTATTCTTCTGCACTCAGCCTTCCTAATGATCCAGCTCTCACAGCCATACATCACTACTGGGAGACTATTGCTTTAGCTATGAGGACTTTTGTCAGCAGGGTGATGTCTCTACTTTTTATTATGCTGCCTAGGTTTACCATAGTTAGCCTCCCAAAGAGTTTTTATTTCATGGCTGCAGTCACCGTCTGCAGTGATCTTAGATCCCAAAAAAGTAAAGTCTGTCACTGCTTCCATTTCTTCCCCTTCAATTTGCCTGGGAGTGATGAAGCCAGATGCCATGATCTTGGGTTTTCTGATGTTGAGTTTCAAGCCAACTTTTGCACACTCCTCTTTCACCCTTATCAAGGTTCTTTAGGTTTTCTTCGCTTTCTGCCATTAGGGTAGTATCATCTGCATATCTCAAGTTGTTGATATTTCTCCTGGCATTCTTAATTCTGGCTTATGCTTCACCCAACCATGCCTTACGCATGTTGTGCTCTGCGGAAGGTCAGCAGTTCGATTCCCGAGTACTGCAGGACAGAATGAGCTCCCGTCTTTGTCCCAGCTCCTGCCAACCTAGCAGTTCAAAAGCAAGACATTGCAAGTAGTTAAATAGAGACCACTTTGGTGGGAAGATAACAGCGTTCCGTGCACTCCAGTGTCTAGTCATGCCTGCCACATGACCACGGAAATGTCTGCAGAAGCAGACTCTTCGGCTTTGAAACAGAGATGAGCACTGAACCCTAGAGCAGGGAAACCTTTACCTTAACCTTACTCCTTTTTCTATTCTAAACCAATCATTTCTTCCATGTCCAGGCCTTACTGTTGCTTCTTGACCCGCATACAAGTTTCTCAGAAGACAGGTGACGTGGCCTGGTACTCGCATCTCTTTAAGGACTTGCCACAGTTTGTTGTGATCCACACACAATCAAAGGCTTTGGGATAGTCAATGTAACAGAAGTAGATGTTTTTCTGGTAGTCTCTTGCTTTCTCCATGATCCAGGGAATGTTGGTAATTGGGTCTCTACTTGCCTTGCCTCTTCAGAACACAGCTTGTACTTCTGGAGGTTCTCAACCTACATACAGTACTGCTGAAGCCTGGTACTCCCTTGTTTTTTCCATAATCCAAGGGCTGCGGTGGCTGTGGTTAAGAAGTTTGCCTTGATAGCTGGAAGGCTGGCAAGTCGGCAGTTTGAGACCTGGGTGCTGCATGACGGACTGGGTGCCAGTCTCTGTCCCAGCTCTTGAGGACATGAAAGGAGCCTCATTTGGGCGTTCCCTGAGCGGAGTTTGTCCCACAAAAGTCCTTTCAACCCAGAATAATTTCTGACAAGTAATTATTAGTATCCATGATTGAGCCAGCTTGGTTTCGACCTGTCCTACGAGAGCGGACCGTAGGGGCTCCCTAGTGGTCCCATCAGCCCAGGGAGGCACATCTCACTGGGACCAGGAGGAGAGCCTTCCCGGTATCTGCTCAGGCCCTATGGAACCTCCTGCCATTTGAACTACGCCTCCAGGTAGAGTTGCTCATCTTCAGGAAAACATGGCTATGCCAGCCGGTGTGGGGTACAACTGGTACCACAATCCAGCCCTGCTGGCTTATTTAGCCCTGCCCCGGTTTTTTTTATTTTTATTTACTCCTGCCCGGATGTCCTTCTTTTAAGGGGATATAGGAGGTTTTAAGGATGTTGTAGAGTTTTACAGTGTTTAGTTTTAACTGATAACGGGTGTGGGTTTTGATTGGTATTGTGAGCCGCCTTGGCTCAAGTGTCTAAGACGCTGACTGGGAGGCGGGAGGTCAGCAGTTTGATTCCCGAGGACTGCAGGACGGAATAAGCTCCCGTCTTTGTCCCAGCTCCTATCAACCTAGCAGTTCGAAAGCAAGACATTGCAAGTAGATAAATAGGGGCCACTTTGGTAGGAAAATAAGCAGCATTCGGTGCGCTCTGGTGTCTAGTCATGCCTGCCACATGACCACGGAAATGTCTGCAGAAGCAGGCAGCGCTGGCTCTTCGGCTTTGAAACAGAGATGAGCACTGAACCCTAGAGTTGGATATGACTGGCTTTCGAGCAAAACCTTTACCTTTTACCTTTACTTGGGTCGCTTGGGCGAGGAAGGCAGTTGTATAAAATCTAACAAATAAATAAATAAGAATCGAGTCACTGCCCCTCTGCCTGCAACTATCTCGCAGGGCAGTTGAGAGAAGGTCACATGGAGGTTTGTTTATGCCGGAATGTTTTTGAGGATGAACCCTCTCGCCTTGGCAGAAAGAGACAGGAAGGGGGGCTAGAGACCACATTGCCAACATACGTTGGATCATGGAGAAAACAAAGGAATACCAGAAACAAGTCTACTTTTGTTTTATTGACTACACCAAAGCTTTTGACTGTGTGGACCACAACAAAATGTGGCAAGTAATTAAAGAGATGGGAATACCAGAGCACTTTATATGCCTCATAAGAAATCTGTACACGAACCAAGAAGCAACAGTTAGGACAGAACATTGAATGACAGAGTGGTTTGGAATAGGAAAAGGAGTAAGACAAGGCAGCATTTTATCACCCTGCTTGTTCAATCTATACACAGAGCACATAATGTGCAATGCAGGGATGGAGGAATCACAATATGGGACCAAAATTGCTGGGAGAAACATCAACAATTTGAGATATGCAGACGATACCACCCTAATGGCAGAAAGTGAGAAAGACCTAAAGAATCTCTTGATTGGGCTGAAGGAGGAGAGTGCAAAAGCTGGCTTGAGACTTAGTATCAAGAAAACCAAGATAATGGCAACAGTCCCTGGAAAATAGATGGGGAAGAAGTAGAAGCAGTGACAGATTTTACTTTCCTAGGATCTAAGATCACTACAGATGGAGAGTGCAGCCATGAAATAAAAAGACGACTGATTATGGGGAGACAAGCTATGAGAAACCTGGGGAATATAGTGAAAAGCAGAGACATCACCTTGAAAACAAAAATTTGCATAGTCATAGCAATGGTATTCCCGGTGGCAATGTATGGATGTGAGAGCTGGACCATTAGGAAAGCTGAGCGCAGAAGAATAGATGCATACCTGTCAATTTTTGGGAAATTTCTGTCAAATAAGGGAAATTTCCCGGCCAAAGCAGGAAACTAGACAGCTATGCTTATCCTGTGCTGGCCTCCAGTCTAACTCCAGTCTAATTGCAGTCTAACTAATATGGGATGACGGCGGGAAAGAGAATAAAATACGGGGGGAGGGGGGGTGTTTGACAGAAATTTCCTGAAACTTGACAGGTATGAATAGATGCCTTTGAAATGTGGTGTTGGAGGAGAGTCCTGAGAATCCCCTGGACAGCAAAGAGAACAAATAGGTCAATATTAGAAGAAATCAACCCTGATTGTTCATTGGAGGGACAAATAGTGAAAATGAAGCTAAAGCACTTTGGCCATCAAATGAGAAGGGAGGACTCACTTGAGAAGGCCTTGATGCTGGGAAAGGTGGATGGCAAGAGAAGAAGGGGGCGTCCAAAGATGAGATGGATAGATGGTATTGTGGATGCAATGGGCACACAGCTAGGCGGGCTGAGGAGGATGGTGGAGGACAGAGGTGCCTGGAGGACAATGGTCCATGGTGTCGCAAAGGGTCGGAATCGACTGTGCGGCTGAGCAACAACAACAACAACAACAAGGCCTCGGAGGCGAGGTAGGCGTTGCCAAGGCCGGGCGCCGCCACCGCCGCCTTTGGCCACAGGGAGGCGCTGCTCTCCAGGCCAACCTTCGGGTAGGGTTGCGCTCCGAGCTGCCTGGGCGTCCCGGGGTGCGCGGCAAGATGCCGCCTGCTGCGCCCTGGCACCCAGCGCCCGGGCTGCTGCCCTGGGCCCTTTGGTGCGCCTTGCTCCTGGCCCCGGCGTGGGGCTACGTGATCGTGAACTCGGCCTCCTGGTCGGTGCCCAACGCGGTGGAGGAAGATCTGGACAGCGCCTCCGACGAGGAGGAGGAGGAGGAAGAGGAGGTGCTGCCCGCCCTCCTGGAAGACCCCAGCAGCCTCTGGAAGCGGAGCTACCCGGCCTCGGTGTACAAAGAGGAAGGGGAGGAGGAGATCGTGGCGGCGGGGACGGGGACGGGGACGAGGAGGCCCGCCAAGGCGCAGATCTCGTCTCCTTCGCGGATGTTTTCTTACCGGAGAGAGGGGGGCGCGAAAGGGACCGCGAGCCCGGGGGCCCCCCAGGAGAGAGCCGCCACGACGGCCCGCCTCTTGGTCCATCGGAACCCCTGGGGATTCTTGGCCACCACGTCGGCGCAAGGAAAGGTACAACCTGGAGGGGTGGGGTGGGGTGTCTCTGCCACTAGGAGGAACGTGTGCGTAATAAATGGGTGGGGGATGCCTGGGGAGACTCATCATCCTCATAGAGAAGCAGCTTCTTCTTACAGGTTTCTCCCCTGAAGCTGCAGGTGAGGGCCATAAATCGGCCACAAGGGACCAGTACAGGTGAAACTCGGGGAAATTAGAATATCGTGCACATGTCCATTCATTTCACTTAAAAGGCGAAACAAATATGTGAGATAGACTCACTAAATGCAAAGCGAGAGATGTCATGCCTTAATTCGTTGCGATTGTGACAATCATGGCGTACAGCGTACATGATTATGGGGTACATGAGATTGGGGGAGCTGTGGGTCTTCATAAACTGTAAACCCATACCTGTCAAGCGCTGCTCCGGATAATACAGAACCTGCGCAGAATCGTTCTGCGCAGATCCCTTCTACAAATGCTAGAAGGCTTCTATGCATGCGCAGAAGGGACCTGCGCAGAAGGGTTCTGCGCAGAAGGGTTCTACGCATGCATAGAAGGGTTCTGCTCAGAAGGGGATGTGCAGTAACTACTTTTCCCTGCCGTCAAATTACGGGATGGCGGCAGCTCCGGGCGGGAAAGTAGGAAAAGTGACACTGGAATATGGGACATCCCGGCCAATACGGGATACTTGACAGGTATGTGTAAGCCATAAGCATCAATCTTATAACAAAGTAAGGCTTCAACTATCTTGCTTTGTATGCAATGAGTCTATCTATCTCATATATTTGTTTCACCTTTTAAGTTGCATTACTGGACTGAATGAACATTTGCACGATATTCTAATTTTCCGAGTTTCACCTGTATGGCATAATAGTGAAATTCTTAGTTAAAGACTCTTGGGATCTTTTGGGTTCAGATCCTCGTTGGCCCATGAAATTCTCTGAGTGACCTTGAGCCCACCCTACCTCCTAGGATAATCCAGGTAGGAAGAGAAACCACATGCACCACCTTAAGGTCACTGGAGGAAATGTGGGGGTATTGAGGTAACAAAGAGCATCTTTGGAGTAGTGTAATGGATTTATTTGGTTGCAAGCTTTCAATTAGAAATTGCCATCCTCTTTCAAGTAAACAAGCTGTTGCCCTCCCATGTATATCCAGGCTACACAATGTTCTGACATACATGGCTCTCATGTGTATTTTTCCCCTTCTTCTTCCCATGTGTTACGAATCCTTTTATTGTGGCATAAATGATACTGTTTAATATCAGCAAGGATACAGATACTTAATGGATAATACGCCTTCCTCCTGGAGAAGAGGGCTGCTGGCAGTTCTGAATCTTCAGTTTAGATGAGGAGTTTGTTGTGCACATATTTGCTAAGACTGTACAGCAGAGGAATTCTGGATTTGAGGTTCAGAGCAGCCTGTTTTTGTTAATGAAAAGAAGAAATAGGGACCAAGTTATAGGATGCTGGAGAGCAGGTTTTGCTAATACCATTCCGTTTGGCTTCCTAATTTCTCTTTCTGTTGCATACTATAGTGCAGGGATTCTCAACCTGCGGCCTGTGGGCCAGATGCGGCTCATGGGCCAGATGCAGCCCGTGGCACCATTTCATGTGCCCCCCCCCCCTCCACCGCCTCCACCACACAAGGAAGTGCCATGTGGTGGAGGAAGAACAAAATGGCCATCCAGCCCCCGAAGCTGTCTGAGGTAGCGAGACTAGGCCCCCGGCTTTAAAAGGTTGAGAGCTCCTGCTGTAGAGAGTGGTTTACCACCTCATTTTTTTTTTATTTGAAAGGCTATAATAATAATTTCATGTCAGAAATTATTTTGGGTTGAAAGGATTTTTGCTCGAGGAACTCCGCTTAACTGAACCGGGGCCTCCTTGTACATCCCATTTCCCCAGAACAGAGTTTCTGAGGCTTATAATATGACCTGGGCAAAGGCAAAAAGATCAAGATGATCTTTCACACAATCTGAACACAAATCATTTAGAGATTTATTAGTTATTCCCAGCAGTTTATGTAGTGCTTGGAAATACACTGACAATCAGTATGTCTGGTGCAATTTTGGGGTTATATGTTCCAAGTCGACTTCTTGGATGCACACCTTAACATGCTAAAGGGGTTTGAGTATGTGAGTGAAGTTGAGAGCAATGCCATCAGGAGGCCAGGCTCTTAGCAGGGCCACCCAAAGAAGGATGGTCATAGCTGAGACATCAGACTAAGATGTATCCACCCTCTTCAATGTAACAGTTGCAGCCACAGAAAGCACATGTAACATAGTTCATTTGGTGATGGGGGCAGCAGCTATTAGAACTGTGACATCTCACCTGCCATTGCTTGGGTTCTGACAAGGTTTTCCCATCAGTGTCACAGGAGCAGTCTGGTGTGTTTAATATATTGGCTAATTTACAAAGGACCACATACTTTCCTGAGGTGAATCTTCTGTTTCTTAAAAACATCAGGCCTATGTGCCTTGGGGCAAACCATTTTTTGTAGCTCAGGAATAAAGTTTTTGAAATGGTATGGGAAGGAGAGTGGGGTTGCTTCAAAGTGAGATAGAAGTCTTCTAAATATCTGAAGTAACTTGAATGTAAGTAATATGCAAATGTGCTTTGCCACCAAAATTGTGATTAACCAGGTTAACATGTTCTATAAATTGTAGTATTAGAAATATTAAGTGAGCAATCCTGACATTTCCTGAAGTAATTTTAAGCAACTGTATCATCAGCTATTAAAGTTATGGCTGACTGTTACAACATATTCTTATACATGTGTAATGAAAAGCCCTATTGAACTAAATTGAGCTAAATGATCTGATACAGGGCTATATATCCTTATACAGTACTACTAATTGTTGCTTATATTTACATGTCTCCATTACTGTGTACAGTGCACTATAAATACAGTATGCAAATTTTATCTATATATCTTGTACAGTGATAATTATAGTTAGAGTTGTTTACTTGTCTATGCATTAGATGTGTGTGTCTTTATATATGAGATACACACATATGGTTGTATATACTGCACTTATATTGGTCAGTATCTTGTTAATACTGACTAGATTAGAGACCCGACTCAATGAGAGTTACACAATAATGTTGACTTACTATTCAGCAATTGATTGAGTGGGTTTATTGTCTGGCTTAGATGAGCGACAGGATACTGTTAATTCATTATATATTTTCAAATTTTAAAAATCAAAATATTTTGATCAGTGGGGCACCATAAGGTAGGAAAGCAGAACATAAATCTTCTTATAAATATAATTTTTAAAATAAATGCCATACAGTGTATTATGGAAAATATTGCTTGCTGCAGTTGTTGAGAATTTTCTGTAAGATATCCCTAACCATTTCTCACAAAATCACAAACCAATAACACTCCAAGTCAATCCATCCTCTTTAATAAAATTTCCACATGGACTAGAGATTTAGGTAAGAACATTGTATTTTATTAAAGAGTTTTTATTACATTTTGCAAGTCTAATACAACTTTTCATTAGTTTACGTATTACATGAGATAAATAAAAGCCAATTTAATTTGAAAGGACATGAAAGCAATTTTTAAAAAGGAAATACACTTTGTATAAACATTGTCAGTCAATATATCTAATTTAGAAAAGTCCAACCAAGGAACTAGATCTTAGGTCTGAACTGAGTCATTAGTCTTGGCTAGAGCAGAGCTACTGAATAAGTGCAACTTGTTAAGCCAAAGTCTATGTCCCATGGATCTCCTCTACTTGGAACTAACAATTATACAGTATTTAGCCCTTTATCTACATTTATGCTTTTAAGTTCTATCAAGTGCCTTTTGTAAAAACCACTGTATGTTTTCTAAAAGCCAATTGTTTGGAATTTTTCAGATTCAAGGAACGCCGTTTGGAAACTGTTTATCCTTTAGCGATGGCCCCACAGACAACAGTACTGGGATACCGTTTTTTTATGTGACTCCAAAGGACAACACAGTAGCAGATCTGATGAAGAACCCCACTGCTTCACTGACGTTGCCAGAGGCAGAAGGAGATTTCTGCAGGTATAATAGCTGTGATTATATTTTGTTCTCTTTTATTATAAATTGAAGCTGTCTTATTTCAGGCAAATCATGAGAAGGCCAGATTCTATGGGGGAAAACAATAATGCTGGGAAAAGTTGAAGGCAGCAGGAACAGAGGAAGACCAAATACAAGCAAGGTGGATTCCCTAAAGGAAACTATAGCCTTGAGTTTACAAGAGCTGAGCAAGGCTGGTAAGGAGAGGACATTTTGGAGCTCTCTCATTCATAGGATCACCATAAATCAGAAGCAACCTGACAGGAACAACAGCAACATTTTACATATGCAGTTGTCTCTGTATTGCATATATACCATCTTTTCTGGTGTATAAGACACATCAGAGTATAAGATGCACCTCGTTATTACCAAAATAGGCCACTATATATAGTACAAGACACACTTCATTTTTACAGTATATTTTAAGGGGGGAAGTGAGTCTTGTATGCCAGCAAATATGGTAATTCTTTATGGCATTGGGATCCCTTCCAAATTATCATTTTACAAAATACCTAGTTAAACAGCTCTTGTATAGTATACCAGAGATGCTCAACCTTTGAAGCTGCAAGAAACATATCCAATGTCAGCTAGGAGGCAGATATGTGTGTGTGTACCCCCTATTTACATGCATACACATATGTGCCCACACATACTGAATAGACAAACAGATCCCCCCCCCACACACACAAACTGTAATTGTCTTTGGAAACACTGATCAGTTGTTTGAGGGTATGGGAGAAACCAAATCCTGACCCATGCTTGTCTTCCCTGACAGGTGATTCAGGGCTGTGAAAGGACAACAGTTTGTTTGATATGGTCATGTGATCAAATCCTTGACCGTAGCAACATGTGATTGTGTATTAAGGCAAAATAGGAAAATATAGTACTTCAGATCTAAAAAAATTTTAAAAAAACTTTTGAATATAGCAGAGAACCAAGATCATTGACAGCCAAACAAAAACTATGACAGAATTCCAGCTTCAGAACATGTGTATACAAACTAGATTTAAAGGGGGTATTCAATCAATGACAGGAATCACGTTTTTTAGAAGCAACTGGAGTTTTAGTACAAAGGGTGGGAAGGGGGGATGAAAGAAAGAAACTCTTGCTGTCAAAACTAACAGCAGGCAAAGAGGTTAGCAGTGCCCTAAAGCAGGGGTGCCCAAACTACAGTCTGTGGGCTGGATCTGGCCCCTGATGCCAATTCATCTGGCCCACAAAGCCCTCGTCACTCCCGGAAGTGGAAATAAAACACGCCGTACAGGCATGTTTTACTTCCACTTCTGGGAGTGACGAGGGCTTCACAGGCTGGATGAATTGGCATTGGGGTGGATCCAGCCCACGGGCCATAGTGACCAACCCCCTGAACCACATGACCAGCCCATAGCCCAAAAGATTTAGGCACCCCTGCCCTAAAGCATCAAGCCAAAGAGCAGGAAAAGCTTTTCAGCTTATGAATTTTGTTTTCAAAAGAGATTTCGTTTGACGTTTGTACCATGCAGATTAGTAAAGCTAATACATTCATACTTTTTGAGGTGCATTATGCTTTCTGAGCCACAGATGATGCACACAGGGCACGTAATTGTTCCTTATGAAATGCAAAACAAAAGTCATGTGACCACGGTGTTTATCTATCGATATAGCTTTGCATTCTATGTTCTTTTGGGGTTGAAATATAAAAAGGGGAAGTACCTAGATGTATGGCTATATTAAGCCAAGTCACTTTTGATTACCCAAAAATAATGCTAATTGTTGTTTGCCTGAGGGAGTTGCTTAGTATTGAGTCTGAACCAAGAAGAGGCTGAAGGGGAAGAAATACAATATCTGACAGGTTGAATATGAGTTAGTGCCAACGCTTAGGATTACCAATTCCACTGTCCTGTTTCATAAGGCTCAAACAAAGGATTAATTTCCTTTTGTTTCCTGTGGCACTAAGACTTATTGATTGGAAAAGGGAAACGAGGGCAAACTGAATGAGTACATGCAGTTCACACAAAAATGTATAATCTCACAGGCTTGGGGAACTATAGGTTCTAGAAATAACTCCTCCATCTTGGGCAGTAGCTCTATTTGTATATAATTGTTTGATATTAATACCACATGACTCAGAATTTGGAATGTTATGTCGAGTGAATAAAGCACTGGGTGTTGCATGTTGCTTTTTCAGAGTGATGTTTTATTAATGGGTTCGAGAATAATTGACTAATAGCTATATTTTATTACTTTTCACTGTTTTACAAAAATATACTTTAAAATTAGAAATATAAATCCAAATGTTTAGAAATGTCACAAAATGACTTTCA
Source organism: Bradypodion ventrale (assembly GCA_035047345.1). Taxonomy (NCBI): domain Eukaryota; kingdom Metazoa; phylum Chordata; class Lepidosauria; order Squamata; family Chamaeleonidae; genus Bradypodion; species Bradypodion ventrale. The sequence goes on along the minus strand of JAWDJE010000003.1, from coordinate 226,609,339 downwards.
CAAAGTATTTTAGAAGTCATGCATAAATATTATTGGGTAGCATGAAAAAACACAATGGCATTACATATATTATTTTGTATGTTATGTCCTTGTTACCCTGCCCCCTCCGCAAACCTACAATGGTACAGGTAACATTACAACATTGCTTCCAGAATCTATTACCTTCCCTTTCATTGGACAATATATAGATTGTCAAATTGTTGGTCTTTGGGGTGGCTGATGTCTGCTGACCTGCTTAATTTGCCTGCTCCTTGGCTTCAGTGCCTGGCACTGAAAATGAACGATCATGGCTTCTGCTGATTGATCCTAAGAATTGTAGTGTTCACAGGGTACTGAGAATAATTTGTCAAAAACCCTTAAACCCTCCACAATGCAGTTCTCACAGTTCCTTGGTTGAAAAATACTGTATAAACATTAAAAAAAACTAAGTTTAGTGCAGAAAAAAAGATTCAGGAACCATTGTTAACTGGTGCAGCCAATTAATGCTGTTCTGTTACAGCGACATAGATCATTTTAGAATTGTTTTCTGGCAGCTAAGAATGGTCAGATACAGGCCAGATAAAATGTTTAATTAAACCCCAGTAGGCATTTGTAGATTTCATGTGGGAAATATTTTTGCGTAAGTTTATAATTTAATTAACAGGTTGCCAGTTTTTGAGTCATTCTGAAACTGGGAACATATTGAAGAAAGAATCCAAGGAAGTATGTGGGAAAGAATAACATTTATCAGCATGTGTCTCACCTGCAATTGTACAAGTATGCATTCCTTCATAATCTGGAATCCATTTATGCAACAACAAAAATAAGAGAACTGAATATGTTTTCTAGAGCAGGGGTCCCCAACATTTGGTGTTTGGACTTCAATTCCCAGAAGCCTAAGTCAGTACATTGGCTGATAAGTGCTGTGGGGAATTGACTTAGGCTTCTGAGAATTGAAGTCCAAAAACCAATGGTTGGGGACCCCTGTTCTAGAGGACAGCATGAGGAACCTTTGGTCTACTAGATATGTTGGCCTTTCATTCCAGGAGCATTAAATAGCACAAGCAATTTTTAAAATCATCTGGAAAGCTGGAAGATCATGCACTGAATTTTGTATATAGTGATTATTCGATTACTTGATGTTTGCTGGAAGAACACTAGTATCATACTGAGGTTTTGACGAGAAGTAATAATGTTGTATTAAGGCAAAAATGAAAACCTTCTGTTTGGTAATTCTGGAAGACCATTTAAAATAATGTAGGTGGCAAATTCTGAAGTGAGAATGCTAATCCTGACAGTTTCTGTTGTCACACCCCAAGAGGAGTCCACAAATAATGATCTTTATCTAATTGTTTCAACTCCACTGCAAACTAGTCTTGCTTAAAACTAATAGATCTTAATTGGTAATTCAAGACTAGGCCACGCTAAAATATTTGCATTGAAATAGTGATATTACAAAAATAGGAAAACATTCCCTCTACCTGGCTGTTACCCTGCAGCTAAACTGAAAATGAATGGGGAAGCTAAAGAAGAGAGCCAGATGATTTGCTCGTGTAGTGTTAGCTAATGAAAATGAAGTACTTGTACATGCAAGCCCTGGTCCCACTATATCCTGGCAATAAGTCCTAGTGAACATAGTGGCCGGCATCCTGTTCTCTTTAAAGTCAGCACTCCTGCTGATCAGTGCTTCTGGGAATTGAAGTTCAAGAACATCTGGAATGCCAAGATCACTGCACCATGGAATTGTACAATTGTTCACACATTTTGAGCATGACCAATTGTGCACTGCAGAAATACTTTAGAAATAGCACCTCCAACCTAGTACTATCACAAATACTGTGTGTGCAACCTCAAGTTGCATGTGCCTATTTGTGCAATAGGAATTTGGCCAATGTGACTTATATGGGCTTAGAAATAACTCCCACAATATATGTATTATAGCCAAACTGTTTTTTTCCTTATACGTGCTTGTCACATTTACTTTGGGTGTAAAATTATAGGAAAATATGACACTATCCTAATGGATAGCAACAGCCACTGCATTTGCTTTAAAAATCTAAATAAGTGATCATTAAAAATGGAAATTGTTAATACTGACCCCATTATTATTATTACAAGTAATATTATACCTCAATGGTGCTTTTCTAGTGAGAGCTTTCTATTCTTAGTTTGCTGTACCAAGACATTAAAAGTTAGAATATGATCACAAAGAGATTTTTAGGGACATGGATTGGTTAGGATAAGCTAACATTAAAAGAAGAAAAGGAATGCTTGATTTATTTTTACATGATTCTTTATTACACCGATTAATTAATCGGTTTTGCACTGAAGAATTTGACCTTGGCTGATACACATGAATCAGGGCATCACTATCAGACACAGTATGCTTTTTGCGTGCATCAGTATTACCTACAGTATATCAAAATAATTTACCAAACAGGCAAGGTGCGGATCTTTCTTTGAACAGCTTTGATTATTGAAAGAATGCTAAGCTTTATATTCTCATCAGCTAATGACTAGACCTTTTTGAGTCTTGCATACTCAGGGGATCAACAAAGCAGCAACTCTTTGTAATTAAACATTAATTTTTTTTAAAAATCCATCAAAGTATGTTTTATTGCATTATGACTGTTTATATATTGCTTATAATACATTGCTTATTGTGCTTGAACTTATTACAAGTACAGTAGAACCTTGGATAATGTCCAAACTCCATTACACAAGTTTGGACTTTATCTAATTTTGGACTTTATCCGAAACAAATGGGTGATGAATCGGATAATGTCCAAAAATGGACGTTATCCAAGGTTCCTATACCAAATACCTTAGATAACATACATTTTTTAGTGGTTTTGGACTTTATGCGATGCATCACGTGTACATGAAAACTGCGACTTTATCTGAATCGGTCTTTATCCAAATCAGACTTTATCTGAGGCACCAATGTACAACACTTTGTCTATCCATATTTTATAAATGATTCCCTTGTTTTTTTAAATAGAAGTTTTTGTTACAAACAGTTCTTTTCTCCAGCTCAAAATTCAGACCTCTTGATTGTAGCATTGCTCCACCTTATGAAATCCATGAGATCCCAGATGGGTGGTATAGAATTACAGTAAAACCCCTACTTACAAAAAAAAAAGTCGGTTTCGTAGGCTTTTGCTTAAATCGGTTTTTTATGTAACTTGAAGCAAACCCATAGGTAAAAAATGTTTTATGTAACTCGAAGCAAACCCATAGGAAAATGAATTTTTATGTAACTCGAAGCAAACCCATAGGGAAAAGAATCTTTATGTAACTCAAAGCAAACCCATAGGAAATCATGTAAATTGGGACATGGTTTTAGCACAAAATCATAATGTAAGTCGCATTTTATGTAACTCGAGGCATTTGTAAGTCAGGGTTTTACTGTATAATAAACAATAGTTTTCATGAGAAAACAGTAAGTTCTGATTCATGGTTTAGAAACTGCTGCTGTACATTCATAGATCTCAAAGCACAAGTACTGATGTGCAGTAACATATGTACCATAAAAACTTTTATTTGCTTACAGAAAATCTATAGTTGATCCTGATGACCCACGATGTACAGGACTGACTCTTACAGGACAGATGGTTACAGTGCCTCCGGAAGAAATTGAATTTGCCAAGCAAGCATTGTTTTCTAGGTCTGTATGAGCCCACTGATACTGAGCAAAATATGGGGTGGGAGTGGGGCAAAATACTGTATAGTAGTTGGGCCAAAAATTATAGGAATAAAGATACCAGAAAGGAGAATTCTTCTAAAAGAGTCTGTGTAAGAGTAAAATATTAATTGAAACAAGAATGTCTTCCATCTGCATTAAGTGTTTTAAAATCCACTTAACAGCCATTGCTTGCCTCTTCTTTTGAAAGAAGTGAGTGTTGAATAGGCTTGAACATGGTCCAAAGTTTGTGGGAGATGAAGTTTGGCACAAACTTCATTAAATGTAGTATTCCTTATTCCCATTACACTACTACAGCAGTTTCTGTTTTCATTTTGTTCCATCCAAATTAAACAATTATTATTTGGGGAAGCTGTTCCTAATATGGTGCCTGCCTTCAGAATTCTTTTACCACGGCTTCCATTGCCTGAGCTTACATGGTCAAGAATGGCTGATTTATTAGGAAATGACATGTTTGTTCCAAAATGACTGCTTGCATATTTTTCTAAGTGCAAGACTAGGGTGTTTGTTTGAAGTCTTGCCCATCTTCCTTTAAAATTAGGACTGAACCTAAGGTTTGGTGATTATTTGTTGTTGTTCAATCGCACAGTCCATTCCGACCCTTTGTGACCCCATGGACCATTGCACGCCAGGCACCTCTGTCCTCCACCATCCTCCTCTGCCCACCCAGCTCTGTGCCCATTGCATCTACAATACCATCTAGCCATCTCATTTTTGGCCGTCCCCTTCTTCTTTTGGCCTCCATCTTTCCCAGCAAAAAGGCTTTCTCAAGTGAATCCTCTCTTCTCATCTGATGTCCAAAGTACTTTATCTTTACTATTTGACCTTCTAATGAGCAGTCAGGGTTGATTTCTTTTAGGATCGACTTATTTGTTCTCCTCGCTGTCCAGGGTACTCTCAAAACTCTCCTCCAACACCACATTTCAAAGGCATCTATTCTTCTGCGCTCACTTTCCTAATGGTCCAACTCTCACAACCATACATTACCACCAGGAATACCCTTGCTTTGACTATGCAAATTTTTGTTTGCAAGATGATGTCTCTACTTCTTACTCTGTTCCCCAGGTTTCTCATAGCTTGTCTCCCAAGCATCAGTCGCCTTTTTATTTCATGGCTGCAGTCACCATCTGCAGTGATCTTAGATCCTAAGAAAGTAAAATCTGTCACTGCTTCTACTTCTTCCCCATCTATTTTCCAGGGACTGATAGGGCCTGTTTATCTGTACACATATTTTGTCTTATATTTTTCTTTTAAAAGTAGCAAGTGTGATTATTTCCAGGTAGGCAGAAGAGTATACTGAAAAACATGCAAACTGCCTGATGCAATTGCTGAGGCAGAGTAGTTACTGCTGAAGTTACAATCAGCACTGTTGCCAAAGACGTCTAGGATGACTGGCTGGAAGTAGCCTTGTATGTTATTAGAAACCTGTTTTTTTACCTTTGTTCTCTCAGGCACTCAGTAATGAGAAAGTGGCCTCGGAGTTATGAATGGTTCTTTATGAAAATGAACATTGAACATGTCTGGCTTCAGAACTGGTATGGAGGAATTGTCACTGTTGCACTGGAAGAATACTTCAAGGCAACTCCCAGTAAAGCTTGACCAAACTTTCAGACTTGGGAATTCAGTGTTTCCACATTTACTTTGGAAAGAAAGTGTTTTATATATTGTTACTGGGTATTTAACCAACCGTAGTTGTGCAAAAGTATTTAAAATAGCTCCATCTTTCTTAATGGGAGTTGAATGACATTTTAGATGAAAATGAATGGCAAATTTTAAACCATAACAGACAATCTTACCATTAAGACTGGAGGTGGTTCATCTTAAACTCTTATTTAAGGCATCAGAATATTTGTAAATTAATATGAACATTACACAAGATGGCACTATATGCTGAGTGTAACTGCTGAAAATGTAAAGGAACTCTCAGATGAAATGTCTGGTTATGTATTGTGAGTTAGTTATTGCAACTAGTTGTTCTTCACTTAAAACTCTGAAAGGTTGTTTTAGGTAAGTACAGAATTTTAATCAAGGTAATGTGATTAATGTTATCTTCCCATAGGCACGTATTTGGCTTTCATTGTCTCAAAAAATGTAGCGACCTAGAATGGTTCACATTCCTTTGAATGTTAACAGAAAGCTGAAAAGGAGGCAAGGACCAGAATCGTGTTGGGACAAAACAGGCATAGCAGGAGTAATTGTGCAATTGGCTTGCACCCTTTGTAGAGCACCCATTGCGTAATCACTTCTGTGGCCAGTGGCTGCATGACTCATTTTGTGATAAGACCCACAATGGACAGTCCTTCAAAGGAGAACCACTTGCATGCTTGCACTTCCATCTATATATTTTTCCAGCATGGTTCAGTGCAAAGTGTATAACTTTGCTTTAATCACTCCAATAATGGCTCCATTTCCAGATAATATTAGTCCATAGATGTCCTCTCTACTTCCTTCTCCTCCTGCAACATAGCCATGTGGAGGGGACTGAAACCGTTCCACTTTCAGTTATCCTTACCTTTTTTCCTGTTTTGGCATTTAAACTAACTGAATACTGTAGTGTTAACTACGATTTATTGAAACAAACTGACTTCAAAGCATGGCTAATGATCTTGGTTTGGCCTTATTTGCCAAAGAAAACGCTAAACACAGTTGATGAAAGTGAATCATACCCGTCAAGCGCGGCTCCGGAAAATACGGGACCTGTGCAGAAGGGTTCTGCGCATGCGCAGTAACTACTTTCCCTGCTGGTCAAATTACGGGATGGTGGCAGGAAATTGGAGGAAGCAATGTGGAAATACGGAAAATCCCAGCCAATCCGGGATACTTGACAGGTGTGAAGTGAATACTGTATTCTTGAGGAGCAAAGTAAATATTTTCTGATCTTGTTGCCACACAGAGAGGGAGGGGAAAGGGAGAAATGTGAGTTCATACATAAAATATTGAACAATTATTTAGTACTTAAAATATTGAACAATTACTTAGTACTTAAAATATTGAACAATTATTTAGTACTAGTTGCTAACTAGGTCAGCAGTATAAACATATTCAGCCATGTTAAGATACAGTAACCTTTTTTTTTTCTCCTCTGCCCCTACACCTGATCCTGGGCAGACAGACCTGATGCCTAGAATAGCCTTGGTTGTTGATTATAGCCTAATGAAAATAAATCTTGAAGGTTTTTTTTAATAAAAAAAATATTATTGTACAGTATTGGCCTGATTATGGAAGACAGAGCACCATTGGTTTTGTGAGGAAAATATTTATTTAGCAATTCTTTTAACCTTTTTTTGCAATTTGAATAATTCCCAGAGCAGGACTTTAAACCTTGTAAATCTCTCAGCTGTAGATACTACCAAATCCTGGAATGGCATCCTGCCATTTGAGTATTAGCAGAAAATGTTGCTGAATATCACACAGAAAGAACATGGATTGCAGCACTATTTTATTCATATTTATGAATTAAAATAAAAATGTTTACTTTTACATGTACAGTATTTACTTATTGAACTTTAAAAGATGGATAACAAATGGTGTTACTTATTTCTATATTCCTTGAATAAGCCCAATAATCTGGTTTCCCCCAAATAACTTCCATTAAGAATCTTAGTGTCAAACTGCAGTATTGTATTTCTTCTGAACAGACATGGGATGATCAGGGATGTAATTAAGGTACTGCGGTAAAAACTCTGACGTATCCACAAGAAATTACTTTAACATAACTGCAACATTTACAGCATAGGTATTTTAAGATTTTAAGGCTGAGTTTATCATTGCTCATATACAGTATAACACACTTTCAGTCAAATTCTAATAATATGTCATTACTGTCTTATAAAACCACAGGTTTCTTTGTTCTCAAAACCTAAGCAAGTCAAAACAATGTAGTATATTTTCATACAGTGGAACCTCAGTTAACATAATTAATGTGTTCTCCGGGATATTTCTTACAGCAAAAATTACTTTAACCGAATTTCCCATAGGAATACATTGAATGCAATTTCCCATAGGAATGCATTGAAAATCAATTAGTCCGTTCCGGGGTGGGGGTGGTGTCTGTAAAATCAAGCCACCATTTTCTATGGATTTCCTTTTGTTATGCAATTTTTATGTCAACCAAGCTGTTTGTTAACTGAGGTTTCACTGTACAGATTTTTTTTTTGAGTTCAGAAATGGCATGGCATATTCCTGCAGAGGGGACTCTAGGCTTTTCATAATTATATCTGGAGTTGAGGTTTTTTCTGACAGTGGTGTTGCAAAGACCACAACAATGCTCTGCTGTCAGGCTACCTACAACTTGTCAAGTACGTCCTGACATAAAAAGAAAGTGTCTTCTACCACCAATAAAATTCTCCACCTAAAAATAATTGGCTATGCTTGCCATATGCTCACTGCAGCGATACCCCCAGTACCCTTTAACGCTGTAACGAGTATAGAGCCCCTTGAGTAAACTTCTCCAGGAATAGAGCTCTAACAGAGAATAGAGCTCTACCAGCTTGAGTAAACATCTCCAGCCTACCTTAACCTACCAGCCTCCATAACCTATATATCATTGAGCATTCTGAAGTCCAGTAAAACTGGCTGGTTTCAGCATGCCTTCTGTCTCCATGCCGGTAATAATTACATTACAAAAATGAACTGACAAGTGAAAGATGCAATTTACCCTGGAGGAGAAAACAACTCATTGAACTGGATTGGTCAGGCAACTATTAAAAATCCAGTTTCTCTCTATAACATGACAGTATTTCTAATCAGAAACTGAAACTGAGCACATGCAATTTACAGTATTTTAATACTTTAACTGTACCATTATTTCTATATTGAAATTTCAGTATCAATAGGTAAAGTAAGGTAAAGGTTTCCCTTGCTCGAAAGCCAGTCGTATCCGACTCTAGGGTTCAGTGCTCATCTCTGTTTCAAAGCCAAAGAGCCAGCACTGACTGCTTCTGCAGACGTTTCCGTGGTCATGTGGCACGCATGACTAGACACCGGAGCACACGGAGCGCTGTTACCCCTATTTATCTACTTGCAATTTCTTGCTTTCGGTTTAATATTAAATGTTTTAATATTGAAATTTCAGTACAATTTAATATTAAATATTTTAGTGGCAATAAAGTACTCATCTTTGTTTTGGGATATTGTTGAAGAACTAGCCAGCTTCCTTCATAATTCAGTAATTTAATGTATCTGTGTACCTGTGAGATTTAATTTGCAAAGGACTGTGATTGGTTGTGTGGATGGCAAAGCCCTCTTTTTCTTTGATAGTGGCTGAAATTCAGTTTCACAACTCTGATGGGCCTAAATGGTGATGACATCCTCGCCATTTGATGTTAACCTTTTTTAAAAATTTTTAATTTAAATCTTTATATCTCTCTCTTTAGGGTCCAAAGTTCTCTAGGAATCCATTTTGCTATGGAGAAGCCTTAGAATGGGGCGTGATTCTTTAATAATGGAAAATTGCTGCTAGATCATTGCTGACTGCTAGTGGTGCTTTTCCACCAACAGTAAAGGTGCCCCCCCCCCCCCCGCCACACTGGCCTCCCCAAGACAAATGGCTTCCCTAGAGCAAAACGGATCTCTAGAGAGCCTCAGGATCTGAAGAAGGGAATAGGAAGCCTTAAATCAAACTAAAATAAAGAATAATGTTGCAGGTTAATGAACTCATCATGATTTAAGCAGCAGATTTGCATCAACTGGCTTTCAACCAATGAGTCATTAAATACTTTTCTTTATGCTGTTGTACATTTACTGAAAGATAATAATTTTAAAATCCCAATGGGCAGTGATATGTTTTGCTAATTTGTGTAATACTGTATATTACTTGTACAAGAACTAAGCATTGCTGTTTTTAATCTCCTGCTATTACTTAACCAAAGAATGTTCAGTTTATAGTTCTCTTCATTTGATCAAAACCAAGCTGTATATGTTCTCTCCTTATTGTGCAAGGTATTTTGCATTGGTATAGAGTTACAGACAACATGAGTATTACAACAAATAAACATTACTTGTAAATAAAAGGATGCAAAAATGCTGCCAAACCATCTTGGTGAATGATTTTTGTTGTTATTGTTCAGTCGCGCAGTCGAGTCTGACCCTTTGTGACCCCATGGACCACTAGGCTCCTCTGTCATCTGTCATCCACTATAGCCCGCCCAGGTCTATACCCACTGTGTCAACGATGCCATCTAGCCATCTCATCTTCTGCTGCCCTCTTCTCCATTTGCCTTTGATCTTTCCCAGCATCAGGGCCTTCTCCACTGAGTCCTCTCTTCTCATTTGGTGGCCAAAGTTCTTGAGCTTCAGCTTCAGTATTTGTCCTTCCAAGAAGCAATCAGGGTTGATTTCCTTTAGGATGGACTGATTTGCAGTCCAGGGGACTCTCAAGAGTCTCCTCCAGCACCACAATTCAAAGGTGTCTATTCTGTGCTCAGCTTTTCTTATGGTCCAGCTCTCACAGCCATACATTACTACTGGAAATACCATTGCTTTGACAATGCAGACTTTTGTTGGCAGGATGATGTGTCTGCTTTTTATTATGCTGCCTAGGTTTTGATTTTAAGGAACACAAAAGCTGAGAATGAACTGAGGTTGAAAACGCCTGCTCTAGGTAGGCCCATCGAGAATACTGTGCCCAGTTCTGGACACCACACTTTTAAAAAGATGCCAATACACTAGAAAAAAATCAGAAGGCAAAAATGAGGATCAGGTGATTGGAAACCAAGCCTATAAGGAAAGACAGAACAAACTGGTTATGTTTATCCTTGAGAAAAGGAAACTGCGAAGGAATATGATAACACTCTTCAGATACTTGAAAAATAGTCATAAAAAGGAGGGGCAGTATCTCTTCTCAATCATTCCAGAATGCAGGGCACATAATTTAAATAGATAGATAGATAGAGGTGAAACTCGGAAAATTAGAATATCATGCAAATGTTCATTCAGTCCAGTAATGCAACTTAAAAGGTGAAACAAATATGAGACAGACTGACTACATGCAAAGCGAGATAGTTCAAGCCTTACTTTGTTATAATACCAATGCTTATGGCTTATGAAAACCCCAACCCCCCAATCTCATGTACCCCATAATCATCACATAACCTCATGTACGCAGTACACCATGATCATCACAATTAAAGTGATACCTCATACAACATCCAAACTTGGTTCCACAAGTTTGGACTTTATACGGATTTGGACTTTGTATGAGGCATGCAAAATCCTAGCTGTGATGCCTCATACAACGTCCAAATCCTTGCCCTGATGCCTCGTACAACGTCATTTCCATAGAGATACATTGTACTGTAACAGCACAGACTTCAGGGCAAAGTCAAGAAAACTTTAAGAAAACATTGTCTAAAGGCTAAAAACATTGCAAAAACATGTCAAACGACCCTGATTGTCCAAGAACCTGAAGAATGCTGCAAAAATCCCAGGAATGCTTCTAAAAATTCTGACGAAAAAATCCAAAAAAATCCAAAATCGTGCTTAAAACCACTCCTAAACACTCTTTGCCTCATGCAAAACCACAAGAGCAATGCACACGTGTCCTGCCTTTTATACTGCCCAGGCACAATGCAACCTGGGAAAACCCCAATGCCTCATACAACGTCACACGACTTTGTATGAGGCAACTTTTTTCAAGGAATTAGGCGATGTTGTATGAATCCGATGTTGTATGAAGCGGACTTTGTATGAAGTATTACTGTATAACAAAGTAAGGCATGACATATTTCGCTTTGCATGTAGTGAGTCTATCTCATGTATTTGTTTTACCTTTTAAGTGAAATGAATGAAAATTTGCACAATATTCTACTGTAGATAGATAGATATTCTATCCCCCATAAGTTACTAAAATTTCAATTATTTATATATACATATGCACATATTATAATTGATTGTTTACAAGTAGTTTTCTGGGATCCAGTGAGTATTTATTGAAGCTGAGGTAGGACTATGACAGGTACATTAACTGAAGTTGGGTCAGGCTGGATTCCAGAGAGCTTGAGGGGTAAAAAAAGGTTTGTGTTTCGACAGAAACACAAGTGGCTCTGTTTATGAGCGTTCTGCAGGGGACCAAGCACTACCCAGCTCCCTGCTGCTTGCCAGAACAAGATTTTTAAAGCAGCTTAAAACCAATGCGTGGGATGAAATCAAAAAGGACTAAATGGAGCACTAAGCTTGCTGCTATGGTATCAAAAGCTGAAGGGGAAACCTCAGGAACCTCAAAACCTTTGCTCAACGTGCTGCAGAAGAAAAATATCTTAAGCAGAATCTTATCACCACCAAGAGAGTCCTTTCTCTTGAAAGAGACCTGGGAAATGGCCAGCATTCGAAGGTGGCAGAGCGAGAGGTCATGGTGAGGTGGGCAATACTGGATAGGGAACCCCTGACCCCAAGAGTTTAGGGTCGAGCTTCATGGTGCAGGGCTATTCACCGTCAACCCTTCATACATATCCGTAGCATAGGACAGTATTATGCTATCAACCATCTGAAGCGTAACCTGAGCAGGACTCAAGTGTTCGCTTTCCACCTTTGAAACCAAGAGGCAGTTGTTGTGCTGGCTGTTACATGGGGAGGGAATTGACTACAGCATTGTTCAGCACCAAAATACCTTGGTGTGACACTTGACAGGACACTCTCTTTTAAGCAGCATTGCCTGAATACCAAAGCCACAGTTAGTATAGAGAACATGATAAGGAAGTTGACAAACTATACACAGAGAGTTTAACCATCCACACTGCAAACATCAGCTTCGGCCCTGAGCATCTCCAGGGAGATGCTGCTCCAGTATAGAGCCCATCTGCACATGCGAAACAAGTTGATATTGCTTTAATGAACCAGGCTGGCCAGGTTATCTTGCTATGGCAATTTGTGTTGCCCATGCTGCCAGCAACTCAATGTGGTTAACTAACCTGACAGTACTGAGGACTAACGGCCTAAAGTGGGGAAGTCCACAGGGAAGGGTGATAGTCCCCAAATGGATTAAATCCCACTTGAATCCACCTTGATGGAGGGCAGCAGCTTCATCAATACAGATCCGGGGGGGGGGGGCTAATAAGGACTTTGCGTGCCAAAAGGGCTAAAGACCAGAAAGTGACCGGCAGAATTGGATCAGTAGTAATGGGTGTCACGCTGCAATGCAGAAGGCAAATGGAAGTCCACTGCATTATTTATTTATTTATTTATTTATTTGTTTGTTTGTTTGTTTGTTTGTTTATTTATATCCCGCCCATCTTGCGCAAACGCCACCCAGAGCGGCTATACAACAAAAGAGAAAGCTCTCTACAAGGAGAGAGCGATCTCAGCAATACAACAATGCATAAAAACACAACAGATGCAAAAATACACTAAAATAAAATATATTCTCAGGAAAATCTTTATGGCTGATTCCCATGATGATCGCCACTATTTGGAATAGGACATGGTACAAGAAGAATTATTTTGACATAGTAGCTGTGTTAGTATGTGGTTCAGGCATATCAGGGAAAAATAAAAATAAAACTAAAAACACTGCAGCACTTTAAAAACTATAGGGGCCATTCAACAATTATGTGATCCATTTTTGGGGGGGAAATTGACTCCCCCCCATGTAATCCAACCGTAATTTTCGTTTTGGACCCCCCCTTTTTTTAAAAAAAAATTTACATAATCCAGAGCTTTTGTATTGAAACTCTAATTTTTAGAGCTTTTCACTATTGGTGCCTAATGCAGACTGCACAAGCAATTCAATAATCTCAAATCGGATCAACCTTCCCAGAGGTCATTTTTAAACCTAAAAAAGCACCACGTTTTGAAACCACAACAGCTCCAAAAGGATTACGTAATCTTTGACCTGAAACCACCACCACCACCCCCATGTAATTTCCCATATTTCAGATGGCAGACCCCCTCCCCCCAGGATCATGTAATTGTTGAATGGCCCCTAACTGCTATATTTTTACTGTGAGCTTTCGTGGATCAAGCCCACTTCTTCAGACAAGGAGTAAAATTTCAGGCATGGTTTATATACACCAGATGCAGATATTACAAGGGACAAGAAGAACAGGGCCGGATTTAAGCATAGGCTACCTAGGGTGCAGCCTATGGGCCCACACCACAAAGGGGGGCCCGCACCACGTGATTCTACGTCAATTTTTAAAATCAGGTTTTTTGTTTTAGTAAATAAATAGTATAAAAGTTTATAATAAACTTTAAACGTTTATTTTTCAATTTTTAATTGGATAATTGCTGAAAATGCGGTTTTTGTAGGTTAATTTTTAAAAAAATACTTTCCCCGGTAGGGCCCGCACCACAGGTTCAGCCTAGGGGCCCACAGATCCTAAATACGGCACTGAAGAAGAAAGTTTTGGTCTGAACACCAAAGAAGAATAAGTAGCATAGCATACACGTGGTGCGTTAAACTTTCGGCTTCCCAAGACTCTAGTCTCGACTGGTCTTTTTCTACAAGGTTTGTTGTTGTTCAGCCGCCTAGGCGAGGGTGTAGGAATCGGGGCCGCTGGACGGCCGTTAGGTCCCAGAGGAGACTGATCAAGAAACGATACGAAGCAGTATGGAGCGAGATCAGATCAGTGGTTTATTGAGGAAAAGACATCATCATTTATAGATCAGAAGGCAAGGCAGGAAAAAACCGTCATCTGACAGAAAATCACATCACCCATTTACTCGGGTTAATGGGGAATCTTTCTTGGGGAAGTTAATTAACTTGGGCAAACACTGACAGGGGAAAACACCATTGTCTAGGGCTAAGACCAGGGTAAATATGGCCACTATTTGCACCAGGGATTATGCTTTACTCGGAGATGAGTGATTGCCTAATATCTAACAGGAGTTAGCGATCTGCTTACTCGGCAGAGCCGTAGGTCAGGTCAGAAGTGGGTGAATAAACCCTTATGATTTATACCATTAATCAGCCCCCCCCCAATTTCCGTACTGGCAAGGGCCAGTGACCAGGAACCTCTTTCGCCGGTGTAACCTCTGCCAGGGGCTAATAATGCCAATTGGCCATGCGGAATCCGCATCTCCTCTTTTCTTTTTACTTAAGGACCTGACCGGCAACTCTGCGCAAGAGGGGCATCAGCTGATGAGCGGGGATGACGTTTCGGGGTTCCCTCCGGGAGCGGCACTTAGATATCAGCGAGGGAATACATTGCGCGAAGCAGCACACTGCTATGCCTAGTATAATCACCCCCACAATCACTTTGAGCACCGTCTGAAGCCACCCCCACGGGATCCATGACCACATCCAGTTCCACAATGAACTCCACCAAGTTCCCCATGCAGAGCCCTCTCTGATGCCTTCGACTATGGTGTGGAGGTCCGTGAGCTGCCTCTGTACCCTGCGGGAGTTATCAGTAAGGTTGAAGCAACACATACCATGAAAAGATTCGCAACCCAAATGGTGTAGTAATAAGAGATAGTCTATAGCCGCTCGATTGTCGAGAATGGCATGGCGAAGCTCTGCCTGCTCCTGGTTGAGCAGCGCTATCGCAGAGGAGGTATGGTTAATGGCTTTAGCTAATCCGCAAGCCAGTCGACTAATCCTCCGAGCGTTGCCGATGGCTAAGCCTGGCACGCCAATTATGCTGACTGCCAATGACACATATTCGGCTGGACTCATTACTCTAAAGCTACTCTCACATGAGCTGTCTAACTGGGTGGTGCGAGTGTGCCGTATGGGGACCGAGACATTGGAAACATTTGTGCTTGGGGTAACCATATCCTTAGTGGGGAGTAACAGTGTCAAACGACTGATACAACATGTGGAATCTGATACATTTGCGGGAATGTAGTTCCAAGTGTACTGATTACATGTAAAGAACCAACCAGATGGTAGGGTAACATGAGCGTACATTGAACCAAGTTTCACTGGGTTATCACAAGTCCAATTGCCACTGCCAACGTTGAGGCAGCGGCGCCGGGTTCGACTGGCTGAGGCGCAGCCGGACATTCGAGCACAAGTAGAGTTCGGGCTGACCGCCACTCGAGGAGTGTGGAGAGTGGCTGCATCAGCCGGCAAAGTCATGGTGAGCCGCATTTCCCAACGGGCATATTCTGAGGAAGCCGCTGGGATGTATGGGCTGAAAATCCGTTTCACGAGCCAGTCCCCATCCCTGGGGTGCACGCCTGGAGTGTGGCACACTGGGATGAGGCAGGTGCTCAAGATGGAGGCAGAACCAATGTCCTGCTTCAGGCAAAAATCGGACTGGTTGACGAGACCCGCCAACCTTTCCCATATGTTGTAATGCATCCTGGCAGAGAGGTCCCCGCCTGGCATCAAATCATTGGCCTTCAATGAGGCGGCCTGAACGCCTCCCCCCGCAAGTAGGGAGAGGGTCAGGATGATGGTGACTGCCACGGTGTTGGCACTAATCTGGGCAAGGACTGCAGCCATGAAGTTCTCCGGTGTCGGTTCCCTCTCCTCGCGCCGGATGACGTCCTCGGCCTCACGGCAAAGGATCTTGACCATCCCCCAGGTGACCTTCAGCTCCGTCCGTTGTCGCCGCTTCTTCCGACGGGTCCCCTCGGTCAGGGTGAGGTCCTCCATCTCCGGGATCGGACTCAGGTCGGCCTGGGTCCACGCCATGTGGTTCCAAGTGAGGCTTGACACACCGAGCTGGAATCCAAACGACACCTGTAGGAGACATAACTGCAGCATACCCTCTTCCCCAGGTTACAAGTGGCGCCGGGGCCCTCCAGGAAGGGTCCGGTGGCACCCGGTATCGGACCATCGGTCGCAGGAGAGCTTCCGAACGGCGGAAATGCTTCTCCTGCGGCATGCAATCCGAAAAAACATTAAGGTGATTGTATGTGAACAATACCTTATTCAGACAATGCTGTGCCTGAGCCTGTGACTTGGGGAGGGCTGGTGGCTCCCCCCTTTCTGTTTGTTTGTCAATATAGGACTTGAGCGTCCGATTGACTCGTTCCACAATCGCTTGCCCTTGCGGATTGTAAGGAACACCAAAAGTATGCTTAATGTCCCAGGTGGCCATGAAGGCGGCCAACTGCCTAGAGCAGTAGGACGGGGCGTTATCGATTTTCACGTGCCGTGGTTTGCCCATGGCCGCGATGCAGGAAAGGAGATGCTGCTCCACGTGGGAAGCAGTCTCCCCTTTCTGCGCCGTTGCCCAAACGAACTGAGAAAAGGTATCAATGCAAACGTGCATGTACTGCCATCTGCCAAACTGCGGAACATGCGTGACGTCCATCTGCCACACCTGGTTAGCCTCTGTTCCTCGTGGGTTGACCCCCCACGAGGGCTCCCCCGGTGCCCCTGCACAATGCTGGCAAGAGCGAACTATGCCTTGGGCTTGAGAAAGTGGCAGGTTGAACTATCTGGCAAGCGCTTTGGCATTTTGGTGAAAGAATGCATGACTCTGAATTGGCGTAGTGAAAACACCTAACACTGAACGTTGCTGAATTTCCTTTGCTGCCGCATCCGCTCTGCTATTGCCCGCGGAAATCGGACCCGGTAGGTCTTGATGACTTCGGATGTGGGCAATATAGAGCGGCTCCGTGCGGTTTCGCAAATGAAATTGAGCAGTGAGGAACAGACTAAGCAGATTCTTGTCTATCGCGGGAGTGATGTATGCTCCCGGTAGACTGTGAAGCAAATTCCTAACATACTGACTGTCAGTAATGATGTTTAGGCGCTCTTTGGCGAAGGTGCGCAAAGCAAGGTTCACCGCTGCCAACTCTGCCCGCTGTACGGACTTCTGTGGAAGAGTTAACAGCATGCGCCAAGCTTGGCCCTCCTGCCAAGTCAAGACACCATATGTGCGACCTCCATCAGTGAAAACTGTCCTGGCCCCGTGAAGCGGAACCAGCGAGAGCAATTCGAACAAGCTGACTGTCTGCGTTTGAAGTGAGACAAGTCTGGGGTCTTTTGGCAAGTGGTATGCCAAGCATCCGGTGAATCCTTCCAAAGCAATTGGAAGCGAGTCACCGAGCTGCATTAATTGCTGAATTTGTTCCTTGGTAAACGGGACCACGATTTTGGCTAAGTCGTGTCCTGAGATGTCCCTAGCTCTCAGCCTTCCGCGGTAGACCACCGCGGAAACCAACTCTTGGGGAGGAACAATGTTCCGGGAAGAGGTGTTCGGCAAGTACACCCATTCCACGATACTCGCTCCTTTCTCGGAGTCCACTCCTAGAGCTCCGGTGAACATGGATCCTGCCCGTACGATGTACAAATTCAGGATCGGAGCATATGGCCCTGGGGCGATTCTATCCACCCACCTCTGGCTGAGAATTTGGTTGACTTTCTCGAGAGCCAAGCGCGCTTCTCGAGAAATTTGTATCCGGTCTGCTGGCTGCTTACCTAATGTGAGCAGCGAGAAGAGCGGTTTCAAGAGATCCGTATCCAATCGGAAATACGGTCTGGCCCAATTAATGTTCCCTAAAACCTGCTGCAATTTTACTAAGGTGACTGAATCCTTCAAGTTGATTTGGGGCAAAACTGGTGCTGCGAAAGAGCGGAGACGCCGATGACCCAAGTATGAGAAGGGCTCGGTTCTCTGCACTTTCTCTGGGACAATGAGTAACCCTTTCTCCCCCAGGCTGGCCTGGAGGTCTGAAAACATTTCGCTGCCGAGTTGCGGCACCG
Organism: Bradypodion ventrale; assembly: GCA_035047345.1. Taxonomy (NCBI): domain Eukaryota; kingdom Metazoa; phylum Chordata; class Lepidosauria; order Squamata; family Chamaeleonidae; genus Bradypodion; species Bradypodion ventrale. The sequence continues at coordinate 226,591,058 of JAWDJE010000003.1, read as the reverse complement.
CGACCAAGATATCATCCATGAAATGACAAACTAAGGCTTTTGGGTAAAGGTTTCGAAACTTTGCCAGTGCGTTGTGAACATAAATTTGGCACAGGGTGGGCGAATTGAGCATGCCCTGTGGCAAAAATTTCCACGCGTAACGCTGCATGGTTCACAACCGGCACCATAAAGGCAAACCCTTCCCGGTCCCTGGGGTCTAAAGGAATCGTGTAAAAACAATCCTTGAGATCTACAACTAGGATCTCCCACCCCTCAGGAATCATGTTAGGATTTGGGATGCCGCACTGAAGCGGACCCATTGGCTGTATGCATTTATTGATCTCTCTGAGATCGTGGAGGAGTCGCCACTTCCCCGACTTCTTTTTGATGACAAAAATAGGCGAATTCCAAGGACTAGTGGACTGCTCTATATGTCCTGTGTCTAGCTGTTCTTTAACCAGCTGTTTTAGGGCGACCAATTTCTCTCCCACTACCGGCCATTGTTCCACCCAGACCGGCATATCGGTGAGCCATTTAAGTGGCAACGCCATTACCCGAAGGTAAGCGTAGCACCGTACTGCTGCAAAATGTCTCGCCCCCAAAGGTTGATGTGCACGTCAAGAATGTGCGGCCGAATTACCGCTGTGCCGTCAGCCTTTGGGATCGTGACTGTCACCCACTCCCGGCTCCTAATCGCTTCCTGAATGCCGCCTACCCCCCACACATCGGAGACCGGCTCAATGGCCCACTCCCGTGGCCACTGGCTTCTGCTTATCACGCTCACATCAGCTCCGGTATCTAGTAACCCTGAGAATGATCTTTTATTCAGAAATACCTCAATAACTGGGCGCTGTTTCCACTCAATGTTGGTCTCCACTGTCGCTAAGACCTGGTATCCTTGCACTGCCTCACCGGCGCTCGAGTGGTCCTCTGACCGGGACTCTGAGCTGTCCCTGAGCCTCCCCTGGCTATCTGCTGGCAAGTGACAAGGAACCATAATCAGTTGCGCTAATGTGTCTCCTTTGTGAATGGTTTGGGGCATGTGTGTCCAAAGCTGAACTTGGAGAACGCCTGAAAAATTGGAGTCAATGACTCCTGGAATTACAAGAATTCTGCGTGCTCCAGCTACACTGCGGGGCAAAACTAAACCTATAAAGCCCTTGGGCAGGGGTCCCATGTACTGGGAGTCCACCAGATAGACTGTGCCTGGCAAGTCACATGTAACGTCTGCCTGACAAGTCAACTCTAGCCCTGAACTACCCTTGGGGCTGGCCTGCGCCCTCGCAATGCCTGGAATGTGACCTGAATCTAGTCTAGCTCTGGCGAGCTCTGAATGAGGGAAGCCTCTGTTTGGACCGGGGCCAGAGACATGCCCGCGTTCCGGTTTCCCGAGTTCGGGCAGTGCCTGGCCCAATGGTAGCCTTTCTTGCACTTGGGACATGGGGTGTTTGGAGCCTTGGAACGGCCGGAATTTTGTCCGCCTCCCTTGGATCGGCACTCCCTAGCGAAGTGACCGACCTTGCCACAATTGTGACACGCTCCTTGGGTCCTGTTCTTGGGTTTCCTACCCCCTTGCACCGCTGCCGCTAGCAAACCCATTTTATAGGATTCTGTGCCAACGTCGGCGCAAGCTCTAATCATGTCTGTGAGAGTCAAGTCGGGACGATTGCCCAGGGACTGCAAGATTTTACGGCAGTCTAAATTGGCATTATCCTTGGCTAACTTCATCATGAGCTCTTGCTGGGCTTGCTCATTATCGATCTGCCTACTGATCGCTTCCTCCAAGCGATTGATGAAGTCCATGTAGGGTTCCTGGGCTCCCTGTTTGACTGCGGTGTAATTCTTAGCCGCCTTGCCAGTGGCTGGAACCTTGAAAAAAGCCCTAAAGGCAGCCTCGGCTGACATCTGAAGAGTGGCGAGTGGCAAGTTGATCTGGGCATCAATGGCTTCGAAGGCACCTGAACCATATAGCTGGTCAGGAAGTACTGCGCCTCCCATCCTGGCAGCCCTAGTCTGAGCCTCAAGGCGAAACTCGCTGTCCCATATCAAATACTGGCTAGGGTTGAGCATCCTCCGCATGACGGCTTTCCAGTCGTGCGGGATGAACATGGTGTTCTCGCACACTTGCTGAAGCGTGCCCCTAGTGAACTGACTTTGGAGCCCTGTCTCTGAAATAGCCTTCCGTATAGCCATGAGAAGCTTATACGGGACTGGTGAATGAACTACCTTCTGGGCCCCCGTGAGGGCATCCATTTCTAAGCGAATTGGACAAATCTGACTAAGCTCAGCTAGTTCTTCCACTGGCAATTCCCCCTTCCTGATCTCTTCCTCAACTGTGCGCTGAAGGGCACTCTTGGTAACTAGGGAACCTGTAGCTGTCAGAGAAGCGCCTGCGCTCCCCACTCCTTGCATTCCGTCGGTGACGTCTGCAGCTGTCACCGAGGGAAAGCTCCCTACGCTACTCTGCTTAAACTGCAATGACGGATAGAGCGCCGTGGGCGCCGATGGCTCGACTGGCGCTGGGGGTTCTTTGGCCTCTACCCGGACTGGTTCTATCTCCGCTAAGAGTTTCCTACATTTACTCCATGTGCGAATTACGCCTCCTGGAGCTTTTGGGGGTTGCTGAATGCAGTCTCCTATCTGATCCCAGAGCTGCAGGGTTAACGTACCTGCTTCTGGGTAAAGCAGGCAGTGTTCCCTTAGGTACGCCAAAAGTCTCGCTAGCTCTCTGCTGTGAAGACGTAACTGAAATACCCTGGCCAGGATTCTGAACTCTTGCTCATGAGTTCTTTGGCTAGCGGATGGACGCTGTCGCTGAGGACAGGTCCCCATATTACCTGTGGGGGTCCTCCGAAGTTTCCTCCTCGGGACGAGTTGACGCGTCTGAAGTTCAGGCAATAGGTTTTGGCGACGGTTGTCTGGGTAGAGCTCGGAGCGTGGCCTGCTGCCACGGGCCCTCGGTGGCCTCTGCGCTGTCAGGGGTTCACAGCTGACCCTGAGCGGAACGCGTTTTTCCGTTACTGCAAGCCTGCCGCGAAAGTCGGGAGCAAGCTGTAGGATGCCTCTCTGGAATGCCTCACCGCTGGCCGTCTCTCCGATCGGCTGGCTTACCGACCAGAGTGCCGCGCTGTCCTCCGGGATGATCGGACGCGGTTCAAGTGCAGAACCGGACCGAGTTGCTCGCTTACTCCCGAGTAGACCGCTCGGGGATCGCTTACTCTCGAGTAAATCACGTCGGGGTCACCAGGTGTAGGAATCGGGGCCGCTGGACGGCCGTTAGGTCCCGGAGGAGACTGATTAAGAAACGATACGAGGCAGTATGGAGCGAGATCAGATCAGTGGTTTATTGAGGAAAAGACATCATCATTTATAGATCAGAAGGCAAGGCAGGAAAAAACCGTCATCTGACAGAAAATCACATCACCCATTTACTCGGGTTAATGGGGAGTCTTTCTTGGGGAAGTTAATTAACTTGGGCAAACACTGACAGGGGAAAACACCATTGTCTAGGGCTAAGACCAGGGTAAATATGGCCACTATTTGCACCAGGGATTATGCTTTACTCGGAGATGAGTGATTGCCTAATATCTAACAGGAGTTAGCGATCTGCTTACTCGGCAGAGCCGTAGGTCAGGTCAGAAGTGGGTGAATAAACCCTTATGATTTATACCATTAATCAGCCCCCCCCCCCCCAATTTCCGTACTGGCAAGGGCCAGTGACCAGGAACCTCTTTCGCCGGTGTAACCTCTGCCAGGGGCTAATAATGCCAATTGGCCATGCGGAATCCGCACGAGGGAGCAACACTTTTTAACCCCTACTTAAGTAAAGCTTTCCCTTGCTCGAAAGCCAGTCGTATCTGACTCTAGGGTTCAGTGCTCATCTCTGTTTCAAAGCCGGAGAGCCAGCGCTGTCTGTGCTTCTGCAGACATTTCTGTGGGTCATGTGGCAGGCATGACTAGACACTGGAACAGCACACGGAACGCTGTTTACGTTTCCCACTGAAGTGGTCCCTATTTATCTACTTGCAATTTTTCTTTTTCTAAAAAAAAATTCTTAATTTTTTTTTAAATTACAGACACTGAAACTATACAAGTACAAAAACATTTCAATACAAGTACAAATGTAAGAAGGAGGGGGAAAAAGAAAAGAAAATAAACAATATGCTAGGGTCCTCAATATTGTTACAATATTTTTCATTTTCAGTTTTATTCTTCACCTTTATATTTGTATAATTTATATTATAAATCATTTTAAACTGTCTTATTCTGATACTACATTTTCCAAAAATTGCTTTATAACACTTTTTACACCTTAAATTTCACCCAGATAGCAGTACAACGCACTTATATTAGTAACAATTAAGATAATATAAACCTCAGTGATATATACAAAGCCTCAGAGATTATGTTTTCTTTTAAATACACATTACTTCCAGAAATTCATTTGATGTGCTGCTGGCGCGCTACCCTTCTTTCTTTTCAGTGTGTAAGTCAAAAATGGGTTCCATATCTCATAAAAATTATTTCCCTTTATAATTCCCCCCCTTTTTTTGGTTTAATACCCATGTGAGTTTATCATTTAATGCAATCAACCACATTTTATTATACCATTCTTTAATATTCAACAACATAATCTTGCGACTGTTGTCATAATGATTATCAATTTGCAATTTTTCTTGCTTTCGAAACTGTTAGATTGGCAGGAGCTGGGACAAAGACGGGAGCTCATCCCGTCCTGCAGTACTCGGGAAGGACGAGGCGTTCCCACAAGAGGGCGCCTTTCCTTCTCCTCCTCCAGAAAGAAGAAAGGAGGGCGGCAGCAGCCAGACCATACCTGTCAAGTATCCTGTTTTTCCCAGGAAAACCCCTTATTTTTACCCCTCTTCCTGCCCCCTCCCGTTTTATTAATTTCCCCATAATTTCCCCCTTTTTAAAAAAAAAAAAAAATCCTGAACGGAGCCCTCACAGACGAAGCTGCAGTATGTTTTTCCAGCCACCAGAGGTCGCTGTGGCTTTTTGTTTGTGGAAGGGGAGAGAGAGAAGGTGGTGGGGTCATTCTGTAGTTTCTCTTTCATTTCCCCCTGCCACATGGTCATGGAGGCTCCGTTTTTGCTGCTGCTGTTTGGAGCCACCATGGGACGGGGAGTCTACTCTAGAGATGAGCGATATTTCATATCTGCAGGGGCAAATAAGTGAGAGACTTCTCTCTCACTCTCATGCTTTATGCCCTGCCTCCTGGCTGGAGGCTTTAGTTTCTGTTCTAGAGTTAACTTGGGAGGGGGGGATGGTGCTAATTCCCTTCCTTAAACTGGATCTGACGTTCTCAGGTGTTGGTGCTTCAATTGGTTTCAGTGAGGAACAAATAGATTGGTTAATTTGGGAGAATTAATCCCTTGCTCCTCCACCCTAATGGGGGGGGGGGTGGTGTCTAGCCATGTGCAGGGCTAGTTCATTAAAGCCAAGCTGCTTACAAGCAGTTGGTAACCCTAAGGGGCTGGTTTACTATTCTGTACTTTCTTTGCTTCCCAGGAAAAATTTTTTAATTAAAAATGAGAAAGGTAAAGGTTTCCCTTGCTCGAAAGCCAGTCGTATCCGACTCTAGGTTTCAGTGCTCATCTCTGTTTCAAAGCCGAAGAGCCTACGTTGTCTGCGTTTGCAGACATTTCCGTGGTTATGTGGCAGGCATGACTAGACACCAGAGCGCACAGAACGCTGTTGCCTTCCCACCAAAGTGTTCTCTATTTATCTACTTGCAATTTCTTGCTTTCAAACTGCTAGGATGGCAGGAGCTGGGACAAAGACGGGAGCTCATTCCATCCTGCAGTACTTGGGAATCGAACTGCTGACCTTCTGCCTCCCAGTCAGCATCTTAGTCACTTAAGCCACTGACTAAACAAGAAAGAAAACAAAAGTCGCCCAAGAAGATGGGGAAAGGGTTCTTTGGCCCACACAGCTTTGTGCCCATTGCATCTACAATACCATTTAGCTATCTTATTTTTGGCCAACCCCCTTCTTTTGTCCTCCACCTTTCCCAGCATCAAGGCCTTCTCAAGTGAATCCTCTCTTCTCATTTGATGTCCAAAGTACTTTAGCGTCATCTTTACTATTTGACCTTTAATGAGCAGTCATGGTTGATTTCTTCTAGGATCGACCTATTTCTAACACCACATTTCAAAGGCATCTATTTTTCTGCGCTCAGCTTTCCTAATTGTCCAGCTCTCACACCCATACATTACCACCAGGAATACCATTGCTTTGACTATGCAATTTTTTGTTTTCAAGGTGATGCCTCTACTTTTAACTATGTTCCCCAAGTTTCTCATAGCTTGTTTCCCAAGCATCAGTCGCCTTTTTATTTCACGGCTGCAATCACCATCTGCAGAGATCTTTGATCCTAAGAAAGTAAAATCTGCCAGTCGTATCCAACTCTAGGGTGCAGTGCTCATCTCCATTTACAGCCAAAGAGCCAGTGCTGTCTGTGCAGACATTTTCATGGCCATGTGGCAGGCATGACTAGAGCCCAGCAAGTCACATGGCTATATTTGGCCACGCCCACAGATTTGGCCACACTCACAGAGGTGGTGGCCAAAATTTCCCTTATTTTCAAATCCAACACTTGACAGGTGTGGGTTTGCTCATGCGCAGACCCATTTCTGCGTGCGCATACTGGGCGGAGTCTGGGTGAAGCTATGGGCTGAGCCTGGGCGGACATTTTCTTTGAATATTTATGAGGGAAGAAAACGAGTGTAATTTTTTTTTTCATTTTTACCCAGGATGGAACCGGAAATAATCTTTTTTTTTCATTTTTACCCAGGACGGAACCGGAAATAATCTTTTTTTCATTTTTACCCAGGACGGAACCGGAAATAATCTTTTTTTTTTCATTTTTACCCAGGACGGAACCGGAAATAAACTTTTTTTCCATTTTTACCCAGGACGGAACCGGAAATAATCTTTTATTATTATTATTTTCCGAAAATTACTGAAAATTACCGTACATCTCCGTACGGTAGTCGTACATCGTACGGAGGGCCAAATTACCGTACCGCACGGTAATTACCGTGCAAGTTGGCAACGGCTGAGCAGAGAACGGCGGAGGAGAGAGGAGGAGGAGGAGGAGGAGCGACGCCTGTAGTCTCCGCCTTTTGGCTCCACTCTCTCTGTCCTGCGGAGCGGAGGAGGCCTGACTCAGAGCTGGAGTCTGGCTGGGGCTTTCCCCCCATTACCCGGCGAGAGGGGCGGGGACCTGGCGGCGTTAATAGCGGGCAGGGCCGCGGCCTCGCTTGGGGAGAGGGTGGCTTTTGGCGCGCTCTTCGGTTCACTCCACTCTCCCTGCTGGGGGCAGCCATGGTCTCCGTGCGCCGCCGCGGGGCGCTGCTGTTGGGGCTGGCGGCGTGGGGTTGCTGCCCGCCGGTGGCCTGGTCGCTGGTGTGGTACACGGCCTGGGTGAGCACGGTGTACACCGAGCCCGGCACCAACCGCACCGTGTGGGGCAGCGCCGAGAGCGGCCGCTACGGGGACAGCTCGCCCAAGGTGAACGTGCAAGGCCTGGTCGGCATCCCTCGTGGCGGGGCGGCGGCGGCGGCGGCGTCCTCCCGGCACATGGACGGCTGCGCCCCGGAGGTGGAGTACGACGTGCCCACGCCACCTGGCACCGGCGCCTTAATCCGCAGAGCCCCAGGAGGAGGAGAGCGGGCGGCGGGCACCACCTCCTCCTCCTCCGCGTGGATCGCCCTGGTGGCCCACGGGGGCTGCCCTTGGAAGGAGAAAGTGGCCAACGCGGCCAGGAAGAGGGCGGCCGCCGTCGTGATCTACAACGAGCCTCGCTTCGGCAATGCCACTTTCCCCGTGCCTCACCTCGGTCAGTGATCGCCTAGAGCAGGGGTGGGTGCCCAATTTTTTTGGGCCGTGGGGCCGGTCACATGGTTCACGGGGCTGGTGACTACGGCCCGAGGGCCGGATCCGGCCCCCGATGCCAATTCATCCGGCCCACGGCGCCCTCGTCGCTCCTTGTCATATGGGTGTGTTTTGCTTCCGGGAGTGACGAGGGTGCCGTGGGCCGGATGAATTGGCATCGGGGCCCGGATCAGGCCCCTAAACCATAGTTTGGCCACCCCTGGCCTAGAGAGAGGAATGGGGTGTGCAGGGGGGGGATGACTTATTAAAATGTGGATAATGAAGAGATGGTAGAGGGGGCTCAAATTGAGAAGAAAGGGGTTTATTAAAGGTAAATGTGTGTGTGTGTGGGGGGGGGAGATTGTGCCTCTGAGCTGCTGAGGGTTTTGTTTGGTCAGCACATGATGTGTTCACAGCTGGAATAAAAAGTCCTCTCTGTCCCAGTGCTGTGAGTGCTTAAACCTGGGAGCCAGCCCTTTTCAAAAGAGTGAGCATGGATGTGCATACACATCAGGTACGGAGGCACACAAGGGTTGGCTAGCACAGGGGGTCTGCAAACTTGGATCAGCAGGAGTGCTGACTTGGGCGTCTGGGAATTGAAGTCCAAAAACACCTGGAGAGCCAAGGTTGCTGACCCCTGGGCTAGCATAACAAATAAGTTTACAAATCAGTGTGGCTTTTTTTAAGATTGGTAGTAAAAGAAGATCCCTGGTTGGTATTCAGACTTGCTGTGAAGTTGCAAATGGTTAGTAAAATGTCGCCCTTGCTCAAAAGCCAGTCATGTCCAAATCAAAGATTCTGTGCCCATCTCCATTTACAGCCAAAGAGCTCATGCTGTCTGCATCTGCAGATGTTTTTGTGGTCACGTGGCAGGCATGCCTCGACGCCGCAGCACACAGAACACTTACTTTTTCCTGCTAAAGCAGTAGCTATTTATCTACTTGCAATTTCTTGCTTTCAAACTGCTAGGTTGGCAGGGGTTGGGACAGAAAGGAGTGCTCACTCCGTCACTCCGGTCTCAAACTACTGACCTGCCAACCTGGTGCTCAAGTTCAGCATCTTATCCACTAAGCTACTGCAGTCTCAAATGGTTAGTGGATGGATATAAACCCAACATTTTGGCATTACCCATTTGCTAACGAGTTTACCCTTCAGGCCTAGCATCTATTGACCATGCTGTGCGAAAGTAGACAATGGTGTGAGTGACCCAGGCGGACCACCAAGTCCTTCCTTTGTGAGGCTATGGATGAGAGTTGCTGACCATCCTTCTCTAGTTTGTTCTCTAAAGGCCCCTTATGAACTTTGCACATAAGTAGAAAGAATCGTTCTTTTTGAGACTGAGTGATAGCTATTTTACATGCTTCCCCGCATAAAAAATGTCTGAAGAGTAATGTCTAGGCCAGTTTGTGCTAGCAGTGGTGCCCCCATGTGTGCTCTGTCTGCCAGTTTTAATGCTATATTGACGAATGTGTAGATTAGATCATAATTCTAGCACAGGTACACATGAAGTTCCAGGCAATTAAATTTGTAGGACAGAAGAGTTCTGCTAGATCAGATCAAAAATCCATGTTTCATTTCTGTCTTGCTTGGGGAGATCCGAGATGTTGGTTGCTCTGCTCTTTCCCATTTTGTCCTCACAGTGTCTCCATGAAGTTGATTAAGAAGGAAGACTATCTGGGTCTCCTGAACCTTAGTCTGACACTTCAACCACCACTACATTACCTTATTGTCAACAGTAGTTAGTATCTAAGAATTTCTATGAAGAAAATACGTAATTTTTTTCTGCTGTTGCATCTAGTACCTGTTACTTAATGAAGTGCTGTCTGTGACCATGGAAATTCTAGTTGCACATAGCCGTAATTAAGCAGTATTAAATACTCACAAGCAGTATTAAACCTATAAATTTACCTGGTCTTTGTGTGTATGATGTGGTAGCAAATACAGTGATACCTCATACAACGTCCAAACTTGGTTCCACAAGTTGGGACTTTATACTGATTTGGACTTTGTATGAGGCATGCAAAATCCTAGCCGCGATGCCTCATACAACGTCCAAATCCTAGCCGCGATGCCTCGTACAACGTTGTTTCCATAGAGATACATTGTACTGTAACAGCACAGACTTCAGGGCAAAGTCAAGGAAACAGACAAGAAACTGACAAAACTTTAAGAAATCATTGTCTAAAGGCTAAATACATTACAAAAACATGTCAAACAACCCTGATTGTCCAAGAACCTGAAGAATGCTGCAAAAATCCCAGGAATGCTTCTAAAAATTCTGATGAAAAAATTAAAAAAAATCCAAAATCACGCTCAAAACCACTCCTAAACACTTCACCTCGTGCAAAACCCACAAGAGCAATGCACTCATGTGTTCTGCCTTTTATACTGCCCAGGCACAATGCAACCTGGGAAAAACCCCAATGCCTCATACAACGTCACACGACTTTGTATGAGGCAACTTTTTTCAAGGAATTAGGCCATGTTGTATGAATTCAATGTTGTATGAAGCGGACTGTACCATGAATTCACCTTGGTAAGTATGTGCTGTTGACATAGCTAACTTAAGTCATTAAATTTTACTGGATGAACACTACAAGTTCTGTCATTATGACAGAGAGAGGAAGCTGTCCTTTCCCACAATATTCATAATTTTAAAAGTTGTTATGATACGACCACTACAACTATTTAAAACAGGAGACAAAAAAAATCTCTAATTGATTGGGCTGCATAAGAAGGATTATGTTCTAAGCTAAGTCACAATAGACCTTATTGACGGATCACTTGTGCAGACTTTAGAAATAGGATGGTTATTGGACACAGTAACTACAGGCTTATTTGGAGTTTTGGTTGTGTTTAGCAGTTTTACAGCTGGTGTTAAACTGGACAAGGTAAGAAACTGTTGAATGAATGCCTCTGCTTTTTAAAAAAGCTCTACTTTTAAAAGGATGCTGCGGGACTTTAAAATACAGAAGGAACTAGATGCAGTAATAATAATTTCGTGTCAAATTATTCTGGGTTGAAAGGATTTTTGCTAGAGAAACTCCACTCAGGGGATGCCTTTCATGTCCCCAAGATCTTTTCCCACCGAAGTGGTCCCTATTTATCTACTTGCAATTTCTTGCTTTTGAACTGCTAGGTTGGCAGGACCTGGGAACTAGATGGTTTTAATACATACAAACCTTTATACTGTTTCTGTATAAAACAATGAATAAAGTAGGCTGCTAGCTTGTTTAGACTCAACTGGCTGTTTGGAACTACATTCTGCATGCAAATAGAGTAACTGGCTTTCAACCACTTCTGTACTATTTCTTAGTCTTGTAAATTGTCAGAAATGTTTTAGCTGCCATAACGAGACAGAACAAGGGACTGCGGTGGCTCAAGTAGCTAAGACGCTGACTGGGAAGCGGAAGGTCAGCAGTTTGATTCCCAAGTACTGCAGGACGGAATGAGCTCCCGCCTTTGTCCCAGCTCCTGCCAACCTAGCAGTTTGAAAGCAAGAAATTGCAAGTAGATAAATAGGAACCACTTTGGTGGGAAGGTAACAGCGTTCCGTGCTCTCCAGTGTCTAGTCTTGCCTGCCACATGACCACAGAAATGTCTGCAGAAGCAGACAGCGCTGGCTCTTCGGCTTAGAAACAGATGAGCACTACACCCTAGAGTCGTATACGACTGGCTTTCGAGCAAGGGAAACCTTTAACTAGACAAGAAATGTAATGAAGCATTAGTTAGAAGCTAATAGCATTATTAGAAAATAATACTGTCCTCAAGCCAACTGATGATTTTATAGTGGAGTGACACATTTTCTGTGAGAAACAAGTATAAAACCAGTATTTTGCATTGTGTTGTAGAACTGAGTGCAAGATAAATGTTCTAGAGGAGTTATAGCCATTCTTAGGGAAACTCAGGCAGCCTTATGGAGACATTATACGTCATACAAACAAGTATAGTACATTTTAGGTTTTTAGAAGTATTTTTAAAACAGCAAACCTAGACGAGATAGAGAAGAACAATCATGTCCAGTTGGGTTATAAACTGATTCTGATTGTGTGGGCAGATTGCACATGTTGTTCACTCTGGTATCACTTCAAATTGCATTGAAATTACAGGGGAGTGAAAGTGAATGCAGAAAAACTTGCATGGGTGCTGTTATTACATCAGAATGGAGACACTAAATTTGCTGAGCTGTATTTTTTTTCCTAAATCTTATGAAAGAATATTTTTCTATGGGAAAACTTTCAAAGGCTTCAAAGTCCCTCAAGCTAGTATGGTGTTCCTGTTTTGGCAATTTTAGTTTCATAAAATTACCTGTTTATAAACAGATTATCTTTCATAACTGTCTCCCATAGACTTTGTGACATACTGTACAGTACTTTATATTTTGAAGGGAAAGATTAACAATATCCCTTTAAAACTACCCTGTCTTTGTCTAGTATTCCTCTTGAAGTTTTATTTTGGATCCATTGGCCAATAGTCCTGTTGCTATCCCAAGTAGAGTAGATTGGTTGAATCACCAGGATTTACATTGGGGCCTACTCGCCAAAAACAGAAGTTCCGTGATGTCAAAAACGTGCCAAAAATGGTGCGAAAATGCTCCCCCAAGCCCCTCCCATCCCATCCAAGAAAAGCCTTGGAAGAGCAAAAAAACAACAACCGGAAATTAATCGGAGAAGCCGGAAGTGACAAGATTGGCGCATTTTCAGCCCGTTTCGGTCTGGAAAAGACCCCCCAAAAAGGTGCAAAATGCCCACTACCACCCTGTCGCCATGGGAAGCGGTGGTGGCTGGCCAGGCACCCCAAAAAATGGCCGCACCTTAGGGGAAAGTTTTTGGTAACTAAAAAAAAAAATCGTTCTCCGAGGGCGCAATTTCTCTTCCAATTTCCCATCATTATGCAAATTTTTTTGTTATCAGAACCCTTCATTGTCCGAGGTTTTACCGGAGTTGATTTTTAGCTATAATTCTGAATCCAGCTTTACATAAACCTAATATTTCCCTTGTATGTGTATAATATCAGAGTTTGTTTTGGACTCCCGTGTTTATTATGTAAAGCTGTGAAGTGTGACCATGTCTAGTCACATGACAGAAATGGTACTTGTAAGGCAATGGAACTAAATAGCAAGAAGGGTTTTAGAAAGACTTGAGCAGTGATGGCGAACCTTGGCACTACTTGGACTTCAATTACAAGAAGCCCAAGTCAATACTCCTGCTGGTCAGGGCTTCTGGGAATTGAAGTTCAAGAACAGCTGGAGTGCCAAGGCCTGCCATCACTGGACTAGAGGATTTGGAGAATCTGTGTTTCAATCATGATCTGTTTCTTCTCTTATAAAAAATATGTAGTATCTTGATATGTGCAGCTGTACTTTCTAAGTAAATCAGAATTTGACTTCTTGATTATTACATATTTCATATTCTCAGTCATAACTAAAAATCTTCTTCCATAGTGAAGCATAATTAGTCAACTTTAGGTTCCTGAAGTCATGCTGGGTTAGTATAAAATAAACTAATTCAGCATGTCAGAATATTATCAAGTACAGTACAGTATGTGCTTAATAGAAGGCTGGGGTATACAGAAAGTGCCTCCTCAAAGATTGTGGTATTCTTGAACCACAATCGGGTGTGGCAATTCAACAGTTGGAGACCTGAGTGCTGCATGATGGAGTGAGCCCCATCTCTGTTCCAGCTCCTGCCAACCTACCAGTTCAAAAGCAAGAAATTACAAGTAGATAAATAAGTACTGCTTTGGTGAGGAAAGTAACAATGTTCCGCGTCTAGTCATGCCTATTTCTGAAACAAAATACAAACACACAGTACATTAAGGTAAATAAAGTGTGTAAAAAGTGCCCACTTGATTCCTGTACTGTATTTCGTTTCTTCAACAGGTACTGGCAATACTGTTGTAATTATGGTTGGGTATCCAAAAGGAATGGAGATCTTAGAGCCAGTGCGAAGAGGAATTCCAGTGAAAATGACTATCGGTGTTGGTAAACAGCATGTACAAGAATATATCACTGGACAGTCAGTTGTGTTTGTAGCAATTGCATTTATCACCATGATGATTATATCATTAGCATGGCTTATATTTTTTTACATACAGCGTTTTCTCTATTCTGGCTCCCATTTTAGAAACCAGGTAATTATCTGCATTCTTCTTCTCCCTTTGTCTCCTGTGAAAAATAATTACCTACTGATAAATAAGTGTTAACTGAACACTTAACCAAGTGAAATGCTGTGTAGCAACCTTTGCATCTTCCGGTTTCACCTGTCAATGCTATTTGGCCTGGATGCGTTTCTAAATAGCAAGTTATGTGGTGCCTATTAGTATCTGTTCTAACTTGTTTCTAGAACTAGATATGCTTGTTTCTAGAATGGGATCTACCATTCAAATTAATGTTTTGAACTAGATCAAAGAGCCATTATCTTCAGGTTATGAAATTGATTAATTGTTTTAGCTTTGGATATTCGTGTACTGTAGAAAAGATAATTTAAAATGCCTTTTTAAGTCAATCCGGTGCCCTTCTTTCATAGCTTCTTTAGTTAAACAACACTCCTGTGGTACCCCTATCAGGATTATTTGGCATAAACTTTCATAGACTGAAGTCGGCTTCAAATTCATGGAGTGCAGCTTCAGTAGACATAATGTATACAGTAATGGAGAGATGGAGAATGAAATGCAATGATAATGGCTACCTTCTTTACTTCGTTATCTGTTCTTATGACACACAAGGAGTTTTAATTTCTTATAGATTGACAACATTCCTTTCACTCACTAATATCTTTGTGTTGCGGAAAATCCCCATGAAATGCTGGAGGCTTTACTTACATAAGCACAATACAATAACAACTTCAAATGCTAGCCTCCCTTTTCCTTAGTATAGAACAGTGGTTCCCAACTTGGGGCCCACGTCCCACAGGGGGACTTAAATTCCCAGAAGCCTAATTCAGTACATTGGCTGATCAGTGCTTCTGGGAATTGAAGTCCAAAAACCAAAGGTTGGTAAACACTGGTATAGAACATATGGTGAAGATACACTGGAAAGACCTTAGTTTTGTCTAGTTTTATCTACCTAAGATGGGAATGCTCCAGAGGTCCAGCAGCCATTTTTCTTATCCCAGATCACTCCATGTGCCACAGTCCACTCCATGTATTGTATAACCATGAATGACTGGAACATCACCAATAATGTTTGGGAAAACTTCAGGTTTGGGAAAACAAATCAATTTTTCTATATGTGTAGGGAATCCGTTTCTTTTTAGAAAAGGAATTGGGCCTCTGGTGGCTTACTTAAAACAACAACAAACAAATGGAAAAGAGTAGAAGGAGTTGGGGAATCACAAATATGACTGACATGGGGCTCAATGGAAGTCTAAATCTCACTGAAACTCCTCTAAGTGTAAGCCGTATGTATGTTTATAGAAGTTGTGTATACTTATATGAATCATTTGGAAAGGAATTGCAAGGCAGTTAGAGTGCCTGTATAATGATTGATGATGAAATTGTTCTTGTTGCTGCTATGCTTGTAGGTAACTTGCTAAACTGGCTAGAAATACTGTATACAAGTCTAGGAGCAATTTGCTTAATCATACATGGATTTCCTAGCTCTCTCTTGCAAATATAACATAAGAGCAAACTTATTCCAAATTTTGTTCCAGAAGTAGTGTAACGTGAGGGGATTTTTTTTAAAAAAAAAAAGATTGAGATGTGTAGCACTAATCAAAAATGGGAATGAGCTGACCCGTTTGTACAGTCTTCTCATTATTTGAATCCTGTAGTGGGGAGAACTCTTATTCAAAACTAGCGAAAGATCATATTATAATCATTGCTTGAATCTTACCTACATCTATCCTCTGACTGCCTACAGCAGGGATTCTCAACCTGCCTCCCGCAGGCTGGATGCGAGCCTGCAGCACCATTTCATGTCCCCCCCCCCTGCCTCCACCACACCAGGAAGCGCCATGTGGTGGAGGAAGGGCAAAATGGCCATCCGGACCCCAAAGCTGTCTGAGGGAGCGTGACCCGGCCCTCGGCTTAAACGTGTTGAGAACTCCTGACCTATAGTGATGATATTGGTACAAAATTGCCATTATGCCATTCAGTAAAGAAATGCCAAATCCTAGATAGATGGAGTTCACTTATTTTGACTCTTAAGTGCTTCCTCATAAAATGTCATCAAAATTTACACTAACTTGAATTGTTTTATTAAGGGCCACAGAGAAGAAACATTGAAAGCAATTGGCCAGCTGCCCCTGCATTGTGTAAAGCTTGAAGATAAGGTAATATCAGGTGTTAATGGAGAAAATGAAGTGGGCAGAACATCTTATGCTGAGTTACATACACAAGCTGCTCGGGACCAAAAACAGTTTTATTCACAGTACATATAACAGAACATGAAAGCAGCTTCCAGTGGCTTGTGTTGAAATGAAGGAACTGGGGGGGGGGGGGGGGGGCTTTGCTCTCAGTTCTTTTTAGGACATTGGCTTGATTTTTGGTGTTTCATATAACATTTTCTAAAAGGGTAAATTCTAACAAAGGCCATTTCATGTTTTGTTCAAAAATTTGGTCATGAGTCAGTTCGACATGTTATATCCAGGTGAAACTCGGAAAATTAGAATATCGTGCAAATGTTCATTCAGTTCAGTAATGCAACTTAAAAGATGAAACAAATATATAAGATAGACTCATAACACGCAAAGTGAGATAGTTCAAGCTTTACTTTGTTATAATATTGATGCTTATGGCTTTCAGCTTATGAAAACCCCAACCCCTCAATCTCATGTACCCCAGAATCATTACATAATCTCATGTACGCTGTATATTTCACCTTTTAAGTGAAATGAATGAACATTTGCACAATATTCTAATTTTTCGAGTTTCACCGGTAAGTGTGCAGGTAGAAGTAGAAAATTGAGTTGTTAAATTGTTTTGTTATGAGAGCATCTTTAAGGTGCTAGAAACTGAATAACAACTGGAGTCACAAGTATATTTGTGAAACTGAAGCGTCTAATGGCTACTTTGATGTAGTAGAGAAGGAGCAAGAGACAATAGCAAATTGTCACCACCTTTTCCCCAATCTTAAGGCTCGTGCAAACAACTACGCTCTGAAGAAGGGTAACGGGGCCATCTGCTTTGGGAGTGATTCTATTTTCTTGGTCCTCAGCACATGATGTAAAACACACAAATTCCATCAGGTCCATATAAAGGAGTTGTGCAGACATTTTTAACCATGTATTCAGAAATTCCTGTTTAATTATTAGATTGAGAGAATTCAAATGATTATTTTCAGAGAGCTGCAGACAATTCAGATGCACAGGCTGTTATCTTACATTATTATTGCCAAGCTTAAATAAATCTTGTCTTTTTTCTAGGGGTTAGATGTTGATGCAGAAAACTGTGCTATCTGCATTGAAAACTATAAACCAAAAGATACAGCCCGAATCCTGCCATGCAAGTAAGCTTGTTAAAACTATTTTGTTTTGCTTCATGGAATCCCACCTGAGAATTATTTAATGAACTTTATGAAATCACCCAATATCTAACATTTCGAATGGAAAATGATAGTGCCTTGCAGTAATACTGTAATTTGTGATTCATCTAGGTATCTAAATGTACAGGCACTGTATTTTAAAAATATATATACCGGTTGTAGTGAAGTGCTTGCTCAGTTCTAACTGACCTTCTATGCCCAAACATCATTTGTTAGAGAACTGTTTCATGCATTTAAAATGCATGGAGACAAAAATGATATCAATAGTAAATGAGATTATATGCCATATTTTTGCTACATGGCTAAATATGTGCATCATTTTTCTGTATTGTATCAGTATTTCAGATTTCCTTTTAACTAGATTTTGAACTGGCTGAGTTCAAAGGAAATAACATTTTAATAATATGTCAGTTTTTAAGGGTTTTGTCTTGAGTTGCTTCTGTGATAAGTGAGGTTTAAAAGACAGCCAGAACATTCTAATTGTTTCTGTAGTACAAGGGTTCTCAACTTTTTCAAGTTGGGGACCCGGTCACACTCCCTCAAACAGTTGAGGGAGCCGGACTGGTTGTCCCTCCCACTGCTATTTACGGCTGCTATGGTGGCTAGAGTGAGGGCAGGAGCTGGGTTATTTGGCACTGTGGGCCGTAGGTTGAGAATCCCTGCTGTAGTATATATAATACATTGGACTTTGTAAAGTTAACTGTTTTTAGCCTAATCATTATGTTGCCAAATAAATATGCTGGTTTCAGTTAAAGTTCTAGTTTAGCATTATTAAGTTTAGTTATAGATGGCCTTCCTGCTCTCTTGACATTTACAATATCAATTTTGCTATATAAAAACAAATTCCCTAATAGAAGTTTTCTTATAGTTTTTTTTACTTTTGCTAAATTTCCTTGTAGGATAGGGGCCTTTCATTGGACTTGGTGACTTTTTGGGTGCTTTCTACCTCTACAATTATACACATAATGCTGTGTTCTTATACTGCGTTTTAAATGTTTTGTTTCTGTTTTCAGACATGTCTTCCACAGGCATTGCATTGACCCCTGGCTTTTGGAACACAGAACATGTCCAATGTGTAAACTAGATGTCATCAAAGCTCTAGGATATTGGGTATGTTGGGAACGCTGTAAATAAATCTGTAAGGAGACTGGGTATATAGGCATCTTGTATGGGGTTAAATAATGTGTACTTTTCTACGTATGCCAAGCATTTTTCTTATTCTACATACATTGAAGTTAAATACATATTTTGCGAAGAAGAGGCCCAGGAATGGTGAATGTAAAAGGAGTTAGGTGATAGTTTCAATAATTTTGATTATACATTTTTTCCTTGATAAACCATCTTTAAAATATCTCTTCAATCCTGCTTTTCAGTATCTCTAAGTGTTAAGGTTTTGGGTTTCTGTTTTTTATTTTAAAGGGAGAACCAAAAGAATTGCCTGATGTTGCAGTGCCTGAATCAATAAATGGTAGTTTATCAGCTGAAAGCTGGACTATTGTTGTACAAGAAGAGAACAGAAATGAAACGAGTGACTCAACATCATCTGCTAATGAATCTGCATTGAATATTAACAGTTTAAAAGAAGATGCAGGTGAAACTACAGCCTTACTTGGTATGTAACCTTGCAAAATGTTTTTAATACGAATTGAAACTTTGGGA
Organism: Bradypodion ventrale; assembly: GCA_035047345.1. Lineage (NCBI taxonomy): Eukaryota > Metazoa > Chordata > Lepidosauria > Squamata > Chamaeleonidae > Bradypodion > Bradypodion ventrale. The sequence goes on along the minus strand of JAWDJE010000003.1, from coordinate 226,572,040 downwards.
ACAGATTTAGTTTGAAAATCTTGACCCAGTGATGGATACACTTAAGACCCCTGTTTTTATCACTCTAACTTAAATACCTGGCCAAATCAAATTATCTTCTATGCTGTTCTTGTTAGTATGTAATATACTGATCCCAGATTTGGGTCATCTGACTTATTTAACTTACTAATACATTAATTTTGGTAAGATTACTTTTGAAACCTCTCCTAAGAGAGATGAATTTATGGCCAGTATCCAGTGGTATCTGCTAGCAGAAAGAATGTTGCTGTAACAGATACCTAGTTTTGGACTTGTGCAAGGAGATAACCTAACATAGGTTTCTGGCTGGGCAACTCTGGTTGTGTGACTAGAGGGCACCAGGATAGATGTGTTACTCTTTGCAAAATTGGAGGAAAGATACAGAACTCTGCTAGCTCCTAATTTTCCTTTGTTAATATTAGACAGACCGATCTGTTCCTGCAAAATGAATAGTGAACTGTTTAAGTGTCACTTTAGAGAGATGTACGACTTTTAGAAGGACAAGGATTTAAAACCAGTGTTTCCCAACATGGGGCCCATGCCCCACAGAGGGACATCAATTCCCAGAAGTCCAAGTCTGATCAGTGCTTTGGGGAATTGACTTAGGCTTCTGGAAAGTGAAATCCAAAAACCAAACGTTGGGAAACACTGACTTAAACTGAACTGGGTGGCAAGAAGGATGTAAGTAGCAAGAAACCATATCTTTTTCTAGTAAATGTTCATATAAAGCTGTGTAGCTTTTTATACTAGAGAGCTAAATGTCCCAGCAATTGAAAATGTATTTAGTTTTAGAAATGTTTCTGGTGCTATCTTTCATATAAGCCAAATGGGAATTATACTAGGACAAAATGTTCTTAAGAGTTCTCAATTATCTATCTGCTGAAATGTATATACATATCACTTGTAATTCCTGTGAGATGCAGACATGTTACAAGTTCTATATTTATTTTTCTAGAAAAAGAGGACACAAACAGTTCAAGTGAAGAATACCTGCCTAGTGGAAATACGTAATGAATATTTGATAGAACTGAGCAGAGCTAAATTTTATTTTTATTTTAACGTTACAGAATTTTGTCTGCCCAGAGATATGTATTACTATTCTAATTCATGTTTGAAAAGGGCTGGTAATTGAGAATTTTGTATTCTAGTTTTGTATCCTTTACAAAATCCAGTAAGATCCATGTGTCTTTTGTCAGTGGGGTCAGAAGGAAAGTCTCTACAGGCTCAGTAGACACCTTGTATATATTTTAATTTTATCTGGCACATGTGGAATCTTTATTTTTTCACCAGGGTTTTTTCCTTTGCAGTATCTTTAAGCAAAGCGTTCACACTTATATACTGCCCCCATAGTGCTTAGTGCACTCTCTGGGTGGTTCACAATTAGCATTTTGCCCCCAACATGCTAGGTACTCATTTTACTGACCTTGGAAGGATAAAATGCTGAGTCACCCTTGAATCCTGGTCAGGATCAAACTCACAACCTTTTGGTTGCAGTACAGCAGTTTAACCTCTGCGTCACCAGGGCTCCTTGTTTAACAAGAAACAGTTTTCTTCTTTCTTTCTTTCTTTATTCGTGTCAGATGCACCACCAGCATATAATAACATACAGTGGACCCTCAATTAACGACGCGTTCGAATAGTGTCATTTCTGCTTACCGATACGTCGTCACTTGCTACGTGACTATCCGCACAATGCCGAAAAACCATCGTTGTGTGGATTAACGACGTTTTTTTAACGTGCGGATAATGACAGTTTTTTGCCGCTAGATAGTGCAGCTGCCATTGAAAACCGCACGTTTCCCCTATAGCAACGCTACTTGGGGACCCAAGCAACGTCATTATGTGAGGGTCTACTGTACAAGGGAAGGAATGGAATCCATTTTGGTATGAAAAGAATTCAGAAAAGAAATGTTAAAAAGATAAATCATGGGAAGCTTTTAAGAGTCAAACAGGTTAACCAGTAAAATGTGGGTTATATATTTAATGTAGCATAGTTATAAATATTTATAATAGCGTATTATATAGTGTCAATATATGAAAATATTAGAGCATCCAATTCTGAAACTTTTGCCACATACTTGCTAAAGAAAACTAACCGTTCATAATTTTTATAACTTATGTTGTGTTGCATTACTGTGTTCCATATTGAAGTTAGCAAGCAAGGATTAATGACAAGAGCAGTGTTAAAGAGCACACTACAGCTATAGATTGATCTTAGAATTGCAAAGCTGCAATGGAAGACTACAACAGTTGTGTATGTTATGCTTGTTCCTCTATATCAGTGTTTCCCAACCTTTGGTTTTTGGACTTCAATTCCCAGAAGCCTAAGTCAGTAATTTGGCTGATCAGTGCTTTTGGGAATTGACTCAGGCTTCTGCAAATTGAGGTCCAGGAACCAAAGATTCGGAAACACGGCTCTAGATGCTTCCTCTTGAATATTACTCTGTTCTAATGCTGAACCATTTTTGAGTACTGTATATCTAGGAAGCCCTGGGAGGGCTCACCAAAGGTCAGAATTGACTTGATGGCACACAATTATTAATTTGGTATAGAATGTTTGAAAAGTTTAATTTTCTTGTGTTGTTGGGGGAGTTGTCAGCATTTTGTTTTATGGTTCAACAAAAGATCCTTGGATTTTCTCCCTTACATGAGGATTCACTTAGGACAGTCATTAGTTCATTATTGTGCTAAAGGAGCAGTATTAAGCCTTTGTGGAGCAATTGAAAAGTACTAAACTTGAAGGGAATGATACTGATTAGATACCACTGCATTTGTTAATTTTGCCTCGACTTCAAGGCAGTTCTATACAAGACTCAAAAACAAAGCAATGATTTGTTTTTGGCTTTTATATATATACTGTAGTTCTATTGAATGTTGAGATAAACTGTTTAGGATTCTGATATTGTTATAATTGAATGTACGTTTGTTTCCATGTTTGTAAGTTAAATTTTGTGCTTTGCTTATCAGACATTCAATAAGGTGACTTCATTTTGCAAAATTTACGTCTGGCCTAGACACATAAGAAAATAAGGTACTTTGTGGGAAACCTTAGAAAATATGTGATCTTCTATTTACCATATTTGATGGTGTTTAAGACCCACGTTTTCAAGAAGCACCCCACTGGAAAAAATGGAGTGCATCTTGTACTGTATATATAGTGAGCTGTTTTGTTAATAACGGGGTGCGTCTTATACTCTGATGCATCTTATATGCTGACAAATAATGGTAATTTAAACTGGAAAAATTATTTGTTACAGAAGGCCCTTCCCCGCCTTGAAACATTGGGTAGTTTGACTATAAGAAAGATCAGGAAGTTATTAGCTCCTAAAAATGCTTCTCCATATCACTGTTATTTGGACAAGAACTTAATGAAATGGACACTTTCATGGTGATTACCTGCGACTTCCGAAAGGATCTGTTGGAATAGTTAAATAATTAAGTTTCTCTGTATCCTTTTCAAAAAGTTGAGACCTAAAATTTGCAGTGCAGCACTTGCCTGGGTTAAAGCAGTACAATGAATAGTGATCTTTTCTCCTTGATATCAGAGTTGACTTTGCATGTACCCACTATTTAATACATCTGTCCCTAGATTTTTCAAGAAGTTTGAAAGTGAAAAATAAGCATGAAATCAAGCCTGCGGATCAGGCTTTTTATAGCAATCCACATGCAGTGAGTAGTCATTTGATGTGCTCTTATCTATTTTCTGAGTGTGACATCCTTATAAGCTGATATCAAACGTTGTGTAGCAAGAGGACATAGGAAGTGAAAGGTCAGCTTTTATAAAGTGAGATGCAAATATTTCCTCAGGGAGTACAGTAGAACCTAAGAATTCTGTATTATTTAGCAACTATTTTATGCACTTGAACATCAGTTGTGGAAGCCACTTTTGTGTCCTCATCCCATTGCTGTATCCAGATGCATTGAAAAAATATACATAATGTAAAAAGAATAAATTATGAAAAAATAAATAAGTTTTGTGCAGACTTCAGAATGTTTAAAAATAATTTTCCATCCTGAGCTTTTGCTATTTAAAGTGTTTTGGGAGGAACTGTTAATTCAGTCTATGTAAACTATTGTTGCTGAGGAATGATGACAACGAAAGGCCGAATTGCAGTGCCTGTTTACAGTGTTCTCTCTATAAAGGCACGATGACAAAATTCCTGAAGCGACTTTTTGTCTGACCTTGGCAACATCTTTCAGATAAGCTATTTAAGTTATAATGTGTGCATGTAAGTTTTCCTTAGACTATTGCATAATTACAATTGATGTATTAGTGCTGTGATGGCGAACCTTGACAACCCAGGTGTTCTTGGACTTCAATTCCTCGAAGCCCAAGTCTCTGCGAATCCACACGAATGGGTTTCCTGCACATGTGCACAGTAAACCCATTCGTGCGGATTCAGAGACGGGCTTCTGGGAATTGAAGTTCTAGAACACCTGGGGTGCCAAGGTTTGCCATCACTGTATTAGTGCATAACACCAACTCTTACGGACTTGCAGTTGCATGTTTTCCCTTTGCATCATGGCAGATTTGAGCTTCTCGGTTATGCAAACCAGGAGCAAACCATGATTTGGGATGCTTGTGATAAGATTCAAAGAAGCATTTACTTTTCCCTCCCATGTGTGGGAGAACAGGGGTGCCATAAATCTCACTCATGTGTCCTCAGCTTTTAATAGCAAATAAACTCTTGCCATCATATTTGCATAGTTGTTGCCATTCCAGGATTATAGGGTGAAGGAAACTGAAAAGAACCCCCTCCTCCCTTCTTTTAATTGAGCCAGTGGTTGGGATTGTTCCTCCTATGAGAAAAGCCAGCCTATGTAGCCTTGAGCAAGTTGCACAGTCCCAGGGCACTCCCAAAAGAATAGATTGGTAAATCACTTATATATACCTAGAGAACCATGGAAAGGATCAACATGTTAGAATTAACTTGACAATATGTACTTATTACCATAGGAAAAGGAAAACTCTGAAAATAATTTTCCCCTTCTGTCAAATGGATGCTGGTGGGCAGCCTTTATATGACTGGTACTTGCTTCATGGATCTAAGGGTTCAAAATTCAGCCATCCATGTGTGGACAAGTTAGTGGATTGAGAAACTTTTTACCAAAATAACTATCTGTATTGACTTCATTATGTGGTACATAAGTTTTTTCTTTCCTGGCCAGATATTCTGCCAATTGTTTTGGGATATCTTTATATGTACTTAACTGCTCTGAAGGGTATTTCTTTCCCGAGTTAAGTCAGGGTGACATTCACACACGCTGGGAACAATTTATTCAGACTTTGCCTCCTATGAGAAAGATAATGAACATATTTTCATATAGTCACATCCCTATGTGACCTGTTGTAGTTCTTTTATAAGAGTATACTAATTCTAAATAGTGTAATCTGCTAAAAATAACAAACTGAATCTCTTTCGCTTTGAAGGTTCATGTTCTGAAGATGGCTGAGTGTAAAACACCTGGAAGATATTAAATACAGTATTTCTGAAATCTGACCATAGCTTTGTTCATGTTGTAAATTCTAACAAATATAGTGGTATGCCTGCTTTTAGATATCTGCTAATTTTCAAATGTAGTTTTTACAACTTCCAGCCAAGTTAGGGTTTTGAGGTAGCGTTCATTTACCACCTCAAAATTGTTACACAACTGTTAAACTCCTTTAACATACTCTTGTATGAAGAGTATGCTTTCAATGGCGGAAATCCAGTAAAAATACATTTACGCTGCACATTGGGGATGTCATCACACAGCAATGTTACTTCACTTCAATTTAAAATTTCCTATCCCCTACTGGGGTTCATAGATTCCTTAGGGATCCCTTTTGATCCAGGAAGCCTTTGGAGAGCCAAGCTGGAGATAGGACAAAGCATTTATGTTGAGAAATTGATTCCAGTGGTCCTGACCATGTGTTGGGACTGCCAGTAGCAATTTTCTAACATGAAAGGCTCTCCACCCCACCTCACATCCAGGCTCCCAAATTCTTCAGAAAAACAAAAGGAATCCTTAAGCTTGGACCTTGAGTGGATAGGGAGTTTCAAATTACTGTAAATGAAAACAAAAGTTACATCACCAGGTGATGGCATCATCTTTGTTGTGCAGTGTAAAGTTGCGCAAATAGACCTCAGCCAAACAGCTGCTTGTTTTGTCTATGTGATATACTTTGTCCCAAATACTCATTTGCTGCAATGTTACTAATCTATGCTAAAAAAATCATAAAATCTCAACAACTGAAAAACATGAAAAGGTACTGTACATTTTTATAACATACTGTATTCAATAGGATTTTGAAGCTTTGGTTTGAACTAAAATAATTATGGTTAGAGTAGATAGCTAATTAGTACTGTGCATTGCAACCCAATAGTTTTACGCCTTCTTTAGTCTTGTATATCAGGATTTTCTTGACAGGTCATTGCGGGCTTCAATAGTTTATCTTAAGCCAGTAGCATCAATTATGTGAAACAGCTAAATATATATTTTTTACTGTACAGATTGTTAGCATGAGCACTGAAAAAATCAAGAGCTTCTGTTTTGTAAGCATCGCAATCAGATTCTCCTAGATAACAACACAACTCAGGGAAAAGGGAAGTGGCATTGTAGTTTATTTAGAAGGATAGGATGGGATTTTCAAATATATCCTATTGCTGTGAAAGGTACTTCATCTCTTTTAATTTGTATTATGGAATTTAGAATCAGAATTGGAAGGGGTCTATTTTCCAGTGTCCCTGTCAAATCATATTTACCTTCCTAAAATGAAGAGTTAATCCAGTTCTTATTTGTTTCCCATACTCTTGGCATTCATATATAGTCACTGGTAATTGTGATTTGTAATCTTTCCTTTGTACATTTATGAAGATTATTATTGAGCTCTGTAAGAACTGCCTAGTCAGTGATCCTGTTAGTGTCTACTACCCCACACCAAAGGCCTCCTTCTACTTCATTTCCATTGAATACCAAACATTATGCTCTCCTACTGAGCAACAGATCCAACTGTCCTACTTGCTGAGATATGCTGTTTAAAGCAGTCGGTGAATGCAGAACTAGAGTTTGACAGATTTGGTGGTGTGAGGGTAAGTTACAACTATTGACACATTCTGGCCTAAAAAGGGCATTGTATTGAGAAGTTCATGAAAATGCTAAGATCCACTGCCCACCAAGGACAATATGTCTGCCTCATGTTCATGTGAACTTACTATCACAGCTTAGTTTGGGTGTGTTCACCCTTCTCTTAAGTTCTAATAAAGGACTGTTTATAGTTATTTCTAGTTCCTGCAAGCACCTTGAAAACATGCTAACATACTTAATTCTTGGATTAATAACTCAACGATCAAATTAAAGTAAACTCTAATTGCTTCCAAATGGTATCACTGATAGTCATACGTCAATACTCTTGCTAATATAAAGGTTAGACTCTTTCCTGAAAGAGCTCAGAGGCTCCACAGAGGCTCCTGCATGTGTGCACATCAAAATTCAAGCTTTTCCAAATTGAAAAATCCCCAATATTTAATACAGAACAAGTAGCATGTTAATTGCAAGGAACAGAATTGACTATACAGAAATCTTACACCATTCTAATCCAACAGAAAAAGCATTCTTCCAAATCAAGTCTTATTTTGAAGTTTTTGTCTCTGACGGATTTTCACCGGTGTCAAGTGTCTTCAGCAATCGAAAAAGGCCAGCTGCTTCTCTTATCCGACTGAATTCAATACAAAATGCTTGTACCTCTATAAACAAGTCCTGTACATTAATTATCTTGTTTCGGATCAACGACTGTAGGAAGACACAAACAAGACGTACTAGCCGGTTCTGAAATAAAAAACTAAATGACTTTCCAAAAATCAGGTCAAGCATTCTATGTTATCAAAGGCAAAACATTACTTGCAAGTGCAGGAAAACTATTTACTTGGTAGTTCTGTCAAAGAGCTTGGAGGGTTCACTGTTCAATTCTGCAGATGACCTGAGATAGTGCATTGCTATTAAAGAATTCCCTCCTAAGAGACAATATCAGTCAACTAAAGGATTTTCCAATCCCTCACGATCACGTGACTTGCATTCTTAGAACATCCAAACATAGAACTATGTAAACTGCATCTTTAGATACAGTATGCATGAGCATAAAGCAACCTTTCTAGCTCTCTGAAGTTTGAAATGTATACTTTTTAAAACTAGGAGATAGCAGAAGATGGTATTACAATAAAATCCTACAAAGTGCTTTGTAACAGTTTTGTATTTTTGAAGTCTAGATTATCCTGATTTTTAAAAATTCCTCATACCTTTAGATACAGTGGAACCTCGCTTTACGGAAAGTACATTTAACGGAAAACTCACTATACGGAAAGGGGTTGGTTTTTTTTTGGGTGTTCCAATGCTTTCTACAGTGGTGTGAGGGTGTTTGGAGCATTTCTGCTCGTGTTTTTGAAATTTTCCGTCACTTTTTGGCACCTTCAGAAGCAATCCTCACAACCAGGAAGTACTGAAATTCCCCCTCCCCCCTTTCATCTGCTGTTCAGCAGGGGCTTTTCCTGCAATTATCAGGGCTGGCCACTAGATTGCACTGTCAAAAATGTGCTGAATATGTATTGCAAATCAAAATACAGTATAGTGAAATCCCGGGTTACGGAATTAATCCATTCTAGGACATTTTCTGTAAAGCACTTTTTTTGTAACGTGAAGCACAATTTCCCATAGGAATACATTGATTTTTTTTAAATGTTCTGGAGGTTAGAAAAGAGCAAAAAAAACCAATCTCTTTCTAAAGTGGTGAAAACACAGCGAAAAATGGAACGGAAAAACAGTTTTTTGGGCTTTTTAGTGAGCTTCAGAGCTGATTTGTTTTATTTTCAAGGCATATTTGTCACATTTCTGTCGGTGCCATCTAGTGGCCAGTTCTTGTAATTGCAGAAAAAGCCCCTGCCTAACAGCTGATAGGGTGGGGGGATTTCCAGCATTTCCTGGTTTTGGGGAGAGCTTCTGTCGGAGCCAAAATGTGATGAAAATTTTCAAAAACGGAGTAGAAATGCTCCAAACACCATCCTACTGCTATAAGGAAAACCTCATGGAATGGATTAATTCTGTAAAGTGGGGGTTCATTGCATTTCAGTAGCATGTTCTGATAAACCTAATAGGCAAATTACACTTCCACTCAGATTCCATACTAACTAGAATTAACACTAATGTGATAAAGGCAGCACTTTAAACACAAGCAAGAAACTACAGAATTTTTTAAACATGTTACTGAGCACGTACCTGCATATACTTATCCTTAATTTGTTCACATGTGGAAATACAGTTGGAGATATAAAGGTGAATAAATTCTGGGGGAAGGTCAACTGCTGTTGTAAGCCTATTGAAAATACACATATAAAATTATCCCAACTATTGTACAAGTTCAGTTTAAGCACATCATCTCTTCCTTCCCCAATAATGATGTTTATGCAGATGGATAAGGAGAGGTGAGATGTGTCTCCTTTACAATTTAGGAAAGTATAAAAATGCTTCTTCATGCAGATTTCTATTACAACTTAAGGTTTTAAAAAAATCTTCATTTATATCCCTTTCTTGTTTTGCCCAAGCCTTTGGTATGAAGCCTCTCTTTAAATCAATTGCAAAGACTAGGAGGAAAAAAAGTAAGTCTGATCCTTGGATGTCTTAAAAGCCAAACTTAAGAGTCAATTTCATGCTGTTATGTGACATCAAGCTGCTTTCAACTTAAAATAAACCTAGTAGGGTTTTCAAGGTATGTGAGTAACTAATTGCCTGCCTCCTAGTGAGTTTCCATGGCTCAGCTGAGACCTAGGGGTTCCTGTCCTGGTACAGTAATCTATGCACTATACCACACTGATGCTCCCTTTCATGGGCCTGATTTAAGCTTGCAACCTACTGATATGTGAACCAATGGAAAGGCAATCTTACATGGCATACAGTGCACCTATGCAACTCATGCAAGTGCTCTGTGCATAGAAAAAACATGTCTTTGTCTCCAACGTTCAAGGTCATGATAATGGAGAGGATTTTGCTCTTACATGCAGCCATGCTTTTGTTTAAGAAACAAAAAAGACATGCAGCTGAGGTTGGGATTTAATCTGATTCCAGCATCTAATACTGAATGGGTTCCCAGTTATGCGCAGTTCACTCTCCACCACAGAACAGAGGAACTGTACTATACACACACACACACACACACACACACACACACATCTATCTATCTGTATGTGTGTGTGTGTGTGTGTGTATCTATATATATATATTTGCACAACAAAGCATTCATTATGCAATGGCGATTTTGGTAACGGGTATACCCGCTTAATGGGAACCCCAGTTAACGAACATTTCCCCCCGTTATGCGGGACATCTCCCATAGGGAACCGCTTTACAAAAAACCGCACAGTGAAGAGCTCCGTGGAACTGAGGTTTTTTTTTTTTGTTGTTATTGTTATGCGGGATTCTACTGTACTGCCCTCTTGGATAACTTTTCATTGGTAGAACCAAGGTAATATGAAACATTCAAAATAGAGCAATAAAAAAATATTCTGAGTGAAATACATACCGATTTACAACTTCCATTGAATGTAGAGACATATCCATGTTCACTAAGACTGAAAAATACTCTGTTATCTGACTTGATTGCATTAATTTAAGCAGCATTTCTATAGCAACTAATGGGTTATTTTCCACCAGATCAGGTAATTTGGCGGGAGTGAGCCCAATATGGTAAACAAGCTTGGGGTCCTTCTCCAATTCTCCAAGAAGCTGCATTTAAAAAAACATTAGAAAAATACAAAAATGTAGATGGTAAAATAATACACAGTTCTTTCAAATTCTTAAAAAAATAATATTTAAAAAATATTTAATATTTAAAAAATAAAATAGAACTAGACCAGATACAAGTTGTTTATAAACTTACTTGTGTCTGCTGTTGAGATGATAAAGGACTTTTGAATGCTTTGGCCATGATTCGTTTGATTTCCACTCCAGCACTGTTTTTCACACACATTGACTTGTCCCACTGAATAGCATGATCTGGCTCTATTGGATTTAACCAAGCTAACTCATCCTCACAGATATGGAGAGGAGGTGGTGGCCGGATAAATTCTGGCCGAAAATGACCTGAGGAAGAAGACATTAATAATGACTTACTTAAAATGAAGTCCTTTTAAAATCTACCAGTGTCTACCATTTTATCAATCTAAGATTTATCTATTCCACTTATGTTTCTAGATACCATAACAGTCTGAAGAAGCCTGGTACAGGAAGCCTTTAATAGCTATGCTTCTCTCCATAAAGAAATCCCACATCTGCTAAAGTTAGCTGTGATAGTGGTGATATATACTGTACAGTTAAAAGCTATGAATACAGATTCCTCATCAACACAATGATTATTTAAAACTTAAAGTTCAAACAGAAAGTCCAAAAACTTTCTGGGGATGGGATTTTCGGATTTTCTAGAATACAAATGTTGTAATCCTCCATTCTTACAGACACCTTGTACACACCTGAATGGGTTGCATCTGGCGGAAAGACCAAAATTGGAAAGTTTTGAGGCTTAGCTAGGCCACCTAAGACTAAAAGTCATCCCAGTTTAGGTTTTTCAGATGCAACATATTCAGGTGTCTGTAAAGTTCAAGAATGGAAAATTATGGTACAGTATTTGTGATCCAAAAGAGCCTTAAATCCAATCCTTATAAGTGACACATGTCACATCTGGAACAATTTTGGAGCTTCTTGCTTGAACTCTTAAGTTTAAAATTCTTTATCTGATGAAGAGTTTTGTAGAACCTACAGATGGCTTTATCTGTAAGTATTGCCAAACCGAGAACTTGTGTTGCATGAAAAGATCACATGGCTATTTCTGGTATTAGCAACTGAGATTAACTTCCTTAAATTTCATGAAAAACTGTGAGTACAGTGATACCTCATACAACGCCCAAACTTGGTTCCACAAGTTTGGAGTTTATACGGATTTGGACTTTGTATGAGGCATGCAAAATCCTAGCCGTGATGCCTCATACAACGTCCAAATCCTTGCCACGATGCCTCATACAACGTCGTTTCCATAGAGATACATTGTGCTGTAACAGCACAGACTTCAGGGCAAAGTCAAGGAAACTGACAGAACTTTAAGAAATCATTTTCTAAAGGCTAAAAACATTACAAAAACTTGTCAAACAACCCTGATTGTCCAAGAACCTGAAGAATGCTGCAAAAATCCCAGGAATGCTTCTAAAAATTCTGACGAAAAAATTCCAAAATCGTGCTCAAAACCACTCTTTGCCTCATGCAAAACCCACAAGAGCAATGCATGCATGTGTCCTGCCTTTTATATTGCCCAGGCACAATGCAACCTGGGAAAACCCCAATGCCTCGTACAACATTGCACGAATTTGTATGAGGCAACTTTTTTCAAGGAATTAGGCAATGTTGTATGAAGTGGACTTTGTATGAGGTATTACTGTAATAGTAAAACACTAGTGAAAATCTGTGGGCATTTGTCAAAACTAAGAGTATCCTGAAACAATTTCTGGACAAGGAACACAGCATAAGTAGATAGTAGATTTAGTAATCTGCATATCTAAACCAGACTCAACAGATACGTATTACAAGGCTAATCAAAAAGGCTAAAAACATGTTGCTCTTGTTAGGACAATATATAACCCAAGGCCATTAATCCCTATACAAATTTTGATAGCATGAATAAATATATCCCATAAATAATTGCAGAGATAGCTCTTTCTTCACAGACATCAATGTATGAACAAAATTGACAGTAACATTGATAACTGCCTTAAATATTCAATGTAAATAAATTCACTTCATGCATCCAATGAGATTACAATTTATGGTCTTAAAATAATGAATTAATCTCCAAGATACCTCTTGATTCATTCTGTTTGAAATCACAGAGAAACAGCATAATAATAAAAATAAAAACTACCAAACCAATTCAAATAATTTAACCATGAATGTTTTTGCAAGCCCACTTGCCCTATATTAAAAAAAACACACTAGTTTGATTATTTATTTATTTTGGCCATATTTTAGCATCAGTCACTTATTTGGGCGGGGGGTGGGAATCATCACTGCAGTAAAAGTAAAATGACTCCTTACAATCAGCAGAATTACAAGCTCAAAGGGGACAATACAGCAGGTAACGACATTTTTTTTTAACATGGTGAGAGATTACAAAAGTAATGCATACTTTCAATAGGTGGTTTTGGTCCACTCACTAGAGCTTCAGTGATCTGAGAGGCAACGGAGCTGTCAAAACCAGAATTTGAAGAATCAGGGTCAGGGTCACTGAGAATGCTGGGGAAACTAGCTTTACTCTGTGTTGGTAGTTCAGACTGACGTTCTGTGGGGGGGAAAAGATACTGAATTTCAATGCACACAATCTTGAAGCACACAAACAAGAGTTTGTTCATTCCACATCACCACCCTCAGCTTCATTTGCCTCCTGGCAATAAATGATAAGGCAGGAATTCCAATGTCTCTTGAAAATTGACTGAATTCATTATTTCCTCCAAATCCCAGAAGGACAGGATTTGGATTTTTTAATTCTCAATTTCTAATGACGCCCATTTTTAAGTTTAATTCTGAGATTCTAACATTTTAATACCTCACTGACTAATGAAACCTAACTTAGCATGGATAACTTCATGAAGTATTTGGGTCTCTGAATTAAAGCAGCATTATGAACTACAGATTTAATCAGAGGTCCTTACAATTGTTGAAACTACCACTTCACAGTGGTTTTTCTATTGCTCCCTTAGTTCTAATAGTTTCTGCCTCCTAAGAGGCACCAAGCAACTGAAACAGTGGAATTTCCGAACAAGAAATATTCCAGTTTCACATATTACAGAAAATTAACAACAAAAGCTGAGATTATCAGCACATATGCTGTATTGATTCCACAAAACTTTCATATTTTTTCAAAATTCTGAGTCACACAACTGAACATCAGTCCCAAAGTATGGCTTTATTAGCAAGCTGAGTGGATAAAAATCAAGACAGGTACTTGTAGAAAATAATCTATTACATTTATGTTTGTTTGTTTTCCAAACAGACCCTACAACTGAGTAATTCACTGATAAAGATTTTAGTCTTTCAGATGAAACAGTTCCTCAACTTAGTTCCCCAGATGTAGGACATTAATTTCCAGGAGCTCCAGCTGGCATAACAAATGGTCACTCCAACTTGTAGTTCAACAATGTATTGGACCAAATTGGAAGCCACTGCCCTAGAACAGTGATGGCGAACCTTTTAGAGACCAAGTGCCTAAGCAGAGGGGTGGGGTGAACTGTATGCTGGGGGGATGAAAGAAGCACTCCTATTGGGCAGAGGGGCGAAGCGAACTCTGTGCTGGGGCAATGGCTCTGAATGCCGCTCCCCAGCACATGTACCATAGGTTCACAATCACTGCCCTAGAAGGTATACATTTAATTAACAGAAGAAGGGGTGGAACCTACAGTGCCTACTTATAGATCAGTGGTTTTCATTATAAGCACAGACAAAGCATTATTCCATCCATCCTGTTGCCACTTCCACCACACCTGGAAGTGGAAACAGGCGCATTTACATCAGCTGCAAAATACGCAAATGCACCTGCGTAAACAGAAGTGGGTGCATTTACAACAGCCGTAAATGCGCCTGCTTCCATGGTCCAGCCCACTCAGCTGTCCGGGGGTGTAGCCAGGCCCGCAATGTAAAAAGGTTTGCCACCCCTGGTCTATGTCAACTTGCCTCCAAATTTTACACCATTCACACAACTACACAAAATAATTTTGACCATTAAGTCACAGATCAGATTATACTGAAGTATTTCACATAGATCTCCATGGGATTTCTTTCCAAGCAATGTGCTCAGAATTTCACAAATTTAAGGCATGGGTTCAGCTGATATAGCTTACTCTCCAATCCTGGGGGAACAAGGGGAAAGTGGTCCACATTATATTTAAAGAAATCTGCTTATAGCCCACAGAGAAGCTATACAGCACTTATTCAGACACCGCATTAATAGGATTATCATCATAAAAATGATATGACTTCCTCAGACTTCAAAACCTTCTACAGACTGGTCTGAAAATGAAAACAAATTTTACTTACAAGTTGCCAATATTTGGCTAGAATCTCATATCCTAAATTCTTCAAAGAAAGACACATTTAATATATGTGACAGTTTGTCACACATTTAGCATATTTATTTTACTTAAATCAGGAATGGGCAACTGGCATCCTCCATCTGTTTCTGAGTCACTCATATAATCCCTCACTGCCAAAACCAACCTTAAGGTCACAATTCCATGTCTGTCTGAAACACTGTGCAGGAACCAATTGTCTTTTTGTTATGCTCTGTAAAATAACTGACCTTCACAACATTTGGTAAACACTACTGTGACACAGCTTAATGCCAAGTAGATAATTTGTCCTGCAACTCATATCCGAGAATGCATTTTTTCCTGAAGCAGGAAAAATGCCATTGGCGTGAATTTGTTTAAGGTGGATCCCAGCTTGCCATGAAGTGACCCACACACTATGATCTTGGAGAAATCTCCTGCGGCACATATGAAATGAAACATGCAGGATTTAACACTGGGACTGCAATGGACTGCCACAGCCTTGAGGATCTAGGATCTTATCAAGGTACGTCTTCATAGCCAGTCCATCTAGCATGGCCTCTTCCGCCTCCAGGGCCGTTGAGAGTCAGAGTTCCTCCTCCGCTCATTTTGCCGTTGGGCCCAATATGATGGTTTCCAGTGGCGTTTCCTCCACTGAGGGGTCCATCACCCCACCTAAAGGGGCTCATCCACCCTTAGCTGTTGGCCCATTTACGGAGTCAGGTTATTTACCACCGCCCAACACTCAGCATTGAGTCGCTGGCTGTATGGTCTACTCCATTACTGTAGCAGGATGTCCGGCCAAACAGGTCTACAGTCTATACTGCTGCTATATGTCATAATAATATTTGGTTTTTGAATTTTAAATTAAAACTTTGCTTGAAATATTTGAATCTAAAGATGAAACTAGGACCAAACAAGTGCATGCTGGCTACACTGATGAGCACCTTTTAATTTGCAGTTTATCAGCAAAGGATAAGATAGTTGCTGTTTTCTAGGTAAGTGAAAGCGTTTGCTGAATGTTTTCTAAGTGCTTTCAAAGTTCAGTGTCAGTAACTGACACAACGATAGTCACAGGACAGGGCTGCCAAATAAGGATGAATTATGGAATCAAGGGTGCAATTTTAAAAAGATATAGATGGGCACTGCTGTGGAACATGGAGATGATACTTTTCTTTTTTCTGTGGGAGCAGAACTATTTGTATAGGGAAAATTCATTTTAAAATGCTCCATACTTCAACACTGAGTCTGGTGTTGCAAAGAATTAAGTTCCAGGAGCCTGGTTAGTCCTCATCCAAGTACAATATCTAGTAAAGCCCCGGGGTTACCCGAAGCATTCGTAACCCAGGGCTTTACTGTGCTCATGAAGATTCTTCTACCATGATCTAAACAAATATGTAAAATAAATATCTCAAGAAAGGACAAAATATGACCTTACGGGTTTGTTCATTAATTAGGAACAATACTCCTCAGTAGTTGAAAAGAGGTGAAATTTTGCCAAGATCATTAATGCCAGGAAGTTCCCTGATTTGAAGGGAGAGTGCTGGAAAAATAGAGATTTCTCTAGAGGCCACTGATCCTTAATCAGGGAAGTCTTCTACCAAATAAACAGTCTGTACTTAAGGCAGGGTTTGCTATGGTTTTCTTTTTTTCACAAACAGGGACACAGAATTGGCAGTAAGTCCTAAATAACCATAACAAATGAAATGTCATTTTCATCTGTCATCTGACCAAGCATATCAGACAGTAAATAAAATAATAATAATAATAAAATAAAAAAACAATGGCTCTTAATATTTGGTAGTTAAATAGTAATTAATGAGTATAGATATTGTTATGTGCTAGCATACAGTAATGTTTGTTAGTAAGATACTATGGATTTGTTAGTGTATTGTATTGTTAACGTATTATTAATGTTTTCTTTTCTTTTTTGTATGTTTATTAAAAACTTAATAAAAATTATTTTTTAAAAAAAGAAACAAAAACATCGTGGCATCTTAAAGGCTAACTATTATATTTACTCCTGCCAACCTAGCAGTTTGAAAGAGAAATTGCAAGTAGACAAATAGGGACCACTTCGGTGGGAAGGTAAACAGCATTCCATGCACTCCAGTGTCGAGGCATGCCTACCACGTGTCAACGGAAACATCTGCAAACGCAGACACCACTGGTTCTTTGGCTATAAACAGAGATGTACCACGCTAAAAACATTGTTATGCGTGAAACTCCATAGAAACCCGCATAACAACAAAAGGGTCTACTGTATCACTGCTCCCATTCATTTAATAGCACTGCCTCACTTTGTGCGTATTTTTTGTTTTTCATAGAACAAAATGAGGAAACTGACCATTTCCCATCCATGTTTTCTCTGTCTAAAACCTCTCTTACCATTTCATCTCAGACGAAAGTAAGAACATAAGCCTAACAGGAAAGTTAGGTCTTCTAGATTTCCAGCATGCAAAGATTTATTTCATAAATGCTATGAACTGTTCATCGAACATCAAGAGGGTCAATCAATTCAAATACAGACAAGACTTTAAAGCATGTAGAGTGGAACTCCTGATAACGTCCGACCCTGATAACATCATATCCGGACAACGTCCCATCAATTTTCAGAAAATTGATGCGCACCCTCCGGGGGGAGAACCGGCCAAGCACGTGGCTGCTTCTTCCCCCGGAGGTACTCACCCGGCCGCCGTTGTAACACACGCCCTTCCGCTTCCCGGAGTGACCGGCTCCCGGCTGGCAATGGGAGTGGGGTCGCTCAGCGCTCACATGTGAGTGCTGTAAAACACGCCCTTCCACTTCTGAAGGCTGAAGGGCGTGTTTTACAGTGCCAACATGTGAGCTCCGATTCACCCCACTCCCGCTGCCAGCCAGGAGCCAGCCACTCAGGGAAGCGGAAGGGCATGTGTTACAGCGCCAGCCAGGTGAGTACCGATCCACAGTAGTAGGTGCATGCAGACCCACCTGACACCGCTGCCCCAAGCAATCCGGTGGTCCACTGCTCGAACCACTGGTTTGTTTGGGGTGAGGTGCCCCCCAAACAAATGCTCTCTTCCACAACTCCTCCAGGTGAACCGCGTGGTCAGCTCCCTGCCCGCAGGTGCGACGGGGGAGTGCAGCACTTGGTTTGGGGAAAGTGGCTTTTTTTAAAGCGATATCCGGTATTGGTCCTCATAACATCCAAATCCGGTTAACGGTTAGACTTGTGGAACCAAGTTTGGACGTTATCAGGAGTTCCACTGTATTAAATATGCTAACCAAATAGCAGGCAAAAAGGTGTCATTCTCTTGCTGGATTGCTCAGTGGTTTACTTATCTGGCTATGGAGCCAGAGGTTGGGAGTTTAATTTCCCACAGTGCCTCCTTGACAGGAACTGGACTCAATTCATAAGGTCACTTCCCACTCTGCAGTTCCAAGATTATTATTAATCTTGAGTGGACTCACTTATCTCAAAAACAAAATCTTGCAAAAGCAATAACAAACATTCATAGTAGAGCAAAAAAAATTCAACAAACTCAATTTATTTCTTACCTGCCAAAGCCAGCTGGAGACCACTGATATCTACAGACTGGCCCATATTTCCTACATCCATTGACGCAATCTGCCGTGGAGTCTTTTTGAAGAGTTCTCTAGGCGGGGCCAACATTAGCTGGGAAAGAAAGAATCTTTCTTGTGGGGTTATGGGAGGCAAAAAACCTAAACAAGACAACATAATAGTCTTATATGTTTTGCCATATTTTTTGCAGGAACATCTTATATTATACAGTGCTATAATATATGCTATACTATGAAACAATGTATTATATATTATAATATACTAACCACTACACTATAATTTAACATACAGTGGTACCTCATACAACAATTTTAATCTGTTCCACAGGGTTTGTTGTACAAAACAATTGTTATATGATGTATGCATCGTATAGCGATTTTCCCTATGGGATGCATCATACACTGATTTTTTTTGCTAAGTGGTTTTTCCCATTTAAAAAATATTGTATGGTTTTTTCCATAGGAAAATTGTTATGCGGGACACCATTTCTCCCAAAAACCCTAATTATTATGCGATTTTGTTGTTATATGGGGCGATTGTTGTATGAGGTTCCACTGTACTAAAGAACAGGGTACAAAGAAAGAGCCTCCTGGAAGATTGTGTTGTTTTGAACCACAATTGGGTGTACCCAGGCAACCATAACCTTGTGCTGGCTAGTCTTTCTCACACTTGATCAGGCAAAAGGACCTACAGAATGAATTCACCAAAAGGTGGTTTCATTTTTGGCAGTTTCACGACTGGCCTCTAGACACGGAAGAATACTAAAGAATATATTTTGGATGGATATGGAGTAGTACGTAGCAGGACTCCTTAAATAAATGCTCCTGAGAGCAGAAGTAGCAAGTGGATTTTTCACTAATTTCCCCTCCCCACTATAAGCCAACATAAATCTTTTCTAGAGAGTTCTTTGAAAGGAAGGAAGGAGCAGACTAGGAGAAATAAGCAAAAATCACCTCCTCCCTATCTACAACCACATCTAGTTAGCAGACTGAAAATGTCTGGTAGATCTAGCTCACTGTCATAAATAGAAGGATACCGTATCTTCTCTTCAGAGAAGAGTTTGAGTTCCCATTGTACTTTCTGGGAAAAGAGCCAATCTGCGTACCTTAGGGCAAACTGCACAGACCCAGTGTGACCCCGGGAAAAGGTGGATTGTGACCATTTCTGAGAATTACATACATAGAAACCTCTGCAAAGGGCCATCATAAGTTGGGACTGATTTGACAACATGCAATCATTAATATTAGCGATCAGTTATACTGCTAGGTTGAATAGAAAGAAACAGCAGAGCAACAGGTATTCACATCTTCCTCTCTGCTGCCATCTCTTTCCTGCTAATTAGCTGAACATTGGCAGTGACTTTTTAAAAGACCACACACACACACACTTGCCTTACAACGTAAATTGACCTTAAATGCACTGATCTACAGTGGAGAGTAATTAAATGTGCAATTTTCAAAAGATCAATTCACATCCTGTGTTCCCATCTTTAAAGATAAAATACACCAATAAGCTGACTAAACAACCATGTTGGACATTTCTACTTAAATACAGTTACCAAATACAGTAATATCTCATAGAAAGTCCGCTTTGTACAACATCGGATTCATACAACATCACCTAATTCCTTGAAAAAAGTTGCCTCATACAAAGTCGCTGGATTTTTTTGGATTTTTTCGTCAGAATTTTTAGTAGCATTCCTGGGATTTTTGCAGCATTCTTCAGGTTCTTGGACAATCAGGGTTGTTTGACAAGTTTTTGTAATGTTTTTAGCCTTTAGAAAATGATTTCTTAAAGTTCTGTCAGTTTCCTGTCTGTTTCCCTGACTTTGCCCTGAAGTCTGCGCTGTTACAGTACAATGGATCTCTATGGAAACGACATTGTACAAGGCATCGCGGCAAGGATTTGGACGTTGTATGAGGCATCGCGGCTAGGATTTTGCATGCCTCATACAAAGTCCAAATCCGTATAAAGTCCAAACTTGTGGAACCAAGTTTGGACGTTGTATGAGATATCACTGTACCTGATTATATTGTATTGCATGTAAATTTAACAAGTTGAATGCTTGCAGAGAACTACATAACAGTGTGCACACACATCTGAAGGGTACTAATTTTAAAAAAACTTGATGAAATATATATTTATTACCGCTGCGCAAGTGTCACTTTGCAACAGAGTACTGACCAAGGGGTGCATGTATAAGAAGATCAATACTATTTGATCACCTAAAGACCTTTCCGCCCCTTTAATGAACAGACTTAGGAGTGTTCATCCAGGATCAGAGCACTAATTTGCAGTTATCTGAGAAGGGAAACAAAGGACCTAGAATTACAGATTTAGAGTAATATATACTGCAGTGTGTGATTGCAGTTACACTAGAAACCATATTATCAAGCAGGAAGGTAAATCATAAGGAACTGACAAAGTATTAAATTGCAAACCTATGCCTACTTTTCTTAGAGCAAACCCCAGGGAACACAATGGGACTTGCCTCTGGTTGGGCACACAGGGTCAAACTCTTAATACTTGTTAGAATGAAATGTTTATAGGACATGGGATGTGGGGAGAAAAACAAGAATAAAATTTATTAAAAATATAACATTATGATATAATTGTGGCTCAAATGGCTACTGGGGAACCGAACTGCTGACCTTCCACCTCCCAGTCAGCGTCTTAGCCACTTGAGCCCCTTAAAAGTAAAGGTTTCCCTTGCTCGGAAGCCAGTCGTATCCGACTCTAGGGTTCAGTGCTCATCTCTGTTTCCAAGCCGAAGAGCCAGCGCTGGCTGCTTGTGCAGACGTTTCCGTGGCCAGGTGGCAGGGCTCCAAAACAGAGCCCTGGCGGCGCAGTGGTTAAACTGCTGTAGTGCAGCCAAGAGGTTGTGAGTTCGATCCTGACGGGGAGCTGGACTCAAATCAGCTTTCCATCCTTCCCAGCATGTTGAGGCAAAAAAAAAAATGTTAATTACCTTGTGAACTTCCCAGAGAGTGTACTAAACGCTATTTATGTATTTTTTGGGGGGAAAGGGGGGATATAAATTGCGATTGTTACTTCCCACTCAACTCACACGGGAAGGGGTGAGTGCGGAGACTCGGCCGCCCCCGCCACCACCACCGGTGCTGAGAGGGTACCTGAAAGCGGGGGCCTCTCTATGTCCTCGCCGCCGCCGCCGCCGCTGCTTCCTCCTCCGACCGGCCCGGGCCCGGAGGCGGCGGCGTTGCGCTCGGGAGGCGCCGGGTTGAGGAGGTGGGCGAAGATGGCGGCGAAGGGGTTGGCGGCCAGGGGCTCGGTGCGGTACATCTCCCACAGCAGGTAGAGGGCGGTGAGGCGCTGCGGCGGGCTGGGCAGGAGGTCGGGCTGCTGGAGGAGCAGCACCAGGACGGAGCCCACGCGGAAGTGCTCGGCCTTGCCGAAGTAGTGGTGGAAGGCGGTGGAGAGGCCTTCGAAGGTGCCGCCTCCGGCCTCCTCGGAGACGATGTTCAGGAGGCTCGCCAACTCCTTCGGCGAAAGGCTCATCCTTCCTGGCGGCGGCGGCGGAGGCCAGGCAGCCTCGTTGCTGTTGTGGTGGTGGGCTTTGCTACTGCCACCGCTACAGCCAAGCCAACGGCGGCAGCGGCCACCACCACCTCCACCCCCGGGAATCGAACCCGCGGCCTCCGCTGGGCTCGCTTCGAGAGTCGGGACTAATCTTGGCTCCGCCCCCTAGCATTCAGCTCCAACTACGCCCCCCCCTCGCGCCTTTCCTGTGTTGAGCTTCGCTTGCGCATGCGCGCGCGCACCCTCCACCTCCCTAGCGGCTACTCCTTCCAATCCTTCCTCCCCTCATTCCCTTACGGAAACGGAATTGGCCTCTTGGGTTTCTTTGTGCGCAGCTCCCGCCCTGGCGCCCTAATTCTCTCCAAGTCTCTCCCATACCTCCATGGTCTCTCCTCTACCACGCTTTTTTTTCTAGGCGCTGCCGTAAAGTGAATGACAACCGGGTATTTTTCGACAGTGTCGCAAAACTAAGCAGGAGAACGAGCGGGGGGGGGGGGGGGCAACTAGTAAAAGGTTTCCCTTGCTCGAAAGCCAGTCGTATCCGACTCTAGGGTTCACCTCTGTTTCAAAGCCGAAGAGCCAGCGCTGTCTGCTTCTGCAGACGTTTCCGTGTGGTCATGTGGCAGGCATGACTAGACACCGGAGCGCACAGAACGCTGTTTACCTTCCCGTTCCCACCGAAGTGGTCCCTATTTATCTACTTGCAATGTCTTGCTTTGGAACTGCTAGGTTGGCAGGAGCTGGGACAAAGACGGGAGCTCATTCCACCCTGCCTTCCAGTCAGCGTCTTAGCCCCCTTGAGCCCACTCACTCAGCCCAGTAATAAAGCCTTCTTTCTCTAGGAAAGGAAGTACAGTAATCGTCACTGTACCCTTGCAAAAAGACGGGTTCTTTGTGTTACAGATGCTTGAGAGAACTTTTTGAAGTGGTAGCAGCGAGGAGAACAAAGAGGTCAATCTTAGAAGAAATCAACCCTGACTGCTCCTTAGAAGGTCAAATAGTAAAGAGGAAGTATTTTGGACATCAAATGAGAAGAGAGGATTCACTTGAGAAAGCCTTGATGCTGGGAAAGGTGGAGGGCAAAAGAAGAAGGGGGTGGCCAAAATGAGATGGCTAGATGGTATTGTAGATGCAGTGGGCACAGAGCTGGGCGGGTTGAGGAGGATGGTGGAGGACAGAGGTGCCTGGAGGATGATGGTCCATAGGGTGGCAAAGGGTCGGAATCGACAGTGTGACTGAACAACAACAACAAAGCTGTGTTAGTCTGTGCAAGCATATAGAGAGTAAACAAAAGCGTTGCGGCACCTTAAAGACTAAATCCTGTATTTAAACATTTAAAGCTCCACAGCCCCCTTCTTTTATTCCTCCTTGTAGTCACCTGTTGTGTATGCAAGAACACTGTTGCTTTAAGTAAATGAATGTAACCAGCCCCATATCACAATGTATCACAGCTGCTAAAGGAACGCGAGCGAGCCGCCCATCAAGGGCGGGTGCGAGCGTTCATACTCACATGGTTCAATCCCCAAATCACGGACAGCCGCGGGAAACTTCTCCGCATGAAGAACTACAGAAGAGGGGGGCGTGCCTCAAGACGACGCCCCCAACGGTGGCAGCCAATGAGCCACCGTGCAGCCAGATTCAAATGTGTTTCATTGTTTCATTACTGTATATAATGTGATGTACCTCCGCCATTACCACATGTTCGTTCTGATCATCAACCAATAAACCTGTGTTAGTCCTTACTGCGACTCCTTCTTTGTCTTCCGTGCAAGATTCAAATGTGTTTCATTGTTTCATTACTGTATATAATGTGATGTACCTCCGCCATTACCACATGTTCGTTCTGATCATCAACCAATAAACCTGTGTTAGTCCTTACTGCGACTCCTTCTTTGTCTTCCGTGCAAGACACTAAATTGGCGACGAGGATGGGATAATGGCGAATCCCAGAGTCAAGACGTACCATTTCGACGTCAGCGAGCCTGACCAGTGGGAGCTCTACGAGTGCCAGTTTCGGCACGCGATGGAAGCAGCCGGCGTCGACGACGACGCGCTGATACGCTCCCATTTCCTGGCCCAGGTGGGACCGGCCACGCTGCGCATTCTCATGAACTTGGTGGCGCCAAAGAAGGTTGAAGCCGTGCCGATCGACCAACTCCTGGAGCTGCTGAGGGCACACTTCCAGCCCCCAGTCTCGATTTTTCCGGCCCGGGTCGCGTTCCACCGGCGAGACCAGCGTCCAGGCGAGTCCGTGTCCGACTACGCAGCGGCCCTCAGGCTGGCGGCTGTGCACTGCAAGTGGGACGATTTGAACCAGGCCCTACGAGACCGCCTGCTATGCGGCCTGCGGGACGAGGAGCTGCAACGGAAGCTCATGACCCGCGACGAGCACCTTTCGTTCAATGAGGTGTTGCGAGAGGCGCAAGCGGCTGAGGCGGCCAGGAGCGGGGTCAAGGTGTTCAAGGCCCGCAGCACAGCGTCCGAGCGGGCCAAGTCCCCCGTTCAAACGGCACGTCGGACCCCAGCGAAGGCAGCCTGGCGGGCACCTAGGTCGCCCGCCGGCACTCCAGAGACCTCCGACGACTCGTCCGTAACGGCGGACTCCTACACCAGCGAGGACGACGGCGTCCAGAGAGTAAGGAAGCGCGGGGAGCGGCGGCAAGACCGAGAGCGGCAGGACCGCCGCTGCGACGGCTGTGGCGCGGCCCACGACCGCACGAGGTGTCCCTTCCGCAAGGCCGAGTGCCACAATTGCGGTCGAAAGGGGCACATCGCCCGAGTTTGCAGGCGCGGGCGACCCGAGAGCAAAGGCAGTTCCAGCCACCCCCAGCACCACCAGCGGAAGGCGGCCGGTTCCAGGAAGGTGTCCACCATTCGCGGCGAGGACGACGTGCACCGCGTGGCCCTGAAGCACCGGCGATTCTACGTGGAGGTACAGTTGCAGGGGCGCCCCGTGAAAATGGAGATAGACTCAGGGTCGTCATACTCCATACTGTCCCAGAGGGAGTACTTGCGCATCCCCCCAGAGGCGCGGCCCAAGTTGCGGGCCATGCGGTCCCATCTGCGGGACGTACAGGGAAACGGGATCCCAGTGTTGGGGGTGGGGAAATTCAAGGTGAAGTTCAAGAATTTCTCCGAAAGGCTGCCCCTAGTGGTCCTCAAGGGGGGGAAGTGTTGCCTCCTAGGGACGCAGTGGTTTGCTCCCCTGGGGATAGAACTGTCCGGCATCCATGCCATAGAGACTGACCCAATGCAGGACGTTTGCAATGCGCACCCGGACGTTTTTAAAAAGGGACTCGGGACTTACAGGGAGCCCCCAGTTTCATTCGAGTTGGACCCAGAAATCCGGCCCATCCGCCTTAAGCCGAGGAGGGTGCCCTTCGCACTCAAGGACAAGATCGAGGCGGAACTGGACAAATTGGTGGGGCAGGGGATTTTGGTTCCAGTTGATTCGGCAGAGTGGGAGACGCCGATTGTTACGGCCCTTAAATCAAACGGGGAGGTCAGGATTTGTGCGGACTATAAATGTACGATCAACAAGGCCATTCGGCCAAATGCATACCCAGTGCCCGTGGTCAGCCACCTGCTGGCCACACTCCATGGGGGGAGGTGTTTCGCCAAGTTAGACCTAGCCCAGGCCTATCAGCAACTTTCAGTGACCCCAGCCGCTGCCGCTGCGCAGACCATAGTAACGCATAAGGGGGCATTTAAGGTAACGCGCCTTCAGTTCGGCGTGAACTCGGCCCCCGGGATCTTCCAATCCCTCGTGGAACGCCTGTTAAAGGGGCTTCCAGGAGTTCTACCATACTTCGACGATGTGCTGATAACAGCGGGGAGCGAGGTAGAACTAGCCAAAAGACTAGATGGGGTCCTCTCAGTTTTCGAGAAAGCGGGGCTTCGACTAAGGAAGGACAAGTGTGTGTTTTTTGCGAGGGAGGTTGAGTTCCTAGGTTTCAAAGTAACCCCAGAGGGGATCAGGCCCTCAGAGTCCAAGGTTGCAGCCGTACAGAATGCCCCTCGCCCCACCGCAAAACCGGAGCTGCAGTCGTTTCTGGGGCTCCTTAACTTCTATCACTCGTTCCTGCCTAGGAAGGCATCGGTTGCGGAGCCACTGCACGCCTTGTTAAAAAAGGACGCGGTTTGGCGGTGGGGGGACAAACAAGAGAGAGCCTTCCGAGAACTAAAATCACTCCTCTCCTCAGATGCGGTCCTGACACATTTTGACCCTAGGAAGCCAGTGGTTCTGGTATGTGATGCGTCCCCGGTGGGGGTAGGGGCGGTCCTGTGCCACGTGTTAGAGAGCGGGCGGGAGGCCCCGGTGGCTTACTACTCCAGGTCCCTTTCGAAGGCTGAGCGCAATTACGCGCAGACAGACAGGGAGGCACTGGCCATAATCGCAGGGACCAAAAAGTTTCATGATTTTCTATACGGCCGCGAGTTTACGGTAGTGACTGATCACAAGCCGCTTCTGGGGATCTTCACTACCGGCAAACCTACCCCCCAAATTCTCTCCCCCAGGATGTTGCGTTGGGCCATATTCCTCAACGCCTACCAATACGAGTTAGTCTACCGCCCAGGGAAGGAGATCTCCCATGCAGACGCCCTGTCCCGATCTCCCCTCCCAAACTTGGGGGATTCCGCATGCGAGGTAGAGCAGGACCACCAGGTCATGCTAATCGAGTCCCTCGACTCACCCCCAATTGTCCCGGCCGACCTCGCCAAAGCCACGGCGGCCGACAAGATCCTAGCCCAGGTTAGCTCATGGGTGAAAAAGGGGTGGCCCACTACTCCTCCAGAGGAACCGTTCAAACCGTTCTGTAGGCGCAGGGTGGAACTTTCCCTGGAAAGGGGCTGTCTACTCTGGGGCCAGCGGGTGATCATCCCAGAGAAATTAAGGGCAAGGGTACTGAAGTTACTACACACCAGTCACCCGGGGATCGTGCGGTCCAAAGCCCTAGCCAGAAGTTTCTTTTGGTGGCCACAGATAGACGCTGACATAGAGCGTCTAGTGGGCACGTGCGAGAGCTGCCAGAGCTCCCGGCCCGAGGAGTCCCGACTACCCCATAGAGAGGGGGACACAGCCCGCGGGCCGTGGTCTCGTATCCATGTCGACTTCGCGGGGCCCTTCCGCGGGGCCACGTTCCTACTGGTTGTCGACTCCTACTCCAAGTGGTTGGAGGTAATCCCCGTGAGCAGCACCTCCTCCGCGACAACCATAAAGCAGTTGCGCAAACTCTTTGCTTGTTTCGGCCTGCCAGACGTCCTCGTGAGCGACAACGCAAGTTGCTTCACGTCGACCGAGTTCCAAACCTTCATGGAAAGGAACGCAATCAGACACATTACTGCTGCCCCATTCCACCCCGCCACAAACGGTCAGGTAGAGCGCCAAGTGCGCACTACGAAAGACGCACTGCGGCGCATGGGTCCCGGCGACCTGAACCTACACCTGTGCCAGTTCCTAATCACCTACAGGACCACCCCCCTAGCTTCAGGGTTCTCCCCGGCCGAGCTGCTTATGAAGAGGCGCCCGACAACGCTGTTTGACCGGATGGATCCGTCCAGGGTGGAGGATGAGGGGAGAAATATAAATTTAGGGGGGGGGAGCTCCAAGAACTTTTCCACAGGGGACCCGGTTCATTGCAGGAACTACGCGGCCTCGGGGCCAGCGTGGGTGCCGGGGACAATCATCGAGCAAACGGGGCCAGTCTCCTACAGGGTCGAGACGAACTCAGGGCTAACATGGAGACGGCACGCCGATCAGCTCCGAAGGCGAGTCACTAGTGAGGGGGAATCAGCGTTAGGGTCCTCCCCCACCCGCATTACCCAAGGGGGAGACACGGAGGCGCACGAGGGCGAAGTTAAAGAGAGGAATCAGTTTGCCCCCGACTATGACCAGGATCGAGAGTTTGACTATAATTTTCCGTACCAGGGGGAGTTAGCGGAGTGGTCCCCCACCCGTCCTAGCGAGAAGAGGGGTTTCAGTTCAGCCCCTGGTACCTCCAGTCCTCGCAGCACGAGCTTGCTAGAGTACACCATAGCCCCGGCCCCCAAGAGACAAGCGCCACAGAGACAGGCAGCCAGCGGAATCTCGCCAGCCGCAAATCCCCAGACCCCCAAACAGGCAGCGGGAGACAGCGGGGCCACAAGGGTCTCATCGTCAGTCCCGAGTTTCGTACTAGGGGGGTCCCCGGGTCCTACAGGCGGTAGACAAGGGTTCACTTCCCAACTGTTCATTCCGTTCCCGTCCCCACAGGCAAGGTCACCGCAGCCTCATCACAGAACCACTAACGAGTCCCCACCTTACATTGCAGGACAAGACCGCGCGGGACCAGGAGCCACGGGCTCCCCTGTGTTAGGGCAAGCTGACACGCGCCCCAGACGCACGTGCGGGAAGCCACAATGGTTAAGGGACTTCGTCCCATCCTAGGGGGGAGGGATGTTGTGTATGCAAGAACACTGTTGCTTTAAGTAAATGAATGTAACCAGCCCCATATCACAATGTATCACAGCTGCTAAAGGAACGCGAGCGAGCCGCCCATCAAGGGCGGGTGCGAGCGTTCATACTCACATGGTTCAATCCCCAAATCACGGACAGCCGCGGGAAACTTCTCCGCATGAAGAACTACAGAAGAGGGGGGCGTGCCTCAAGACGACGCCCCCAACGGTGGCAGCCAATGAGCCACCGTGCAGCCAGATTCAAATGTGTTTCATTGTTTCATTACTGTATATAATGTGATGTACCTCCGCCATTACCACATGTTCGTTCTGATCATCAACCAATAAACCTGTGTTAGTCCTTACTGCGACTCCTTCTTTGTCTTCCGTGCAAGACACTAAATCACCTCTGGAAATCATAGTTTCCTGTAAGGCCCTTTGTTTTTAAAAACACTCATAGTATAGAAAGCAGGTTGCAATTTTGCACATTTTCCTTGTCTGGAAGATCAGCCAGCAGCAAACAATTGAGACAAGAGGCTGGGAAGCTGCAGACACGCGCAAGGCAAACAAGTGTAAATTGAACACCTTCCTGCAGCACATCCTCAATATCACCACAGACATATGCTGTGTTGGCCTCTTTTCTCGCTCCCCTCTTTCTTGCTTGCTTGCTCTCAAATGTGTAGTGTTTGTGGGATCAAGGAGACAGCGGAGAGGCTTGATTCATCAAGAGGCAAAGAGCAACCGGGCAAGGCAGCAGCGCCAGGCAGAAGCCACCCCAGTTGGTGTTTATTAAGAATACACAGGACAAAGGAAATTCCAGAGAAGAGTATGCAATATATTCTCATTGGTTACCTGCGATAACAGAAGGCTGCTTAATTGGTTAACTATCGGCATGTCTGCCTCGTGCACACTTTTGCTAATTAAAGGGAGTGGGGAGGGCAAGAGCGAGTTAGAGGCCCCAATGTGGGCCTCTAGGTTGCTGTGTTAAAAACAGATGAGGTAAGGAGAACCATCATCCACGATTTATGACCAATGAGTCACAGCGATCGCGCTGTGAAACTCCCCACATCTTCCCCCCTCTGTTTTTAAGAAGCTTATAAGCATAATAAATGTGGTCCTTGCGTTTGCGAGCCGGAAGCGAAATCCTTGCAGGCTAGCAACGAAGGTATGCATTGAACAAAGCAACAGGCAGTTATCAGAATTTACAAATGCACAAGCAAGCTTTAAGGCAACAAGTGGTTGTAGAGAGGTTAGCAGGAATATAGTTCCAAGTTCGGAACCACCCAGAAGGCAACAGAATGTGCTGAAAGTTAAAATGAAGGTCCTCCGTTTCTCTCCCGGTGTCGACCCCGGGAGGGAAACAGTGAGGCTCTGACTTACAGTTCACAACCCTGACACATTTCCTAGCATTGCTAACAGCTACAATAGGAGCATAGAGAGACAGGGCATCAAAACTCATTTACATGTGTAGGGTACTGAAAACTTCCCCATGTACTTCTAAAGATATCTTAAGATATGCAGTTACATAAGCAAAAATAGGTCTTTCCCTAAGCAAGAGAATAAGCAGAATATTAAGCATCAACAAAATATGAACATTTCTCTTCTTCCTTACATGAAGGAAGCATTCTAGAAAGCATTTTCTTACTCCCCAATTACATGAGTAAGGCATTAAATTTCTCTTCTCTCACTGGTGTAAAAGTGAGAGAGGCATTAATAACTTTTACTAGCATAGCATGGTAAATCAGCACAAATATCATTAAAGCATTTCACACTCATAAAACAGGTACTAATATCAGCAGAGCATTTAAAGGCATTTGAATATAAAACAGAAAATAGCATGATCATACAGTTGAACTATTTATCCAATTTAAAAAGGTTTTCTGGTTTTATAATGCAAACAAAGCCAATACTTCTTAGAGTCACACAAACTTTTTAGTCCAATTAAAATGTCCAAATTAAAAGACCAAACGTTGATTGAAGACAATTTAAACACAAAACACTATTTTCTCTCCAGTTCTCAGTTCTTGGAATGGCAAGTTGAAAGTAAGCCATAAATTACTTCTCACTGAATTCACAAGACAACCAGACCCCCCTTCTCTCAGCTTTTCAGGCAAACACACATTCCTTCATGCTCCGGCCATCCTGATGCTTGAAGCTTGGAATAGCCCATTCGGATCTCTTTGTTTGAAGGTTGGGCAATTCAAAATCAGCCAAAAACTCCTTGTATTTTTGCAACAGCCTTCTGTCGTTCGAGGCAGGATTCACCCCCCTTCTCAGCTGGGCTTCTTTCATCCGCAGCGTCTGAACATCAACCTTATGACAAACTGCATCTGTTAGGTTGTACTTGCAAGAAGACCCCTTTTTGGGTTTGGGTTTCCTGCCTTCCTCCTCTGGGCCATCCTCCCACTTCTTGGCCACACGTGAGGAATCAATTTTACCCCACAGCTTCTCCTGCTTTTGTGAAGAAGGTTGCTTCACGGGGGGGCTGAGATCTCCTATGCTGCTCTTTGAAACACACTCCTTGCTTTCTGCCACTCTGCATGCATCAACAGCTTCAATCTGTGATGAGGTCCCCACCATTTGTTCCCCATCAGCTGGCACTAGTATTGCAGCAGAGAACAGGTCTTTTGTAGGGCTAAAAGCGCTTGATTGCTGCAAGGCAGGATTTAATGTCCCATCTCCATTTCCACCCCCATCTCCATATGAGGGCTCCTGCTGTTGTGTCCAATATGATGGAGAGACAGTCAGACTCCACCCCTTGGCTGGGGGCAAAATCTGTGGCAATTGTAAAGTAAACTTCTGGGAGAACAAAAGATTCTTTGGAGTAAAGTCTTGCCCTTCTTTTGTTTCTGCTCTTTGCCCATCATCCCATTTGAGTGATCCAATGTCTGGGTGCCAGGGACATTGGCATTTGACTCCCTTAGTGAAGCCTTCTGTACTATCAAGCGTGATGTCTGGACATCCGCTCTCCTTGATGGATCTCTGCAATTCATTTGCATGGGCCTTTTGCCCTGAAGAAACTTCCCCCCCCATACTCACAATCGGGAGCTCGAGAAAGCTGAGGGAGCCTAGAAAGGCTGTAGCATGCCAGGGGGCTATTCCAGCCGGTGAGTAGGGGAGTTGGGATCCGGTAATCACGGCGCGGGTCACCAGATGTAGTGTTTGTGGGATCAAGGAGAAGCGGAGACTTGATTCATCTTGAAGCAAAGAGCAACTAGGCAAGGCAGCAGCGCCAGGCAGAAGCCACCCCAGTTGGTGTTTATTAAGAATACACAGGACAAAGGAAATTCCAGAGAAGAGTATGCAATATATTCTCATTGGTTACCTGCGATAACAGAAGGCTGCTTAATTGGTTAACTATCGGCATGTCTGCCTCGTGCACACTTTTGCTAATTAAAGGGAGTGGGGAGGGCAAGAGCGAGTTAGAGGCCCCAACGTGGGCCTCTAGGTTGCTGTGTTAAAAACAGATGAGGTAAGGATTTATGACCAATGAGTCACAGCGATCGCGCTGTGAAACTCCCCACACAAATGCACACACCACTCTTTCTCTCTTTTACTCCCTCTTTCTTTTCTTTCTTTTTTTGGGAAACTTTCTACACACACACCCCGGGCACACTACCTGCCTATACACTTTCGAGTCATTAAGGCAAGAAAATAGTAGGAACCCCTAGTCAGGAGGAAATAAGCTTCTTTGCATGGAAGCAGTGTTGGATATACTGTACTGTACAGTATTTGATTCAGGATTTTGCGCCATACCCCCTTGCTCGAAAGCCCGCTGTATCCAACTCTAGGGGTCGGTGCTCATCTCCGTTTAGAGCCAAAGAGCCAGCGCTGTCTGCATCTGCAGACATTTCCATGGTCATGTAGCAGGCATGCCTAAACACCGGAGCACACAGAACGCTGTGTACCTTCCCACCAATGTGATACCTATATCTACTTGCAATTTCTTGCTTTCAAACTGCTAGGTTGGCAGGAGCTGGAACAGAGACAGGAGCTCGCTCCGTCTTACACGCAGCAAAATAACCCTTCGAATTCACCAGTCTTATAAGTGAAGCAAACCCCATACTATTTGATAATATAGTCAGCCGCTTAGTAAGCAACAATACACACTGAAATACCTGAGCAAGTATAAAAATACTGCATATTGTCTATAATTAAATCCTCGGTGGTATAATACACAAGTTGTCACTGGTATCTACAGGTTCAGTATCCGTAGTTTCACTTATCAGCAGTCCAGAAATATTCTGTAGTGTTGCAATGGCTCCTAGGTGTGGGAGTGACTGGCCGCAAAGAAGACACGCGAGACAATCGTGTGGTGAAGTCCAACTCCGATCTCGGTTGGGTGGTACGTATTTATTACCCTGCCTTGGGGTGATGTGCGCATAGGATGCGCATGACCCCCTAATACATAAGGCTTGCATACGTGGCTTGCATACGTGGTCAAGACAATACCTGCTCTTGGACATTGCCCTGTGGTTAATAGACAACCCACAACTAATTAAGGTCTGGGCTGGCCGAAACCCATTGTTCCTGCCCTATCTCGGAGCCTATGTGTGTTGACTC
Source organism: Bradypodion ventrale (assembly GCA_035047345.1). NCBI lineage: Eukaryota > Metazoa > Chordata > Lepidosauria > Squamata > Chamaeleonidae > Bradypodion > Bradypodion ventrale. The sequence goes on along the minus strand of JAWDJE010000003.1, from coordinate 226,538,812 downwards.
CGGGTGCCTAGCTCGTTCTGCTGTCTGGCGCGGCTTATTTGCCCAACTTAATCTGTAGCCAGAAGCAGAGGATTGTGTATTTCCTTTAGAGTCATCATCTCTGGTTTTTGCCCTGTTTCTATTGTAGCCATCAGCCAAGGTACTACCTTTTCCATAACCCCACAGCGGGAGTTTTTGAGAATTCCCCCTGCCTCTCGGCCCAAGCTCAAATCCTTTAAAACTTCCCAGTTGCCAGATTCCGGTCCTGGGGGTAGGTAATTTCTTGGTTAAATTCAAAAACATTTGCACCTCCTTGCCATTGGTTGTAGTTAAGCAGGGCACGAACTGTGTTATTGGGACCCAATGATTTAGGCCCCTGGGAATCCGGCTTTCTGGCATTCACGCTGACCCAATCCGGGACGTTTGTGCTGCACATCCTGAGCTGTTCAAAAAGGGTTTAGGGTTATACAAAGGACCCCCTTTGGACTTTGAGCTTGACCTAACCGTCTGGCCCATACGGATAAAGTCACGCCAGGTTTGCTTTAAAGGAGAAGATAGAATCCGAGCTGGACAAACTGGTGGGGCAGGGCATCCTAGTGCCGGTGGACTCCGCAGAGTGGGAGACACCAATTGTGACTGCTTTGAAAAGTAACTGGGAGGTCAGGATATGCGCGGACTGTAAGTGTAGCATCAATAAAGCTATTCGCCTGAACGCATATCCTGTGCCCGTGGTAATCCACCTTCTTGCCTCCTTGCATGGAGGAAATTCCTTTGCAAAACTTGACCTTGGCCAGGCTTACCAACAATTGACTGTGTCTCCTGCTGCTGCCATAGTAACACCTTTAAGGTAACCATACTACAATTCGGGGTGAATGCGGCCCCTGGAATATTTTAATCTCTTGCAGAACGTATTTTAAAGTGTTTGCCCGGTGTCCTGCCATATTTTGATGATGTCCTGTTAGTATGCTAACAAATTTGGCATGCCCAGACCCCCTTCTTTCTGAGACAAATACCAGAGCTTCTTTGAAAGTCTAGATTTTTTACCTCCATTACAGAAACAATTAAACATCTTTTGAAACTCATTAATTTCCTTCTCCTTCAAATGGATCGCTAGTGCATCAAATAAAAAATTAATCTTTGGTAGCAATATCATTTTACAAATTGCAATCCTTCCGAACCATGACAGCTTCAACTTCTGAAACTCTTGTATTTTATTCTTAAATTCGACTCTCAAGCTGTCATAGTTCAATCGTTTAAGTTCTTCTAATTTATTTGAAATAATTATCCCCAAATATTTCAGCTTATCTTTAATTTGTATATTAAATGTCTCCACTATCCTGCCCATCTCACCTACCCCCAAATTACACAGCATCAATTCTGATTTATCCCAATTTATCATTAATCCAGTTATAGCTTCAAGTACCTGTAGGTGATCTTTAATCCTGTCCATTACCAACTCCGGATGTTTCACCATAAGCAATGTATCATCCGCATACATACTCACTTTATTACCCATAATCCCTTCTGTAGGAATCTGATCCATGTAAAGATCTCTTCAATCAGTCTCATGAAGCAGCAGTTTATAGCCCCAGATAAACAGAGGAAGAGTGAAAACCTAACGAAGTCCAGCTTCATTAGGCAGAGTAAGAAGGGAAAAGAGATAGAGAGAAAAGCAGAGAGCAAAGCATACACACACTGCACTTTTGGGGCTGAACAAAGGAATAATCATGCCTTCTCTTTATTCAAGCAGAGTCTATCAGAAACACTAAGGCACATACAACCAATTAGAAGTGTCCGAAGAATGTCCGAACCCAAATAAGGAGAAATAAGGAGAATACTTTTTCACTATTCTACGCATGCCCACAATCAAGCGTTGTCTCTCAGTAAGCAAAGAGGCCTTTGTTTACAAAATGTGTCAGAAGACAGGAGACAGAAACCAGATACATTCCCACATGTCCTCCTTTTTCATTAAAATTTGAGAGAGAGAGAGACGGCTAATCATACCCCTGCATGTCATCATACTCCATAACTACTCCTCCATATACATCATCACTGTCCTCCTGGACATCGTACCCCTCCTGACTCCTGGTACTTTGTTCCGGAGGATGATACCTCATTGAGTACAATTGCCATCGTGCAAAACCCGATGTCTCCCTTCTACGCAGTTGACATGTGTTACACATAGAAATAAGATTAGGAATACAATAAATGCAAAAACACAAAGGTATAAGGCAGATAATAATAATGAACCCATAAAAGAAAACTTGTCTAAGGACAGACAAATCAGGCAACCAAGAAGTCACCCAATCAAAGAGATTAACATCAGTGCGTACATTGTTAGTAATGCTCTCCTGTAAATTCTGAAGTTCTTTCTCAATAGTATTATTCAGATCCTGGAATTTTACCCGACATCCCTGGTTCCCGACCAGTTTACAAAATCCTCCGGATTTTGCTAACAGGTAATCTATGGCCAGTCTGTAAGGTAAAATAACCCAATGCTGCACATTGATATTGTCCTGGATGGAAATTCGTGGCAACTCCATTAAAAAAGAACCACATGTTGGGATCCTTGATTTGCCATCCATTGCAAATTGAACCACTATCTATAGCAGAATAATCAGGAGTAAACATAGGAAACACATCATATATATCTTCAATAGTAGTGTTAAACAAGGTATAATTAAGCTTATAAGAACTGTTATAACTACCCCATAACCAAAAATAATCATCACAACCCGTATAATTGCCTACATTCCGCAAAACCCTTTGTGCTTGAGTCCAGTGCTTCCATTTACTATTCCAGACTCCAGAACTATGACAACAGAAACAAAGTCCTTTAGTGTATTTCTTGAATGTCATGCTTCGCCAGCGGGTGTTGTTAAATTGTTCTGGGGGACTGGAGAAGAGTGTAGACCTATCAACATGTTGCAAATGTCCAATAACCAACTCTGGCGTGTTGAACAATGCCGGAAGAAAGGCCATTTGAGACACTGCCAGTGGATGCTCATAGTATAACGTTGCATTCTTACCATGAACCTCAAACATATAGTTAGAATGACGAATCCAAAAATTGGGGTTGCCCCCATGAGGTATTGTTCTTACAGCTGGAAGCACAGTAAGAAAGAAAAGAACAAATGTCAGCAAATTTAGTTTACTGGTGAACCACCATCCCGGAGCTGAGTAACCTTCTTCTCTCTCCATGGGCGGATCGCTCGAGCAGGAATCCACACAGGTCCTGAGGTCGTAGAAACCGCTGCGTATCCTCGTCCCCAGGTGATTAGAGGCACAGGACCTTTCCACTCAGGATCCGGTTGCTGCCGATAAACGACCAATGGCTTAGGAAGACACTCCTCAGTCCTGAAATGCAATTCGACTGGAGAGTGTGACCTGTTATGGGGAGCAAGAAGAAAATTAAGAGTATACAGTACTTTAGCAACAGCTGTGGGTATTTCAGCCACAGGAACCCCTCTATCTCCCACTTGCTTGTGTAACAAATTTTTGAATGTCAGGTGGGCTCTTTCACCAATCGCCTGTCCAGTCGAGTTATAGGGTATTCCATGGGTTAGCTTAATGTCCCACTGACGGCAAAAGTCCTGAAAGGCAGAAGAAACATATGATGACCCATTGTCTGTCTTAAGGCGTTTAGGTTTACCCATTACCGCAACCGAACGAATGCAATGTTGTATAACATGTCTGGATGTTTCCCCCCGTAAGGGTGTAGCCCATATAAATCCAGAGAAGGTATCAACAGTCACATGTAACTTAGAAAGCGGAGCCAAAGCAGGTACTTGCGTGACATCCATCTGCCATAGCTGATTGGCTTCTGTTCCTCGAGGATTAACAGCATCAAATGGCAGGAATATAGGAGACTTCGTACAGGAAGCACAGGATGACACAATGTCTCTAGCCTGTGACATAGGAATGGAAAATCGTTTATGCAAAACCTTAGCAGATTGATGAAACATTGCATGACTGTCAATGGGGTTGTGAAAGAGAGAAAAAACCTCAACAGAGTCTCGGAGAGCAGAATCTGCTCGTGCATTGCCCTCCGTCAAATAACCTGGGATCCTTGTGTGAGAGCGTATGTGGGCAATGAAGAATGGGACCGTACGGTTGGAAAGAAAACCTTGAAGCTGTTGGAATAAAGCAAAAAGATCCCTATCCATCGATGGAGACAAATAAGCTTGAGCTAAAGTAAAAATAAGGCGGTAAACATATTGAGTATCCACAATCAGGTTAAAAGGCACATCAGAAAACGTAGAGAAAGCAAGTATGACCGCTGCCAGTTCCGACCGCTGGGCCGATGCTTGAGGTCCTGTAAAAACAACCTCCCATTCCCCAGTAGGACCCTGCCATGTAAGGACTCCACGGGAGGGGGAGCCATCCGAGAAAAGAGTAACGGCATGCAAGATAGGTTGCATGCAAAGCGGGGATGACAGGGAGTAAGAAGTGAGATTCAGCAAGGTAAACCGCTTATCTTTGGGGGGGTTAAATTTAACTTGTCCCACAAAGTCCGCCATGGCCACCTGAAATGCCTCAGAATGCTGTAGCAAGGCGGTTAGCTGATCCTGCGAAAAAGGAAAACAAACAAAGTCAACGTCATAGCCAGTCAAATGCTTTGCCCTAGTACGGCATTTGAGGAAAAGATCAGCAATCGCATCAGGTAGGCGATAACAGTTTTTCGAGGGAGTGTGCGCCAAGTGTAGCCATTCCACGATGGCCACCTTCTGAGCGTTGACAGGCGCGAACAAAACAGCAGTGGGCAGCCTCGGTGTGGGAAGAAGAGCGCATGCCAGCGCAATGGTGCCTGAGGGCACCCGATCCACAGCGATGGTATGCAGCTTTTCGTTGAGGCGTTGAAGAGCTGTACGCATCTCCGTTGTGCAGGGAATGATGTCCGCTGGAGAAGTGTGTCCAGAAAGAGCAGCAAAGAGTGGTGACAGTTCCTCAGTGCTCAGGGCCAAGAAGGGACGAGCCCAATTTATGTTCCCTAGCAATTGTTGCAATTGTACAAGAGTGAACTGCTCTGGAATAGCTATTGTTGGCAATAACGGAGTTGAAGCGGTAGCTGAGAGCCTATGTCCCAGATATTGGAATGGATACATCCGCTGCACTTTTTCAGGAGCTATGATCAAGCCCGCTTGTTGCAAAATGTCTGCTAGGTCCTGCAGGTGTTTCTCCGTGACTTGTGGACCATGCAATAAAATGTCATCGGTGTAATGATAGACTTTAACCTCTGGATAACGTTGCCTGAAAGGTTCCAAAGCCTTGTTCACAAAATGTTGGCATAGAGTCGGCGAGTTGGCCATACCCATAGGCAAGACACACCATTCAAACCGTTGAGTAGGATGTTCATTATTGTATACTGGCAATGTAAATGCAAATTTTTCTCTGTCTTGTGGCGCTAGCAAGATTGTGTAAAAACAGTCCTTCAAATCTATAACCATGAGTTGATGATCTTCCGGAATCATGTTCGGATTAGGGAGTCCAGATTGTAGAGGTCCCATTGGCAAGATGTGCTCATTAACTTTTCTCAAATCATATAACAATCTCCATTTTCCAGACTTCTTTTTCACCACAAAAATTGGAGAGTTCCAAGGACTAGTGGTTGTTTGAATATGTCCCAGATTTAATTGCTCCTGTACAAGGGCCTCCGCCGCCTGGAGCTTTTCTCTTGAGAGCGGCCATTGATCCGTCCACACTGGCGGGGTGTTTTTCCATTGTAGTGGAAGTGCATGCAACGGCGCTGCAGGGGAGGCCCGTATCAAAAATTTGTCTGCAAGGTACACCCTGTTTTAGCCAGGAGATCCCGGCCCCACAGAGTAATAGGAATATCCATAATCAGGGGGTGAAGAGAAACTTTTGTTCCCCCTGAGGTCTCAAAGACGATTGGATGAACACTTTGCTGTGCTGGCTCGTACCCGCCCACCCCAAAAACTTCCCTACAGGGGCGGATGGCCCATCCAGTTGGCCAATCTTTTTTTGCCACCACTGAAATATCGGCTCCTGTATCGACCAGTCCAGACACTGAACGTCCACCCATAATCAGCGAGCGGGTCGGTCTATCCTTGGTGATTTGTATCACCGCCATAGCCGCAGTTACAGTCCCCTCCTGGGATGGAGTTACAGTGGTCCCTAGTGGGAGCAGATGAAGGCGTCCTACAGGTTGTCCCTTAGGCAGGGTGAGATGTTGCGTGGCTGATGCAGGAATGACAATTTCTTGGTGACCCAATGTAACTGACCCTGCTGCAATGTGTACAGAAGCGGGCAAGGCGTCTGGGCAAGGAAGAACAATGCCCATCATGCCCTGGGAAATAACATCATCAACCAGTGTGGGAAGAGCCTCCACACACCCTGGCACAGTAAAAGTACAGTCCTTGGATAACCTCAATAAAAGCCCTTCTTTTAAAGGATGGTTTTTTTTATATCGTGAAATCATTTCTTGGGCAAGTTCCATATCTTCTTCCAAAACCTCCGCTATTGCTTCCTCACTGACCTCTGGTAGCCCTATTATTTTGCCTGGGCCCGAGCATGGCCCGCACTCCCATTTCCCTGCTGCTGTGGAGAAGAGTCAGAGTCTTTGTGCTGAGCAGCTGAGGAGTTGGCATTAGGATTTGAGCGGCACTGATTGGCCCAATGGTACCCTTTCTGGCAAATGGGACACTTCCTTGAAGGGCGTGCTGCCTGCTTTTGAGAGAAGCGACATTGTGCTTTAAAATGCCCTTCTTTCCCACAGCCAAAACAACGTTTATTTTGAGCCTGAGTTGTGGGCAACTGAACTGCAGCTGCCAGAAGTTGAGCCTTGTAACTGTGAGTCCCCACATTTTGACAAACTTTCATCATGTCTGCTATCGATGTTCCTGGCCTAGCATAAACAGCTGTCAGAGCACCCTTACAATCCTCATTGGCATTTTCAAAAGCCAGTTGTTTCATGAGCATTTCCCGTGCCGGGACATTTTCCACCTGGCGGCTGAGGGCAGTCATGAGTCTGTTAATGAACTCAGTGTAATTCTCTTTAGGGCCCTGCCTTATTGCTGCAAATCCAGCAACTGAGCTATCCCCTTTGGAAGGAATCTTACTCCAGGCACGCATGACTATCTGTGCAATATCTCCCAGCTGGGCATCAGTGAGTGCCAACTGCTGTGTGGGGTTGGCAAAATTTCCCTCCCCACATAACATATCCATCGTGAGTGCAGGGCGTGTATGATGTACCTCCCAAGCCACATCCCTCCACTCCTGCAAGCAGAGCATGGCTTCTGCAGGGGGCAGGAGTGCTTTGATCATCTGTTTCCAATCAACTGGTAGCAATTTTTGAGAAGCAATGGCTTCCAACAGAGCTTTTGTAAAAGGTGCATTAAACCCATAGTCACGTATGCTGACTTTTAGTTCCTTCAGATATTTGTAATGGAGGGTTTCATATCTATCTGGTATTGCCAGTGCATTGCCAACAGCCGGAGCCCCCCTGATCACTGGGTATATTTCAGTAGATTCCACATCCAGCACAGCTGCAGTTAAAGCAGCAGAGAACAGGTCTTTTGTAGGGCTAAAAGTGCTTGATTGCTGCAAGGCAGGATATAATGTCCCATCTTCTTTTCCACCCCCATCCCCATCAGGGGACTTATGCTGTTGTTTCTCATATGATGGAGGGGCAGTTGGACTCCCTTCCTTGGCTGGGGGCAGAAGCTTTGGAAGGGGACCATCAAGCCTTTGTGAGAACAACATATTCTTTGGAGTGAGTCTCTGAAGGCAGTTTCTAACTTCCTCCCACGTAAATAGCACTGAAACAGAAAGTCTCTCATGCTTTTGTAATGCATTTCCAATCTGTTTCCACTGTTTTAAGTCCAAACATTCATCATATTTAACCCAATGACAGTTTTTTCCTATAGCTTTGACCAGCTGCTGTATTTCCTTCTCTTCAGCCTTTCGCCCATTGTTATTCAAAAGATCTGAGATATCGTTACAAAATTCCTGCTCTGCCGAAGTAAGCACGCACCCCATGATAAAAAAAAAAATTCTTTTTCTTTTTTCACTCACCCTGTGTGGGACCCAATGTAGAATTGGATGAATTTCGAGCGGTCGAATGACCTTTCCTCTGGTCGGAGTGAGTGAAGACCTTGTCCCCGGTCGCCAATTATGAGATGCTAATTGCTAATTGCTGAAGCAGAGTTCAAAGAAGGCTCTCATTGTAGTTCAAAGCCTTTGTTTACAAAATGTGTCAGAAGACAGGAGACAGAAACCAGATACATTCCCACACCCTTCTATATTTAAATCATTCCTTATATTTTTAGCTAATATCTCCATTGCCATAATAAACAGGATAGGAGATAATGGACAACCCTGCCTAGTACCAGCCTCTAGTTTTACCACATCAGTAAGCTCCTCATTTACTCTGATCCTAGCATTCCCTTTTTGATATAATAAGTCTATTACCCTATTAAATCTATCCCCAAACCCGTATTTTTTAACTATTTCCTTAATTGAAGACCACTATAATGAATCAAATGCCTTGAAAATATCTAATGATAATAAGCCCACCTTTTCCTTCGTTTGATTAACATTATCAATTAAATCTAATACCCTTCTAGTCAAGTCCGCCATATGCCGACCTTTTAGAAACCCAACTTGATCAACATTTATGTATTCCCCCATAAAACTGTTTAGACGATTGGCCAATATTGCTGTGAAGATCTTGGCATCCTGATTTATAAGGGAAATTGGTCTGTACGATTCCACTCTTTCCAGATTCTTACCAGGCTTTGGCAGTAGAACGATTGTAGTGTTATACCATGAAGTCGGGATTGATCCTCCATCTAAAATATAATTATATAGCTTCACCAATTTTGGAACCACCACTTCTTTAAATTCTTTGTAAAACTCTGTCGATAATCCATCATCCCCCGGAGCTTTCCCCATCTTCAACCCACTAATTACCTCCTTAACCTCTTTATCATTGATCCTTTCCTCCATTTTCTCTCTATGTTCTTGTTTTATTCCGTTCCCTAACTGTCTCTCCAATATCTTTTTGAGCCTCTCCAAATCTACTTCCTTTTTTGCATATAATGCTTGATAAAATTCCCTGACAATTTTACATTTATCTCTATTCTTATTACACCTTAAACCTTGTTTATTAACCAATACCCCAATTTCTCTTTTTTCCCTTTTAGCCTTGGCTGCTCTTGCTAATAGTTTTGAACTTCTGTTGCTAAATTCAAAGTATTCTCTATTTAAATAAATCAAGTCTCGTTTAACTTTGTCAATATCCTTGCCCATTAATTCTGCTTTAAGTCTTTGTAATTTCATAAGAATTTTTTTATCTTTACTTTTCGCATGATCCTCCTGTAACTGCTTTATTTCTCTTTCTTTTTCTATCTGTTCTACTTTATATCTTTTATATTTAAGACTCGCCAACTTTATGCTTTCCCCCCTAAAAACCGATTTCATGGTATCCCATACAACATTGAAGTTAACCACATTATTGTCGTTCCACTGCCAACTTTCTTTCCATCTTTCCATAATCTGCTCTTTACATTTCTGGTCTTTAAACAAGTTAGGATCGTACCTCCAACTTCTTCCTCTTCGAATATCTTTTTGTACTTTCAATTCCAAATATACTTTGGCATGATCCGATTCCTTAATGATCCCGATTTCCATTCCTTCTATATCTTTGATCAAATTTTCCGTAAGAAAAACATAATCTATTCTTGAGTAGGTCCCATGGACATGTGAAAAAAAAAGAGTATGCCCTTTCAGAGCCCTTAAACTCTCTCCAAGAATCCTTCAAACCCATAGCATCCATCCATTTATCCAGAACCTTCCCTTTCAAACCAGTTCCACTTCTTGCTATGTTTGTACAATCTTATCAAATTAAAATCTCCCGCCACAATAGTTTTTGCAACATTCTCTAATTCCACTATTTTCCGAACTTTTTCTAGGAACTCCGCTTGATGATCGTTTGGAGCATAAATATTTACCAACATGATTTCCTCATCCTCTATTTTTCCTCTTACAATCAAATATCTGCCCTCTTGATCAACAACACTTTTTGTAATCCCAAATCCTAATTTTTTAGAAATCATGATTGCCACCCCTCTTGCTTTTGAAGTTCCAAACGCCATCTCATAGTGTTGCATCCATCCCAAAAAAAGTTTATTCGTGTCTTTTGACTTCTGATGCGTTTCCTGTAAGAACAATATATCGGGTCTATCTTTTTTCAGCGCCAATTCCAGTCTCCGTCTCTTAAGAACAGAACCTGTACCCTTCACATTGCATGATAATATTTTAATACTCCCCATAACCTACCTCCTTTCTAAGCTCTAAACTCTCCATCGGGAGTGCCACCAACAACCCCTTACCCCTATACCACACAAAACTACATACAACACACACTATCTCTCTCCCCACCTTCTTACAAAAAAAGGCCGCCTTTGACAACCAAAGAGGGGAGAGGGGGGACATGCAAGATGTGCCTTCCTACCGGTGCTACGCGCTACTCACCTTTCTATATCAATTAAATGCTTTAAATTGTTATAATCTAATTCTCATTGCTCCTTACTTGTCTCCTCCTCCACCATGATCAACGACAGCTCCTCCTCCTCTTCCCTTCGCTGCGGTGTTCCACCTGTTGCCCCACCAGCTTCCTCCCTCTCATACTCCCTCCCCAAAGCTCCCGATTCCATCAATTCCTTCTTGAGATTTATCCATTCTTCCGAATCTATTTTTACCAGTTCCAGCAAGCTCAAGTACTCCAATGGATTGGCCCCTTCATCAATTACTTGCATTCTTTTGTCATAAAAGAAGCGCAGTTGCTGTGGAAATCTCCAATTATACCTTATATTTTTACTCATCAACAATTTGGTTACAGGCCTCATCTTATATCTCCACGTTCTTTCTTTCAATGAGATATCATTATAAACTTCTACGTCAGAACCATCAAATTTCAAAGCATCAGGACCAGCTCATTTCAAATGGGCCATTACTCTTAGCTTATCGGCCCAATTTGCAAATTTTACCAACACATTTCTTTGGACCACCCTCCCTCTTCTTGGGCCCACCCGAAATACACTTACAAAATCTTCCTGGACAAATTCTTTTCCCATATTCAAACCATTTAACCACTGAACCACTCTTTCTCTTAACAAGTCCGGTGTCCGTTCCACCACCTGGCGGATCACAATATTCTGCTTTCTCATCATATCTTCCACAGCATCAATCCTTCTCTCTTGTTCATCCAATTTCAGCTTATTCTCCCGCACCACCTCCTGAGTCCCTTTTATTTCCTTTTTTATGGCAATTACCTCAGTTTGAACCAATTTCACATTTCCCTCTATTTTTTTCAAACTTAAATCCACCTTTTTTGAAAAATCTGCAACAGATGATACCACCTTATCTTGCTTTTTCATCATTTCATTTCTATCTTTCACCCTTGATTCCTCATTCTTCTCCAATTTCTGAAACAACTTGCCAATTTCCACCATAATTTGGGTTTGATCATAAGGCACTGTGGGCGGAGATGAAGACAGAGGGGCTTCCTCCATTGGTACTTTTTCCTTCTTCTTAGGCTTCACAACTGGCTCTTCTTCCTTTGCTTTCCCTCTTGTACCTTTATCCATAATAATGCAGTATATAAAAGTCCAATGTTGCAGAACGTTGTAGAAATTAGTCAATCAGATAAAACCTGTAACACTGTAACCCCTGGTTCCACAAGTCCAAAAGGGAAACTTGTATGTAGGAAGAAATGCAACAAAGAGTTAAATACTGTAATCCACAAAAAAAGACAGAAGGAACCGAAATGTACTCCCAACAGGCAGCAGAAAAGGAAAAAGAAAAAGAAAATAATAATCCACATCAGATCCGTTTCCCCAAGGCAAGCAATCCAATTGGTCGTCTTCCAAACTACAAAAGTAAAGGCTCCAAGGAAACAGTCACCCAGAACTTCTCGTTTAAATCCAAGCCGCCAAAAAAGGGAGGGGGGAATGAAAGGAAAAAAAAGCCCAAAATCCAAGCAGGAAAGGAAAAGACGTGAGAAGCAGTATGCTCCAAAAAAAATATTTGTAATCCACACGGTGAAGGAACAAAAAAAAAGCCCAATTAATCCTTCTCTTGAAGCGGACAAATCAAAACGCCATTTTCCAGCGGCTGCCTTAACTTCGGGGTTGAAACCCCCCTTCTTCTTCTGTGGAACGGCAAACTTTTCCCACACGCTTTAAGCTGGGAAACACACTGCTACCTTCCAATATTATAGCCCAGACAGGAACTTTTTAAACCACTTTGTTATCGCCAAAACACGCCGCGGTTCTCCTGGGGTGCGAAGAAACCATAGACCCAAACACGATCACTTTCGTTTTCCAGGACCGCCGCCATTAACGAAACAACCACTTGGTTTCATCTACTTCCACCCATTTTCATTTCAGAGTCCAGGCTCTTCTAAGCAAAATCCCCAGCTAGCTTTAAGCTTTAATATTCCATATGTCCTTTCATGCACTTACATGCGATTGTTTTCATGCCAGACAGTTTCTTGCCAATTCCAATGCTTCTCCGCAGTCTCGCTGGTCCCGTTCTCGGCTCCTCGGCAGAAAAGCCGCGACTGCCGTCGCAGGCCTCACCCGCCCAGGAAAACCTCCCGAACTTCGACCATACGACCTCAAAACTTCCCGAAATTTTCCAGAAAGGCAAGCAGGAGTCTTATCCACAGAAATTACCAGTTTAAAATTTTTCCATTTCACTCCATCACACTGATTACCACTTTGCTAAGCGCGAGCGTCCGGATCAAGATATTACTCGTCGGCCATCTTAGCCACGCCCCCCGTTATATGTATTTCTGAGATGAGTTACGAGAGTTAGCCACTATCTGCAATGTAATGTTGGCAAGAAACAGTGCTTTAATGAACACTTTCTACTGGAGCCACTTCATGAAGATCAGCAGAGACATTTCCACCCCACCCCCTGCTCGTGTGACTCAGGTATGTGCACTTTAATATAGGGTTTACTGTTTCAGGTATCTGCAGAAAGTCTTGGAAGATATCCCCTGCAGATACAGGGTTAGTAGGGTGGGGTGACCTGTATAACAATTTCCAAGCCATTGGCCATCAACAATAGAACTTAAATCAAGTTACAGTTTTCAAACTGCTCTACTGTAACTGGTAGACTTCATTATTGTTGTCGGCTTCTTTCACAGCTGAAACCAGGATGGTCTTTAACAATATTCAAACCAAGGGCAGTGTTACTCTGTTGTTAATAATGCTCCATTCCATTTTGTCCAATCTGCAAGCACAGAACATTTAGTCAGACTATACTATGTAAACCAGGGGTGGCCAAATATTTTGGACTGTGGGCCAGTCACATGGTTCAGGGGTGCCCAAACTACGGCCTGGGGGCTGGATCCGGCCCCTGACATCAATTCATGCAGCCTGTGCCACCCTCATCGCTCCCAGAAGTGGAAACAAAACGCACGCCATACGGGCGCGTTTTACTTCCGCTTCTGGGAGCGACAAGGGTAGCGTGGGCCAGATGAATTGGCATCAGGGGCTGGATCTGACCCCCGGGCCGTAGTTTGGGCACCCCGATGTAAACCATAAAATGTTTAATATAAGATGGCGGGGGAGACTGCTCTTTCTCTCATCTTACATTCTACATTTTATGGTTACATAGCATATTCTAATGTTCAGTATGCACGTGCAACCATGTGTGGTAATTCCACAGAACTGCAGAAAAGCATCAGGAATTCAGTTTCCTAAATTTCTTTAATTTTTTCCCAAAGCACTTTTACAGTTTATGCGTACACAAAGATAGTGAATAAAATGTGTTTCTTTCATTTTAGAAGCTACCTGTAAGTGGGAAATGAATTAATTAAATATTTTGAGCACCAGGACCCTTCTACTAAACCATCTGAAAGACTACTTTGTTCTCCTCTTCTCCAATCTTTTTCTTTTGGCCTCCTGTCTTCACAAAATCAGTGGCTTTGGGAGGAGGGTGGGTTTGATATACTGTATAAGCTGTTCTGTTAGTCTTTTTGGCTGATGGATAGAATATAACTGGGACAAATATGGTACAAATACTGTACAGTAATAGTAAAAATTAACTTCCACATTCTTCCTGCAGCAAGAAATATAGTACTTAGAGCAGGAGTTTTCAACCTTTTAAGGCAGGGGCCGGGTCCAGGGCCGTAGCCAGAGGGAGGCGAAAACCCTCCTGAGCTGAGGTCCAGCAACCTCCCCACCCCACCCCACCCCGGAATGCCAATGTTATATATGTGTATGTGACATAGTTGCCCCTCCTGAAAATAAATTCACACACACACAAAATCTAGGATCCTAGCTACAGCCCTGGCCAGGTCACGCTCGTTCAGACATCTTTGGGGGCCAGATGGCCATTTTGCTCTTTCTCCACCACATGACACTTCCTGGTGTGGTGGAGGCGGTGGGGGCCCAAATGAAATAATGCTGTGGGCTGCATCCAGACCACGGGCCGCAGGTTGAGAATTCCTGACTTAGAATAAGCAAAAGATATATTTGCCTTAGCTAATCTGGACTGATTCAGTGGACCTACTCTAGTATAGTCTACTACACTAAAAAGGTTTTCAGCAGAAGACTAAAAGAGAGCTTCCCAAAATAAATGGAATGGTATAATGGAATATAAGCATCCACTTATGGACCTCTTTGCTAGCTGTTCCTGATACAGTACTTGTTGTTGGTTGCTTGGTGACTCATTCAAAATGTTTCACAGCTTCATGCAGAGGCAACTGTGAGATTGCAATCTGAAGGCAACATAGGCAACAGGATCTAACTGACTAAATAACATCTGATACTAATTAGTCCTGTCATTCTTACTCCGTATAGGCCAGGGGCGGCGAACCTATGGCACGCATGCCAGAGGTGGCACTCAGAGCCCTCCATACCTGTCAAGTATCCCAGATTGGCTGGGATTTCGTGTATTTCTGCGCCGCTTCCTCCACTTTCCCGCCTCCATCCCGTAATTTGATCAGCGGGGAAGGGTTACTGCGCTTGCACAGAATCCTTCTATGCAGAAGGGGTCTTCTCAGAATCCTTCTGCGCATGCGCTGAACGACGAAGGCGGGCTTGTGGCAAGGCAGTGAAAAGAGCAACCACCCACGGTCCCATCACTTGAGGCCGAGCGCTGCCGTGGGGAACAGCACGGCCATGGCGTGCCTTGGAACATCCGCCAGCATCTATCGCCAGCACCCCAATGCTTCACCTCCTTCATGCCCCGGGGGGTTTCCCAAGCTGAGCTTCTCCTGGGCCGGGCCGGCAAGCAGAAGGCACAAAAGGGCCCACCGGGGCGGAAGAAAGGAGGGCGAGGGTAAGGCCCCTCCCATGCTACCCTTTTGCCACTGCCGCCGCAGCCCTTCAGGTCTCCCTCTTTCGTGAAGAGACGCTCCGGTGGCGGCGGCAACTGCCCACGAGGTGCTCAGCCAGTGCACAGCGAAGGCGGTGCTAGCGGCAGAGAAGAGCAGTGGCGGCCGAGGCAGCAAAAAGAGCAGCTTGCCATGAAGTGACCCACACACTATGATCACAGAGCCATCTCCTGAGACACACATGAAATGAGACATGCAGGACTGCCAGACCTCTTTTTAAGATAAGCTGCCCCAAAAAATGGCAGCAACCCAATTACAGAACTATTGGTTGAAGGGTATTATCTAGACATGGGGTTAATCTACTCCCCTGTGCAGCTAGATCAGCTGTCCAGGGGCTTGGTCAAGCCTGTGGCCTGAAAGGTTTGGGCACCCCTGCCCTAAGGCTCCCTTTTGCTCTGAAAAAAGCTTTAGGAGCCTCAGGATGGGTAGGGAGCATTTAATTATAAAAACAATTTAGTATATGGGACCAAAGACAATGAAACAGCCGAAGGATTGGCTTAACACAGGTTTATTGCATGATGATCCAGAGGAACATGTGGTAATGGCGGATGGGTAGCTCAATATATACAGCTGGCTATACATTTGAATGTGGCTCGTTGACAGTCTATTGGTTGCTGCCTGCGTGACGTCGTAGACGGTCACGCCCTTCTTGTCCAGGTGAAGAGGTGGCGGGGAATCTTCCCGCGCTGCTGATCCAGGTGAATCTGATCCATGAGAGCTGGACGCTCGCTATTGCCATCTAGTGGTCACTAGCTCGCGTCCTCTTATAAGGGTTATCGTGATACAGCTGAAGGTTATAATGTTGCACACAGAAAGGTTACATTGTTACCACATGGCTAGGTACATTGTTAAAGGCACAGCTTTACAGAACACAACATCCCTCCCCCCTAGGATGAGACGAAGTCTCTCAGCCAAGATGGCTTATTGCACGTGCGTTTGGGTCGAGATGTGGGCTGACCTGCCCCGGGGGCGCTACTGCTTCTTTGTTCCCTGGTCCCTTGTCCTGTAACGGGAGAGGGAGACTTGTTAGCTGCTTGCCGTGGCTTGGCGGTTTTGGGGGAAGGGAAAAACTCCATTGTGGGCAGACCGGGGGCGCTCGGGGCTAACGAAAAACCCCTCTTCTCGCTTGGACGGGTGGGGGACCACTCCGAAAAACTCCCCCGGTTCTGAAAATCAAATTATAACTCAGTTGGGGTATCCGTATTTGTGGGGGAATTCCGCGAGATATGTATGGGGTCGGGTTCCTCCTCCTCTGAAAGATCCCCCAGGATATCTATGAGAACATCCTCCCTTTCTTCCTCCCCCCCTTGGTGGGGACCCGCGCCCCCCTTCTCCTCCCCCTTGGGCTGAATGGGTGGGGGAGAACCCTAACGCTGATTTTTTTTCCTTTCGGCCTGTGCCCTGCTCATCGGGGACCCTGCGCCGGAGCTGGTCCGCGTGCCGCCTCCACAGTAGACCTGTGCTGGTCTCCACGCGGTACGAAACGGGGCCGGTTTGCTCCACGACAACGCCCGGCACCCAGGCTGGGCCCGCGCTGGCGTAGTTCCTGCAATGCACGGGGGCGCCTATGCTGAAACTCTTTGTGGCCTCTAGCCCAATGTTCCTACCCTTGTCTTCTACTCTCGTGGGGTCTAGCCTAGTGAGGATTGTGGTCAGTTTCCTGCGCATTAAGAGCTCTGTGGGGGAGTATCCTGACGCCAACGGGGTCACCCTGTATCCTAGCAGAAACTGACACACTTGTAGGTTGAGGTCCCCGGGGCCCATGCACCGCAGCGCGTCCTTCGTGGTGCGGACGAGGCGCTCTACTTGGCCATTGGTGGCCGGATGGAAAGGGGCGGAGGTGATGTGCCGAACGGCATTAATCTCCATGAATGCCCTAAACTCGGAGGATGTGAAACAACTAGCGTTGTCGCTAATTAATGTGTCGGGTATGCCGAACGTGGAAAAGAGCCTCCGCAATTGTTTAATGGTCTGGGCCGAGGAGGTGCTCGTGACTGGGATGACCTCCAACCACTTGGAGAAGGGGTCCACAACAAGGAGAAACAGGGTACCTCGGAACGGGCCCGCAAAGTCTATGTACACCCGGGACCACGGCCCCTTAGCCGCGTCCCATTCCCTGTGGGGAAGGCGGGCCTCCTCAGGTCTGGAGCATTGGCAACTCTCACAAGTGCCGACCATGTGCTCGATGTCGGCGTCTAACTGGGGCCACCAAAAATAACTACGGGCCAGCGCTTTGGAGCGCACAATTCCGGGGTGGCTGACATGCAGCAGTTTGAGCACCCGCGGTCGTAGGGACGTGGGGATCACCACCCGTTGGCCCCACAGAAGGCACCTCCTCTCTAGGGACAACTCTAGTTTTTTCCGGAAGAACGGGTCGAATTCCGCTGCCGGGGAAGACGCGGGCCACCCTTTCTGCACCCATGAGCTAACCTTCGCCAAGGTATTGTCCTTGCCGGTCGCTTTGGCGATGTCGGCGGGCAATATTGGGGGTGAGTCTAGGACCTCTATCATCAGTACCTGGTGGTCTGGCTCCTCCCCACCCACGTGGCAGCTATCCTGCGGAAGGGGGGATCTCGACAGGGCGTCCGCATGGCTAATTTCCCTCCCGGGCCTGTACACCAACGTGTGCTGATACGCGTTGAGGAAAATGGCCCACCTAAGCATCCTCGGGGACAGGATCTGTGGCGTGGGCTTATCTGCGGTGAAAATGCCTAGCAGGGGTTTGTGGTCCGTTACGATGGTGAACGGGCGGCAATACAAAAAATCGTGAAATTTTTTCATCCCCGCAATTATCGCTAGCGCTTCTCTGTCTGTCTGTGCGTAATTTCTCTCCGCTTGGGACAGGGACCTGGAGTAGAACGCTATTGGGGCCTCCCTTCCGTTTTCCAGCACGTGGCACAGTACCGCCCCCACCCCCACCGGGGATGCATCACATATCAGGACCACCGGGCGTTTGGGGTTGAAATGAGTCAGTATGGCATCAGATGCCAGGAGATGTTTCAGTTCACTAAATGCCCTCTCTTGGTCATCGCCCCACTTCCATGCCTCGTCCTTTTTAAGCAGTTTGTGTAGCGGTTCAGCCACTGCTGCCTTCCGGGGGAGGAAGGAGTGGTAGAAGTTGAGCAGCCCAAGGAACGACTGCAGCTCGGGCTTGGAGGTGGGGCGAGGGGCCTTCTTGATGGCGGCCACCTTAGATTTGGAAGGTTTTATCCCCTCAGGAGTTACACGAAACCCTAGGAACTCAACCTCGGTCGCGAAGAAGATGTATTTGTCTTTTCGCAGTCTCAACCCCGCCTTTTCGAATATTGCCAGAACCTTTCTCAATCTCTTGGCCAGTTCAGCTCGACTCCCCCCCCCCCCCCGTTATCAACACGTCATCAAAATAAGGCAACACCCCCTCTAGCCCCTTCAGGAGGCGTTCCACAAGTGACTGGAAAATTCCAGGCGCCGAATTTACGCCGAATTGAAGGCGCATCACCTGGAACGCCCCCTTATGGGTGACTATGGTCTGTGCAGCAGCTGCGGCAGGGGACACCGAAAGCTGCTGGTAGGCCTGTGCTAAGTCGAGCTTAGCGAAACACTTTCCCCCGTGCAACCTGGCAAGCAAATGGCTGACTACCGGCACCGGATACGCATTAGGGCAGATCGCCTTATTGATGGTGCACTTGTAATCAGCGCATATGCGGACCTCCCCATTGGCCTTTAGTGCTGTTACAATTGGAGTTTCCCACTCCGCAGAATCAACAGGAACAAGGATCCCCTGGCCCACCAACTTGTCCAGTTCCGCCTCTATTTTGTCCTTGAGTGCAAACGGCACCCGGCGCGGTTTGAGTCGTATTGGGCGGACCTCCGGGTCTAGGTCGAAAGTCACTGGGGGCCCCTTGAATTTCCCCAGTCCTTTTTTGAAAACTTCTGGGTGCGCGTCGCACACCTCCTGTATCGGGTCAGTCCCAACGGCGTGCACCCCAGTCCCAACGGCGTGCACCCCCCCAATAAACAAACCCAGGGGCTGAAACCATTGAGTTCCGAGGAGGCTGCAATTCCCCCCTTTAAGCACGACTAGGGAGAGAGTCGCGGCATGCTTCTTAAATTTGACCTGAAATTCTCCAACCCCCAACACTGGAATACTGTTCCCTTGCACGTCCCGTAGCGTGGACCTCAACGCTTTGAGCTTGGGTCGCATGTGGGGGGCAATTCTCATAAACTCCCTCTGGGAAATAATTGAGTATGTGGAACCCGAGTCAATTTCCATTCTAATGGGGACCCCTTGCACTAGTACCTCAACAAAGTAACGGGGGTGTCCCGCGGACGCGCTGAACACTGGGGCGTCGTCCTCGCTGCCGTCGGAGATGCGGCCCATGCCGTCCCGTTTTCTCGTGGCCTGGGCGCCGTCTTTGGGTCTCGTCGAGTGGTCTGGTCCCGCTACGCAGTCTGTCGAGCTCCTCCGGGCCTCGCGCCTTCTTCTGCATACCTTGGCGATGTGCCCGCGGCGGCCGCAGTTATGACACTCGGCCTTTCTGAACGGGCATTTGGCGCGGTCGTGGGCCGCTCCACAGCCGTCACACCGCCGGCCCTCTTTCCGGACCTTCCGGACGTCCTCGTCGTCGCTGCTCTCCGCGGACGATTTCGAAGTTCGCCGGGCTGCATGCACTGATGTCTCTGCCTTGCTCGTCTTCGGCCGCCAGTCCTGGAGCTCTTGCACCCCAGCCTTTGTGGCTTCCGCGGCCTGTGCCGCTTTCAGGACCTCCTGCAACGTGGGGGGTGGCTCTTGGTTCATCAACGTGCGCTGAGTTTCAGCGTTGTTCAGGCCGCATAGCACGCAGTCCCTGAGGGTGATTTCGGCGTTCTCCCATTTACACGGGCCGGCAGCCAGTCGCAGGGCCACCACGAATGCAGCGACCGTCTCCCCGGGCGCTTGGACTCGCCTCCAGAACGCACTCCGAGCGGGAAACATCGCCGTCGAGGGCCGGAAATGCTCGCGCAGCATCTGTAGGAGATCTTTGGCCTTGAAATCGCTCACCCTCTTTGGTGCGATCAGGTCCACCAAGGTTCTTTTGGTATCTTGTCCGAGCATCCTGGTGAAGATGGCCCTTTTCTTTGCCTCATCCGTGACTTCGGATTCAACCAGTGCTCCCTGGAAGTCCATTTCAAAGATCTCCCAGTCTCCCGGTTTCCTGATTTCGAAACCGGCGCATGTCTTGATCCCGTGGGCAGCCATGATCCCACCTTCGTCGCCAGTTTAGTATATGGGACCAAAGACAATGAAACAGCCGAAGGATTGGCTTAACACAGGTTTATTGCATGATGATCCAGAGGAACATGTGGTAATGGCGGATGGGTAGCTCAATATATACAGCTGGCTATACATTTGAATGTGGCTCGTTGACAGTCTATTGGTTGCTGCCTGCGTGACGTCGTAGACGGTCACGCCCTTCTTGTCCAGGTGAAGAGGTGGCGGGGAATCTTCCCGCGCTGCTGATCCAGGTGAATCTGATCCATGAGAGCTGGACGCTCGCTATTGCCATCTAGTGGTCACTAGCTCGCGTCCTCTTATAAGGGTTATCGTGATACAGCTGAAGGTTATAATGTTGCACACAGAAAGGTTACATTGTTACCACATGGCTAGGTACATTGTTAAAGGCACAGCTTTACAGAACACAACAAACAATCACTGCCACATTGAAGGTGGATGTCCTGAACTAGTGTCAGTGATCCACTGATGGCGCTTTACTGTTAAAAGCTCTGCTCACTCCACACCCTGAGACTCCCAAAGGTTTCCTCTGCACAAATCGGAGTCTCAGAACCTGAAAGTGAGGAATAGGAAACTTTCCATGGGTTTAAATTAAATATTTCCAGTGCTCAATCCAGATTACACAA
The DNA here is from genome assembly GCA_035047345.1 of Bradypodion ventrale. NCBI lineage: Eukaryota > Metazoa > Chordata > Lepidosauria > Squamata > Chamaeleonidae > Bradypodion > Bradypodion ventrale. The sequence continues at coordinate 226,517,586 of JAWDJE010000003.1, read as the reverse complement.
GCATAAAGTTACAGAACACGATTTTGCTCACTGTCTAAAGATTTTGAAAAATTTGTTCTTATAAAATATTGCCTCCTCCTGTAGTATTTTGAACAAGTTGTCAATGCTTAAAAGAGACCCATATCAGAGAAGATAAAACTTGTGCATAAGAAAGTCAGCTTTCAAACAAGAATCTAACGTTTGCAAAAAAAAGAAAAAGGGGAACAAGAGGTAATGCAAGTTCCTGCTTCTACATCATTCCATGTAGTAATACTCCTATTAAGCCACTGACCCACACCAACAAGTGGTCTATACATATGGTTTGAAAAAGCCAACCTTTTTTATAGGTGCTGAACTAGAAAAGTCTCAGTTTCTTCATGCAGCATGTGTATCAGGGTTAAAATGAGTTAAACTAGGAATTACATAGGTCATCTTCTAGCCTCAGCGTAAATGACATCTGGGGTTTAAATTAAAATAGAAAAGGGAAGAAGTGGCAGCAACATTTTCTGTTCCTATTTCTTACATTACCTGAATTAGTATTTTCTTCCAAGCCATGTAGCATTCAGACCCAGTGTGATCAACTTTTTTTGGGGGGTGGGGGGCAATTTAAGATGTTTATGAAATAGTCACATATGTAAATAATAACCAGTATGAAAGCGATCTGTGGTACTGATCTGTGGTCTGATTAGAGGATGTGTCATGCCCTGGAATGAAAGGTACCTATCCCCCACCCCCAGCATGGTTAATATCAGTGGTGGGATTCAGCAGGTTCGCCCCAGTTCGGCAGAACCGGTAACAGAAATTCTGGCTGGCCCTGCCCATCTAAGTTTTGAAATAAAGTAGTCCTACTTCGGATGCAACACAGGGCTTTCCCCCTGGCCATGTTTTAATCCCCAAAAAGTGAAATGCCAAAGAATGTTCAAATTATCGAACAATTGCGCTCATCCCACATGCTAGCCTGGTTATGTTCAAGATAATACAGGATAGACTTCAGCAGCACATGGAGAGAGAATTACCAGAAGTGTAGGCTGGGTTCCGAAGAGGCAGGGGAACTAGAGACCACATTGCCAACATACTTTGGATCATGGAGAAAACAAAGGAATATCAGAAAGAAGAATAGATGCCTTTGAAATGTGGTGTTGGAGGAGAGTTTTGAGAGTCCCCTGGACAGCGAGGAGAACAAATAGGTCAAGCTTAGAAGAAATCAACCCTGACTGCTCATTGGAAGGTCAAATAGTAGATGAAGCTAAAATACTTTAGACATCAAATGAGAAGAGAGGATTCACTTAAGAAAGCCTTGATGCTGGGAAAGGTGGAAGGCAAAAGAAGAAGGGGGTGGCAAAAAATGAGAGGGCTAGATGGTAGTGTAGGCACAATGGGCACAGAGGAGAATGGTGGAGAACAGAGGTGCCTGGCGGGCAATGGTCCATAGGGTTGCAAAGGGTTGGAATTGACTGTGCAACTGAACAACAACAAAAATACCCACCATACCATGCCCACAGAGTAGGTAGTAATTTTTTTTGATCCCATCGCATGTTAATAAGTTTTCTGTAATTTTTGCAGAACATTTGTGGTCAAACATTTTAATTTTTTTCCATATTATGCGATGAGAGTGCTTTTATACATATTTGTACAATGTGCTGCAGCAATACAACACATTTAATAGGGAGCTATTGATTTTCTTCAGTACTAATATATGAACAATGCAGTGTCCATATCCAATAAAATGCAAGCATTAGTTCAAGTTATTTTTAGATTGGGAGTAGAAAGCGTCTCAATTTAAATAAGCTATAAAGAGGTACATTTATCTTCATGTAGTGAGCTTTACCATTACTACTCATTCCAGCAAATAACCAATATAACCAGAAAGGCTGTAATTTTATAAGCTTTACTGAGAATAAGTCCTGTTGTACTTATAAATACTGTACAGTGATACCTCATACAATGTCCAAACTTGGTTCAACAAGTTTGGACTTTATATGGATTTGGACTTTGTATGAGGCATGCAAAATCCTAGCCGCGATGCCTCATACAATGTCCAAATCCTTGCCGCAATGCCTCGTACAACGTCATTTCCATAGAGATACATTGTACTGTAACAGCACAGACTTCAGGGCAAAGTCAAGGAAACAGACAGGAAACTGACAGAACTTTAAGAAATCATTGTCTAAAGGCTAAAAACATTACAAAAACATGTCAAACAACCCTGATTGCCCAAGAACCTGAAGAATGCTGCAAAAATCCCAGGAATGCTACTAAAAATTCTGATGAAAAAATCCAAAATCACACTCAAAACCACTCCTAAACACTCTTCGCCTCGTGCAAACCCACAAGAGCAATGCACGCATGTGTCCTGCCATTTATACTGCCCAGGCACAATGCAACCTGGGAAAAACCCAATGCCTCATACAAAGTCGAGTGACTTTGTATGAGGTAACTTTTTTCAAGAAATTAGGCGATGTTGTATGAATTCGATGTTGTACGAAGCGGACTTTGTATGAGGTATTACTGTACTATGAAAAGGCTGCAATCTTGTACTTTGTTCAAGCAGAGTTCACAATGTTCAGCAAAAAATAAATGTGGTGGTGGCTGGAGCAATGGTAAGGGCCAGATTATTTGGCCATAGGTTGAGAACCTCTGGTGTAGGGGCTCAGGACAGAGTGATTAAGCAAATGCTGCTTTAATATCACCTCTCAAATTCCTGTTTGAGAGAACAGAAAAAATGTTACACCTAAGTACACCTAAGAATGCAGCTGCACAGAGGGGGAAATCTGCATGGATCTACTATGAATTTATTCAGGAATTCAGAGTTCCCCAGTTGAATTTACTTTAGCTGACCTCAAAGGAGTCAGCAGAGAGGGGTGGGGGAGAAGAAACTGGAAATCAACCCTTGTTTGCAGCTTGTTAAAGCAGATACTGCTATACCCAACTCAGATTTGCCAGAGATAGGGCTCCAGTAGAGCCAGCTTAATGAACTGCAAAGAAGTGTTTGGGTTGAAGGGGTTAAAAGAAGCAATGAAGGCCAAAGGTAATATAGTACTTGGTATTGGAACAGGGACGAGACACACTGCAAATTATAAACTGTTCAATCTCATGGTCTAAGATGGAACATAAATAAGATAGCCACCTGGTATCCTTTGATCTACGTACAAAATCTGTCACTTTGAGAAGTCAATTAGCACCTTCTCAAGGACACTTTCCCAGGCAAAATGGTATATAAACCAGACCTTTTTCTCTGTTCGAGAGTCGAATTTTGATTCCAGCAGGAGCTCGATCTCTCTAGTCATCTGAGGTAGACTCCCCATCGAACCATCTTGTATGGGGCGGCGTGGCACCGCCGCACTTAGACATACCTGTCAAGTATCCTATATTGGCCGGGATTTTCCGTATTTCAGTATTTCAGTATCATCCCGTATTTTGGCCGTGGAGGAAAGGGGTTACTGTGCATGCATGCCCATTCTGCGCATGCGCAAAGGGGTTCTGTGCATATGCAAAGGGATTTTTGCTGCGCATGCACACCCGCCCCGGAGCCGTTCCCATATTTTTTCCGGTGACATTTGACTGGTATGCACTTAGACAATAATCCAGAAATGATGGGATTTAGGTTTTGCAGAGACATCGAAACTTAGAATTTATTCCGAGACTATGCTATTTTTCTTATACTTCGTATTTATTGGACTTTGTTATGTTCTTCAATAAATCTTAAAAGGACATTGATTGTCAAGAGTGCTCTTTCCACTCCACCTGAAGCGGAGCGGATTGAATGGGGATATTTAACAATAAGGCCTTTTTCCTAAGAGAAGGATTGCAACTTTTGGGTTACTTTGTGAGAGCCGCTGCCGAAGGAGAAACTTTGTTTCGAGGCCTGGAATCCAGCTACTAGATGGTGAGTGGCTGCAGAAGTAACAGAATTACTCCCACACACCTTACCCAGCTCCAATGCCGTGATATCCCCCAAAGGGAGATAAGGTTGTTTTTCGCATGGGAATCTGGTGTCTCATCCCAAGGGGCTTTGCAGTTTTTACTTATTCTGTGACATCAGTCACAGATCGCCATTTCCCTGCGAACCTGTTGCCCAGCTCCGCTGGACCAGCCTTTCTCAGCCCCGCTCCAAAAAAGGGCACCCTTCACGGCTGCATTAGCCAATTCACTGGGGCTTCTACCTTGTGCAGCATCTGTGGGCCTCTGAATCAGAGGGACCAAGGTTGCGCCAGATGAGTAAAAAAGCACCCCGATAACCAGTGTGTGTGTGACCATAAGCAAGGAGTCTCGGTCCAGGAGCGGGTGTAATTGGCGAATGACATGTTGTGCAAAAGCCCTCCTAGCCACGACTGCCACCTGCTCATCGGGCAGGAGTCGTGAGTCCAGGAGGACTGCCAAATTATGCATCGGGTCTGTCTGCGGCAAAAAAGCCCCATCCAGCTCCAAAGATGGTAGCTCCTGGGATAAAGTGGGGGGCCCTGACCCACAGCCACTCAGACTTGCCAGGATTCAGTTGTAGCCGTTGTCCCCCATCCAGATCCTTTCAGCCTCCAGACACCTGGATAGGACTTCAACTGCATCGCTTGGATCACCACGGGCTGAGATGTATAGCTGAGTATCATCTGCATATTAATGATACCTCACCCCGTGGCTAAAATTACTTACATTAAAATAATCCAATCATCTCACCAATTGGTAAAATTAAAACAACCATTTAGCAACCAGTTAGAGTGTACTTTGACACATATCAGTGTTGTATGCAGTGTTGGGCTCGAAAAAAAAAGACTACCACCCACTATGGGTGTGGTGTGGTGGGCATGGCTAGGGGAAAGCCCTGTGTTGCACCTGAATTAGGACTACTTTATTTCAAAACTTGGATGGGCGGGGCCAGCCAGAATTTCTGCTACCGGTTCTGGCGAACTGGTGCGAACCTGCTGATTCCCACCACTGGGTATGGTCATTCAGCAGCAATATACATTACTGTTGCAAGAGCAAACATAGCAACAGCTGTTCAGACACAGAATAGGACTTTGGTCTTTGTTTATCCCATTAATAATGGGTACCTTTTAGCTGATAGTCTAAAAGTTATGAACTAAGAGACAATGGCTAGGGGCTTTTCAAGCACAAGGGGAACTACCTGTGCTATTCATTCGTGAATCACTGTCCCTTTTCTAAATTAAATGTTAAGAAGCAGAGTTGCTGGTGGGTGGCAATTTATTCTTTTTTATTATTAAAAATAAGAGATTACATTCTTCCTTGAAGAGAAAGTATAACATTTTATTTAAAGGAAGCTATGAAAAGAGCTTTATCAAAGATGCTCCTTTAATTGCCCAAATAACAGCATCTTAACAGTTGCAGGGGGTACTGGATGAAGTGGATTATCTGGACCCCTTTCAGTCTGGTTTCAGGCCCAGATATGGATCCAATACAGCATTGGTTGCACTGATGGATGATCTCTGGCGGGAGCGGGATGGTGGTAATCTATCCGTCCTTGCTCTTCTTGACCTCTCAGCGGCCTTCGATACCGTTGACCACAGTATCCTTCTGAAACGGCTCCAAGGATTGGGGATCCAGGGCACTGTGTGATCCTGGTTTTCCTCATTTCTGAGGGGTCGGACCCAGTTGGTGTGGTTGGAGAGTGAGAGGTCCAGCCCTAGGCCCCTTCAATACGGGGTGCCTCAGGATTCGGTGCTCTCTCCTCTCCTATTTATCATCTACATGAAGCCGCTGGGTGAGATCATTCATTCCCATGAGGTGTGGTACCATCAGTACGCGGATGACACTCAGTTGTACATCTCAGCCCGTGGGGACCTCAATGATGCTGTCAAAGTCCTTTCCAGGTACCTAGAAGGTGTTGGGGTCTGGATGGGGGCCAACGGGCTACAACTGAATCCCAGCAAGACTGAGTGGCTATGGATAAGGGGCCCTGTGTTATCCTGGGAGCTACCATTTTTGGTTCTGGATGGGGCTATTTTGTCCTAGACAGACCCGGTGTGCAACTTGGGGGTCCTCCTGGATTCGCGGCTGCTGTGGCCAGGGCTTTTGCCCAACTTTGGGTGATTCACCAGTTGCACCCGCTCCTGGACTCCTTGCTCATGGTCACTCACACTCTGGTGACCTCCAGACTAGATTATTGCAACGAGCTCTACATGGGGCTGCCCCTGACGACCATTCAGAGACTACAGCTGGTGCGGAATGTGGCAGTCCGGGTGGTGATGAGGTGTGTGTTAGAGAAATTTTGATGGTTCGGTCCAATAATTCTGGATGAGAAGCTTAGGCCTGCGTCTTCAATCACGCACCTGATCATGGTTTGAAGCACCCCGTTGCTTCACTTGGTGACTCCATTTTGAAATGCAGAGAATGGTGCGATCTTGAAGTGCATCATCCCCTTTTCGATGATCCAGTCCTCGAACTCTTTGGATAGGAATTCTGAGCCTCGATCTGTCATCAGTTGCTTTGTGTTAATGTTGTGTTGAGTTTGTACCCTTTTGAAGAATTCTTTGAACTTGGCGAAGGTCTCACTTTTGCTTTTGAGGGTGTAAACAAAGCCACATCTGCTGAAGTCGTCAACTATCGTCAGGAAGAACTTCATCTGACACAGGGAGCTTCTGAGTGGCCCGACTAAGTCGATGTGTACAAGTTGGAATGGGTGGTCAGACTTCCTCATGGATGTCTTTGGTCATGGTTCAACCTTTGATTTGGAGCTTTTGAAATTTTAAAGTTTTGAAGTTTTTAAATTGTACTGTATGGTACTATCTTAATTGGTGTATCTGTAGCTGTTTTAAATTAAGGGGTATGCCTTATTCGAGTTGATATATAGCAACCGAGAAATTTCATTGTTCCTGCAAGGGGACAATGACAATAAAGATTCATCTTATCTTATCTTTTGCATACAGAGCACTCCAAGTAGTTCTCGCAATTCTTGACCTTCAGTCCTTCCGAGCACTCCAGCATCTTCTTGATCGTTGGGAAACCTATGTGTCCCAATTTTCTGTGTAGTAAGTGTGCGCACTCATCGTGCGTGGGCTTCCCTATGGACATGCTCTGTGCTTTCTGTCTTGTGCCGGTGACCCCTTCATTCTCTGTGGTGTCGTGAGCGTTGTTCTCTTCCCCTTCTGAGTCTGCATCTCCATGTACTTTGGTGGTATCTGGACCACCACCTTGTGTTCCTTCATCACCATCGCTGTCAAGTAAGCCAATTGTGGCCTGCCTGTCAGTTTCTTCTCTGGTTAGGAGGTAAGGTAAGTCCCTAATGATCTCCACGCTCCCTACTCTCCTTCCCTTCCTGTTGATGTATGCCATTCCATAATTGAAGGTTATCATTAGACCCTAGTCCTTTGAGAGCTTGATGGCTGTCAGCACATTGTAAGGTATTTGTGGGACGTACAGTACACCTCTAACCATTCCTATCCCAGGGATGTGCACATTGACTCTCCCTGCCACTTCTGTGTACTCTTGGTTGGCAACCTTGATCTTGAATGAGACTTCCTTGAAAGAGCTAAACATTTCCCTGTGACATGATGTGTGTGTGGTGGCCCCGGAATCTATTAACCAGTGTTGTTTGCTGTCATCTGTGATGAAGGTGTCACTATGTCTGAAACCGTTGACAGACCCTGCCCTTTCCTTCTTGGATTCTCTCTGCGTCTTGAATGGTCTTCTAGGGCTGGGTGACCTTCTCTGTCTGGGGTCATGGCTGGTTCCTGGGCTATGGTGGGTTCTTGCTACGGGTCCATGATCTGAGTTAGATCTGTGATGTTGATAGACCTGACCATGTACCTTGGGACAGTCTCTCTTGAGATGATTCTTTGACCCACACACGTGACATGTGTATGGTGCGCTGATTTGCTCAGTGAACTCTACCTTCTTTGAAATTTTTGTTTTCCTGTGTAGTGTGGTTCTATCCCTCCTATAGTTGTCCTCGGCTATTAGCTTCCTAGACAATGCATCAAGGGTGAGGTGGCTGTGGCTCATGCTGTCTATTCGTTGTAGGAAGTGATGCCAGCTGGAATCTAGTGAGTTTATTATTATACTGATCAAACACCTTTCAGTAATGTTTTCCCCCCTTTGGATTAGCTGAGACCTTAAATCATTCAAATTTAACAGATGCTCCCCAATGGGTACCCCAAGTCTGATCTTTGCGGAGTAAAATTCCCTAGACAACCTGCTGGTGGTACCTATACCATTGCTATAAAACAGATTATGCATTTTTACCCATACTTCAAAAACAGTCATATTATTAGGAATGCTGTTATACATGGTTGGGTCAATGGAACACAATAGTAGGCAGAATGCTTTGTGGTGAATGCGGTCTGTTTGCAGGGACCACGGCTTTGCAGGTGGGTTTAAGATTAAGGAAAGAGCATTCTCTTTCATCAAGATTACCTGAAATTGTCATGCCCAGTCAGTCAGGTTCTTCCCTGTGATGCTTAGTATGGGAAAATTTGTTGGCAAGTTATTCTGCTTTGCAGTGTCTGAGTCCATTTGTTGTTGGTGATCTGGGTGGTCTGGAAATTGACAGTAAGGCATGGGTATATAAGCTATTGTCATGTTTGAAAAACCCGCCCTTTCTTCCTGCCAGTAGGTGGCATGGTGAGTTGATTGTGCCTGTTCTTTTTCTCCCTGCCAGTAGGTGGCGCGGTGAGTAGGTTTTGACAGCACATGCATGAAGCTCAGTCTGCGCATGCATGAAGCTCAGTCTGTGCTGGTCCTCGGAGGGAAAGGATCTCTGCGTCAGCTGTTCTGGTGGTGGAGGCCTGCGGCCCTGTGTTGGGTCCTGTCTGCCTTGGTCATCTTCGTAGTCTGTCGAAGGTGGCAGAGGTCATCTGGAATATGCCAGAGGGAGCTTGTCCGTTGGGATGGGTCCCCATTGCGCCTCTTTGTTGGGGTAGGTCCCAGTTCCTTTGTGCGTTGGCCACGTGTCGCCCCGGGGTCGGCATGGGATGGACACATCACTGAGTGTGGCGGTGATGATATCCAGAGCCATGTCGACTGCCGATTTGGTCGGGATCTGCGCCTGCGGGTGCTCACAGTGGCTGTCGCAGTTTTGTGGTGCATCAGGTTCGCAATGGTAGTGATCGATGGGCCAGCGCTCATGGAGCTGGTCGTCGTGGCTGCGGTAGGGGGGCAGGGCTCTTCATATGTCCTCAGCATTGGAGGCCCAGTGGTGTCCCCTATTGCAGCGTGGGGGGTAGATTGGCTGTGGGCCATTTCCCTATTTTTAGTGTTCGGGTTTTGGTGCCCCCATCTCCCTGCTGTGCAGTTTGAATCCCAGTTCAGGGTTGGCCAGCGGCCATCCGTTTCCATTGGCTGAGGTGCTCACTCATCGTCTTTTAAAAATGGCGCTGACATGGAGTTTTTGGTTTCATCCATGCATTGGGTATCATCAGAAGGGCTGGGGGTTGCTGTTCTGGTGCTCGTGGCTCTCCCTTCTTTCTCTAATAGGGCCACTATTTCTGAGATGGGGATTGCATCTCCAGACCGCTCAGTAATCATCCTGATTATGGTGTCCTTAAAGCTTTCCTCCTCTTCGGAGCTCCCATCCCCCATATTTTCTGACACGTTGCCAGCCCCCACATCTGCGTACCTTTCACTCTGTGTTTCTGTGGACCCTTCTGCCAGAGTGTTTTCCCCGATCGTATCATCTGGTTTGAGTCGGGCGGCCATCTTCCTGGTGGGGGTCCTCGTGGTGGTCTCCAGTGCCTTGGACATCCCCTTTTGCCTCTATTTTAGTTAGATTCGGAAAACCGTCCTCTTGCTACCATTTTGTTAGAGAAATTTCGATGGTTCAGTCCAATAATTCCGGATTCAGCAATTGTGTTTAAAAGTCTTTATTTCCACTGCCCACATGGCGGGTCAGTGGTAGTCTTAAGGATCAGCAAGGGAATGAGGTCAGCGGGAAAGCAAGGGTCCTTTAATAGGGTTAGGTGAGGTCAGGGTGAAGTTATATACGAAATGCATTGTGGTACAAGTAGTACAGGACAGTGTGATATTACATCTGACACTGTGGGTGTTATGCCCATGTCTCACCACTGCTTTGGGAGCTGCACTGGTTGCCAGTTTGTCTCCGGGTGCAACTCAAGGTGCTGTTTTTGACTTTTAAAGCCCTATATGGTAGTGGGCCAGGATACCTAAGAGAGCACATCGCCCTAAGGATGTCTGTCTGTCCAACCAGAGTGGACCGGAGGGGCTCTCTAATTGTACCATCAGCCAGAGTGGCTCGCCACTCTGGCACAAGGAGGAGGGCCTTCTCCGTGTTCACCCCAGCCCTCTGGAACCTTCTGCCAACAGAGCTACGTCTCTGGACAGAGTTGCTGTCTTTCAGAAAAAAACTTAAAACCTTGCTGGCGGGCCAAGTGTGGGGTGCAGGTGGAAGGGTAACCTACATTGGGTGGCTGGTTTAGAAGAAAATTCCTTTCCCCATGGTTCCTTCAGTCCCTGCATCCTTTTAAAGGGGGTGAGTAGTTTTAATTGATTTTAACATATTGTCATTTGTGATTGTGAACCGCCCTGAGTCAGCCTTGGCCGAGTGGGCGGTGTATAAATCTAACAATTAAATTAAATTTAATCTTAAAGACTGGTAATTTTATTTAAAATAAGATTTAATTGATTGAAACCCACCACATGCATGATGAAACAACTTGCAAGTAATTCAAGAAAGCTTGTGCGAAATAAAAATTGCTAGTCATTAAGGAGGCACAATAACTATGACTTGGAAGCAAAACCCTCAAGCACCTGTGTTTGGCTGAATTTCAATAATTTCTGGATAATACTGATAATCTAAATTGGCCTTCCTCTTAACCTAGTGCCCTCTTAGTCCGTTGAACTCTCAACATTAGTGACTGTATTGGCTGTGGTTAATGGAACCTGCAGTGCAAAACATCTGTAGGACACTAGGCTAGAGAAGACTATTCAGGATCCTCTTCCAATGTGATCATGAAAATAGTTTTCTCTGGGTGAAGCTCATCCGTTGCATTCTGGGTGTGAAGATTTCTGTGACTTCCTCAAGTGTGGGGAAACTCAACTGTATAACTTGTAATCTTAACCTATAAATCCAAGGGTTAACCATTGGAACTGGCTATAGGTTGCTATGCCTCGCCCTACTTGCCTGCACTCACCCTTCGTGCACACAGCCGATCTGGGTACGCAGGTCAACGAAGGATTGAGAAAACCGGCAGTGCGGCAACAGCCCCACAAATGCGAAGAAAGGGAAACAACTTCACTTCCCAACATTCCTTGCGCCGCGCCGCACCAGAGCCAGTCAGGCTGAGAGGCTCTTGCACGGCGCAGCGTTCGGAAACGCGACGCAGCCAATCAAAAGAAAAGCATTTTTAAAAAACGCAGCACAAACACAAAGCACCAACCCATAACTACAAGCCCCAACGTCCTGCGCGCCATGAGCACGCAGAACGCTGAGGAAACCGGCGCCCGAAAAATGAAAAATGAAAACAACTCACTGCCTCACAGCCAAGCAAACACCAGCCGGCTTTCTTTCCCTCACCAACGGCGCCTGAAGGACCCGACTGGAGTTTCCCCTTTAATATCAGTAGGTGGGGGGGTTGCGATCCCCCTCTCCGCTGGCTACCCTAGGATTGGGAGGTTTGTGGGGACAAAAGGGGTATGTTGCCCAAACCCTTCTGGACCCAGGAGACCAGGGAGAGGGGATCGATTCCCCCCCCTCCTTAAAACAACTCCGTCTTTTCTTCTCTTTAAAAACGGAGTTGTTTTAAAGAGGGGGGGGGGAATCGATCCGCTCTCCCTGGTCTCCTGGGTCCAGAAGGGTTGGGGAGAGGACATACCCCTTTTGTCCCCCCCAAACCTCCCAATTCCAGGGGAGCCAGCGGAGAGGGGGGTCGCAAGCCCCACCCACTGATATTAAAGGGGAAACCCGATCTACTTTCACGACTCCACACAAAGCACCATAACACACTAAAGCCCCCCTCCCCACCACCTAGCCCACCCTTCCTAACCCCAACGACCATGCCCCCCTCCCCACCACCTAGCCCACCCTTCCTAACCCCAACGACCATGCCCCCTCCCCACCACCTAGCCCACCCTTCCTAACCCCAACGACCATGCCCCCTCCCCACCACCTACCCACCCTTCCTAACCCCAACGACCATGCCCCCCTCCCCACCACCTAGCCCACCCTTCCTAACCCCAACGACCATGCCCCTCCCCACCACCTAGCCCACCCTTCCTAACCCCAACGACCATGCCCCCCTCCCCACCACCTAGCCCACCCTTCCTAACCCCAATGACCATGCCCCCTCCCCACCACCTAGCCCACCCTTCCTAACCCCAACGACCATGCCCCCCTCCCCACCACCTAGCCCACCCTTCCTAACCCCAACGACCATGCCCCCTCCCCACTACCTAGCCCACCCTTCCTAACCCCAACGACCATGCCCCCCTCCCCACCACCTAGCCCACCCTTCCTAACCCCAACGACCATGCCCCCCTCCCCACCACCTAGCCCACCCTTCCTAACCCCAACGACCATGCCCCCCTCCCCACCACCTAGCCCACCCTTCATAACCCCAACGACCATGCCCCCCTCCCCACCACCTAGCCCACCCTTCATAACCCCCAACGAAAAACAACTCACCCCCTCACAGCCAAGCAAACACCAGCTGGCTTTCTTTCCCTCACCAACAGCGCCTGAAGGACCCGACTGGAGTTTCCCCTTTAACATCAGTGGGTGGGGGTGTTGCAATCCCCCTCTCCGCTGGCTACCCTAGGGTTGGGAGGTTTGTGGGGACAAAGGGGGTATGCCCCCCACCCCAACCATTCTGGACCCAGGAGACCAGGGAGACTGGATCGATTCCCCCCTCCTAAAAAAACTCCATCTTTAAAGAGAAGAAACCAAGCGGTTTCTTCTCTTTAAAAACGGAGTTGTTTTAAGGAGGGGGGTGGAATCGATCCACTCTCCCTGGTCTCCTGGGTCCAGAAGGGTTGGGGGGACATACCACTTTTGTCCCCCCAAACCTCCCAACCCCAGGGGAGCCAGCGGAGAGGGGGGTCGCAACCCCTCACCCACTGATATTAAAGGGGAAACCCCCGATCTACTTTCATAAGTCCACATACTCAAAGCACCATAACACAATAAAGCCCCCCTCCCCACCACCTAGCCCACCCTTCCTAACCCCCAACGACCACGCCCCTCTCCCCACCACCTAGCCCACCCTTCCTAACCCCCAACGACCATGCCCCTCTCCCCACCACCTAGCCCACCCTTCCTATCCCCCACCAACCACGCCCCCTCCCCACCACCTAGCCCACCCTTCCTAACCCCCAACGACCATGCCACCTCCCCACCAACTAGCCCACCCTTCCTAACCCCCAATGACCACGCCCCCTCCCCACCACCAAATAAATAAATTTTTTAAAATTACTAAAAACACAGACAAAAATATCCAAAAATACACAAAAACAAAAACACCAAAAACAATACGAAGTAAACAAAAACACAATCAAAAACAAAACAAACAGACAACAAATACAAATTCCAACCCACTCCCCCATCCCTGCCCACACACACAAAAGAAAGAAAACAAGCAAACTTACCAAAAGATGTCCTACCTCCACCAGGACTGGAAAAGAAATGAATAAAGAAAAAGACTACTTACCAGAAGAAGCTCCACCCAGAGGCCAGGAAAGAAAAAACAGTCAAAATACAATAACCCCTACCAGCACCACCTGTTGGCCACAATAGTAAAAACAATTCAAAAACACACAACAGTTCCAAACAAAAGGCCACAAGAGTGAAAACAAATCAAAAACATAACACAAATTCACAATTTTACACAAAAGGTCACACCAATAAAAAGTCAAAAACATTACACTAAAACACACTTTAACACAAATCACAAACATATGTCAATAAAATACAATAGAAACCATTAAAAATCCTGTGCTGAGTTTTAACTCAAATTTAAACCCAAAACATCTAAACACATTTTTAAAAACATTGAATGTAAAAAACATTTACTTTTGCATTATTAAAATTATGACCTACGGTACAACTAATTTAAAAAAATTCAAAAAACTAAAACATTATTCGCTTACATAAAACAATTTGAAAAAATTATATCATACTTTGTTCTTTTATTAATCCTCAAAAAAACCCCAAAAAAGCAGATCACAGTTAATAACAGGCAAGCCAAAAAAAATTACATAAATAAACATTGAAAAAATTAAAATTACAGACTAAGCAATTTTTAAAAAAACATTAACACAATTTAACCTTCCAACACAATTTAAAACAGCCCGGCAACGCCGGGCAACCTCTGCTAGTTATGAATAAAAAGAGTGCTGTTTCCCCCCCCCCCCCCCATGAATGTGACAGTAGAGTAATACAGAATTTTAAGGATTAAAAATTTCCTGAGTCTCTGTTTTGTTGTTTTCTAGACATGTGAATATTAAAACCTTCAAGAAATTATTATTTTTCCTTGTCTAGGTCAGAGTTAAACTGCCAAAATAAAGCCACCTTTGGTGAATTCGTTCTGTAGTTCCTTTTGCCTGACCTACTGTGAAAAAAGATTAGATGGCACAACAAGGTTGCTATTGCCTGGGATATACCCGATTGTGGTTAAAAAATACAATCAAGAGATTCATCTAAAGAAAGATATCAAACACAAATGCTACCTTGGTGGGAGTGAAATTCACAACATGCACGTGGAAAAAATGATTTAACGCCCTGTAGTTCTATTAGAGGGTTTTGTACACGTGTGTTCAATATTCCTAAAACAGTTCCAACGATTTATTTTAAACTAAATAAGCTCTCCTATCTAGCAAGCCAGGGCTTTTCTCCTGCCTCTCAGGAGCAGGGGAGTCTCAGCATTCTGTATATGCTCAAAGATACTCTTCCACCTTGTTGTCCAAACATTTCTTTACACTCCCATATATATCTTTGCATGGGAGGGATAGAAAAGTCATACTGTATTGTGTAAATTGATCTGAAGTTAGGCGATAATCTATTATAGATCACTGAGAATGCCTCTCTAGAGCTTTTTGTTATTTTAATACCCTTGGCACGAATCTTCTGGGTCCTGGTGATGACCATGAGTGTAATTTGGGAATATTATTTAATTGCTGAATAAAATGGGACAGATTTCCAGTCAAAATTTAAAATTAGTGATTAATAGTTAAAAGCTGAGATAGCTAAAATTGGATGTTGTAATAAACTATAGTAAAATATGAGATTATTGTATTTATCCTTATAAACAAAACTGCCCAGTCCAACGACAATCCTCTGCCACAAGGGGTAACCCCAATTGTCAGGATTCCCATTAAAAAAGAGACAACATAGCACGGCAGTAGCTTAGTGGTTAAGACGCTTAGCTAGGAAGCTGGAAGGTCAGGTTTCAATACCCGAGTGCTGCACGATGGATCTTGGGGACATGAAAGGAGCCTCATTCAGGTGTCCCCTGAGCGGAGTTTCTCCAGCAAAAATCATTTCAACCCTGAATAATTTCTGACATGAAATGTATTTTTTTAATCATGTGGTATACAGGGAAACTCACAAGCAAACTGCAGATGACTCCAGAGTACCATAATCTCTACTGATTTGATGAATTAATGAAGTGGTAGCTGTGTTAGTCTATGCAAGCATATCAGAGTAAAAAAAACACCCAACAGCAGAGAATGTTGTGGCACCTTAAAGACTAACTGCTGTACATTTAAATCTTTGTTTTGCATCCATCTACTAAGCATTTTCAACTAACAGGGCCAAACCTCACAGCAAATCTGAGTATCAACCAGAGATCTTCTGTTATTACCAGTTGTAAAAAGCCACATTGATTTATATACCGTACTTTTCTGTTATGTTAGCCAACCGTTGTGTGCCTCAGTACCTGATTGTATATAAATTGATGCCATGAAATCTCACTCTTATGCCTGATGAAGTAGACTTGGTCCGCGAAAGCTCACATTAAAATACAGCAGTTAGTCTTTTAAGGTGCAACAATGGTTTTTTTCCTTGTCTTTTTGTTTTGTTTACTCTTTGATGAATTAAAATCCTAAATCCCAGGCAGGCTGTTCCTGAGGTTTCTCCTTTCCTCTCCGCCCCTGCTCTGTCAACTTCCTTATCTTCTTGGACAAGGCTTCTCCGACAACAAAAGATGAGACGAATTCTTGGTCTCTTCACATTCGTTTACAGCCATACCTCCCCAAACTATGCTTTGGTTGGATTTAAGAGTACAGCAAAACCTCTACTTATGCAAAAAGTCCGTTCCGCAGACTTTTGCTTAAATCGTTTTATGTAACTCGAAGCAAACCCATAGGAAAAAAATATTTTTACGTGACTCGAAGCAAACCCATAGGAAAAATGAAATGTTTATGTAAATCAAAACAAACTCATAGGGAAATAAGTTTTACGTAACTCAAAGCAAACCCATAGGAAAAATGATTTTTTTACGTAACATGAAGCAGACCCATTACGAAAATTTATCTAAATCGGGACATTTGTGCAAACCGGGACATGGTTTTAGCATACCTGTCAAGTATCCCGGATTGGCCCGGGATTCCCC